>CAWUFW010000819.1:1477500-2677500 GCA_963921515.1 Calotriton arnoldi
TAGGGACTGTTCCCCTACCTCACAGAACATGAGGCAAGATGCTTGGGGTGGCTGCTGCCATGGCGCAGGGCCGCGGGTCCCTCTTGGAGGCTGAGATGAGCGGAGACAAGAACCGACTGGGTGCAGCCTCCCCGGTGCCTGGGGCTCACTGGGAGACTCAACAGGCCAGATCACCTCCTTTCTTTACATCATCGGACATCAGCTGACTGGGGGGCCTTCTGATCCCCTCTTCACCGATGGGAGTCAGAACTATGGAGCTCTCTTCAGTGGTGCTGACATTGTGCAGACGCATCTGAGACTCATTATCTCCGGCCACATCGACCCACTGCCATAGTGCCAATATCGGCAACACTCACTACCCCTCATGCAGCATCATACCCAATAAATAAACAGACAAGACACTGTTTTCGTGGAGAAAATTGCTGCAGGTTTATTAGCATACCAACTATGCCAACATGGTGGGTTATCTTACAGGCGATCCAAAGGCAAGCCGCCCCTCGCGGCCTACCACCTGATGGACCAACTTGCATCGTGGCCTTAGCCAATCTGTGCTTAGCGGTTATGGTGAGGGGATAGCCCCTCCCACCTCCGGTGAACCGTCGGTCCACCCCATTACTCACGCCCCCCCCTACGAGGGGCGGAGCGTTCAAGCGACCCCCGGTTGTACAGGTTTCCAACCGCCCGTAGGACAGATGGGGTGCCGTCGCACCTCAGGGTCCACCGCAAAGACTTCCTGGGGATATTCGGCCTCAGCACCCTTTGTGCTCATGAAGAGGGTACCCCTGAGTACCTTTCCGCCTCTGGATCGCCCTGTAACTCCGCCTGCAACACAAAACAACAGATTAGAAATTTCTTCCCCCCCACCCTGATTACGCCGGGTAAGCGGTAGGGAGGTGACGGCGTCAGGGGTGAGGAGAAAGAGGTCGCTAGGTGGGCGGGGGAGGCACTTATACCTCTCCCCTTCCCCCACCTGGGCCGGAAATGACGAGCGGGACCCGGAAGGGGTCTCGCGACGCTGGGCTGTCCCGTGTGCCATCTTGTGGCACTAAAGGGGCCGCCCTCTTAGGAGGGTCCCCTTCGTGGACGTCGGGCAGCCCACATAGTGCCAATATCGGCAACACTCACCACCCCTCATGCAGCATCATACCCAATAAATAAACAGACAAGACACTGTTTTCGTGGAGAAAATTGCTGCAGGTTTATTAGCATGCCAACTATGCCAACATGGTGGGTTATCTTACAGGCGATCCAAAGGCAAGCCGCCCCTCGCGGCCTACCACCTGATGGGCCAACTTGCATCGTGGCCTTAGCCAATCGGTGCTTAGCGGTTATGGTGAGGGGATAGCCCCTCCCACCTCCGGTGAACCGTCGGTCCACCCCATTACTCATGCCCCCCCCTACGAGGGGCGGAGCATTCAAGCGACCCCCAGTTGTACAGGTTTCCAACCGCCCATAGGACAGATGGGGCGCCGTCGCACCTCAGGGTCCACCGCGAAGACTTCCTGGGGATATTCGGCCTCAGCACCCTTTGTGCTCATGAAGAGGGTACCCCTGAGTACCTTTCCGCCTCTGGATCGCCCTGTAACTCCGCCACAGTCCTGGGTGTGGCGACCGTCGCAGCCAGGGCCCCCCACCAAGGCCGGCATTCCTACTTACATCCTGCTATTTCCAGGGCCTACTCCAGGTCCAGCAAGAGCAAGTCCCACACTGGACAGGTGCACCGCATCCTCATAAAGACTCCCTGTGGACTTTGGCATGCCGCAAGCCATGCCTGATCAACAGAACCCCCATTGTTCCGTGACTCTGTGCATGGCATCGTTAACTCAGCGCAGTTGACCCTCCTGCGCGCAGCCTCAATAGCCTCCCTGACCGAGCTCCATGCCACAAGAGCCGGGGGGTGATCTCTGACCTCCAAGGTTCACCTGTCCCCAACTTATTGCATAGTTTGCACATTGTGGTCTTCATTTCTTGAAGCAAAGTCCTCTTCCTGTGTGGGCCTGTGCCACCAGAGGCACCGGCTTACCATTGAGCATAGCTCCTTGGTACTTCCTCAAAACACCCTGTGGATATGGCCTGCAGCAACCATGTCTAATAACGCAAAACCCCTTCTGCTCAGTGAATTTACGCATAGCGCTTCTACACCAGGCGCGGGGGGGGGTATCTCCGACCGCCCTAGTTCACATGTCCCTAATTGGTTCCTTAACTCACACAAGTGGACTTCATTCTGTGCAGCAGGGCCCTCTTCCCCAGGAAAGTCGAATCATTCCCTCCCAGGTGTAAGACCAGGACGTTTGGAGTAGAGGCACCCCCCCAGTCTCTGGTCTCCGGTGCTGTTTCCCCAGCAGGCAGCTCCAGTGTTTGCCTGAGTGTCCCAGCCAACTGATTTCGGTGGCGGAAAACCGTGCCTCCATTACCAGGTTTCTGCCCACCGTGCCACTCTCAAGATGCTCGAATGTCCAATCACCCAGACCTTTGTTTCTGGCAAATAAAGAAATGTAGGGTTGTAAAACTTTTATAGAAGCACGGCATGCAAAACACTACCACAGCTAAATTGCACCTTATTACACACGTCACAACAGCCCCCCAAGAATCTGGTGCCGCACTGGGTTCCCCCAGGTACATTCAACGATTGCCAGTAACTCCAAGACTTTCCCTGTCCACAGGCCCCCTTTCTTTGCGTGGCTCATGGACGACTCTACTACTTAAACCCCCAGCATGCCTGCATTACGTGCCACCGGAAATGACGAGCAGGACCCCGAAGGGGTCTCGCGACGTTGGGCTGTCCCGTGTGCCATCTTGTGGCACTAAAGGGGCCGCCGTCTTAGGAGGGTCCCCTTCGTGGACGTCGGGCAGCCCACATTGTCCGACTTCTCTGATGCAATGTTGTTTCTGGATTCTGGTGGGACTCCTGTGGTAGGTGGTGCAATTGAACTGCTGGGCGCCTGCAGCCCGCCTCGACTTGTGCCGGGGGCCCGGTGAGTGGGCTGCGAACTGATTTCGGAACAGTGTGCATGACAAATGGTTTTTTTGTCTCTCTCCCTCCCCGGGGAACGTCTCACTGGTAGGGGGCCCTGGACTGTGCTCTGGCTGGGGTGACCCCCCACGTTGTCACTTGAGTGCCATAGAGACAGCAATTGCAATATCAGGGATTGAGTGAGCCCTGGAGGGCGCCGCCATTGCGGTGAGAGGGACAGACTCCAGCAGAGGGCGACATTACTCGCTTGGTCTGGGGTGGAACTCCATATCCTCAGCTACACTCCCAGCCCCTACGGCTCAGAGAAAGATTGACAACTATACTAAGCACACAGCCGTGCCGGACGAGGCTAGTGCTGCGGGTGGAGGAGGAGTTCGGCCAGAAGGGCTCCAAACGACCTCCATACTGCAAATTATCCAAGGCCTCAAGGAAACGATGGAGGGCAAAATGGGGGAATTGAAAGTTGAATTACCTTTGATTCTACGGCTCTTGCGAAATACAGTGGACAGAGTCACGGAGGCAGAAGGCAGATTCTCCGAAACCGAAGGCAGTGTCAAGTCACAGGAATCCTGATTAGTCGCACTGCAAACAATGGCCAGTCAACTGGAAGCCCGAGCAGAAGATGCAGAGGGACGGCGTAATAACCTGGCATCATGGGCATCCCGGAGTGGGCAGAGGGGGCCATGCCGACCATGTCCATCTCACACTGGCTGAAGAGCTAGGTGCCAACCTCTAAAGTCCAACCCTGCTTTTTAATGGAGAGGGCGCACATGGTCTCCTGTGGGTTCCTCACCCCTTCATTGCCTGCATTCTTAATTATGATGACTGTGAGGCCATCCTCCGGGCAGCGCGGAAGCTTGGGGCTCTTACCTTTCAATCCTCCTTGGTGATTATCTTCCCAGATTACACCTTTAAGGTCCAGCAGCAGCGGAGGTCCTTTCAAGAGGGAAAACAGAAAATGAGGGTTTTGAACATTCACTACATGCTCCTCTTTCCTGCTCGTTTAAAAGTCATCTTCCAAGGCAAGACTCTGTTCTTTGATACCCCAGAGGCAGCCTGGGACTGGGCGAAGGAGCAGACTAACCTACGGGCCGTGATTCACTCCAAGTGGGGGGAGTCGAAGGGGAGAGAGGCAAAAGAGATGGCAGGGATGGAGGTCCTCGCGGAAAATGGAACACAGCTCCAAGACGCAGAAGTCGGTGCCGGGAGTGGAGAGCCCATTCTCTTGGTTCGGATGGTTCTCTGGTGGTCAACCTCCAAGACAGAGACAGATCTGACACAGGACGCTGCCGCTTCTAACCCTCTGATGTCCTCCCAGAGACCTCCAGCATGAGCCGTCCCATGAACACTACTGGGTGTCCAACCAATCTTTATGAGACCGCATTGTGGTGCTCGGGGTTTGGGTGGTAATCCGTGCCCTAGACTGTTTTAATTTCTGTTTTTGAGTTTTTGGAGTGGATGGGGGTAGAGTTGGGATATGTTTGGAGGGGTCACACGGTAAGGGAAATACACATATCAGGTTAGCCTGGTTGGCTACTATCCCTAGTTGCACCGCAACATGTACTTCTAGTTGGCAAAGTATGGGGTGGGCATTGGGGTGGGGAAAGGGAGGGTTTTTTTCTTTCTCTTTTAGTCTGTACCAAGTTCTCACACACTCATTAACATATAGCTTGCCGTTGCACACGAATCACGCACTCGGATCATGGGCATCATCATTTATGCAGCCACCCCCCTGGCCCAATGTCTGACTCATACCAGCCCGCCTTTGTGGGGAGGCTCAGCGTCCTCTCATGCAACGTTAATAGTGTCCTGCACAAGATAAAGAGAGGGGCAGTTATGAGGGCGGCACATAAGTGCAACCCGGACATACTCTTCTTGCAAGAGACGCACCTACTAGGCAATAAGGTCCCCTTTTTGGCATGTAAAGGGTTTTTGAGGGTATTTCACTCAGCGGTTCACCCCGGCTCAAAGGGAGTTGCCATACTATTTCGGAGGCACATACCTTTTGTGGTATCCAAGGTGAGGCATGACACTTTAGGACTATATGTGGTGGTTACCAGGACTCTACAGGGGCATCCACTATCCCCGATTAGTGTACACGCTCCCCCTCCTCTGACACCGGAGTGCACCATGACACTAAACCGGCACTTGCTGGAACTTCTGATGGCTCCAGGGGTTCTGAGAGGAGAAATTAACGGGGTCAACGATCCTGGCCTTGACCGTTCTTCCTTAACGACCACAGCAAGGACACACCTGACTATTCTGGCCACATTTTTGCACAACATGTCCCTGACTGATGCATTGCGGGCACACCACCCAATAGAGAGCTGCTATATCTTCTTTTCTAATGCACACAGGTCCTTTTCCCACCGTGACTACTTTTTGCTCCATAAAACAGAGAGCCACTAGATGCTCAATGTCCAAATTTGGAGCGGGGGCTATCTGATTACTCACCCGTGGTGCTCGACCTTGCCTAGGGGCCTGCCTGGCCCACCACAGGATGGTGTCTGAGCCGCTGGTGCCTGCAGGAATGGGAAATTTGCAAGTCCTGCCAGAAAATTGGGGGGGGGATACTTAAAAGAAAATAGTGGTTGGTGGACTCCCAGAGTGTCCTTTGGAAGGCTATGAAGGCCACCCTGAGAGGGGAGATCATCCGTTACAACAAGGGCCAGAAGGGGTGGGCTCAACAAAAGATATCTGACGTGGATTCTTGTATAGTTGAGCTACAATGGCAATATTTATCTACAGCAGAGAATCGAATCCTAAGGGACTCCTTACACAACCAGACACTTGTGAGAGAGGAACATATGCAGGAGGCCCTGGCGGCATGGTTAGCTATATGCAGCCGGATACATCAGTGGGGAGATAAGGCCAGTAAAACTCTCCATTGGCTATGCACACCTCGCACAGCTGAGGACCCAATATCCTACATTGAAAATGACCAGGACTTGCACATCACCGGTAGAGATGGCATTGCGCATACCTTTCCTGCATACTATCAACAGCTGTACAGCCCGATTGGGACCTGTGCCAATTTGTTGCAGACCTTCCAGTGACCTGCCTGGGATACATGGACAGGGAAATTCTGGAGGCCGATGTTACCCCTGAAGAGTTAGGGGAGGCCATGGTGCAGTTCCAGCCATGCACGGCATCAGGACCCAACGGGTTTCCAGCGGAGCTTTGGAGACTCCTGTGGCCTCAGCTGGGTCCACTCCTGCTGCAGACATTTCTGGAGGCACTGAAGGAAGGCCAACTACCCAGGGACCTTTGGGCAGCAGACATAATAGTGATCCTGAAGTTGGCCCTGAGTGGTACCCGCTGTGAGGAGACCAGTATCCTTGCTGAACATAGAGGTTTTGGACCAAGGTGCTAGTCAACAGATTGACGGGGTGATTGGGAAACTTGTTCATCCTAATCAGTCTTGGTTCATGCCCCGAAGTGCCACTAGACACAATATTAGAAGAGTCCACAATGCCATTGAGATGAGTGCCAGTCTGCCGGGCCATCAAGCTTTTCTAATGGTTTATTTCCAGAAGGCGTTCAACACTAAACTCTGGAATTCCCTACTGACTGACTTGAGAAACGCGCGATCTCTCGTCTCTTTCAGAAAAGAGCTAAAAACTTGGCTCTTCCGCAACTAGAGACTCACCAGTGGCTCACCTTGTCCGTAGCGCCAAGACACCTCTGGGTATTTGCGCGCTTTACAAATCTCAATAACATAACATAACATAACACGGTGGAATGGGACTTTCTCTTCACACTGTTTACGCACCTACAGTCCGGACCCAAATTCATTGGCTATATTAGGTTGCTATACACCCACCTCCAGGCCAGATTATGGGTCAGTAACACCGTATCCCCTAATTCCCTATAGGAAGAGGCAACTGACAAGGGTGCCCACTCTCCCTCCTGCTCTTCACCTTGGCGATAGAGCCCCTGGTGGCTTGGGTGATGGTTGACTCATTGCTCTGAGACTTCCACTGGTCACCAACAGTGAGTGACAGAATCCGTCTGCATGCAGACGACGTCTTGCCTTGATGACTCTACTAATTTGGGACCACGAGCCCTGCAAATATTGAACATATTTGGGATCTACCCAGGCCTTCGCATAAACAGAACTAAGTCACCCATTTACCCCATCGTCTGGCAGTCATGCCGTGGGCCCCGGAGTTGCGGTTACTTCCGCACGGGTTCAAATATCTAGGGGTGTATGTCACAGAGGACAGAGACTCTGCATATGAGCACAATCTTCAATCTAAGCCGGTTGGATTGGCTAGAAACATTACATTTTGGAACTTCCTCCCGAGATCACTGCATGGACATTCGGCCATCTGCAAAATGGTCTTGTTGCCAAGATTTTTATATCAACTCTAGAATTTCCTCTTCCCAGTGGGGAAAGGCTTTTTTGCCAGGACCAATGTATACTGCATGAGCTCCTCCTGGTTTTACGTGTTCGAAGACTGGGCCTATGCGGTGGAGGGTGGGTCATGGGTTGCAACTGCCTCCCACACTTGCTGTATGGTGGTGATCTCCTGCGATCCCGATCCTTACTCACTTCCACATGAGTGATGCTGACTGCTTGGAGGGAGGCCACAAGAGTTGCAGGATGGGCTGACTGACTTATGTTGGAAACCCCTATATGGAGGGGCACTAGACCTCCCCAGGTGTCTGCACTCCACGGCTTTGTGAAATTGGATGCCATAGGCATAAGAACACTTGGAGACGTGCTAACAAACGGGTCTCTTAAGTCTTTTATGGAGCTGCAGGATGAAAACCAAATGCACCACACTCAGTTTTTCTGATACCTCTAGCTTCAGCATGCACTCACCTCATACTTGTCACTGGATGCCGAAATCCCAGCCTACTCACTCCTGGAGGCGAAAATCTTTCTCACAGATATTAAAACCCATAAATTGTCTGTTCTCTATCAAACACTACTTTATCAACAGCCAAACCCTTTAGTGAAGGTGAAGGAGGCATGGTCCAGGGACCTTGGCCAGCTTGAGGACGAGGATAGGAGGGAGGCTGTGGCTGCCCCAAGGGACGCGATGGTGGCCTTTCAGTTACGTCTTATCAAACTAAAACTACTGCATTGCACATATCTTACGAGGACCCGGCTATTCAGAATGGGGCTGATTGGTTTGGGGTGCTATCTAAGCTGCAGCGATGCCACTGGGGATTTACTGCACACCTTCTGGAGCTGGGCAGTCCTATCATGTTTCTGAGCGGGGGTGCTGAGGACTCTGGGGACAGTGTTGGGTTGGAGGGTTCCCAGAGAGCCGAAACTGATATTACATGCACATTGCGGACGATGTGGGGGGTAATAGATATCAGAGAGCACTGCTGTGGTTGGGGCTGCTCAGAGCCGAACGAGACATTGCTAAATCAGTGAAGGACACACAGGCCCCTTCCAAGGATGGATGGGCAAAGGGCATGGACTACTGCATCAGGCTGGAGCGCCTGATATGTCAGGCTAGGGGGTGCCCTTAGAATCATTTTAAAATCTGGAAAGATTGGGCTGACCACCGAGGGATACACACTGAACCCTGTCCCTCTAGGCCCTGGTCCATGGATAATTAGATATGCTCCTTTGAGGCCATACCACGTTGTGCTCCAAAAGGTGGGGCTTAAAGACTTAAATGTTTACATGTTTAACTGTACTAATGCTCGTTGCATTTCCGGTGCATATGCACAGTGTAGGAGAGTAGGATCTGCTTCACATGGGTACCCCCACTTTTTGCTGATGCTTCACTGTTTTTCGACTTTAGTCTGGCTGGGGCCCTGCTAATCAGAACCCCAGCCTAGCTGCTTCCTCTCTAAAATGGTTTCCATGTGCCCTAGGCACATCTCTGATTGGAATCTGGAGTGCCCTTATAAGTCCCTAGTATATGGTATACTATGTACCCAGGGCATAGGTACCTCAGAGGCCCACCAGGGGCTGCAGCATGTATTGTGCCACCCCTGGAAGGCCATCCAAAATACACCACAGGCCTGCTACTGCAGCCTGGGTAAGGTGGTGCATGCACCCCTTACAGTGGTATAGGCTACCTATATCACTACCATTGCACACACATATAAACCTATAAGTCACTCCTATGGCAGGCCTTACCAATCCTGAAGGCAGAGTGCTTGGTTCTTATGTGAGAGGGTGCCCCTGCATGAGCAGAGCCCCTCTAGAGTGTTTGGAGTCCCTCCTCTGATGCTGTTTGTGGTACAGCCTGACCATATACTCTTAAGTGTGAAAATAGTGGAGCGGTGCACTACCAAAGAGATTGAAGAAAACTCTTTGGTAGTGCACCGCTCCACTATTTTCACAGTTTTCTCTCTGCTTGGCAGCTGGCATCCAACAACGGCAGGTGCAGGAGCTGTATGTGCACACCCAATCATACTATCCATTACAATTTCTTAAACAAGAAAAGGAATAAAGCAGGGAGGTGCGGTTACTCAGATCCGCCGTTGCTCATTCATTCTCTATATACTCTTAAGTGCATTATATCCTCGCGGTACAATGCTAACTTTGGACTGGCTGCACCAAAACATGTCATGTTTGGTGTCAAACATCTTGGAATACTACCCCCCCCACCAGTCCTGGCGGCGGGGGTAGCATTCCACCCTTCTAGAGGGAGAGACATATACACACCGGGCTACCCGGTAACTTCTTTCCAGAGCCCTGGCATCACAAAATGGATGCCGCTGCCACAGACACGGGTCTGGCCTCCTGCTGCTGACTGAAACTCCGGCAGGGGAGGCCTAGACAATAGGTTTCCTGTCGCAGGGAGGTGTAACCACCTCCCCAGACAGGATAATGTGTATTGGGGCTGGGCGGGAGAACTCTCTGGTGCTCAGAAGTCCTGCACTGGGGGCACACTTGGTGTCCCTGTGCATATGCCAGTTCAAACCGGTTGCAGGGGCTACCTGCCCCTGCTCTGGCGTGAAACTGGACAAAGGGAATGGGTGTAACCACCCCTCTTCCCTGACCCTCCCATAGGTGGGTCCCCAGAGTATGTCCAACCCCTAACTTAGTATAAGTATGGGACCCCAGTCCTTAGGACTTTAGATTACCCTGGACAAAACTCTGACACTGAATCCTGGACCTTCGACGCTCTACCTGAAGATTAGAGGACTGAAGAATCTCCCTTGGGGTCAAGGAGTGACTCCCCTGCTTGGTAGGCACCTAAGAAGCAATTGTCCAGTCTGCATCGCTGAAGCTCCCGCCGGACGCCGAAGTCTTTGCAACACCAGAGGTAGTTTTCCAGACTTCCCCGAGGCTGCCCTGAGTCCCCAGCAAAGCTGAGGCCCGTAGCTGTCGTGGGTAACGTGGAACCGTGACCCCTTGACACCGAGTACTTTTGCAAGTGCATCCTCTTCTGGGTCTCCCACGAAGTTGTGCTTTGGGCTCCGAGTAGCCCCCGCCTCCAGCACCGACTGCACCGAAGATCACTGGCCTCCACTCAACGAGTGTCCTGTGAGCCAGCTCCAAGTGCGTCCACTCGAGGCTCCTTCGCGGTCACTAGTTCGTTGGCTAGTGGGCCCTCCCGAAGGCAACTCTTCTTCTTCTTGGGCTTTCCTGGTTGCTCCAGACTTGCCCTGATTTACCCTTGCTGGGTGAGTCCCCCAGACCTTGCTGGTCTGCATCAACGTCCTTTCTTTGTATCTACGAGACTTGACGTTGCCAAGGCTTGTTGGGTCCAATCCGGTCGCCGACACCCCTGCAATCGACAGACTTCGTGGGACAGCTCGAATCCAGCTCCTGGTTGTCGTTGACGCCTCCTGGACCTCGTGGCTGAAGAGTCAAGACGACCGTCAACCTACCTGAAGCACCCGACATCGGTGGGCATCTGCTCATCGCCTTCCTGGTCACTGGCTAGTGATCCAGACTCTGTCCCCTCTGCTTTCAGGTTCTTCAGATCTTTGACCCACCCTTGGATCCACCCGAACACTTTCGACTTGGTCGCCAGCAGCACTTTGCAGCAGATCGCCATTGAAAACGACGACGAAACCCGACCCCGAAAGACACCTATGCACCCGGCTTCCCTGGGTGAGGTAACTCGAGTACTCCGGTGCTCCCGTGGGTATAGACTCTAGAACGACCTAGTTCTAAAGGGGTTTGCTCCAAGTCCTCCTCTAAGTGTCCTTTTTCTTTAAAACTCCAACCGCGACATTCCCCTTAGAAGTCAACGGCGGCTCGCTGCTGTGTTCTCACACTGCACGCGTCCCCCTTGGGACCCCTGTGTCACTACCTTGGGTGGTTCCTTGAGGGCCAAGCACTTCTACAGGCTCTAGGCCTTGTGTCTGGCTCAGTCGTGGTTCTCATACCACTTTATTGGTATATGGTTTGGTACGCCCCTAGGGCTCAAACGTGTATTTGTGCTATTACTGTTGATAACTGACTTGTAACTTATGTACTTCGAACTCTAGCCTCATAAAGAGACTAGAGGGTGTGTTTAAGACTAAATACATATATTTTAAATATATACCTGGTGTGGTCCTCTTTCATTTGGTCACTCAAGAGATTATAGACTGGTAAAACAAGCTGCTTTACATTCCTTCAAGACTTAGCCTGAAGGCTGCTCTCCATAGCTACCACTAGGATAGCTTTCAATAAAGGTTGTCTTTAACCTATCTCCAATAAGGGGTTGTTTGGACTGGTGCAAGGTGCCCACTATAATTAGTGGACAGCATATACCAGGCCAACTTCTCACATTGGTGTGCAGCGTGTGGGATTCCAGCTTGCTATTGTTTTACCAGATAATCTCAATTGAATTGATCAAATGAAAACCACTAAGGGTACCTTAGGTACATATAAATCAAACTTAGGATACAGTAAGTTCTACTGAACTTAGAGTTGTGTGTTAAGGGATAGCACACCCTTTCTACAACTCAAGAGAGTTTAGTAGGCCACACTAGAGTAGGTAGTGCATACACCACACCACACTAGTTATGTCTTCACTGCCAGGAACCAGTGAGCTCCTGCCATCCAGATATGACACCCTCACATTCTTGGAATTGAGAGAGTTGTGCAAAGTTAGGAAGTTGAAGACAGGCAAAAGTGCCAACACCCAACGTCTCCTAGAGATGCTTCTGCTAGATGACTTTAGAAGACCCATAAGGTCTGAAAGGGTAGGCAGAGAGGGTGGGGCAGAAGAAGAGGGAGAGTCCAGGGATGAAAATACCCAGGACCCAACCTCTGAAACTGGCCAGGGGGATGACAATGATCCTGACCTGGAAAGTGCAGCTACTCCTGAGGAAGAGGAGGAGGCCCAGAATGACCTCCCCTCTGCCCCCCCAGGAAGAGTTGAGAGTGTGCCCAGAAGGACTAGATCTCCTTCTCAGGAGTCTAACCACTCTGACACCTCAGTAGGGACCTCTGTCTCCTCTCATGGGAGGAAATCCTCTCATGAGAGGAGAAAGAGACTGATTCAGTATGAGCAAGCCCAGCTTGAGCTCAGAAAACAGCAGTTGGCTATAGACAGGGAGTCCCTAGATCTCTATAGACAGAGAAAAAAGATGGGACTAGAGTCCCATGGTGGCAGCAACTTCCCCAAAGATAGGGAAAGGTCTTATGACCATAGAAACCTGAGCAAGATTGTCCCTCCCTACCAGAGTGGGGATGACATCCACAAATGGATAACTGCACTGGAGAGGGCCTGTAGAGTACAGAGGGTCCCTCAGGAGCAGTGGGCAGCAATCTTGTGGCTCTCCTTTGCAGACAAAGGTAGAGACAAGCTCCTCACTGTTAGAGAGGAGGATGCTGACAATTACAAAATCTTGAAGAGTGCTCTGATTGATGGGTTTGGCCTAACAACTGAACAATACAGGTTAAAGTTCAGAGATACCCAAAAAGCACAGACTCAAGACTGGGTAGACTATGTGGATTGTTCTGCTAAGGCTCTGGAAGGTTGGTTGATGGGCAGTAAGGTATGTGACTTCAAAGGATTGTACAATCTTATCATGAGGGAGCAGATTTTTAATAACTGTCAAAATCAGCTGTTGCATCAGTACCTGGTGGACTCTGATCTGACCTCTCCCCAAGAATTGGGAAAGAAGGCAGACAAATGGGTCAGAACCAGGGTGAGGCAGAAGGTACAGAACCAAGGTGGTGACCCTAATAAGCAAGATTCTAAAAACTCTGATAAGGGTGGGGAGAAGGGTAAAGATCAGAAGTCTTCACAAGGCCCCCAAAAATCTTCTTCAGGTGGGGATTCACAGTCTAACAAGGGAAAAGGCCAAAAGAAACCATGGTGCAAAGTCTGTAAGCAAAAGACACACTGGACCAGTGATTGCACCAAGTCCAAAGACTCTATTCCAGCCCCCACCAATGCCCCTAAGGCACCTGTTCCCCCTAGTGCAGTTACAATTGGTGGTGGGAGTACACAGGCCAAGGGTTTAGTAGGGTTGACCCTGGGTAATGAGATGAGCTCTGGCCTAGTCAGAGAACTCACTCAGGCTGTCCTAGTCTGTGATGGAGGCATGAATGTGACCTCCTATGTGAGTCCCAGTAATCTGGGCAAGTACAGGCAACAGCCCTTAATCAATGGAAAAGAGGCTTTGGCATTTAGGGACACAGGGGCAAGTGTCACCATGGTGACACAAGACCTTGTGGATCCTGGGCAGATTATACTTGGTGAAATGTACCAAGTGACCAATGCTAGCAATGTCAGAACAGACCATACTCTGGCAGTTGTTAACTTCTCCTGGGGAGGGGTAACTGGCCTTAAGAAGGTTGTGGTGAGTGCAAACCTACCAGTGGAATGCTTGCTTGGCAATGATCTTGAAACTTCAGCTTGGGCAGAAGTGGAGCTCAGGACCCATGCAGAAATGCTGGGGATCCCTGCAGATGTGTTTGCTGTGACCAGGTCACAGAGCAAAATGTCTAACACTGAACAGGCCTTGGATCCTGAAACCATGGACCAAGTGCCCTCCAAGAGGAGGAGTAGTAGGGTTAAGGCAGTGCCTTCCCCTTGGCTCAGAAGGAAGATCAGTCTCTTGAGGGGGATGATCTCAGTCCTGAGGAAGGAACTGTCCCAGAGGAGCTTGAACCTGACCAGGTTGAATTCTTGGGGACAGGGGGCCCTTCCAGGGCAGATCTGAGCCAGGAGCAGCAGAGCTGCCCCTCTCTTGAACCCCTCAGACAGCAAGCTGCTGCTGAGGCTGCTGGGAATGCTAGTGGTCCCCATAAAGTATATTGGGATGATGGACTCTTGTACTCAGAGTGTAGAGACCCCAAGCCTGGTGCCAGCAGGAGGTTGGTTATACCTCTGAAGTTCAGGGTCTTCCTATTGACCCTAGCCCATGATATTCCCCTAGCAGGTCACCTGGGCCAGAACAAGACTTGGGACAGACTTGTCCCTCACTTTCACTGGCCCCACATGTCTGAAGACACCAAGGAGTTTTGTCGCTCCTGTGTAACCTGCCAAGCCAGTGGGAAGGCAGGTGGCACCACAAAGGCCCCCTGATACCACTACCTGTGGTGGGGTTCCCTTTGAGAGAGTGGGGATTGATATTGTGGTCCCATGATCCCCAAACAGCATCTGGGCACAGGTTTATCCTGGTGGTGGTGGACCATGCCACTAGGTACCCAGAGGCTATTCCCCTTAGGACCACTACAGCACCTGTGGTGGCCAGAGCCCTCCTGGGAATTTTCTCAAGAGTGGGCTTCCCTAAGGAGGTTGTATCAGACAGGGATGCAAACTTTATGTCTGGATACTTGAAGGCAATGTGGAAGGAGTGTGGAGTGACTTACAAGTTCACCACACCCTATCACCCACAATGCAATGGTTTAGTTGAGAGATTCAACAAAACCTTAAAGGGCATGATTAAAGGGCTCCCAGAAAAGCTCAGGCGAAGATGGGACATACTCTTGCCCTGCCTTTTATTTGCATACAGGGAGGTGCCTCAAAAGGGGTTGGCTACAGCCCTTTTGAACTTTTGTTTGGTCACCCTGTCAGGGGTCCATTGTGCTTGGTGAAAGAAGGATGGGAGTTACCTCTCAAGCCCCCAAAGCAAGACATAGTGGACTATGTACTTGGTCTCCGCTCCAGGATGGCTGAGTACATGAAAAAGGCAACTAAAAACCTTGAGGCTAGCCAGGAACTGCAAAAAGCCTGGCATGACCAAAGGGCTGTACTGACTGTTTACCAGCCAGGACAGAAGGTGTGGGTGCTGGAGCCAGTGGCCCCAGCAGCTCTCCAAGACAAATGGAGTGGACCCCATACCATTGTTGAACAGAAGGGTGAGGTTATCTATTTAGTAGACCTAGGAACACCCAGGAGTCCCCACAGGGTTCTCCATGTCAACAGATTGAAGCCATATGTGGACAGGGCAGACATGGGCTTGCTCATGGCTACTGATGAGGGACAGGAGGAAGAGAGTGACCCACTCCCTGACCTGCTCTCACAGAACCCTGATGATGGATCAGTGGATGGTGTAGCCTTGGCAGGCAGCCTCACTGCTCAGCAGCAAACTGATTGTAGACAAGTGCTCAATCAGTACAGACATATGTTCTCTCTGACTCCAAGTCAGACCACCTGGTGCACTCATGAAGTGGACACTGGGGACAGTCTGCCTATTAAAAATAAGATTTATAGGCAACCTGACCATGTCCGGGACTGTATCAGGACAGAAGTCCAGAAAATGTTGGATTTGGGAGTTATTGAACCCTCAGATAGCCCTTGGGCTAGTCCAGTGGTCCTTGTGCCAAAACCTCACACCAGTGGTGGGAAAAGAGAGATGAGGTTTTGTGTGGACTCCTGGGGTCTCAATGTAGTCACTAGGACTGATGCCCATCCAATACCTAGGGCAGATGAGCTAATAGACACTTTGGCCTCAGCCAAGTATCTACGCACATTTGACCTGACAGCTGGCTACTGGCAGATCAGACTAGCTGATGATGCAAAGCCAAAAACAGCATTCTCAACCCCTAGTGGACATTATCAATTTGTGGTAATGCCCTTTGGTCTGAAGAATGCACCTGCCACTTTTCAGAGGTTGGTGAATACAGTCCTTACAGGTCTGGAAGCCTATAGTGCAGCATATCTAGATGATATTGCTGTCTTTAGCTCCACCTGGGAGGATCACCTGGTCCACCTCAGAAATGTTTTGCAGGCCCTGCAGAAAGCAGGCCTAACTATCAAGGCCACAAAGTGCCAGATAGGGCAGAGTCAGGTTGTGTACCTGGGCCACCTTGTGGGTGGAGGCCAGGTTCAACCATTGCAGAGCAAGATCCAGACCATCATGGACTGGACTGCTCCAACTACCCAGACTCAGGTGAGAGCCTTCTTAGGCCTGACTGGGTACTATAGGAGATTTGTCAAGGTGTATGGATCAATAGTGACACCCCTGAATGACTTAACTTCCAAGAAAATGCCCAAAAAGGTTCAGTGGACAGCTAGCTGTCAAAAGGCATTTGATGACCTGAAGCAGGCCATGTGCACTGCTCCCACTCTCCAGAGTCCTGATTACTCCAAGAAGTTCATTGTCCAAACAGATGCATCTGAATTGGGGGTAGGGGCTGTACTGTCACAATTGAACGATGAAGGTCAGGATCAGCCAGCAGCTTTTATTAGCAGAAGGCTGACCCCTAGAGAGAAACGTTGGTCAGCCATAGAGAGGAGGCCTTTGCTGTGGTTTGGGCTCTGAAGAAGTTGAGGCCATACTTGTTTGGTACTCACTTCCTTGTTCAAACAGACCACAAGCCCCTCCTATGGCTAAAACAAATGAAGGGTGAAAACCCCAAACTGCTTAGGTGGTCCATTTCCCTACAGGGGATGGACTTTACAGTGGAACATAGACCTGGGAGTAACCATGCCAATGCAGATGGACTCTCTAGGTACTTCCACTTAGAACATGAAGACTCAACTGGTCAAGGTTAGTTTAATGTCCCTACGTTTGGGGGGTTGTGTAGGAGAGTAGGATCTGCTTCACATGGGTACCCCCACTTTTTGCTGATGCTTCACTGTTTTTCGACTTTAGTCTGGCTGGGGCCCTGCTAATCAGAACCCCAGCCTAGCTGCTTCCTCTCTAAAATGGTTTCCATGTGCCCTAGGCACATCTCTGATTGGAATCTGGAGTGCCCTTATAAGTCCCTAGTATATGGTATACTATGTACCCAGGGCATAGGTACCTCAGAGGCCTACCAGGGGCTGCAGCACGTATTGTGCCACCCCTGGAAGGCCATCCAAAATGACACCACAGGCCTGCTACTGCAGCCGGGGTAAGGTGGTGCATGCACCCCTTACAGTGGTATAGGCTACCTATATCACTACCATTGCACACACATATAAACCTATAAGTCACTCCTATGGCAGGCCTTACCAATCCTGAAGGCAGAGTGCTTGGTTCTTATGTGAGAGGGTGCCCCTGCATGAGCAGAGCCCCTCTACAGTGTTCAGAGTCCCTCCTCTGATGCTGTTTGTGGTACAGCCTGACCATATACTCTTAAGTGCATTATATCCTCGCGGTACAATGCTAACTTTGGACTGGCTGCAACAAAACATGTCGTGTTTGGTGTCAAACATCTTGGAATACTACCCCCCCGCCAGTCCTGGCGGCGGGGGTAGCATTCCACCCTTCTAGAGGGAGAGACATATACACACCGGGCTACCCGGTAACTTCTTTCCAGAGCCCTGGCATCACAAAATGGATGCCGCTGCCACAGACACGGGTCTGGCCTCCTGCTGCTGACTGAAACTCCGGCAAGGGAGGCCTAGACAATAGGTTTCCTGTCACAGGGAGGTGTAACCACCTCCCCAGACAGGATAATGTGTATTGGGGCTGGGCGGGAGCACTCTCTGGTGCTCAGAAGTCCTACACTGGGGCACACTTGGTGTCCCTGTGCATATGCCAGTTCAAACCGGTTGCAGGGGCTACCTGCCCCTGCTCTGGCGCGAAACTGGACAAAGGGAATGGGTGTAACCACCCCTCTTCCCTGACCCTCCCATAGGTGGGTCCCCAGAGTATGTCCAACCCCCTAACTTAGTATAAGTATGGGACCCCAGTCCTTAGAACTTTAGATTACCCTGGACGAAACTCTGACACTGAATCCTGGACCTTCGATCCTCTACCTGAAGATTAGAGGACTGAAGAATCTCCCTTGGGGTCAAGGAGTGACTCCCCTGCTTGGCAGGCACCTAAGAAGCAATTGTCCGGTCAGCATCGCTGAAGCTCCCGCCGGACGCCGAAGTCTTTGCAACACCAGAGGTAGATTTCCAGACTTCCCCGAGGCTGCCCTGAGTCCCCAGCAAAGCTGAGGCCCATAGCTGTCGTGGGTAACGTGGAACCATGACCCCTGGACACCGAGTACTTTTGCAAGTGCATCCTCTTCTGGGTCTCCCATGAAGTTGTGCTTTGGGCTCCGAGTAGCCCCCGCCTCCAGCACCGACTGCACCGAAGATCACTGGCCTCCACTCCACGAGTGTCCTGTGAGCCAGCTCCAAATGCGTCCACTTGAGGCTCCTTCGCGGTCGCTAGTTCGTTGGCTAGTGGGCCCTCCCGAAGGCAACTCTTCTTCTGCTTGGGCTTTCCTGGTTGCTCCAGACTTGCCCTGATTTACCCTTGCTGGGTGAGTCCCCCAGACCTTGCTGGTCTACATCAACATCCTTTCTTTGTTTCTACAAGACTTGCCGTTGCCAAGGCTTGTTGGGTCCAATCCGGTCGCCGACACCCCTGCAATCGACAGACGTCGTGGGACAGCTCGAATCCAGCTCCTGGTTGTCGTTGACGCCTCCTGGACCTCGTGGCTGAAGAGTCAAGACGACCGTTAACCTACCTGAAGCACCCGACATCGGTGGGCATCTGCTCATCGCCTTCCTGGTCACTGGCTAGTGACCCAGACTCTGTCCCCTCTGCTTTCAGGTTCTTCAGATCTTCGATCCACCCTTGGATCCACCCGAACACTTTCGACTTGGTCGCCAGCAGCACTTTGCAGCAGATCGCCATTGAAAACGACAACGAAACCCGACCCCGAAAGACACCTATGCACCCGGCTTCCCTGGATGAGGTAACTCGAGTACTCCGGTGCTCCCGTGGGTATAGACTCTAGAACGACCTAGTTCTAAAGGGGTTTGCTCCAAGTCCTCCTCTAGGTGTCCTTTTTCTTTAAAACTCCAACCGCGACATTCCCAATAGAAGTCAACAGCGGCTCACGGCTGTGTTCTCACACTGCACGCGTCCCCCGTGGGACCCCTGTGTCACTACCTTGGGTGGTTCCTTGAGGGCCAAGCACTTCTACAGGCTCTAGGCCTTGTGTCTGGCTCAGTCGTGGTTCTTATACCACTTTATTGGTATATGGTTTGGTACGCCCCTAGGGCTCAAACGTGTATTTGTGCTATTACTGTTGATAACTGACTTGTAACTTATGTACTTCGAACTCTAGCCTCATAAAGAGACTAGAGGGGTGTGTTTAAGACTAAATACATATATTTTAAATATATACCTGGTGTGGTCCTCTTTCATTTGGTCACTCAAGAGATTATAGACTGGTAAAACAAGCTGCTTTACATTCCTTCAAGACTTAGCCTGAAGTCTGCTCTCCATAGCTACCACTAGGATAGCTTTCAATAAAGGTTGTCTTTAACCTATCTCCAATAAGGGGTTGTTTGGACTGGTGCAAGGTGCCCACTATAATTAGTGGACAGCATATACCAGGCCAACTTCTCACACACAACATTCAGATTGTAATTGTATCCTGACGGCAACGATCTGTTTGTATCACTTTGCATGCTCTATGACAGTCCTAGCTCTTGTTTTTGCTGAAAGTTCAATTGAACATATTTAAAAAAGAACTCAACTGCTCTGAGAACCGAGGGAAGACTAGGACCAACCTGCTCACCGATCCAGCCACGTTGCATCGCCGGTAGGTCTGACTTCACAGCTGCTCCTGCTACATTCTTCTCTGCAGCAGCAAATCCTGTACAGGGTCCTTCACCAAAGGGATATCCGACCTTGTGAAACTGTCTTCGGCTACAGTCTCCTGGCTCATTCCGCTGGAGATTTTCGACTTCCAAAAAAGTGTCTGAACAGAGAAATCTTCACTGCGACTTCGTCCAGCGGCTCCCTGAGGACGACGCTGCCTCCTCGGACCACGCCTGGAGCCTTGTCCCTTTAAACTTGACCTTTTCAGAAGATTTTTCTTGAAAATTCTTCTACGTTCAAAGCTAAGCGCCTACTGGGCCCAATCCACTTCGTGCATCCGACCTGCGCGCCATTGTATTTGGCCATGCTTTTTTTTCTTTAGCCTAGTCTCGTGCTACTAAATTAAACAAATTATAACTCCAGTTCTACTGATTTACTTTTTGTCGTTTTGGTGTAAACTAATTTATTAAAATTTACACTATTTTTCAAAATTGGTTTGGGATTTTTCTTGTGTTGTGTTTTCACTTTATTACTGTTTGTGTGCTGCATAAATACTTTACACATTGCCTCCAAGTTAAGCTTGACTGCTTTTTGTACCAAGTTACCCAGGGTTAAGCACAGTTTAATTTAATGACTTTTTGTGGTTCAACCTACCAGAGATTGTGGCTGTTAATTGACCAGGGCTCACACTCCAGTCAGCCAACAACTCAATTCTTTCAATCATGCCGCCAAATTATAACTTGTACTGCTTTTGTAAGGTTAAACAGTCTCACTGGGTACCTCTTGCCATAGGCGGCAGCAGAAGCTGGGTTGCATTTCTTGTTTCAATTACTTACGGGTGATTCCATTACCTAGAGCCTTCTCTTCCTTGTCTATTCCAGTCATTACTTCGGGGAGGTTCATCTCTTCCTACAGACCCTTCTTATCCTATATTTATTTTTAAGAAAGACTGAAGCCAGTGACCCTTGTGTATAAAAAACACCCCCACAAACAGAACTTCATGTAAATAGCAAGCTAAAAGAATTGTGGCCCACAAATGATCTCCCCAGGCGGGGAGGGAGGGCAGGACTTAATGGCTGGAACGAGGGGGAGATCTGGTATAATAGGAATTACCGGAAAGTAACTGAAACTTTACCTCCGTGTCCACTTCCTCACCCCAGTCATTACTTAGTGAGGAATACCAAAGCTTAATGTAATTTGGGCCTCTCTGATCAAAATGAAAACAGACGCTTAGATGATGCTCAACACGTGATTTGTTTTTTAATTAACTGAACATCTTAAACCCATCATTCAGCAGCAGAGAGCAATTTGGCCCCAAAATACCCATAAATCATGTCACAACACTGGATTCTGTGGTATCTCACAAATATTGAAGGATTGGTCCATGTGGCTGCCCTGCAAAACGTCAAAATAGAAACTTTTGGACCTCTGTCCAAGTGTCCCACAATGTCAATTCTGAGACCCTCTGGGACAAGATAACCCCAAACTGGTCCCAGAATGCTTGTTTCTGGTCCAGGGAGGACCTGGCCTGGCAGCTCGGCACGGACTGTTCCCATGGGGAGCAGGGTCAAGACGGATTTGCATATGGCTGGGTCTAAACTAGAATGACGTGGCATGCAAAAAATTGATGGATTTAACCCAGATCTATGACTGGGGGTGAATGTTTGATTGATTCAGCATTCCGTCCATTATCTGTTCCTTTTGCATTTGTCGCCCTAAGTGGGAAGGGTATGCCCAGACATGGGTCTCTTCCTCGCTAAGCCACCAGGTTGAAGCTAGCCTGGCTGATGAGGAATGAAACCCCAAATTCGGTCCCAGGGTGCTTGTGTCTGGTCCAGGGAGGACCTGGCCAGGCAGTTTGGGCTGGACTGTTCCCATGGGGAGCAGGGTCAAGACTGATTTGCATATGGCTGGGTCCAAACTGGAACGGCGTGGCGTGTAAGAAGCTATGGATTTAACAAAGATCTATGACTGGGGGTGAATGTTGGATCGATTCAGCATTCTGGCCATCATCTGTTCTTTTTGCGAGTGATAGAGAGAGAGCAGGAAAGCACCATATTCACAAATATATGGCTGTCTCCTCCCCTCTCCCTAGTGTTTCGCTGATTTCAGCTGCCAAGCGCCACGCACACACCTTAGTGACATAGCGCTAGGGTGAGTGAGTGAGTCTAGCATAGGTTTTGTACAGGAAGATTATCCTTCCTGTACAAAATACTATGCTTAGACAAGTGAAAAAAGTTTTTCCTACTTTGTATGTGTGCTGCACAGTGCAGCACGCATGCAAAGCCAGAAAAGCATGGAGAAATGAAAACATTTCTCTGTTTAACACCTGCTTTTCAGCAGCATTCATTTTTGGCGCTAAACCCTTTCTATCAATGTTTGAGAATAGGGTTTAATCTAAAAAAACATGGGTGGTAGCACGGGTACGCCTATGTACCACCCATGTAACGCCCCTTGATGCAAAGTAATGCAAAGCAGCATTTTGCGCTGCTTTTCGTTACTTTTTTCATACAAACCACCGCAAATACCAATTTGCGTTGGTTAGTGAATCCCAAAAAGGTTTACAAAAGTAACACTAACCCGTTGCTAAACCTTTGAGAATCTGGACCGAAGTCTGTTATAAAGTTTGTTGGCCGGATGACCTCACACCTCCACCACGGTGGTGAGGAATCTGGGGGTAAAATTAAACAACAACCTCTCCTTTCTTCCTTAAATCCTTTCTTTGGGTGGTGTCTTGCAAAACAGTGGTCCAGAACTTGATTACAGCAAGGCTGGACAATGCCAATATTCTGTTCCCTTGGCATACGCAATAACCTGATCAACCTCCTGCAGACAGTGCAAATAGAGACTCGACTTATCTGCAGACAGTATAAATATGCCAAAATGATGGTGCAAAATGCCCGAACAAAAGCTTGACTTATCTTAAAGATTCCCAGATGTGCATCTGTCTCGCACCCCCTGAAATCTGGACACTGGCTTCCAGCAAAAACAGTTTTTGTTTAAAGTTCTTTTGTTGGCTAATCGAGCGTTCTACAAGTCTGGGCCTAATTTTCTATTGGATTGTTTCCTTCATTATAGTCCAGCTAGAACTTTGTGATCATCCAATTCTTTGTTGGTACAAAACCCCCGGTTTAGGCGCTCTTCGAAGGGAGACTTTTCCTTTTCCGCGCCTCCCACTAAAGCCTGGAATTTTCTTCCTACGAGCATTTGTCGCACCTGCAAGGAGCTGCTCTTCAAATGACTCTTAACACTAGGCTATTTGCTATGGGTTAGTCCTGGATTACTGTTGGATGCACTTGGTGTTCTTTCGATAGGGCTGGGACGCCCCTTCTGGAGCAGCTGTAGCGCTTCATAAGTCCTGCCTTTCATGCATTCATTCATTATCTTTGACCCAATAAACTCCAGATCTAGTGCTGGAGGCAGACTCGATTCCTTCAAATTTATGCCAAGAACTTGATTCAGGAGATCACCTTCTTCAGGCGAATTTGGTTTTGATGGAGAATCAATCATTGTTGGAAATCAGGACCTGTTTACAGTGTCCCCTCACCTTTTACCCCATTTGAGACCCCTGGATGCTGGTTTTCTGATTCTAAGGATGCCATGGGCTCTGCCAACCAGGCCCAGGGCCAGTGCTAGGTGAAAAAAATACACTTAGAATACAGTGAAAACACCTACATACACTAGGGTAAACTATGGGTTAGGGTACCCCTATGATTGGCATGACCTCCCTAGTACATAATAGAGCAGGGGGAATAGAACTGCCTTTAAGTCCATTATATATAATAGGGCATGGCAGTTTAGAGGCAAGTAGACTTTTCTGCACTTGCATCTGTGTACTGCTGAAGCCTGAGATCAGTTTAAAAGCAGCCATGTGTTGCAAGACTGCTTTTAACATGTAAATTATGCCCAAACTCGATTTGGTGTTTGGGGCAGTTAAAGGTTAATACTCTACAATAATCTGGCGTATTAGGTACCCCCAAGGTTTTCCCTATGTGTCCCAGGTGATGGGGTCAGGTATTTATAAGGAGGGCCCTTATAAAATAGGTTTTATATGCCCTGGGGATAGAGAAATTGCATATTTCACTTCCCTGATTGTAGTAAAGTGTTTCCCAGAATTGGCTAGGCACACTGTGGAGTGAGGATCTGCAATATTTTTACATATTCAGAACCCCTAAAGTCTCCCTTAGGTGTTTCAGGGTTGGGGGGGTTCTCTAGATATAGGTAGGGTCCTTATAAAATATGTTTTATAAGCCCTGGTGTTGGGGAAATTGCCGAGTTCATTTTCCCCATTGCAGAGCTCCAGCTACATAGGTTAACATGGCAAAAAGTTATTAATTAATATCTCCTGCTAGGAAATACAGGAAATATCATTCAAGGACTTTGTAGAATGGTATTGATAAATCCAACAATATGCTATTGTTGAATGTATCCTAAAATGTACAGACAAGAAGCTTTAAGACTTTCTTGTCTGTAAGCTAAAATTCAGCCTTTCAGTGATCTGTCTTGATTGGTCAGAATTAAGTGGATTAGCCAGGGTGCTTTGGTGAAGAGCCATTCTGGGAAGAGAGGGTTCTGCTGCATAGGAATGCCAGAGCAAGGGGGAGGGGTTGTAAACCATGAGCTTCAAAGGCCCAGGGGGACAGACAGAGAAAGCCAGTCCATCTATGCCCATCCCCTCTGAACACAGATAGATGGCAGGCTTAAGAATGGAATGTGCAGATGCCGAGTGGAGGGTAACTATGGAGATGAGCAATCCTGGGGGTTGGTTTAGCCAGCTCTTGCCTCTCTGCTGAGACTTCAGCCATATTGAAATTTTGAGAAATAGTGCTTTCTGGGAGACCCTTGTGCCACACTTGGGAGGAAATGGTCATGCTCTGGGGTGGTGCCCTGCACCTCATTGGACAGCGGTGCCCTCCTGTGCGACCCCAGAGAACACTGAATAAGTATCTGAGAGGGGCAGTACCTCTCAGATCTGCTGCTTGAAACAACAGAAGAAGAAGGCTCCATGCTGGAAGTTTGAAGTTTGATTTGCCCCAACCAGGGCCTGCACTCTGACAGACTGACTGAACCTGCTGCACAATCTGGAACTAAAGCCCTGTGGATCAAACCTACTTCAAAGAGACTAAAGAGTAGCCTCCCTGCAAGCTACAGGTTAACAGAGCTCACTTGGATCATCACCACCAAGAATCCCCATCCTGGAGTGACTCCAGTGGATTTGTAAGGGGTTAGTCCAAGTGGATTGTGGGACTTGAAGTCTCAAACGTTCAAGGACAATTTTGGAACTTCCAGACCCTTGGAGTACATTATGGACACTTTGGGACCCACAATGGAACTTTAGGAAGAAGTTACAGAAGTTTGGAACACTGCGGAGCAACTTTGAAAAAAAAGCTCCACAAGTGGACCAACTCGACTTGGCCAGCCAAGCCCTGCGACCCTCAACCGCGAGCTGGTCTGCCCTCCAGGTTCGTCCCGCTAAAATGCTCCGGAGGTCCAACTTCAAGAGTTTGACCGAGGGCTGGTCGAAACCCAAGCTGGCGAACCCTCACCAAATCCGGCCTGGTGAAGAGCATTGAGGGACCCTGGGAGAAAAAGCTCTAGAAACGTTTCTAAGCCCGAAGGTAGAAGAGGAGACCGGACCAACCACGAGAGTCAAGCCGCCCACCTTCAACTGCGAGCCGGCCTGGATCTCTGGTTTGTCCCGCTGGAAAGCTCCGGAGGTCTGACTTCCATAAGTTTTACCGAGAGCTCGTTGATAGGCAAGCCAGCGAACTCTCACCAAATCCGGACTGATAGAGAGCTTTGAGGGACCCCGGGAGAAAAAGCTCCAGAAAAGTTTCTAAGTCAGAAGGTAAAAACTTTGACTGAGGCCTACCGCAAGGGGTAGCCGCGCTGTGCTCCATCGCGGTCGGCCTGAAACTTTGACTTTGTCCCGATCTAGCCCGACAAGATGTCCCAATAGACGCTATAGGTTTCTATGTGCTATATAGTGCTAAATCTTTAAAAAACCATGTCTCCTGTTTCCTACATTGGATTTTTTTCATTTTGGTGTCAGTTTAAAGATAAAAATATTTCCTAGTAAATTGGTGTTGAATTTTTATTGTGTGTTGTGTCTTACTTATTTACTGAATTGGTGTTTTTAAATGCTTTACATACCTGTCTCTGAAGTTAAGCCTACCTGCTTGCAGCCAAGCTACCAAGGGTTGAGCATGGGAATAATTTTCTGAGACCCATTCTGAGCCCTAGACTGTGTTAGTGGCCTTATTGCCAAGGGTAGATATATATTTACCACTACTAATACTCCACTTTCCAACCCATCATCCAGTGGTCTAAATCTAGATGGAGGAGCTAGGACATTCATTAAACCTCTTGCTGCTGATATCAGCTTGAAAGGGAGAACACAAACCTTGAAGTAGTAATTCTGAATTGCAAACCAAAGGAATTTCGGCTGATTCTAGCAAATCAGAATATGCAGGTGTAATTTCACTATAAACATTTTGGTTGAACCAATGGTATAATTTTTGGCAGGCAGTCCATCTTGAATTGAATTGTCTGTACCCATTTGTTCATCAACTTTAGGTCTAAGACTGGCTAAAATGCACATGCTTTTTTTCCACCAGAAAAGAATAATGTAAATCCCTTGAACTTGTTCCTTCTTTGGTACTGGAAGAACAGCGTTTTTTGTTTATCTTTTACTCTTTCCCATAAATTGCTTTTGCTTTCATAATGTTCCTTGGTCCTAGCATATGGAAGAACACCAGTTCTGGAGACATTGAGAAGTCTCTATGTGGCCGTGCCAAACAATGTTCAAGATGCAAAGAAATCCAAAATGTCTATCTCCAACATCTCCACAAAATCATGGATATGACCTCCCACTTGACCTTTAGGATCCCTGGTTCCCCATCCGTCAAGAGTCCGTAGACCTCTGATTTACTGTATGTTGGATAGTTGCAGAACTCTTGCTGGAGGGTCTTGGGATATCCATTATCTCTCTTATTCCTAAGAAATGGAAACTAAGTGATGTGAATCCTACAGACAGATTTCATTCATTGATTATGAAACTAAGGTTCTTGCTATACGTTTGGCTTTGTGGTGGTGATAAGGACCCTGGTAAACACAGATCCGACTTACATAATTACCTTAACGTGGCAAGGTGAGTACCCGTGCCAATGCCAATAATGGTATTGGATGCTGAGTAAGGGTTTGACTCTGTGGAATGGTCTTATGTGTTAACAGAAGGTTTGGGCCTTAACTTGGTAGAATTGATCATATTGTTTCAGTATTCCCTTTCCCTGCTGGCTAGTTGTAGGGCAAAGGGGGGTTTGTTGCAACCCCTCTCCCTGAGGATAGGCACCCAACAGGGATGTCTCTTGTCTCTGATTGTATTTGCACTGGGTCTTGAATCCTTTGCATGCTGGATTTGCAGAGATTCATTGCGGGGTGATATGGTTTCCAATATGGACAACAGAATCTCATCATATGCTGATTAAATTCTATTTAGCATAACAAGTCCAGATAATAATACCTGAAGGTTGTTGGAGGCTTTTTCTACATCCTATGAATTTTCTGGTTTAAGAATTAATTGGGAAAAATCCATATTGTTCCTAGTGTCTGACTGGCAATTGGCTCCAGAGTTAACATTCCCATTGATGATAAAGATTGAGGGAGGGATATACGTATTTATTGGTGTTCATTGCAAGAGATGAAAGTATATTTTATGAACATGATCTAAAAATGTTAGTTGACCACTTCTGGAATGAAGAGCTAGCTAGAGGCCACTTGCATAGTCCCTAATGGGAAAAAGTTGAATCCTTTAAAATGATTAAACTTCCCATGTTCCTTTATATGACACAAAATGCAACCATCTGGGTCCCTGCGATATTTTTTAATCTGTTTCTTGTGGAAAGAAGTTGCATATAGTCATTTAATTGACTACGTTGTATAAGGACACAATCTCTCTGCTAAAGATACATAATTATTACCAGTGATTTCAATTAGCAAGTCGAGGCACCAAGTTAGTGGGTTTAGAGATTATTTGAAACCAGATTCAAAGTGCCAGGATATCTCTTCTGAAGCAGTAGTTGCGCTTTATAAGTATCCCTTCATTCATTCATTCATTCATAGTTCTTTTTGATATTTTAGGGTTTATTATCATCAATCCACTGGTTACTCTCTTAGTCTGTACTCCATATAAACCTCAATAATAACAGAGTATATCAAGTTTTACAGTCGGTAACTTAATAAATTAACATACCTATACAGACGTATGTTGTCCATTGACACACATTGAAAACACAATAATTCATGCATTTACAGACATTTGTTATACTTTGACATAATCAGAGACAGTACGGTTTGTGACATGATGTGAGACAGTTCAGCTGGTGTGTTTCACAACATTTTGTCTCTTTTTCTAGGCTGCAAGAAGGGCATCAAAGAGAGAAAACAAAGAACATAGGAAAACACATATAAAACAACAAAAAGTGCACTTGTAGTCACAAGGTCTCTGCCTAGGTACTCGTAACGGCCACCATTTGTGGACTACAATGAATAGATGTTAGAGTTCTCTGTTCTGTACAACATACTTCTGGGTATAAATTGTTAACAGAAGAGATAGACAGGATGTTCTACAATTTTGGGGCCGATTCCGATCTCGGCCGGTAGTGCTCCGAATCGGATTCGGATTTACCGGATCCGATTCGGAGCCCTGTTTCCCGACCGAATCGTACGCGGGTCCGGCCGAGCGAGTACGATGCAGGCACCCGCGAAATCTCCGACCGACTCAAACGCGGCTTCAACACGCTCCGACCGACTCGCATGGACACGACTCGCACCGCGCTATGGAGAAGTATCCCGGCCGGGTGAGTACGATGCGCGCCGCGAGCAGTCCGACCGACTCGTGCCGTCCGGCTCGAAAAAGCTGTCGGAGCCGGACTTTGGGGGTCCGCGTCGGACCCCCCTGTACGCGTAGGCGCGCGAGTCGCACACAGGGGGGACCCATGGGTCCCCCCTACCTGTGCATGTATGCCGCGATGCGCATCGACACGTACCTGCTGTAGGGGGCGCCCTTGTCCGCCTCGCACCCATTGAGTCAATGGGAGCCCGCGTACGCGTTGTACGACAGGCTCCCATTGACTTCAATGGGAGTCCGACCGACTCGAGTCCGATGGCATGCGTGCGCATCGTACTCGTTCGGTCGGACTGCCAGAGTCCGATTCGGTCGGAAATCTCTCCGGGTCCGGCTCGGTCGGAGAGATTTCCGGCCCGAATCGGAATCGGCCCCTAAGTGTACTCATATATTGGTCTGGAAGGTAGATTTATTATATAGTTGCATGCATAATTATGATCTTGCAGTGCATTTAATGGTAAATAGTGAATGGACCTCCAGGGGTCAGGATCACCCGTCTCTTAAGAGTGAATAGGTACAATAATGATATTGAATGGAAATGGAAATTAACTGGGGAAAAACATTGTAGGCAGAGAACTATAGGAAATAGGTCAACAGGTTGCAGGGTTTCAAACAATGGGATGTGGTGGTTCTAACTAGTGTGAGAGAGATGTGTAGCATGCATGCTGTTGTCCCAGCTGCGTATAAAATACGGGATGTCCAAGGCACACTTTTTTGAGTGTCTAAAACTGTGCTATGTTCTGATATAAGAAAGTGGATTATTACTGGGGGTGGGCGGTCACCCACCTCAAGAAATAATATCATAATCCTGTTAGGGTGAATCCCAAAAATCACTATATTAACCTGAGCTCAACCCCTTAGTAGCGATAGGACAGAAGAGGCAGACTCCTTTTTGCAGTTCCAAAACAGTAATAAAGAGAAAACAGCAAACAATAAAAATTCCTAACTAAATTAGAATATGTAATAAACAAAAAGACACCACATTTACAAAATTCCAGTAAAGAGAACAGGAGTAAAAATAGTGCCAAAAAGCAATAAGCACCAATTGCAGTCTATGGAAGCATTAGACCAGGACTTTGCAACGATTTCAGGCCTACCGTGATGCAGCGTGGATCGGATACACTAACCAGGTTTGTCCCAGTCAAAGATTTGACCTTCTGACTTATCCTTCTTTATTGAGCTCAAAATCTCCCACGGGGCAAGCCAGAAGCTATATCTGAGGAAGACACATCAAAATCGGTCACCTTTACAGCAAGTTCTCCCATGACTTCAGGGACAGCACTTGAGGCCTAGGATTCACTCCAGCAGAGACTAATAGCAATTTCCAGTCCACATCCAGTTGGTATTGGTCAACTGGTCACTTCAGCAAGAAGGCTTCTTGCAGCTTGTTGTATTGCTGTAGCCTCACAGGAGGTCAGCCTTCTGACCCTTGGGGTTTTCATCTTTATGCTGGCTATAAGAGGAAGCACGTCCAGTCCTTAAGGGCTCCTGTCAGGCCAAAGAAAGCAGGACCAAACCTCTTACGATCTTCCACAGGTCCCGAAAGTGTTCTGATGAGGTTTCCTTAGGATGTCATATTTATGGTTGGCACTAGCCGGTGAGTAGGAGTGACTCCTGGACAATTCGTAACCAATTGGGAAAAGTTCCCATGTGCAACCATATCCACTTTTGCAGCAGTTCCTTTTTGCCCTATTGCGAACAATCCAACAGTGCCCCTCACTCCTAAAATCCAAAGTTTGGAAACCATTTATACCTTGTGCAGTGCTCTTGTGTTCACCCAGATGTGTCTGACCAGGGAACTAAACTGTCCCCTCCCCATATCCAGTCCAAACAGTTCAGGTGGTAGAGTCCCTCTTACTGGGTTTGGGGCCAGTCCAGCTAGTGTGGGCCTTGGGGGAAAATGTTTCCCTTCTTTAAGTCTCCCCTTACACTCAACTATGAATGGGCATCTCTGTCCTTTTTGTGTTTATAAAGTTCCTTGGCCTACCCCAACTGTCCTTCCTGAGCTGAGAGAGGTCAAATGCTGCATACCCAGTCCATTCTATCATGAGGTCTAAGCCATTGTTTTAAGGCCAATCCCTGGCAGACCAGCTATCGCTAGACTAATGCTAATTTGCCTATCGGAGGGTCAACTGATCTTACCATTAGATTGGATTTTTAATAAATAATAAACAATAGCCTTTAAATGACTTTTGTACCTGTTTCCTGTCAAAAGTTACAGCTGACTCATTTTCTATGATTCAGCTACAGCCCTGCAAGTGAAAATAGCTTTCAGGGCTTAGTTGTGGGAGGAGCTTGCCAATTTTAATTTCACACATGTCTACTTTAAAGTTTCAGCTATCCTATTTTATGGGCAACATGGATAATGTAGAGGTTCCTTAGCAATATTGAAAAGCAGGGTTTCCCTCCTGTTGAAAAGGGTTCTTTTGATAAGTTTGACTGCAGGATTTTAGGCTGCTGCAGTCAGGCTACACATGGTAGGCCTATAGCCATGTTTTTCAGGCCCACTCTGAGAATGGCACAATAGGTGCTGCACTCCTCAAGGGGCTTTTAACGGCCTGGCCCTGGGTACATTTTCTATGGCATATAGTAGGGACGTATAGGCAAATTATATATGCCAATCAAGGATAGACCAATTTAACCATGTGTAAAGGGGGAGAACAAATACTTTACTCCAGTTTAGTATGGGTAACAGTGCACAAAGTTCTAGGTCCAGCAAAAATAGGGCCCAGAAAAAGGGGACAAACCAGGAGTGACCCTGCAGAAAAGGCAGATTTCCTACACCCTGGTAACTACATGAAGTTATATTGTCCTCAAGGGTCAATATGGCAGAGGCATGTTGACAATAACATTTGTAACATCAAGGATACTAGTGGCCTAGGGACAATTCTTATAACCCTGTGCAAAGAAGACAGTCAAAAATACATGCCAACCTTGTCACAATTTTACTTTTCATTCAGGCCCCTTATAGTTTATTATAACCCTATTTAAATTATCTTTTGAACATAACATTGAGTGGGGAGATAGGGTTCTCACACACACAAAACTGTCAAACAACTTGTGTAGAGTCTGACAGCAACATCTGTTGCAGGTGAGGTGCGACCCCGGTGATGAAACATGCCGCCTAGGTGTGTGAGAGGTCTCAGAGCCTCTTAATAGAAGCCACGATTACAGTAAAACACAAATAAGTGTCAGGACCCAGTGAGGCGCAGAAGTTCAGAGTCCCTGGGGCAGGACCGCAGTGCCATTTGTTGATCAAGATCCTATTGTGCAGATGTATAATGAGCATCCTCCACCCAAGGGATGATCTAATTGTTGTGTACGCAAAAAGAATATGTTTTCTGTTGTTGGTACCCACTGAGATCTACACCTTTATGATAATATTCCTTTTCAAATCATTACTGTAAGTGTGCTTGCAAAGGCGGGATTTAGATTTTAAATTAATTAAAAATATAATTTTTTAAAATATAGTGATACATGTGAGAACTTGACAAAAATGATATATTGATATTTGGACAGCAAACATGTATTTACTAAATTGTAAAGGTGCTATGTTTTTTACCTAAAAGTGATAAGGTTGGGTGTGGAATAATGGAATGAGTCCGGCTGCAGTCTTCTTGTGGGTGTCTGGGCAGTGAGAAATTGTCATTCCACACAGCCTGCAATGGTGTCATCTGCCTCAGATGACTAAAAGGATGGTCACATGAATGCACACAAGACAACCTCTAGTAACCTCTCCTATACTCAGGTCTCCTAAGATTCTCTGTTTTACCAATTGATTAACTGCAAACCATTGATTAGCACAGGTCACTTTCCACACTTGACCTACCCACTGGCAGTGCTTTCTTTGGTCGATTCACGTCATGGTAACCATACTTAAAGGAACTGCTGACCTGAAGTAAACAAACACTGCAAAAGGCAAAGTTTCTCTAAAGTTAACAAGACTGTAAAAACAGCAATCTGCTGCTGCAGATCATTATGTGGGACACCGAGTGGAAACATATCTCAAAACTTTTTGCAATCATTCTGGGCTTGTTTTCAGTTTTATATAGTGCGAACTCGACCCGAAGTTATTGGAGCGCTTTACATGAGCGCCAGTTACATTATACGGAAGAGTTTCGTATCAATGGGGTAACCCGAAAGACCACTGGACTCGGGTAAATAGTGGTCTCTGATTTTTCATTTATATGTTTTGCCAGTAATTTGGCAGGTTAGGTTATCATTATTGTATATTGATGTATATATATGCACCACCTTGTTAAATGTGATATTCAGTTCACAATTTTTGAGCCTATGATCTATGATGACATTTTCTGTGATATTTATTAAATCATAATCATTTTTTGAATTAGCCTTTTGGTGTTGTCATATTCTTTGTATATAGACCATGTATTGGTTGCAGATACATTGTGAATATTTTCCACTGTGACTATCTTTTGTGTACCACATTATACGGAAGGACACATTCATTTTTTTTAGGCACAGGGAAATTTGGGGCCATATGTATCAAGCTAAATTGCGATCGCAAACGCTGAAATTCTCAGAATTTCAGCGTTTGCGATCGCAATTTAGCTGTGTGCAATGTATGAAAGGAAAACCCACTCGCAGAAATAAGGAATCGCAAAATTTGCGATTCCCTATTTGTGAATGCATTTAAGGAATCGCAAATTGCGATTCCTTAAATGCAATGTAGGAAGCACCCAAGTTGTGCGATTTTGGCTTAGGAATCGCAAATTACCACCAACTTCAGGTTGGTGGTAATTTGCGATTTCTTTGAAAAATGCACTTTTGCATTTTTCAAAGTGCCATGTGGCGCACATACATGCCCTTAGGGCATGTATGTGCGCCACATCTGCACCCATGCTTATTTCAGGGGTGCAACAGGGTGTCCTTTTGACACCCTTGCATCCTTGAAATTGCATTCGCAATTTGCGAGTACCTAATGGGTACTCGCAAATTGCGACAGTCTCCCCATTCATTCCTATGGGCCTCTAGGCCCATAGGAATGAATGGGGAGGTATTCTTAATTGCGAATCGCAATTTGCGATTCGCAATTAAGGAATATGTAGGATTCGCAAAAGTTTTTGCAAATCCTACATACATCGCGTTTTGCGATTCTCAAATAGCGATTCCCAAAAAGCGCTATTTGAGAATCGCAAAACATTATTTTGATACATATGGCCCTAAGTGCTTTGCCCACACCCACAGAAAGTTGAGCCGAAGCTGAGATTCGAGCCAGGCTCTCCAGTTTCAAAGTCGCAGCTCTGGCCGTTACGCCACATCCTCTGTTCTAGTGGTAAGAACAGTATTTTGATTTTATTGTTCCTTTTTGTGTGTCTTGAAGTCTTTTTTTGTGATTGCTCATTACTTGAATTAGGAATGTGAAAGGTGCCCAGATCTTCAAATGTGCAAAGCAACTTTTCCAATGCTCACAAGTGCCAATAGTGACTGGTGTTTCTTGGAGTTGCCTGGAACTGAATGCCACACTAAAGTGCTCGTATTACTGAATATGCGGGGTAGACCAGTGAAAATCACTAATCTCAAACCTCTTTGTATTTTTTTCGTTGTTTACTGAACTGCACCGAGTGACATGCTGGATGAAGCAAACATGCTTGTTGCCAGAAGAATGCCCTGGAGGCCACTTGGCTTCTGAGAAGGCAAGTAAATACATGTAGTTCACCAGGCGAAGAGGAGGCAAAGTGTGGTCTCTAGTGAGGCTGCAATACCAAACCATGCTCAAAATGGCCACTGAGATCTCTGCTCAGGGGCGTAGCTACCATTGGTGCAGCAGGTGCAGAGGCACCAGGGCCCAGGGTCAGGGCCCAGAGCCTTGAGGGGCACATTGAACCCTGATTAGTGCTGTATTTTACTACCCCAACGGTAGTCACAGGGACCATTTTCCTTCTTGCACCAGGGACCCGGGTATCCGTGATCTCAAGTGTCTTCCAACGTGATCGCATTTACACCAAGATCTCAAAGGAATGACCTGAGACAACCCATCTCAGGAGAAGGAAGGATGTGGCCATTAGGTGGGGAGGAGGCTTGAGGGCCTCAGGAGGACAGCAGAGATGTTGGATTACACTGCAATGGAACACTGGGCGAGACCAGGAACTGCATGGACTCGGGTGGCGATGACACTGAGCTGGTAAAATCTGCTTAGTTCTGCTGCATTGCCTGAGAGGTCAAGATTTGTGTAATGTTTTTAAGTTTTAAACCATCCCCTTCCAAGTAGGTAGTCGGCCATAATCAATCAATTAGTAGATTTGTAAAGCACTGCATGAGGGTATCCAGGTGCTGGCAGGGTCCCGGTGATCAGCCGAATAGCCAGGTCTACAGGGACTTTCAGAACCCTGGAAGGGATGAGGAGGTCTGGAGATCAAAGAGCAGTTTGTTCCATGTCTTCGCTGCTAGGTACGAGAAGGAGGCATAACAGACAGATATGAATTCTTGGAAGGAGCATGGTGGAAAAAGGAGAGGAACTGAAATCTAGAAGAAAGAAGTAACCTATACCAATTGATAGGAGTGTGAAATTGCATATTCCGAACCCCCTGTACCACCCACATCTATATAGATATTTTCTAAGGAAAATTGTGCTGAAAAAGAAAACTATTTCCCAAAAGATTATCAAAATTAACTTAGGACTGGTGTCCCTCCAGCATTCTTGGGGAGGGTCAGGCATAGCTGACACAACTAAAGTATTGAAATATATTCCATGAGTGCCCATTCAGTATACTGTGGTCAGCTGTGATGTCAACTGGAACAGTTTTATGCAGCATTGTGTTTTGTGGTCTGTTTCCTCCGGTCCATGGGTCTGTGGCCTCCGGTCCATGGGTCTAGGTCCTCCTGTTCATGGGTCTGTTGCCTCCTGTCCATGGGTCTAGGTCCTCCTGTCCATGGGTCTGTGGCCTCATGTCCATGGGTCTGTGACCTCCTGTCCATGGGTCTGTGTCCTCCTGTGCATGGGTCTGTGGCCTCAGGTCCATGGGTCTGTGGCCTCCTGTCCCTGGGTCTGTGTCCTCCTGTGCATGGGTCTGTGGCCTCAGGTCCATGGGTCTGTGGCCTCCTGTCCCTGGGTCTGTGTCCTCCTGTCCATGGGTCAGTGGCCTCAGGTCCATGGGTCTGTGGCCTCCTGTCCATGGGTCTGTGGCCTCCTGTCCATGGGTCTAGGTCCTCCTGTCCATGGGTCTGTGGCCTCCTGTCCATGGGTCTAGGTCCTCCTGTCCATGGGTCTGTGGCCTCCTGTCCATGGGTCTGTGGCCTCCTGTCCATTGGACTGTGGCCTCCTGTCCATGGGCCTGTGTCCTCCTGTCCATTGGTCTGTGACCTCCTGTCCCTGGGTCTGTGTCCTCCTGTCCATGGGTCTGTGGCCTCAGGTCCATGGGTCTGGGGCCTCATGTCCATGGGTCTCTGGCCTCCTGTCCATGGGTCTGTGGCCTCCTGTCGATGGGTCTGTGGCCTCCTGTCCATGGGTCTGTGGCCTCCTGTCCATGGGTCTAGGTCCTCCTTTCCATGGGTCTGTGGCCTTCTGTCCATGGGTCTCTGGCCTCAGGTCCTTGTGACTCGGGCCTCCTGTCCCTGGGTCTGGGGCCTCATGTCCATGGGTCTCTGGCCTCCTGTCCATGGGTCTGTCGCCTCCTGTCCATGGGTCTGTGGCCTCCTGTCCATGGGTCTAGGTCCTCCTGTCCATGGGTCTAGGTCCTCCTGTCCATGGGTCTGTGGCCTCATGTCTATGGCCTCCTATCCATGGGTCTGTGGCCTCCTGTCCATGGGTCTGGGGCCTCAGGTCCTTGTGACTCGGGCCTCCTGTCCATGGGTCTGTGGCCTCCTGTCCATGGGTCTGTGGCCTCCTGTCCATGGGTCTGTGGCCTCCTGTCCATGGGTCTGTGGCCTTCTGTCCATGGGTCTCTGGCCTCAGGTCCATGGGTCTCTGGCCTCAGGTCCATGGGTCTGGGGCCTACTGTCCATGAGTCTGTGGCCTCCTGTCCATGGGTCTAGGTCCTCCTGTCCATGGGTCTGTGGCCTCCTGTCCATGCGTCTAGGTCCTTCTGTCCATGGGTCTGTGGCCTCCTGTCCACTGGTCTGTGTCCTCCTGTCCATGGGTCTGTGACCTCCTGTCCTTGGGTCTGTGACCTCCTGTCCCTGGGTCTGTGTACTCCTGTGCATGGGTCTGTGGCCTCAGGTCGATGGGTCTGTGGCCTCCTGTCCTGGGTCTGTGTCCTCCTGTCCATGGGTCAGTGGCCTCAGGTCCATGGGTCTGTGGCCTCCTGTCCATGGGTCTGTGGCCTCCCGTCCATGGGTCTGTGGCCTCTTGCCCATGGCTCTGTGGCCTCCTGCCCATAGTTCTGTGGCCTCCTGCCCATGGTTCTGTGGCCTCGTGTCCTTGTGACTGTGGCCTCCTGTCCTTGTGACTGGGGCCTCCTGTACATGGGTCTGTGGCCTCCTATCCATGGGTCTAGGTCCTCATGTCCATGGGTCTGAGACCTCCTGTCCATGGGTCTGTGACCTCAAGTCCTTGTGACTGGGGCCTCCTGCCCATGGGTCTGTGTCCTCCTGTCCATGGGTCTGTAACCTCCTGTCCATGGGTCTGTGACCTCATGTCCTTCCTGTCCATGGGTCTGTGGCATCCTGTCCATGGGTCTGTGTCCTCCTGTCCATGGGTCTGTGTCCGCCTGTCCATGGGTCTGTGTCCTCCTGTCCATGGGTCTGTGTCCGCCTGTCCATGGGTCTGTGTCCGCCTGTCCATGGGTCTGCGTTCTCCTGTCCATGGGTCTGCATCCTCCTGTCCATGGGTCTGCGTCCTCCTGTCTATGTGTCTGCGTCCTCCTGTCCATGTGTCTGCGACCTCCTGTCCATATGTCTGTGTCCTCCTGTCCATGGGTCTGTGTCCTCCTGTCCATGGGTCTGTGTCCTCCTGTCCATGGGTCTGTGTCCTCCTGTCCATGGGTCTGTGACCTCCTGTTCATGGGTCTCTGTCCTCCTGTCCATAGGTCTGTAGACTCATGTCCATGGGTCTATGTCCTCCTGTCCATGGGTCTATGTCCTCCTGTCCATGAGTCTGTGGCCTCCTGTCCATGGGCCTGGGTCCTCCTGCCCATGGGTCTGTGTCCTCCTGTCCATGGGTCTGGGACCTCCTGTCCATGGGTCAGTGGCCTCCTGTCCATGGGTCTGGGGCCTGCTGTCCATGGGTCTGTGACCTCCTGTCCCTGGGTCTGTGTCCTCCTGTCCATGGGTCTGTGGCCTCAGGTCCATGGGTCTGGGGCCTCCTGTCCATGGGTCTGTGGCCTCCTGTCCATGGGTCTAGGTCCTGCTGTTGATGGGTCTGTGGCCTCCTGTCCATGGGTCTAGGTCCTTCTGTACATGGGTCTGTGGCCTCCTGTCCATGGGTCTGTGTCCTCCTGTCCATGGGTCTGTGACCTCCTGTCCATGGGTCTGTGTCCTCCTGTGCATGGGTCTGTGGCCTCCTGTCCCTGTGTCTGTGTCCTCCTGTCCCTGGGTCTGTGTCCTCCTGTCCCTGGGTCTGTGGCCTCCTGTCCATGGGTCAGTGGCCTCAGGTCCATGGGTCTGTGGCCTCCGTCCTATGGGTCTGTGGCCTCCTGTCCATGGGTCTGTGGCCTCCTGTCCATGGGTCTAGGTCCTCCTGTCCATGGGTCTGTGGCCTCCTGTCCATGGGTCTGTGGCCTCCTGCCCATTGGTCTGTGGCCTCCTGTCCATGGGTCTGTGTCCTCCTGTCCATTGGTCTGTGACCTCCTGTCCCCGGGTCTGTGTCCTCCTGTCCATGGGTCTGTGGCCTCAAGTGCATGGGTCTGGGGCCTCCTGTCCATGGGTCTCTGGCCTCCTGTCCATGGGTCTGTCGCCTCCTGTCCATGGGTCTGTGGCCTCAGGTCCATGGGTCTAGGTCCTCATGTCCATGGGTCTCTGGCCTCCTGTCCATGGGTCTGTCGCCTCCTGTCCATGGGTCTGTGGCCTCCTGTCCATGGCTCTGTGGCCTCCTGTCCATGGGTCTGGGGCCTCAGGTCCTTGTGACTCGGGCCTCCTGTCCATGGGTCTGTGGCCTCCTGTCCATGGGTCTGTGGCCTCCTGTCCATGGTCTGTGGCCTCCTGTGCACGGGTCTAGGTCCTCCTGTCCATGGGTCTGTGGCCTCATGTCCATGGGTCTAGGTCCTCCTGTCCATGGGTCTGTTGCCTCCTGTCCATGGGTCTAGGTCCTCCTGTCCATGGGTCTGTGGCCTCATGTCCATGGGTCTGTGACCTCCTGTCCATGGGTCTGTGTCCTCCTGTGCATGGGTCTGTGGCCTCAGGTCCATGGGTCTGTGGCCTCCTGTCCCTGGGTCTGTGTCCTCCTGTGCATGGGTCTGTGGCCTCAGGTCCATGGGTCTGTGGCCTCCTGTCCCTGGGTCTGTGTCCTACTGTCCATGGGTCAGTGGCCTCAGGTCCATGGGTCTGTGGCCTCCTGTCCATGGGTCTGTGGCCTCCTGTCCATGGGTCTAGGTCCTCCTGTCCATGGGTCTGTGGCCTCCTGTCCATGGGTCTAGGTCCTCCTGTTCATGGGTCTGTGGCCTCCTGTCCATGGGTCTGTGGCCTCCTGTCCATTGGTCTGTGGCCTCCTGTCCATGGGTCTGTGTCCTCCTGTCCATTGGTCTGTGACCTCCTGTCCCTGGGTCTGTGTCCTCCTGTCCATGGGTCTGTGGCCTCAGGTCCATGGGTCTGGGGCCTCATGTCCATGGGTCTCTGGCCTCCTGTCCATGGGTCTGTGGCCTCCTGTCGATGGGTCTGTGGCCTCCTGTCCATGGGTCTGTGGCCTCCTGTCCATGGGTCTAGGTCCTCCTTTCCATGGGTCTGTGGCCTTCTGTCCATGGGTCTCTGGCCTCAGGTCCTTGTGACTCGGGCCTCCTGTCCATGGGTCTGGGGCCTCATGTCCATGGGTCTCTGGCCTCCTGTCCATGGGTCTGTCGCCTCCTGTCCATGGGTCTGTGGCCTCCTGTCCATGGGTCTAGGTCCTCCTGTCCATGGGTCTAGGTCCTCCTGTCCATGGGTCTGTGGCCTCATGTCTATGGCCTCCTATCCATGGGTCTGTGGCCTCCTGTCCATGGGTCTGGGGCCTCAGGTCCTTGTGACTCGGGCCTCCTGTCCATGGGTCTGTGGCCTCCTGTCCATGGGTCTGTGGCCTCCTGTCCATGGGTCTGTGGCCTCCTGTCCATGGGTCTGTGGCCTTCTGTCCATGGGTCTCTGGCCTCAGGTCCATGGGTCTCTGGCCTCAGGTCCATGGGTCTGGGGCCTACTGTCCATGAGTCTGTGGCCTCCTGTCCATGGGTCTAGGTCCTCCTGTCCATGGGTCTGTGGCCTCCTGTCCATGGGTCTAGGTCCTTCTGTCCATGGGTCTGTGGCCTCCTGTCCATTGGTCTGTGTCCTCCTGTCCATGGGTCTGTGACCTCCTGTCCTTGGGTCTGTGACCTCCTGTCCCTGGGTCTGTGTACTCCTGTGCATGGGTCTGTGGCCTCAGGTCGATGGGTCTGTGGCCTCCTGTCCTGGGTCTGTGTCCTCCTGTCCATGGGTCAGTGGCCTCAGGTCCATGGGTCTGTGGCCTCCTGTCCATGGGTCTGTGGCCTCCCGTCCATGGGTCTGTGGCCTCCTGCCCATGGCTCTGTGGCCTCCTGCCCATAGTTCTGTGGCCTCCTGCCCATGGTTCTGTGGCCTCGTGTCCTTGTGACTGTGGCCTCCTGTCCTTGTGACTGGGGCCTCCTGTACATGGGTCTGTGGCCTCCTATCCATGGGTCTAGGTCCTCATGTCCATGGGTCTGAGACCTCCTGTCCATGGGTCTGTGGCCTCCTGTCCATGGGTCTGTGGCCTCCTGTCCATGGGTCTGGGGCCTCATGTCCATGGGTCTATGACGCCTGTCCATGGGTCTGTGGCCTCCTGTCCATCGGTCTGTGGCCTCCTGTCCATGGGTCTGTGACCTCATGTCCTTGTGACTGGGGACTCCTGCTCATGGGTCAGTGTCCTCCTGTCCATGGGTCTGTGACCTCCTGTCCATGGGTCTTTGACCTCATGTCCTTGTGACTGGGGCCTCCTGCCCATGGGTCTGTGTCCTCTTGTCCATGGGTCTGTAACCTCCTGTCCATGGGTCTGTGGCCTCAGGTCCAAGGGTCTGTGGCCTCCTGTCCCTGGGTCTGTGTCCTCCTGTCCATGGGTCAGTGGCCTCAGGTCCATGGGTCAGTGGCCTCAGGTCCATGGGTCTGTGGCCTCCTGTCCATGGGTCTGTGGCCTCCTGTCCATGGGTCTGTGGCCTCCTGTCCATGGGTCTAGGTCCTCCTGTCCATGGGTCTGTGGCCTTCTGTCCATGGGTCTAGGTCCTCCTGTCCATGGGTCTGTGGCCTTCTGTCCATGGGTCTCTGGCCTCCTGTCCATAGGTCTCTGGCCTCCTGTCCATGGGTCTGTGGCCTCATGTCCATGGGTCTGTGGCCTCATGTCCATGGGTCTGCGGCCTCCTGTCCATAGATCTGGGGCCTCAGGTCCTTGTGACTGGGGCCTCCTGTCCATGGGTCTCTGGCCTCCTGTCCATGGGTATGTGGCCTCAGGTCCATGGGTCTGTGGCCTCATGTCCATGGGTCTGTGGCCTCCTGTGCATGGGTCTGTGTCCTCCTGTGCACGGGTCTGTGGCCTCCTGTTCATGGGTCTAGGTCCGCCTGTCCATGGGTCTGTGGCTTCATGTCCATGGGTCTAGGTCCTCCTTGGGAGAAGTTGGCCTGGTATATGCTGTCCACTAATTATAGTGGGCACCTTGCACCAGTCCAAACAACCCCTTATTGGAGATAGGTTAAAGGCAACCTTTATTGAAAGCTATCCTAGTGGTAGCTATGGAGAGCAGCCTTCAGGCTAAGTCTTGAAGGAATGTAAAGCAGCTTGTTTTACCAGTCTATAATCTCTTGAGTGACCAAATGAAAGAGGACCACACCAGGTATATATAAAATATATGTATTTAGTCTTAAACACACCCCTCTAGTCTCTTTGTGAGGCTAGAGTTCGAAGTACATACTTTACAAGTCAAATATCAACAGTAATAGCACAAATACACGTTTGAGCCCTAGGGGCGTACCAAACCATAAACTAAAATAGTGGTATAAGAACCACGACTGAGCTAGACACAAGGCCTAGAGCCTGTAGAAGTGCTTGGACCACAAGGAACCACCCAAGGTAGTGACACAGGGGACCCACGGGGGACGCGTGCAGTGTGAGAACACAGCCGCGAATCGCCGTTAACTTCTATGGGGAAAGTCGCGGTTCGTATTTTAAAAGGAAAGGACACTTAGAGGAGGACTTGGAGCAAATCCCTTTAGAACTAGGCAGTTCTAGAGTCAATACCCACGGGAGCACCGGAGTACTCGAGTTACCTCACCCAGGGAAGCCGGGTGCATAGGTGTCTTTTGTCGTCGGGTTTCGTCGTCGTTTTCAATGGCGATCTAGTGCAGCAGGCTGCTGGCGGCCAAGTCGAAAGTGTCCGGGTGGATCGAAGATCTGAAGAACCTGAAAGCAGAGGGGACAGAGTCTGGGTCACTAGCCAGTGACCAGGAAGGCGATGAGCAGATGCCCACCGATGTCGGGTGCTTCAGGTAGGTTGACAGTCGTCTTGACTCTTCAGCCACGAGGTCCAGGAGGCATCGACGATGACCAGGAGCTGGATTCGAGCTGTCCCATGATGTCTGTCGATTGCTGCGGTGTCGGCGACCGGATTGGACCCAACAAGCCTTGGCAACGGCAAGTCACGGGGAAACAGAGAAAGGACGTTGATACAGACCAGCAAGGTCTGAGGGACTCACCCAGCAAGGGTAAGTCAGGGCACGTCTGGAGCAACCAGGAAAGCCCAAGCAGAAGAAGAGTTGCCTTCGGGAGGGCCCACTAGCCAACGGACTAGCGACCGCGAAGGAGCCTCAAGTGGACGCACTTGGAGCTGGCTCACAGGACACTCGTGAAGTGGAGGCCAGTGATCTTCGGTGCAGTCAGTGCTGGAAGCGGGGGCTACTCGGAGCCCAAAGCACAACTTCGTGGGAGACCAGGAAGAGGATGCACTTGCACAAGTTCTCGGTGTCCAGGGGTCACGGTTCCACGTTACCCATGACAGCTACAGGCCTCAGCTTCGCTGGGGACACAGGGCAGCCTCGAGGAAGTCTGGAAATCCACCTCTGGTGTTGCAAAGACTTCGGCGTCCGGCGGGAGCTTCAGCAATGCAGACCGGACAATTGCTTCTTAGGTGCCTGCCAAGCAGGGGAGTCACTCCTTGACCCCAAGGGAGATTCTTCCGTCCTCTAATCTTAAAGTAGAGCGTCGAAGGTCCAGGATTCGGCTTCAGAGTTTCGGTCCAGGGTAATCTAAAATCCTAAGGACTGGGGTCCCATACTTATACCAAGTTAGGGGTTGGACATACTCTGGGGACCCACCTATGGGAGGGTCAGGGAAGAGGGGTGGTTACACCCATTCCCTTTGTCCAGTTTCGTGCCAGAGCAGGGGCTGGAAGCCCCTGAACCGGTTTGAACTGGGGTATGCACAGGGACACCAAATGTGCCCCCAGTGCAGGACTTCAAAGCACCAGAGAGTGCTCCCGCCCAGCCCCAATATACATTATCCTGTCTGGGGAGGTGGTTACACCTCCCTTGGACAGGAAACCTATTGTCCAGGCCTCCCCTGCCGGAGTTTCAGTCAGCAGCAGGAGGCCAGACCCGTGTCTGTGGCAGTGGCATCCATTTTGTGATGCCAGGGCTCTGTAAAGAAGTTACCGGGTAGGCCGGTGTGTACATGTCTCTCCCTCTAGAAGGGTGGAATGCTACCCCCGCCGCCAGAACTGGCGGGGGGGGGGGTAGTATTCCAAGATGTTTGACACCAAACACAACATGTTTCCGTGCAGCCATCCCAAAGTTAGCATTTAACGCGAGGTTATAATGCACTTAAGAGTATATGGTCAGGCTGCACTACAACCAGCATCAGAGAAGGGTCTCCGAATGCTGTAGAGGGGCTCTGCTCATGCAGGGGCACCCTCTCACATAAGAACCAAGCACTCTGCCTTCAGGATTGATAAGGCCTGCCATAGGAGTGACTTATAGGTTTATATGTGTGCATATAGGTAGTGATATAGGTAACCTATATCACAGTAAGGGGTGCATGCACCACCTTACCCAGGCTGCAGTAGCAGACCTGTGGTGTCATTTTGGCTGGCCTTCCAGGGGTGGCATAATACATGCTTCAGCCCCTGGCAGGCCTCTGGGGTACCTATGCCCTGGGTACGTAGTATACCATATACTAGGGACTTATAAGGGCACTCCAGATTCCAATCAGAGATGTACCTAAGGTACATGGAAACCATTTTAGAGAGGAAGCAGCTAGGCTGGGGTTCTGATTAGCAGGGCCCCAGCCAGACTAAAGTCGAAAAACAGTGAAGCATCAGCAAAAAGTGGGGGTACCCATGTGAAGCAGATCCTACTCTCCTACACTCCTGCCCATGGGTCTGTTGCCTCCTGTCCATGGGTCTAGGTCCTCCTGTCCATGGGTCTGTGGCCTCATGTCCATGGGTCTGTGGCCTCTTGTCCATGGGTCTAGGTCCTCCTGTCCATGGGTCTGTGGCCTCCTGTCCATGGGTCTAGGTCCTCCTGTCAATGGGTCTATGGCCTCCTGTCCATGGGTCAGTGGCCTCATGTCCATGGGTCTATGGCCTCATGTCCATGGGTCTGTGTCCTCCTGTGCACGGGTCTGTGCCCTCCTGTCCATGGGTCTAGGTCCTCCTGTCCATGGGTCTAGGTCCTCCTGTCCATGGGTCTGCGGCCTCCTGTCCATGGGTCTGTGGCCTCCTGTCCATGGGCCTGTGGCCCCAAGTCCATGGGTCAGTTGCCTCAGGTCTATGGGTCTATGGCCTCATGTCCACGGGTCTGTGTCCTCCTGTGCACGGGTCTGTGGCCTCCTGTCCACGGGTCTGTTACCTCCTGTCCATGGGTCTAGGTCTTCTTGTCCATGGGTCTAGGTCCTCCTGTCCATGGGTCTGTGGCCTCATGTCCATGGGTCTGTGTCCTCCTGTGCATGAGCCTGTGGCCTCCTGTCCATGGGTCTAGGTCCTCCTGTCCATGGGTCTGTGGCCTCCTGTCCACTGGTCTGTGGCCTCCTGTCCATGGGTCTAGGTCCTCCTGTCCATAGGTCTGTGGCCTCATGTCCATGGGTCTAGGTCCTCCTGTCCATAGGTCTGTGGCCTCATGTCCATGGGTCTAGGTCCTCCTGTCCATGGGTCTGTGGCCTCCTGTCCATGGGTCTAGGTCCTCCTGTCCATGGGTCTAGGTCCTCCTGTCCATGGGTCTGTGGCCTCCTGTCCATGGGTCTATGTACTCCTGTCCGTGGGTCTGTGGGCTCCTGTCCATGGGTCTGTGGCCTCCTGTCCATGGGTCTGTGGCCTCCTGTCCATGGGTCTAGGTCCTCCTGTCCATGGGTCTGTGGCCTCTGCACGGGTCTGTGGCCTCCTGTCCACGGGTCTGTGGCCTCCTGTCCATGGGTCTAGGTCCTCCTGTCCATGGGTCTGTTATGTTATGTTATAAGGGTTCTATAGAGCGCACGTACACCGGTTGGTTTCATGGCGCTAAGTCTAGAATTAGCGGAACCCAGTGGAAAGATTATTTATAGGCCTGCACAAACAGCCATGTCTTAAGCGTTTTCCTGAAACTCAGAAGGTCAGTGTTTGACCGGATCTCTAAAGGGAAGGAGTTCCACAGTGTTGGAGCCAAGGAGGCAAACCTGCATCCTCCTTGTCGTTTTAACTTAAAGGCAGGGGTAGTCAATAGCTGAAGATGGGAAGAGCGTAGGTTCTGTGAGGGAGTGTACCTTGATATGAGACTGTTTATGAATTTGGGGCTACGACCGTGTAGAGATTTAAAGATTAGGCATCCAGTTTTAAAGGCACAGCGTTGGGGAATGGGAAGCCAGTATAGCTTTCTTAAAAGAGGGGTGGCAGATTGCCACCTGGGTTGCTGGTGAATCAGTCTGGCCGTTTGGTTCTGAATCATCTGTAACTGCTTGGTTAGAAAGAGTGGCATACCCAGGTAGACTGAGTTCGCGTAATCTAGGTGTGACAGCACCATGGCTCTCACGACCTGTATCAGTGCTGCTTGTGTAAGTAATCGGCTGATCTTTCTGATCTTTCGCAACTGGAAGAAACAGGACGAGATCACCGATCCGACTTGCGTTCTTAGTGACAGGTCATTATTTATAGTGACACCAAGGCTCTTGGCAGAGGAGGAGGGAGTGGGGGGGTGGTCCAAGTTCCGTAGGCCAATAGTGTGGGCCCCAGGAATTGTGGCTGCTCTCCGTCAGAACTAATTCAGTCTTGCCTGGGTTGAGCTATAAGTGATTATGGTCCATCCAGGGGCGGATGTACAGCATAGTAGCCTGAAATTCAGAGACTGAATTAGGTGAATTGTCGATGGTAAACATTAATTGTAAATCATCGGCATAGTTGAAGGTGGTCACTTTCCTTTCCTTCAGGGACTGAATCAAGGGTAGAAGATAAAGATTAAACAGGTGGGGGGATAGCGAGGATCCCTGCGGGACCCCACATGTTGTTCTTAGCTTAGGTGCCGTAAACTCGGCTATGCGGACTGCCTGGGAGCGATCTTCAAGAAAGGAGCTGATCCAGCTAAAGGCTGAGCCCTGAATGCCAGCCTTCCTGATACGGCCCTCCAATATACCATGGTCGACCGTGTCGAAGGCGGCAGAAAGATCTAATAGCACCAGGGCCTGAGGGGTACCTCTGTCAGCTTTGTCTCGTAGGGTGTCCAAGACCGCCAATATCACTGTCTCCGTAGAGTGAGCGGGACAAAATCCCGCTTGGTGTGGGTCTAGGTAGTTGGATTGTTCCATGAAGTTGGACAAGCACTTCGCCACATGGGCCTCCAGTATCTTAGCTAGGTACGGGAGCAGAAAGATAGGGCGGTAATTTGACAAACTCTGAGGGTCTGCTCCAGGTTTTTTCAAGAGAGGGACCACAATTGCTTCTTTGAAGGCTTTAGGGACGCAACCCTGGGAAAGGGACTCATTCAGAAGAGCAAGGGCTGGGCTCGGAAGGACGGAGAGGGTATCTTTTAGGACATGTGGTGGACAACAGTCCGTAGGGGATCCGGATTTTACCCTGGACAGAAGGTCCAGGAAGGTCTGGGTACTAATGGCCGGGAAATGTTCCAGAGTAAAAGGGTTCCTATGCGTAACGGGAGGTGTCTCGTTGGAGATGTGTATTGGAATACTGGCTTTAATAGTGGAGATCTTTTCGATGAAATAATTGTTCAGGGAGTCACAGAGTGCTTGAGTAGGTGTGGGTTTGGGTAGGATTCTGTCTGAATTAGATAATTCATTAACAATAGAGAAGATTTATTTCGATCTATTGTTAGAGTTTAAGATTCTGGAGGAAAAGTGAGCAGCCTTGGCCGTTGAGATAGCCTTTTTATATTCTTTCCGTGCTTCCAGGTAGTGGTGTTTTCCTTCTGAAGAGTAATTCTGTCTCCACTTCCTTTCCTGTTGGCAAAGGGCCAGTTTTTGTATTTTTAGTTCATGGGAGAACCATCTCTGTGCATCAGAGCGGCGTGCTTGTTTTAATTTTTTGAGTGGGGCATGCTTACTACTGGCCGCTAGTAGCCAAGCTGAGATATTTGCCTCCAGGAGATTGACATCAGGATCAAATGTTGGGGCTGTGCTGGCCAATGTATCATGGAATTCCTTTTTCTCAAGGGCATTCCATTTCCTGACCATTCCCCCCTCAGCCGTGGGGGTTTTGCCAATGGTAGGGGTAATTATAGTGAACTTTATTAGGTGATGATCCAACCATATGCACGGGAGGATCACAGGTGCAGACACTGTTAGGTTAGTGGTCCAGAGTTGGTCCAATATGTGCCCTTTGATGTGTGTGGCTGAAGATATCTGCTGAACAAAGTTTAAGTTGGTTAGGAGATCTGTCAGCTCGGCGGAATGAGGCCCACCAAGTGTGTCATTAGACCAATAATTAAAATCACCTATTAACAGGATTTTAGCGTGGTTAGTTACGAGGTTAGCAATTTGTTCACTCAGTGAATGGGGGAATAGGGGCATGTGCTGTGGGGGCCTATAGACTAGAGCACAGATGAGCGGGGCAGAATCAGACTCCAATTTAATGACAATATTGTCTACTGCAGGGAGACAAAGAGAGGTAAGGGCAGTGAATTTATGGTGCTGGTGAATGATGGCTGCTACTCCGCCGCCCATTTTTCCTGGCGGACGGTTAGCTTGAAGGATGTAATAGTTGTTCGGTAGTGCAGCCAAAATATCAGGGGTAGAGTCAAGTGTCAGCCAGGTTTCCGTTACTAAAAAGATATCTGGTTTTTCAGACGCTAGGAGGAGAAAGATGTCAAGCTGATGTTTAACTAGAGAACGGGTATTTAAATAGTATATTCGTAGTGCTGAATACCTGAGTCTGTTAGGTCCCAGTGGCTGGGGGGTGTGGGAGATAGGTTCTGAAACTTCAGTGAAAGATCTCCGTGTCCGCAGGATTTCATTTTGGCTCAGGCTCGCACATGTGGCAGGATTGAGTACGTGCAGCACCGAGTGATGTTGTCTAAGTTCCTCAGAAGTATATGTGAGAAATTGGCATGGTGGCTGGCCCCTGGGCCCGGATGGGCGCAGACGGGCGCAGACGGGCTTGCATTCGGCGCGCCGCCGGCGCTCCCGCGCTGCGGCCGACATAAGTGCCCGGTCCCCGCCTAAGGCTCCTCCCTCGCCCTTCGTGATAGGCTGACTCAGAGGGGTGTGCTCAGGAGGCAACTGGGGAGCCAGCGCCGCCGCCGATTAGGCGAACGTAGGTATTCTCCTTTTTAAAAATACATTCCAATTCATGCAGTTTTAAAACCAAGTAAAAGCAGTTAAGAACTGTCCATGGGTCTAGGTCCTCCTGTCCATGGGTCTAGGTCCATGGGTCTGTGGCCTCCTGTCCATGGGTCTGTGGCCTCCTGTCCATGGGTCTAGGTCCTCCTGTCCATGGGTCTGTGGCCTCTGCACGGGTCTGTGGCCTCCTGTCCACGGGTCTGTGGCCTCCTGTCCTGGGTCTATCTCCTCCTGACCATGGGTCTGAGGGCTCCTGTCCATGGGTCTATGTCCTCCTGTCCGTGTGTCTATGGCCTCCTGTCCCTGGGTCTGTGGCCTCCTGTCCACGGGTCTAGGTCCTCCTGTCCATGGGTCTAGGTCCTCCTGTCCATGGGTCTAGGTCCTCCTGTCCATGGGTCTAGGTCATCCTATCCATGGGTCTGTGACCTCCTTTCCATGGGTCTGCGACCTTCTGTCCATGGGTCTGTGGCCTCCTATCCATGGGTCTGTGGCCTCCTGTCCATGGGTCTGTGGCCTCCTGTCCATGGGTCTAGGTCCTCCTGTCCATGGGTCTGTGGCCTCTGCACGGGTCTGTGGCCTCCTGTCCACGGGTCTGTGGCCTCCTGTCCTGGGTCTATCTCCTCCTGTCCATGGGTCTGAGGGCTCCTGTCCATGGGTCTATGTCCTCCTGTCCGTGTGTCTATGGCCTCCTGTCCGTGGGTCTGTGGCCTCCTGTCCACGGGTCTAGGTCCTCCTGTCCATGGGTCTAGGTCCTCCTGTCCATGGGTCTAGGTCCTCCTGTCCATGGGTCTAGGTCATCCTATCCATGGGTCTGTGACCTCCTTTCCATGGGTCTGCGACCTTCTGTCCATGGGTCTGTGTCCTCCTGTCCATGGGTCTGTGTCCTCCTGTCCATGTGTCTGTGTCCTCCTGTCCATGGGTCTGTGGCCTCCTGTCCATGGGTCTGTAGCCTCCTGTCCCTGGGTCTGTAGCCTCCTGTCCATGGGTCTGTAGCCTCCTGTCCATGGGTCTGTGGCCTCCTGTCCATGGGTCTGTGTCCTCCTGTCCATGGGTCTGTGGCCTCCTGTCCATGGGTCTGTGTCCTCCTGTCCATGGGTCTGTGTCCTCCTGTCCATGGGTCTGTGGCCTCCTGTCCATGGGTCTGTGACCTCCTGTCCATGGGTCTGTGTCCTCCTTCCATGGGTCTGGGGCCTCAGGTCCATGGGTCTGTGTCCTCCTGTCCATGGGTCTGTGTCCTCCTGTCCATGGGTCTATGTCCTCCTGTCCATGGGTCTGTGTCCTCCTGTCCATGGGTCTGTGTCCTCCTGTCCATGGGTCTGTGGCCTCCTGTCCATGGGTCTGGGACCTCATGTCCTTGTGACTGGGGCCTGCTTGGTCCATTTCTGAGTCCTCCTGTCCATGGGTCTGTGTCCTCCTGTCCATGGGTCTGTGTCCTCCTGTCCATGGGTCTGTGGACTCCTGTCCATGGGTCTGTGTTCTCCTGTCCATGGGTCTGTGGCCTCCTGTCCATGGGTATGTGGCCTCCTGTCCATGGGTCTGTGTCCTCCTGCCTGCCTATGGGTCTATGGCCTCCTGTCCATGGGTCTGTGATCTCCTGTCCATGGGTCTGGGGCCTCAGGTCCATGGGTCTGTGTCCTCCTGCCTGCCTATGGGTCTATGGCCTCCTGTCCATGGGTCTGTGATCTCCTGTCCATGGGTCTGTGTCCTCCTGTCCATGGGTCTGTGTCCTCCTGTCCATGGGTCTGTGACCTCCGGTCCATGGGTCTGTGGCCTCCTGTCCATGGGTCTGGGGCCTCATGTCCTTGTGACTTGGGCCTGCTTGGTCCATTTCTGAGTCCTCCTGTCTATGGGTCTGTGTCCTCCTGTCCATGGGTCTGTGGACTCCTGACCATGGGTCTGTGTTCTCCTGTCCATGGGTCTGTGGCCTCCTGCCCATGGGTCTGTGGCCTCCTGTCCATGGGTCTGTGTCCTCCTGCCTGCCTATGGGTCTATGGCCTCCTGTCCATGGGTCTGTGATCTCCTGTCCATGGGTCTGTGGCCTCCTGTCCATGGGTCTGTGGCCTCCTGTCCATGGGTCTGTGACCTCATGTCCTTGTGACTGGGGCCTCAGGTCCATGGGTCTGTGGCCTCCTGTCCATGGGTCTGTGGCCTCCTGTCCATGGGTCTGTGTCCTCCTGTCCATGGGTCTGTGACCTCCGGTCCATGGGTCTGTGGCCTCCTGTCCATGGGTCTGTGACCTCATGTCCTTGTGACTGGGGCCTCAGGTCCATGGGTCTGTGGCCTCCTGTCCATGGGTCTGTGGCCTCCTGTCCATGGGTCTGTGGCCTCCTGTCCATGGGTCTGTGGCCTCCTGTCCATGGGTCTGTGACCTCCGGTCCATGGGTCTGGGGCCTCATGTCCTTGTGACTGGGGCCTCAGGTCCATGGGTCCGTGGCCTCCTGTCCATGGGTCTGTGGCCTCCTGTCCATGGGTCTGTGTCCTCCTGTCCATGGGTCTGTGACCTCCGGTCCATGGGTCTGGGGCCTCATGTCCTTGTGACTGGGGCCTCAGGTCCATGGGTCTGTGGCCTCCTGTCCATGGGTCTGTGGCCTCCTGTCCATGGGTCTGTGACCTCATGTCCTTGTGACTGGGGCCTCAGGTCCATGGGTCTGTGGCCTCCTGTCCATGGGTCTGTGGCCTCCTGTCCATGGGTCTGTGTCCTCCTGTCCATGGGTCTGTGTCCTCCTGTCCATGGGTCTGTGTTCTCCTGTCCATGGGTCTGTGGCCTCCAGTCCATGGGTCTGGGGCCTCAGGTCCATGGGTCTGTGTCCTCCTGCCTGCCTATGGGTCTATGGCCTCCTGTCCATGGGTCTGTGATCTCCTGTCCATGGGTCTGTGTCCTCCTGTCCATGGGTCTGTGTCCTCCTGTCCATGGGTCTGTGACCTCCGGTCCATGGGTCTGTGGCCTCCTGTCCATGGGTCTGGGGCCTCATGTCCTTGTGACTTGGGCCTGCTTGGTCCATTTCTGAGTCCTCCTGTCCATGGGTCTGTGTCCTCCTGTCCATGGGTCTGTGGACTCCTGTCCATGGGTCTGTGTTCTCCTGTCCATGGGTCTGTGGCCTCCTGCACATGGGTCTGTGGCCTCCTGTCCATGGGTCTGTGTCCTCCTGCCTGCCTATGGGTCTATGGCCTCCTGTCCATGGGTCTGTGATTTCCTGTCCATGGGTCTGTGGCCTCCTGTCCATGGGTCTGTGGCCTCCTGTCCATGGGTCTGTGACCTCATGTCCTTGTGACTGGGGCCTCAGGTCCATGGGTCTGTGGCCTCCTGTCCATGGGTCTGTGGCCTCCTGTCCATGGGTCTGTGTCCTCCTGTCCATGGGTCTGTGTCCTCCTGTCCATGGGTCTGTGACCTCCGGTCCATGGGTCTGTGGCCTCCTGTCCATGGGTCTGTGACCTCATGTCCTTGTGACTGGGGCCTCAGGTCCTTGGGTCTGTGGCCTCCTGTCCATGGGTCTGTGGCCTCCTGTCCATGGGTCTGTGGCCTCCTGTCCATGGGTCTGTGGCCTCCTGTCCATGGGTCTGTGTCCTCCTGTCCATGGGTCTGTGACCTCCGGTCCATGGGTCTGTGACCTCATGTCCTTGTGACTGGGGCCTCAGGTCCATGGGTCTGTGGCCTCCTGTCCATGGGTCTGTGGCCTCCTGTCCATGGGTCTGTGTCCTCCTGTCCATGGGTCTGTGACCTCCGGTCCATGGGTCTGGGGCCTCATGTCCTTGTGACTGGGGCCTCAGGTCCATGGGTCTGTGGCCTCCTGTCCATGGGTCTGTGGCCTCCTGTCCATGGGTCTGTGACCTCATGTCCTTGTGACTGGGGCCTCAGGTCCATAGGTCTGTGGCCTCCTGTCCATGGGTCTGTGGCCTCCTGTCCATGGGTCTGTGTCCTCCTGTCCATGGGTCTGTGACCTCCGGTCCATGGGTCTGTGGCCTCCTGTCCATGGGTCTGTGACCTCATGTCCTTGTGACTGGGGCCTCAGGTCCATGGGTCTGTGGCCTCCTGTCCATAGGTCTGTGGCCTCCTGTCCATGGGTCTGTGGCCTCCTGTCCATGGGTCTGTGACCTCCGGTCCATGGGTCTGTGACCTCATGTCCTTGTGACTGGGGCCTCAGGTCCATGGGTCTGTGGCCTCCTGTCCATGGGTCTGTGGCCTCCTGTCCATGGGTTTGTGTCCTCCTGTCCATGGGGCTGTGTCCTCCTGTCCATGGGTCTGTGTCCTCCTGTCCATGGGTCTGTGACCTCCGGGCCATAGGTCCTCTTGCTCCTTTCTAATCAGGCTCTTGTCTCTGTGTCTGAGCTCTACGTCCGTATGGCTGTGGACCTCTCGCCCCAGGGTCAGTGGTCTGTTGACCCCGGGTCTCCGACCTCATACCCCCATTTCCTCCTCTTCTAATGTCTTGTACCTGTGTCTGTGGCATCCTGTCCTGTTGTCTGTGGTCTCCTGTCCTAGTGATCTCTAGTGTTAGTGTCTGAATCCTCTTGACAATGCGTCTGTGGGTTCCTATGCTTGTGTCCATGGCTGGCTGCCCCTGTGTCTGTAACCTCCTGTCCCTGTGGCCTCCTCTAGCCATTTCTCAGAGCTTTTGTCCCTGTGTCTGTAGCCTCCGGTCCATGTCTGTGGCCTCCTGTCCCTGGGGTTGTAACCACCTGCTCGTGTGTCTTTGGCATCCTGTTCCTATGTCTGAGCCACCGTTGTCCCTATGTCTGTGACCTTCAAGCCCTTCTGTTTTAGTTTCTGAGCACTCTTGTCCCTGTGTTTCTGGCCTCCTCGAGTCTTGTTCCTCTTTATGAGCTCTCTTGTCCCGTGTCTGCTTCTTCCTGTGTCTCTGTTCCCCTGGTACTGTGTCATTTTCCTTCCTCTGTGTCCGCCCCCTTATCCAAGTTTCTGTTTCCTTTCCCACCTACCCCAGAGCCTGTGCATGGGTGTAGGAACTGTGGGGTCAAGCAGAATTTATCCCTTCCAGATTTTGGAGTGTGTTGAACTCAAAGGACAACAGCCCCCCAGATTTTGAAGTGGAAACTGAAGATTAAAAAGTGACAAACAGAACATGTGCCCCTGAAGCCATGATGAATCTCTTTGAAGCACTGTAAGTCAGAGGCGGCCTTTAATGTGCAGCAAGGGTGGGACGGGCACACACACATATGCACACTCTTTCACACACTTAAACACCCAGCACATACATATGCACACACTCATTCAAGGCATGCATGCACAAACATGCATACATGCAAACACGCACGCACATAGTGTTACATAAAAAAACGTACTGGGCCTCATCTTGGGCGGCAGGAATAAAGCCTCTGTTGTTTCCTGAAGAAAGGGATGGAAGAAGAATCCTGCCACCTCCTCACGTTGGCTGACCTTGTTAAAGGTCAGTCAAAGAGAGGCGGACCTTCCTTACCTCATCACAGAGTGGGATGGGGTCAATGAGACTTGCTGACCCCACGCCACTCTGTGACGAGCATCCCTGATAAACTTCAGGGCTTAAAACGGAAGCACTCAGGTCCGAGTCTATCAGTGACGCTCATGAGGGGGAGGCTCACACAAGACTTTGCCGGGATGAGGCGGTTACACCCACCGGACTGTGAAATCTTCAGCCTGGCAAATGCTTTCTTGGGCAGCCAGGCGCCTGTGCATTTAGTGCATCCATAGTGTCAGCATTCCTGACCTGAACATCAAGAGTGTCTGTAAGGCTGACCTTTGCTCAGCCTGACAGACGCTCTTCATGGGTCTGGAGGGCGGGCTACTGTACGACAGGCTTCTGTAAGCTGAGCAGCATATTCTAAGGGGCCTACAGGACCACTTTGTTTTATGAATTATTTCATTGCAGTCATTGAGCTGTTAAAATCTGGTGAAATCATTCTGTTTGTGAAGCCAGCCCTTCAGGTTTGCTAAATGCAGCCTGATTTCGGACAGACATGGTTGTCACTGCATGTGATCTTCAGTGTCTGTGGAAATATTCCAATCAGAAAAGCACGCCTTTAAATCATATGACTACTCATATGTATATGTGTGTATGTTGTCAGTTTGATGTGAGGTGTGATACGTGTATTTATCGAACTCCATACACTAATTGAATAACTGAACACAAACCACTGACCTTCAGTGTAAAGCAGAAGAGAAATAGGTGTAACTCTACAGTCCCTGAACTGCACAATATGCAATGAAATACCAGCATCCCTATTTGACCAAATTGTGTGATCCCCGGCACATTGCTTTACTTCACTATGTATCATTTTGCTTATCTATTCAGTTTGAGGGAACACTGAAGTAATTCAGTGGCTCTACAAAAACGTCACTTATATAGGGTTAATATAAAATAATCTTGTTTCATATTTAATACTAATACAGGCAAAAGAAATAGAGAACATGACAATCTGACATATTTTGGGAAACTCTTGGCAACTTCGTCATGGCATAGAGGTATTCTTCAATGTTTCATGTTTAAAAAAAATAACTCTAAACAAATTTCCCTCAATTAAGTTATACAATCCATTCTGTGCCACCCCCCTAAATTTTAGGGCCCGGTTTACAAACTGCACTTTGTAGTACATTTTGTACTCCTACAAAGTCTACCACAAAATGAAGGTGTTACCTATACTTTTGTTTGTGCGAAGTCTCTGCACATGTAAGCTGAGGTTTTAGTAGCAACTGTGGAAAGGACACAGGGGAGGGGGCAGGAAAGGGGCAGACTTACCCCTAAAGACAATAGTAACCCAATTGCTTTACATTGGAGTGAAGACATGTAACTTACACTTTTGTAGTAAGTTTACACTCAGAGTTTGTGATTACCGAAAGTAGTAAACTTAGGGCCAGATTTAGATCTTGGTGGATGGGTTACTCCGTCACAACGGTGACGGATATCCCGTCCGCCGAAATATAAATCCCATTATATCCAATGGATGTATATTTCCACTCCACACTCCACAGTGTAATTTTCTCAAAAATGTAAGTTACCTTTGTGAATTGGGCCCTACGTGTCTCCAGGACCCTCTTGCAGGTTTTATTTCCGTGGTGTCTGGGTCCCCAGATCCAATGTGTGCTCTCCAGGGTCACCGTGTCCATGCTCCTGTCCCCTCAGTGCTTTGTCGCTTTGCTCTGAGTTCTTGGGACCCCCATCCGCGAGTGACCAAATCTTGTGACCCAAAAACCAGGACATTTTGCAAAAATAGAGGAAGGACTTCAAAGTTACATCAACGGAGTGGCAAAGAATAACAGCCCTCATCAACATAATACAATGTAATTTAGAAAAAACTGCTAACATACATGTTAATAAAAGTGCTTACTTATAACAGCTGCTAACTAGCCCTGCTGTGGAACACCTAAAAAGTGTCTCTCACTGTTTTCAGCTGGCCCTCATTAAAAACCGGCACATGAGCCAAATATGCCGAAATCTACCGGGACAGCAGTTGAAAACCAGGACTGTCCCTGCAAATCCGGGCCTGCTGTTCACCCTACTCCATCCTCGCCTGCCGGGCTTTCTTGTGTTTATCCTCACCGGTCCCTTCGCCTGTTTTCCTGTCTTACCCTGGATCGCATTGTTCCTGTTTCCGTGCCCCGCTTTGAGCCTATGCATCTCTGACCTAGTCTGTGCCAATCAGTACATCTGTGCCTGTCACACCCAACACCCCCCTAGGTTAACATCAGAATATTTGTCTGAAGCGAAAATGCCTGAAATGCTGTTAAAACGGGCTCGAATCGCAGTTGGAAGTTTATCGCACAAAAACAGCAGGTCAACAGTCCCCGGTGTGTTCGTGTGACTGGGGACGTAGGGACTGAGCAGGAACCGGCAGCCGCAGACCCAGCCCTCCCTCCTCCGCCGCGCCTGAGCCCAGTCCGGGCTGCTTGGAAGCGCGGCTCGGTGCAGCCTCCCGGGCCACGCACGGGCGCACTCATCCCGTGCCCGACCTTGCCTCAGGCGGCTCTCAAGGGGCCTCTGGCACGTACCGGCTCCGGCACGGCTGCCCGGCCGCTAATGACTTCGGATGGCAGGTACTTGACTCGGCGTGCCCACCTCTCATTACACGCGCATTTATGCAGGGCATGAACTTCCCATGAGTCCAGGGGGCGAGGGCGGCTCGTAATGCCGAGTAAGCTGTTAATTAAAACGAGTCTACCTCAAACAAATGACCATCCGCGCCTGAAATTAGTGTGAGGTCGTCGGATCACTGGAATGTGGCGTAACAGGGCGCGTGTTGCACTTTGTACCCAAGAGGGCCTCTTTAGTTCTTTCTACTCGCAGCTTTAGCTCATGCATAACCTCATGTCAACAATTCTTCGAAAGGCTCAATAAAAAGACACACAGACAGAGAGTGTGTTAGACCTGTCAGCCCTAGGGTGGTCTTGCCCTGTTTTTCCCTTTTTGCGCCTCATTTTTGCCACCATATTTTTACTGGACCTAGGTCTCCGGGCGCCTTGCCACTGCTGGTCAGTGCTGAGGTGCAGGTGCTCTCTCACTAAAGATGGCTGCCACAGGCCCCTGCTACTGCAGAGGGCCTTCCACACATACACGCTAGTCGCCAGAGTCAGGCTGGGACAAGGGATACAGTAGCCATCCCGTCCCCGCCTCTGGACCCCATAGCTAGGTAGGTGGAAGGTTCCAGAACCTTCCGGGCTGTGGGAGGAGTTACGTTTTGCCGCCTTTAGGAGGGTCACCTGACCTAGGGGTATAAGAGGTTTGGAGGGAAAACCTTTTAGTTAGTTAGGTTGAGGCACCGCTGAACCTGGGAGAACCTGCGCTGGAGTATAGACTTTAGGGCCTAGGGGGAGACCTACACTACTGCCGCTGACAGGGTCAAGGCCCTGCTGCCGTAAGATAGATGAGGAACGCCCACCACCCACTGATCTTGCCCAGTGTGAGGGGACCCAGGGAACCATCTCCAGCGTGCCAGGAGGAACATCAAACACTCCAAGAACCTCCAACTCACAAACCCCCCCTGTTCATCAAAAGACTTTGCTGAATCCAAAAGTAACAGGACCTCGAGTGAAACCGTCGAGAAGGGATCACGAGGCGAAGCGCTGTGTCCGAAGCGCTAGACCTTCACCCCCTATCTATCTATACAGACAGCTGGACTGTCCCCCAAGAACCCTTCCCACACAGCCCTGTGAATAAGGCTGTCAGCGCGCCCCGCGCTGCAACTCCAAGTGAGGAGAGAACTTGACCCCCCCTCAGTCACTGACCTGGTGACCGGATCACCGCGCGCCGCCGCCGCGTGAAGAGGGAGCTGAGGCAGGAAGACCTCTTCCCCGTGCATAATTGTGGTGAGGGGCGCCGTCCGCGCCCTCACCGAAACCCCAGAAGTCACCGCCGGGCCCGAGACCCCTGCCGCTGCAAGCGCAGCCAAGAATAACATCGCCGCAGCCCCGAGGGCCGCGTGAAGTGAGCTGAGGCCGACTGCGGCCTCCAGGCCCGTAGACGCTGTTGCCGAGGGGCCGGGGACGCTGACCGCGTCACAGGTCGCGCCCCCGAAAAGGCCGCGACGGGATTGGCCCAGCCGGAGCCAAGCGAGACGACGTCAGAGGGGCTCCACTGCCAACGGGAGCCCCCGGAAGAAGAGAAGACCGCGACGCGATTGGCCCAGCCGGAGCCAATCGAGAGGACGTCCACGGGGCTCCACTGCCAACGGGAGCCCCAAGAAGAATCGCCGCCGCGCCAGGATTGGGCGCCGTCAAGAGCCCGCCTCCGCCCAGCACGTCCGGAGGTAAGGACGAACCTCCTGTGTCTTCGCGGGAAGCCGGAGCCGTCTGCAAGGACTGCCGGCTCCCGCTCAGAGTCCCCACTCTCTCCCCTGACTCCACGGGGGCCGGAGGAGTGGCATACCAGCCCCCAACGACGCAGCAACGCAGCGAGAGGCTCCGTAGCCTCGTGAAATAGAAACAGCGCCGGCCGGAGGGCCGTGAGACTCACGCCGGGCCCCGCCCCACACAACAGAGGGCTGGCCCGGAGAAGAGTCCGCCGTGAGGCCCCGGCAGCCAGCCACAACACCGCAGGTGAGCCCAGGAGGCCCCTAGGGTTCTAGGTTAAGCCCCTGGGGGCCGGGGACCACGCATGAAGAGGGATTAAGGAGGGAGGGGGCCTTTGATGACATTTGATAACAGGCCAGGCACCTGGTGTAACCCTAGCCTAATGTAACCCTCACCTCCCCTGGGAGATAAAGGAGTCCCCCTTATAGGAAGCCCCCAGCTGCTGGACATGTTGAGGGGTTCCCTCTAGGATTCCCTCCCGCCTAGTGTACCATAGGCTGTACAGAGTACCTAGGCTTGATGTATGTGCCCCGTGGCAAAAGAGGTTAACGCCTAAAAAGTGTTGTGCATGTTCTAGGCCCCCTTTGTTAGAGCACCCGATTATTATTGGTGCTGTGATTTTAAAGCGGCCTTTTAGTGGCCAGAATTGTTAAGGGTCTTTTTAAATGAATGCGCACCAGTTAAAAGAATGTATAATCTGCATACTTGAATGCCATCTTGATTGAGATAAAGAAACCTGATTTTACTTATACAAGCCTGGTGTGGTGTCCGGTTATTGCTCCGCATATCTGAGTCAAAGTAAGAGTGTGCTGCACAACTGCCTTACACATTGCCTTCGCGTGCCTTTCCCCGCTTTGCGCCATGCTACCGTAACGGACTCGGTAACTCCCGTTTCCAACATTGGTGTTCAGCGGTGGGATAAGGACTGGTATTTGTGCAGCACCCTACAGTGACTCAGTGTGCGCCGCAATTAGACACCTAGGGAAATGTAAGAAGGAATTCTATTGTGATTGCCGATTGTTTTAGCCTTACGTTAGACCTGCTACTTACCCGTTAGGACCCCTTCCTTAAATTGTCCGGGACCCCACCTAGGAGGATGGAGTTTGAGTTAGCCGACCTAGAGAGGTACACGGTGGCACAGCTCAAGGAGTTCTGCCTAGAGAGGGGGTGGCCGTCAAGCGAGGTGCCAAGAAGGAGGTACTTCAGAAGGCTTTGAGGGCATGGGTCATGGCCCACCCGGAGGGAAGAGGGGAGGAGGAGCAGAGGGAGGCAGACGACCCAGAAGAACTGAGCCTACTGAACATTGACGTCAGCGAGAATGTGTTGCCAGGAAGACGTTCCAGGGCAGGCAGTAGTGCGTCAGGGGGAGTTTGTCAGCAGAGGAATTCAAGGACAGGAGGGAGCAGAGGCAATTGACATTAGAGTTGGCTAGGATGGAAAGGGAGCGAGAACAGGGAAGGCTAGCCATGGAGGAAAGAAGGCTTGTACATGAGCTTAGCCTGAAAGAACTGGAGCTCCGAGCCTTGCAAATGGAAATGGAAGGCAAAGGAAATGGTGGCAGCGTACCTGCTGGGGTTCCACAGGAGCCCAAATTCTATCTACCCAGGGAAGTGATGGCTAGCTTTAGTGTGGGCGACGACATCGACAAGTGGTTGACGGCGTACGAGGTAGCTTTGGTGGCCCATAGAGTTCCTGAGAGCTACTGGGGAGGAGGACTTTATAGGTACATACCTCCACTAGTCAGGGACACACTTTTAACCTTAGAAAAAGGGGATCGAACCAACTACCCTATAATGAGGGAGGCCCTGCTCAGGAAGTTTGGCCTCACCCCAGAGAAGTACCGCCAAAAGTTTCGCAACAGCCACAAGCTCACCACACAAAACTGGGTAGATTTTTATGATTATGCCCGGAAGGCATTGGAGGGTTGGGTGCGTGGCAGCGAGGTTGACAATTACACTGGGCTGTACGACCTGTTTTTGAGAGAGCACCTCCTCGAGAAATGTTTTCCGGAGCTGCGCCAGTACTTGGTGGACCGCAAGCTGACCAACCCAAGGGAGCTTGCAGAGGAGGCAGACACGTGGGTCAGCACTCGGGTGTCCCACAAGGGAGCCGGGGCGGATCCCCCGAAAGGTGGACAGGGGTTCCCCCAGAAGAAAGAGGGGGAGATAAAAGAGGGAGTTCTTTAAAGGTCCCCAAAATAGACCGCCTGGGAGAGGGGTAGGTTTCCCATCCCAATCTGGATACCAGAAACCCACTTACCCTGACAGGAGTCAGCAGCCCAGAACTGTCCGGTGCTACGAGTGCGGGGAGGTTGGACACTACAAGGGGGATGCCCAGTGTCGCAAGAGAACCCCAGCCCCCACAGGAGGTAAGACCCCCGGGGTGGCCAGTGTAGCGCTTGGGGAGGAGTTGTCCCTAGGTAGGGGAGGTGAGTGGACAGGCTTGACCTTAGTTTCCCTGGGGGATAGGGAGATCATCCCAAGGGTGCAGGTACCCGAGAACACTGCCAAGTATCGGCAGAGGGTCCTGGTGAACGGGGAGGAGGTGGCGGCTCTGAGGGACACAGGTGCCAGTATGACAATGGTGAAACGTCAGCTGGTGTCCCCAGAGCAGGTGATTCCTGAGGAGTTCCACCCGGTTGTGATGGCTGATAATAGCCTGGGTCATTACCCCGTGGCCCAAGTTCCCTTTGAGTGGGGAGGAGTGTCAGGTCTGATGAAGGTTGCGGTGAGCCCTGCCATGCCAGTTGACTGTCTGCTGGGCAACGATTTAGAACATACTGCCTGGAGAGAGGTAGAGTTCAATGCCCATGCTGAGATGTTGGGGTTACCAGGGTGGACTTGCGTTATCACGCGGTCCATGGCTGCCCGACAAGGAACTCAGCCCGGGGTGGAGCCTGAAAGAAGGGCCCAGCCCACTGCTGGACGAGGAGATGTCCGGGAGGAGACACCCGGTGAGATGGATGGGGAGCCCGCGGAGGTGACCCCGGAGTCCGCTGAGGTGGTTGGTTTTCCCGTGGGGGACCTGCCGACCCCTGCAGAGTGGCAGGTGGAAGGAGGGCCTACCCGGGAAGAATTTTGCCGGGCACAGAGGGAGTGCCCTACGCTTGATGGCATACGGCAACAGGCCGACGCCCAAGCAGCTGGAACAGAGACTGGTAATTACCATGTCTACTGGGAGGATGGTCTCCTCTACAGTGAGCCTAAGGCTCCGGTGCATGGGTCCTCAAGGGCCGTGGTGGTCCCCCAATGCCACCGAGCCTTTCTGCTAGAGTTGGCGCATGAGATACCACTAGCAGGACACCTGGGCCAGGACAAGACGTTTGCGCGCTTGGTCCCACATTTTTACTGGCCCAGGATGCGCGTCACTTCTGACACTTATTGCAAGACCTGCACCACTTGCCAAGCAAGCGGCAAGACAGGGACTAAGGTGAAGGTCCCTCTAGAACCTCTCCCAGTGGTCGATACCCCTTTTGAGCGAGTGGGGATTGACATTGTCGGGCCGTTGGATCCGCCGACTTCAGCTGGGCATAGGTTCATTTTGGTGCTAGTAGACCACGCCACCCGGTACCCAGAGGCAATCCCTCTGAGGACCATCACAGCACCGGTGGTGGCGCGGGCCCTCATGGGGATTTTTACCCGAGTGGGATTCCCCAAGGTCGTGGTGTCAGATAGGGGCACGAATTTCATGTCGGCCTACATGCAGGCCATGTGGAAGGAGTGTGGAGTGACCTACCGGTTCTCCACTCCTTACCACCCCCAGACGAACGGGCTCGTGGAGCGCTTCAACAAAACCTTGAAGGGGATGATCAGGAGCCTACCCGAGGACTTGAGAAGAAAGTGGGACGTCCTCTTACCCTGTCTGCTCTTCTCCTACCGAGAGGTGCCGCAGAAGGGGGTCGGTTTCAGCCCCTTTGAGCTGCTCTATGGCCACCCCGTTCGGGGGCCCCTCAGTCTTGTCAAAGAGGGGTGGGAGAAGTCTTCCTCGAAGCTTCCCCGTGATGTGGTCAGCTATATGCTGGCGTTCCGCAGCCAAGTGGCCAAGCTGTGGAAGGAGGCCTCGGACAACTTAGAGGCAAGTCAGGCCGTCATGAAGCAATGGTATGACCGGAACGCGCGGACGGTAGAGTTAGACGCTGGACAGAAGGTGTGGGTCATGGAGCCAGGAGAGCTTAGCGCCCTCCAGGACCGGTGGACTGGGCCGTTTGAGATCTTAGAAAGGAAAGGCCAGACCACGTATGTCGTCGACATGAAGACCCCCGTCAACCCCACAGGGTGCTCCACGTCAACCGCCTGAAGCCACACCAGGAGCGTTCCGAGCTCACTCTCTTGATGATAACGGATGGAAGTGAGGAGGAGGAGAGTGAGCCTCTGCCAGACCTTCTGGCGGTCCACGAGAAGGATGGTTCGGTAGAGGGAGTAGTCCTCGCCCCATCCTTGACCCCAGAGCAACAGAGGGACTGCCGCCAGGTCTTGGGGCAGTACGCCTCGTTGTTTTCCCTCACGCCTGGAATCACGCACCTGTGTACCCATGATGTGGACACAGGGGACAGTCCGCCAGTGAAGAACAAGTCTTACCGGCTGTCCGATAAGGTCAAGGCTAGTATCCAGGGTGAAGTTGTCAAGATGCTAGAACTGGGGGTGATTGAGCCTTCCAGTAGCCCTTGGGCTAGTCCGGTAGTGTTGGTGCCGAAAGCGGCCCCCCGGGCACCACACCAGAACTTCGGTTCTGTGTGGATTATCGTGGACTCAACTCGGTCACCAAGACCGACGCTCACCCGATCCCTCGGGCGGATGAGCTCATAGACCGGCTGGGAGCAGCCCGGTATCTGAGTACCATTGATTTAACATCAGGCTATTGGCAGATCGCCATGGCGGAAGGAGCAAAGGAGAAGACTGCGTTCTCCACCCCCGAGGGCCACTTTCAATTCCAGGTGATGCCCTTCGGGTTGAAAAATGCTCCAGCCACTTTCCAGCGGTTGGTGAACCAGGTGCTGTCTGGCCTAGAGGCCTTCTCTGCTGCCTATCTGGATGACATAGCTGTCTTCAGTAGCAGCTGGGAGGACCATCTGCAGCATCTCCAGGAGGTGCTACAGGCTTTGCAACGGGCTGGTCTAACCATCAAGGCCAGCAAGTGCCAGATTGGACAGGGATCTGTCGTGTACCTGGGGCACCTGGTGGGCGGAGGTAAGGTGCAACCCCTCCAAGCCAAGATTGAGACCATCATGGCCTGGGAGCCCCCAAGACCCAAACAGAGGTCCGAGCTTTTCTCGGCCTCACGGGATACTACCGCCGGTTCGTCAAGGGATATGGAACCATCGTGGGCCCATTGACGGAATTGACTTCCAAGAAGCAGCCACGCAGAGTAATCTGGACGGCTGCCTGTCAGGATGCCTTTGAGACTCTAAAACGTGCCATGTGCACCGCCCCGGTGCTCAGGACTCCAGACTTCGGACGGGAATTTATCGTGCAGACAGACGCTTCTGAGCATGGCATAGGAGCTGTGCTCTCGCAGCTGAATGACGATGGCCAAGACCAGCCAGTGGCCTTTATCTCCCGAAGACTACTCCCCGGGAACAGCGGTGGAGTACCATCGAGCGGGAAGCCTTTGCTGTGGTTTGGGCTGTGAAGAAGTTGAGGCCATACCTTTTTGGTTGTCACTTCTTGATCCAGACCGACCACAGACCCCTTCGCTGGCTCATGCAGATGAGAGGCGAAAATCCCAAGTTGTTGAGATGGTCCATTTCCCTCCAGGGGATGGACTTTCGGGTGGAACATCGACCCGGTGTAGACCACGCCAACGCTGACGGTCTCTCCCGGTTTTTCCGCCTTAGTGAAGAGAACTCCCTAGAGGTTGGGAAGCTCTCCCCTCTTTCGGCTGGGGGGACGCGTGTTAGACCTGTCAGCCCTAGGGTGGTCTTGCCCTGTTTTTCCCTTTTTGCGCCTCATTTTTGCCACCATATTTTTACTGGACCTAGGTCTCCGGGCGCCTTGCCACTGCTGGTCAGTGCTGAGGTGCAGGTGCTCTCTCACTAAAGATGGCTGCCACAGGCCCCTGCTACTGCAGAGGGCCTTCCACACATACACGCTAGTCGCCAGAGTCAGGCTGGGACAAGGGATACAGTAGCCATCCCGTCCCCGCCTCTGGACCCCATAGCTAGGTAGGTGGAAGGTTCCAGAACCTTCCGGGCTGTGGGAGGAGTTACGTTTTGCCGCCTTTAGGAGGGTCACCTGACCTAGGGGTATAAGAGGTTTGGAGGGAAAACCTTTTAGTTAGTTAGGTTGAGGCACCGCTGAACCTGGGAGAACCTGCGCTGGAGTATAGACTTTAGGGCCTAGGGGGAGACCTACACTACTGCCGCTGACAGGGTCAAGGCCCTGCTGCCGTAAGATAGATGAGGAACGCCCACCACCCACTGATCTTGCCCAGTGTGAGGGGACCCAGGGAACCATCTCCAGCGTGCCAGGAGGAACATCAAACACTCCAAGAACCTCCAACTCACAAACCCCCCTGTTCATCAAAAGACTTTGCTGAATCCAAAAGTAACAGGACCTCGAGTGAAACCGTCGAGAAGGGATCACGAGGCGAAGCGCTGTGTCCGAAGCGCTAGACCTTCACCCCCCTATCTATCTATACAGACAGCTGGACTGTCCCCCAAGAACCCTTCCCACACAGCCCTGTGAATAAGGCTGTCAGCGCGCCCCGCGCTGCAACTCCAAGTGAGGAGAGAACTTGACCCCCCCCTCAGTCACTGACCTGGTGACCGGATCACCGCCGCGGCCGCCGCCGCGTGAAGAGGGAGCTGAGGCAGGAAGACCTCTTCCCCGTGCATAATTGTGGTGAGGGGCGCCGTCCGCGCCCTCACCGAAACCCCAGAAGTCACCGCCGGGCCCGAGACCCCTGCCGCTGCAAGCGCGGCCAAGAATAACATCGCCGCAGCCCCGAGGGCCGCGTGAAGTGAGCTGAGGCCGACTGCGGCCTCCAGGCCCGTAGACGCTGTTGCCGAGGGGCCGGGGCGCTGACCGCGTCACAGGTCGCGCCCCGAAAAGGCCGCGACGGGATTGGCCCAGCCGGAGCCAAGCGAGACGACGTCAGAGGGGCTCCACTGCCAACGGGAGCCCCCGGAAGAAGAGAAGACCGCGACGCGATTGGCCCAGCCGGAGCCAATCGAGAGGACGTCCACGGGGCTCCACTGCCAACGGGAGCCCCAAGAAGAATCGCCGCCGCGCCAGGATTGGGCGCCGTCAAGAGCCCGCCTCCGCCCAGCACGTCCGGAGGTAAGGACGAACCTCCTGTGTCTTCGCGGGAAGCCGGAGCCGTCTGCAAGGACTGCCGGCTCCCGCTCAGAGTCCCCACTCTCTCCCCTGACTCCACGGGGGCCGGAGGAGTGGCATACCGGCCCCCCAACGACGCAGCAACGCAGCGAGAGGCTCCGTAGCCTCGTGAAATAGAAACAGCGCCGGCCGGAGGGCCGTGAGACTCACGCCGGGCCCCGCCCCACACAACAGAGGGCTGGCCCGGAGAAGAGTCCGCCGTGAGGCCCCCGCAGCCAGCCACAACACCGCAGGTGAGCCCAGGAGGCCCCTAGGGCTCTAGGTTAAGCCCCTGGGGGCCGGGGGCCACGCATGAAGAGGGATTAAGGAGGGAGGGGGCCTTTGATGACATTTGATAACAGGCCAGGCACCTGGTGTAACCCTAGCCTAATGTAACCCTCACCTCCCCTGGGAGATAAAGGAGTCCCCCCTTATAGGAAGCCCCCAGCTGCTGGACATGTTGAGGGGTTCCCTCTAGGATTCCCTCCCGCCTAGTGTACCATAGGCTGTACAGAGTACCTAGGCTTGATGTATGTGCCCCGTGGCAAAAGAGGTTAACGCCTAAAAAGTGTTGTGCATGTTCTAGGCCCCCTTTGTTAGAGCACCCGAATTATTATTGGTGCTGTGATTTTAAAGCGGCCTTTTAGTGGCCAGAATTGTTAAGGGTCTTTTTAAATGAATGCGCACCAGTTAAAAGAATGTATAATCTGCATACTTGAATGCCATCTTGATTGAGATAAAGAAACCTGATTTTACTTATACAAGCCTGGTGTGGTGTCCGGTTATTGCTCCGCATATCTGAGTCAAAGTAAGAGTGTGCTGCACAACTGCCTTACACATTGCCTTCGCGTGCCTTTCCCCGCTTTGCGCCATGCTACCGTAACGGACTCGGTAACTCCCGTTTCCAACAGAGTGGGCTTTTCTTTTTGCTACAGTTTCTGGTTCTGTTGCCCGTCAGCCCACAAACTGTGCCGCTTTTGCCGGGGTTTATGCCCCCGTATCTGCCTCCTGGCTTTGGTATCTTTATTCTCCTGGTCCACCCTCCTGGCCCCTTTATGCTCCGGTGCTCTCTTTATTTGTTCCTGAAGACCCTCTGCCATCAGTTCTTGAAAAAAAGTACAGTTAGAAGTACAGAGACAGCGAGCAGACTTTCAGTCAATCCCTTCAGCTGTTTATGTTTTTATGGTTTGCCATTGGTTGGCCTATCCCCGAAGGCCAGGGTATTTTGGGGATTGTTCCATTGTTCCATTTCGCTCCTATTTGGTTTTGGTGAGGATCCAACTTGATGAGTAGTTTGTAAATTAAAGTCGTTTTGTGGTTTGATATATTTTCTTTGCTGACACAGTGACATTATATTTGCTGGTTAATTGCTTTTTAGTTGAAGAAGTATGAAATATTTGGAGGCCTTAGACTGTCATAAAGCCACAGCGCTATTCACTAGTTGCCCATTCACCTTCATTTGTTTTACTTTTCTGCCATGATAATGGGTAATTATTTACAGTTTTTTTGTTCACAAAGTAAACACAAGTGCACACTTTATTTCTTAAAGATGCCATGAAAATACTGTTAAAAGCATCTACTTTGAAAATCTGTGCTCTGTATGACTGTAACGTTCACTACTTACAAGCTGCAGCGCAAATTTCATCTTCCGATTACTTTTCATAACACTCATATTTGAGGGTATGGCGTAGCTTTGCTAATGCCATTTATTAATCAAAAGGTCCTACTCCCAGCTTCCATATAGTTGTAGCCCAAGATGTTGCTTTATTACGGGATTTTCCTTCTAGGACACTTGGGGCCAACAAGCACTTCGAAGTAAAAGCCAGGCCTATTGAATTTGCCAATGCTTGTTGTTATTTATAAGGCTTTCATAAGGCCTAGAATGTATTTGTTGTCATAACTACTGTTGAATACACCACATGATATGCAAAATACATTGTTGCTATGAACACAAAAGGTCCACTTCACAATTTTTTTACTCCCTAAATTGACTTAAGGCTTGTAAAAAGACATCGGACATTTAGATCCAAAATGCCATATCCTGTTTCTGAGAATTAGGATTTTTTTTTAAACAAATTTAAGTTGCATGTATCATGGCAGAAAGTTGCCAGTGTAGTGAATTTCCCACTATCGTTAGTTTATATTTAAGAGTGAAACGTGGATGTTCATAAATATTTGGAGTTCGAAGCCCCTTTTCAGCACCTAAAACTACCCCCAAAAGAGGCAGAAGCAAGTACGTAAATAGGGCACAAAAGTTGTTCAAAGACCCCCATTCGTTTCAGGGAGCACATAGGGAAAATCATTTTGCTTGTTTAGGAAAAGCTCAAAAAGTTTTTTTGTTGCAAATGAAAATGTACACATGCAGATTTTTTTCTTATAAGGAAGAGGGGGATGAGGTTGAGTACTACTGGAAATCTCAAACTCATATTTCTAGGAGTTCTCCGTGGGGTTATTTTCTAGAATTTTTAGCTGGTCAACAGCTCACCAAAATGGGCACTTGAATATATTAACAGGTTTGTTTTGAACCTCTAACTTTGACAGTATTTTAATAATGAATAAAAAATGGCAGGAAAGAGACTGAAGCATTATTTGTGACCAGATGTGGCACAGGTACACCCTTTAGTTTCAGCAGAGAGACGAGCCACAGCTGATTGAGTTTGACCTTAACGTGAGAGCTTATGAAAGGGATGGATGAGAAAAAGGAGATGGGACCCTCCCGTTAAGAGGGACAATGGGTTTTCATAGTGTAACGAATGGATAGAAGGCTCTACCTTATGGGTCTCACCAATGGTCATAACCATCAAACCAAAACACCTGGCACATGAAGTATGTGTATTGATTGGAGCTCTCAAACAAGGCATAACAAATTAGCACCAACTATGACGATACCATGGAAGACTTGAATGGGACAATGTGATTCTCAAAATTGAACTTCTCCATCAGATATGGGCAGCTAATGTTTGATGAGTGTGGTAGATTCATCACCACATTCTCCTAACACCTAGGGCCGCAATGCCAAAAAAGCCTGAACTTCGGCATTTCACCTGCATCTGAAGACTTTCAGAACACAATTCATGAGGTGCTGGCTGGTCTGTATGGAGGGATGATCAGTACCGATGACATCCTGATTCATGCCTCTACCATTCCAGCGCATCACCCTTCAGAATAACTCGGAGTATGAGCTCACCATCCACCCCAAGAAATGTGACTTCCTTAAAGACAAATGTGATTTTTTATATGTTTTTTTTCCAGCAAGGGAGTATGCACGGACCTCTAGAGCGTGCAAGACATATGGACTGCAAAGGCACTCTGGTTTACAGTTTCCTAGGAATGAGGACTTGCTGTAGTTGCCCTATCCCCAACCTGGCTACAGTAACTGTGAGTGAGAAATCTAACAAAATCATCAACAAAGTGGCAATGGATGAACACAAATACGCAATTTTCCTGGGAACACAAAGAGCTGTTGCATGGTCCTACTCTGAAGCATTTGATTTGAAAAATTGAGTGAGCCAGTGGTATATGACGAGCTGGGGCTATGCTACTGGAAAAATAGAGCCATACTGAGTGGGCTCCATTCACATCCATCAGCAGGGCCTTCAACAAAACTTAGCAGTGCGGATGCCAACATATCCACATCCACTTGTACGGCCCCCAACTTTGAGCCACCATTGGCCATAGATCGTCAGATCCCTTGTTCCTTGACACTGCTCCCCACACATGGCCACGAATCAAGAAATTGATTCTGGCACTGCAGGTGTATACTTTACAAGTGTTCTACTGACCAAAGTCAAAAAATAAAGCTGAATACCTATCCACCACCCATGACCACCAGTACCAGCGCAACGCTTCCAAGTGGAGAAGAGTGAAAGTTCATGACCCTGTCAAGTCTATAGGGACTACAGTGCAGGACTCCACTGAAGATCCACCAGGGTTCCACCTAGAGTAGATCTGTATGGTATGTATGGAATGAATGAATCCCTAGAAAAGGTACAATCCTCGTAGCAGAACATCGAGGCAGCGGCAGTATCTTTACTTGGGCGGGGGAGCGTTGCCCCCCGCCCGCTGCGAGCTGTGCAGAAAAAAATAAAATGGCAATGAAAAGATTTAATTGGCATTTTATTTTTTACGTGGTGTGTGCAGTAGCAGCCAGCCTGGCCCGAGCCCAGAGACATATGGGGCATGTCATATGGGGCATGTCCTCTACTGTCGATTGGCAGCAGAAGACATGAGCACTGGCACGCTGAATGCTCCAAAGTGCGCATATCACTTTGGATGGCTGTCTTACGCCGTCCAAAGTGACATGTGGTCACTTTGAAGCTTTCCACCTAGCTGTCTTAGACAGCTGGGTGGAGACTTAGCACAGGCCTAAAAGGCCTGAAGGAGCGTCAAGCCAGTATTCTCCATCCAATCCTGGTGCTGCAGAGCAGCGCCATGATTGGTTAAGCAAGTCAGCTGGTCCCGTGCTGCAGGAAAGAGGAAGATCAGGTCCGGAGTGAGGAGCGCGGTCAGGTAAGTGACTTTTTTTCTTTTTTTTTTGTATATGTATATTTTCAGTGTAGTGTAGTATACTTTTGTGTTCCCAGCAGCGGCTTGCCCGCCTCGTCACTCTCTATAGAAGGGAGCCGCCACTGCATGGGGGTTAGGTGTGTGAGAAAGAAAACCCTGTAAGCTTTGGTTCCGTCTCTCAAATTTTTATGCAGGGTCAAACTCTCCCAGGACTTATATTGCAGATACAGTGGGACGTGACCAAAAGTGGATAAGGTACATAACTGTGATATTATAAACACTTGCAAACTGGTGATAAGAGTAATAGTCAGTACTGCTCATAGTGAGTGACAGCCACAAGAATGAAGACTTGTCCACGCATCCAATACTCCGGTCTGACCAGCTGATAACGAACACAGGAAGTGCCTGGAGACCCTCTCCCAGCTCCAGGGCTCTGGAAAACACTGCGGATGATCAACATTCTGCAACACCATAGAGTGGAGTAGTGTAGGAGCATGGAGGTCACCAGAGATACAGGACTCTGCACAAGTACCACTGTGGGAGGAAAGATTAAATAGAGTGGGCAAAAACAAAGGCAGCGGGCACGCCACAGTGAATGAACAGAACGGCACTGGGCGCCGCATAATCAAAGAAGTTGTGAGACAATTTGTCCCTGTTGTTGCAACTTCATACATTGCCCCAGAAGTACCTGCTCGACCTTCCAACGTCCAGACTGACCTACTGCTTCTGTCTGAGCCAGAAGTCCATCCCCTTGAGCAGCAGCCTCAGCTTCCCATGACTGATATTCCACACCCTCCAGGCTCTGGATCTCAGTCTTTGCCTTCTTGTTCTGATAGGTCCACTTCACTGCGCTGGAAAGTGATGCTTTCCCTTTATGATCTGTCCTTATCTCTTTGCTTGTTTTTGTTGAGTCTTGACACAATGACAATTGTGAGTGGATAGAAGACACTTTCAAGTTTTACATGGGTTAGGTCAATTGTTTTATTCTAGAGTTCACCAGATCTCTGATACTTATGGTTAATTTTTATAAACTTCTTTCCAGTTTTCCACAGAAAAATCCTTCTCTTCTCTTGCATGTCTCCTGGTGACTGAGGCCAAACCTTGTTTGTTGTTTCCCAGGCATCAGGTGTGGTCTTGCCCAGCGATCGAAGTGTATAAAGAAAAGTATGAGAACTGTGATCCTGGGTACAGTGGAGGCGTGGTCAGTGAGTATGGGGGTGGGGTCATCGACATGGCTAAAAAGAACAAAATATTCTATTTTCTTTTTTGTTGGCTTTTCACCTACATATAACTGTATATAAAATATAATGCACACACAGTAAATCAAAAATAAATGCAACCTAAATGTATCGGTGTTAGAAGGTGGTTCTGACCATCTGAGCTGCCCGGAGTTTTCGCTTTTTGAACACCTATTTGTTGAGCTTTTACTGTGGGAGAGCCTCATAAGCTGGGACTCACCCACAGTGAACTCATGACGAAAGGGACTGCATGTGTATTTTACCGGTGTCCCCCTGGCGCAAGTAGGCCGCTGCGCTGCCGCCAGAGTAAGGGGCACTGGGCTGGTTACATGCAGACACGTGCGTACATGCTTGTGCACAAGTGTAAGGGCTGCGCAGAGGAGATTCCTGGCGTGCGCAGCCCAGGAACAGCTACAAAGTGAATGGTGTGGCAGGACTTATGCAGAGCTAGGTGGTGACATGGAATAGGCTTTATACAATGGGATGAAGAAACATGTAGGGAAAGTCAGTGTGCTTTACTGTTTTCACTGAAAGACCACATCAGTATTCCCCTATGAAGTTGGGGACCAGTTATGACAGTTTCACTTTCCTAGGACCTACAAATTCCAGACACGCACTAAAGTCCACTGTAACTGAGGTGAGAAGAAGTATTGTGCAGAGTCCAAAGTCATATTTGTACTGCTTTTGGGTGATCCAGAACTGTCATATTTTTCTGAGTCAGCTCATAACCAGAGCCGGCTGGGGCTGACCCTGCCAGGCTGGATTAATGACCTTCCTCCCCCAGCTGTAGCATCAGAGGCCTAGCCCTGCACGGCAAGCATTCCAAGGGCGAAGACCTCCTCTCCAAGAAAAGAAGATGGGTGGAGCTACAGGTTAATCCATCAGCAGCTGTCACCTGGTGCCAGGCACCAAGCTGCTCTGGAGAGAAGGCAGCGAGGAGGGAAGGGGCTTTCAGAGACCATGTGGCATGAGACCCCTGGACGACACCATTTTGAACTAACCCAGAGGCCTGGGCAGGAAGGAGGGAGCAGGGGCAGAGAAGTGATATGTCGCTGTTTGATAGGGAAAACCAAGACTTCCTGCCAGCCCCCTCCAAATTCTTTAAAAGAGTTTGCACAGGAAGAGGAGATCTCTCTGGGGAGTGGTCTGCGGAGGACGACTGGTGCTGGAGCCTGGCACCATGGGCAGCTGGAAGGAAGAACCTCCAGACTGGCCCAGGACCCTGACTTGCGCCACAAGGGGAGACCAGGACAAGTGACCAGAAGCCTGGGCCTCTGCGCAAGGAGAAGAGAGGCCCAGGAAGAGAGCCAGGCGAAAGGCTGGCGCAGGGAGCCAGTGAAGACCGCTCCCTGCTGCATTCACCCTCCTGGAGATCAAGAGGGCAAAGGAAAGTGCTCCCAGTGGCTGGGGAGCGCCACCAGGAGCAAGAAGAGGCCAAGAGCGGGAAGATTGGTCCCCTGGGGGCTGAGATATGCCCCCCAGAAGGTAGGTGACCTTTGGCCGACCGACGACGAAGCGCGTGGGGCTCCGCCGCCGGTCCAGAAAATGCCCCCGGGGTGGGTCAGGTCCCGGGGGCTGGCCCCAGCAGAAGATAAGTCAGGGAGCGCCGTCGATCTCCCCGTGAAAACTGTCCCCGTGGGGTGCCAGGAGCCCACCCTGGCCCCCACCGAAACTGGAGACAGGGGAGCGCCGTCGCGCCCCCCTGGAAATGGTGCGAAGGGGCCCGGGATCCCAACTCCAGGCCCCGCTGAAGGTGGGGAGCGCCATCGCACCACCCCGCTAAGACGAAAGTCGGGTAGCGCCGTCGCGCTCCCCATGAAGGGGCCCAACCAGAGTGCCAGGAGCCCACCCTGACCCCCGGCATCAACAGAGGGCGGGGAGCACTGTCGCGCCCCCCGCAATGATGTCTCTGGGGCCCGGGAGCCCAACTCCGGGCCCCAACGCCAAGAAGCAAAGCGACGGCGCTCCCCGTGAAGATGTCCCTGTGGGGGCCCGGGACCCCATCCCCGGGCCCCGAAGTGAAGGTGAGATGGGGGGAGTGCCGTCGCACTCCCCCGAAGACCCGCTGGAGCGGGGAAGCGGCCTCCTGTCTGCCTGCCGGAGCGGGTTGACCGGAACAGGGAAGCCGGCTCCCGCGGCCGCACGCGAGGGTGCTGGCCCGACCGGGAGCCACTGGGGGTGGGCTCCCCGAGTGGCTCTCCAGTGAGCCTGGCGATGCGGGGTGCCCGAGTGGGACCGGGACCCCATGGAAGAAAAGAAGAAGGAGCGGCCGGGGGTGTGCTCCCCGAGCCGCGGATCAACTCACCTGAAAAGAAAGGGGTCCGGGTGGGACCGGGCCCCCAGCAAGGATCCAAGGTGCACAGCAACCTGTCGTGGCTCTCCCTGGAGCAGCGGGAGAGCCGCGGCTATAATATGCGTGGGTAAGGAAAAACGCGCCCCATAATGCCTTGCAGGCCCGGACCGGCCTGCAAGGAAAAACGGTTGGATCTCTGCTTGTGGTGGCCCCCGGAGGACGGGGTCACCGCTCAACGCATACAAAGGTGCAGGGGGAGCTGCAGGAGCTACGCAGTCTCCTCCAGCACGAAGAGAAAATCCCTCCCTAAGTCTCTGGGGACTTGCAAAGAATAACCTCTCAAGTGCTCAGCACAGGCGTCAACAGCATTCTGTGGCTGGAACTTTTGTTCTTCAGCTGGAGGTGCATTAAGGATTGCGCCAAGTTGTGAAATGTGAACGGCTGAGTTTGGGGATGTCGGGAAGAGGGCATCCCCTGGAGGTGAAGAGGTGTAATTGCACCAGCAATGCATTTACCCATGTTATTTCTTTTTAGAGGGACTGAAAGTCACATGTGTAATGTGAAGTACCTGTGTAAGGTGGAGTCATAAGCAAAGTGGGGTTATGTTGCTGGACACTCCTGCTACGGTGTCTGGCTGTATCTGCTTAATCCTGTGATTTTAACTGTGATGCCTTTTAGGGGCTTTAATTGCAATGCATTATAAGTGTTATCAGCTATGAGAAGTACCTCATTTAAAGTGATGCCCAAACATGTATTCTTGCTACTGCGTTAGGGTAAGAACAACCCAGACTGTTAGCCACTAAGATGTAGAGGTGTATACTGTATGGACAGTATGAGATGCTCAGTCAGGGTTATGTGTCCCCAGGGCAGGTGTACCTATTTTTAATGCTTGTTGAGATGATGGGGTGGGTCGCCACTGGGATGGTGCCAGTCGGTAAGGCCCTCGCTCCAGGTTGTGTCAACCCACTGCATTAGGGGGCAAGATGATGTGCATACATGGGAGTGGTGGTACTAGACCCCACCCCCCCTGCGGGAGGGGTGGAGATGTTAGGCAATGTCACAAAGTAATTCCAACAGCTTATGTATATTTGTAAATTGGTGCATAGTATTGAGTAGTGTGTGTGTCTAATAAATGTACTCTTACTTTTATAAAGCAAAGTACAGACTGGACAATCAATTATTTCTGCGTACTTGTAATGGCGATTACTAGCCTACACCACCTCCCTTGAGTAAGCCTTAGACTGCTCTGCAACGCTACCCTCTGAGAGTCAAGCGCTACAATAGGGTGTTTGGTTCCCAGTGAAGGACAAATGTGACATGTTATTTGTGCAGGCCTCACAGATACTGCCTCGTTTTCTAACAATCGTGAAATGCATTTTTCTGATAGGACAGCTCAGTTGGTTAATGCGATCACTTCAGACTGTCTTTGGGTGTAAATGGATGGTCACTGATTTAAATCCTGGTTGGTGCACTGAGGAGATAATGGCATGTATTTATAGTGCTAAAAGGTCCATGTTTGTGATAGAAAGCACTGAGAATAAATCATTAGTTTAATAAAGGTATAACACACAGTGTAAGATAAGTTGCACACAGCATAAATAGGTTGTCACAAAATGAGCAAAAATATGTTATTTAAATGTTTACAGTGCTTTTACAAGTTATGTTTTTAGTAATACGCTGATTGTACCTAGTGCAAACCCTGGCCTTTTTATTGCTTTCCATTAAAAGGACAAATTCCAGATTCCATCACGTAAAGACTGTGCTGCCCGGAGATCCAGAAGCTAAGAGTAAAAGACAGACACACTTTCATGAGCATCAGGAGGGGTGTACATCCATCACTAGCTAGAGCTGTAGACAAAGTAGCAGTGCAGGACTGACATTCCGGAGGAAAATGCTGCCCTACGTGCGCCGGGTATGCCCAGACGTGGGTCTCGGGCTCACTGTGCCACTGGAATCAAGCTATACCTGGCTGAAGAGCCATAACTAGGGCAAAACCAGTCCTAGGTTGCTCGTGTTCCGGTTCAGGGGCCCAAAGCTCCCAATCTTGTCTCACTCCCTAATTCCTCAGCACCGAACCCTCACGTGGACCAGATCAAACTTGCCAAAAATTATTGGGTGAAAACATTTGGTAAATTCTGATACATGCTGAATTTGTTGCAAAAAGCACCAACTTCTGCATATTATTCCTCATTTTTCAGAAGGAACTTCAGAATAAAAGGTATTTCCTCACCTAGTAAAGAACACACAGTGCAATATCAGTATTATTTGAAACCAGAAGCTGTGTGTCATGTATATTTTTTCTTTTTACAAAATGTGACATCTCCTAGCCTTTCCGATGCTCCCAAAATGAAATGAAAAATAAGTTTAGAAAGCGCTCGAATGCCGTGGCGTCTTGGCACTGGAAGCGGTGAGACAGTGATGCTCTGCAGGTTGATGTAGCTTATTTAGGAGGGAAACAGCCAGGATTTAACTAGTTTCCTAAAAAGCTGCAAGTTAGGTTGCAGCCTCATGACAGTTGGCATCTTATTCCATAGCGTGGCTGCACGATAGGAGAAGCTCCTGCCACCCCATCTAGCTCTGCAAAATTTGGGAGTTTGAACAAGACCCACATTAGTTGATCTTAGGTTCCTCATAGGCACATACCTTGGGAACAATTTTTGGATATCAGCAGCTCCGCCACCATAAAGTGCCTTGTGGACCTGACAGAGGGCCTTAAACTCCACTCGTTGCTGAATGGGGAGCCAATGTAATGCTCTAATTCCAGCTGAGGTAGAATGGCCTTTGGGGATATTTAAAAGCAGACGAGCAGCTGCATTTTGTAAAGACTGTATTTTGGACAACTGAGCTTTGTCAATGCCCACAAAAAGTGCGTTACAGTAATTGATTCTAGAAAGAATAAGAGCTACCACCACCGTTCTCCTGAGTTCTTGAGGGATAAAGAGAAAACTCTTGCGTAGGATCTTTAGTAAGAAAAAACAGGAGGATGTAAGGCGGTTTATATGGCCGGCGAAATTTAATTGATTGTCCAAGATTATTCCTAGATTCCGAACCTTGGCTGTTGGACAGGGACACTCACCCGCCTCTGTTGGCCACCAGGTTTGGTTCCACACGGAAGGGCCCTTACCAAATTCCATCACCTCAGTTTTCTCTGTATTAATCTTAAGGAAGTTTTGACCCATCCAGCTCATGATTTCTATCAAACAGGAATGGAAGCTAACAGCAGTGGCTTCTGGATTTTTTGATTACCTGGAAAGAGTCATACACACTCTAACTGATCCATTTTTCTACCATTTTCACTCTACCATATAGTGAGACATGCATGCACACCATTAAACACAATGGGACACGACACACAGACACCAGAGAATGCCCATTGACACACAGATGTCCACACAACCATCATCAGTAGACCACACTCCCACCATCAGGCATTCATGCACCATCTATGGAACACCCATAAACAACATCAGATGCCCACACATCAGCTGACACCCACACACATACATCATCAGACTCCAGCACCAACTGTAAGACTGCCATGCACACCATCAGACATCCCCAAATACCAACAGATACTGACATATGTCCTTAGACTCCTGTCCAATATCAGAAGCCCAGTACACCATCACGCATATACAGATATACCATTAATTCCACACACACTCAACATAACATGTCCACCCACTCACAATCCCTTGGTATGTACCCACCGCCTGATGCCCATACAACCACCATAACACACACACACACACACACACACACACACACACACACACACACACACACACACACACACACACACACACACACTAGCAGTCTTAAAAGTAAAATAAGATAGCTCATTGGCGTGCAAGGAATATGGCAAACAGTATGTACGAAACTCCCACACACCAAACATTCTTTCCAACGTTAAACATGTTTTTACACACAAAATACTATATTATATAATCTAGTTTTAGGAATTTCATCTACACTGATTGTGTATGGATTGGATAGAATCTGAATTTAAAAGTCGGACATGTGTGTTTAAGTTTCACATGTCTGTACTGGTAGTAAAAACTCCTAAAGTCGTTTTTCACTGCTGTAAGGCCTACTTCTTCCATAGACTTACATTGGGCTGCCTTATCACATTTAATAAGTGCTAACTTTTGATTGGGTGCAGCTAGAGATATCATGTTTACACTCAAAAGAATTGTAATTTAAAATCCTCTTTAATAGTAAAGTCAGATTTTAAGTCACAACTGAAAATACCACTTTTTAAAGTTGGCATTTTCTTGTCCTAACCATTCGTGCCTTCCGCCAGTATCCTGGATAAAATGACTGTGAATGGCTCTGCCGTTGGTATTGTGTATACATCTGCCAGATAGTGAGACAAAGGTGACTAGGTGTGGGCAGGATACCCCATCTTTCCAGGAGGTTGTGGGTGGAGCTGTGGCCTGCCCCACTTACATTTCAAAGGGGCTTGCCTCCAGCACACACAAAGGACCCTGACACAAATCTTTTGTTACCCCAGACTTCATGGAGCCTTGACAGGGAAAGAGAAGACCTTTCCAAAACTAGATATGGGGGTAGGACAGTTGGTCCCAACAAAAATGGCTGCCATAATGTATAAATATTGGACTTCCAGAGCCACTCATCAGTACACTCCTGGACCTGTGGACATCACAGAAGAAGGGCTACTTTGTCCCCCAAAGGACTCCCCTGCTGCGGCCAGATGACTGCCCTGTAACTTGAGGACTGTACCACTCTCTGAGAAAGGAAAACCGGACCTGCTTCCTTGGCTAACCTGAGGGAACTCCAAGGGTCAGTTGGTTGACCTCCAGTCGGAGCTACAGGAACACAAGTTCCATAGGCATCCCTGCAATGCTCAGTTGACCTGCTGCAACTGGACCTGCAGCTAGATCTGCTAGAGTGAGTCCCTGGTCTCCAAGAGCTGCCTCACCAGGTCCTGGACCTTTGACTGGCATCAGAGTGCACTCCATTTCAAGAAAAGAAGAAATCCTGAAGTTCTGAGCTATTTGGGACTGCGAACGGGTTCGTTAACACCGAGACTCTGCTGCCCAAAACAACTGCCAACATGAAGCTAAGGTGATCACGCTAGATCAACCGCCAGTGATGACCAGTAATGCGAGATCTGCACTTCGCGTTACAGCATTGGCAGCTTGCACTGACTGCCAACCCGAAACTCCAGCAATGGCCATCCCTGACGCCTGACCGGCTCTTCACATTACAGCAAAGACAGTCTGCACAACCCGGTCTGCTCTTCATGCTACAGTGATTACCATCCACTATGCTCTCCTTGCTCCTCGCAGCCTCCTCCACCACCAATTGAACTCCTCACGCCAGACTTTGAGTAGGTACCTTTTCAGCCAGACTAACCTGTTCCCTGTTTTCTGCCTCAGTCATCCTGAACTTTTAACTTTCCCCCGGTCTAGCATGACCAGATGCCAGTGAGTAGTGCTTTTAGGCGCTATAGCTACCTAAAACCTTAAAATTGGATACCTCTGGTTCTACTGATTAGCTTTGTTGTCATTTGGGTCTCATTTTATTTATTAAAATTTACTCAATTTTTCTAAATTGGTTTGGGATTTTTCTTGTGTTTTCACTTTATTAATGTTTGCGAGCTGCATAAATAATTTACCCATGCCTCTAAGTTATGCCTGACTGCCTTGTGCCATATACCAGCGGGTTAAGCACAGGTTAATTTAGTGACTTTTGTGGTTCACCCTGATAAGGATTGTGGTTGTTGCCTGAGCGGGGCTTTCACCCCCTTAACCAATAAACCAATTACTTACATACAGTAAACTACTATATTAGTAGTGTGTTATAATGCACAATAACACCACATGACCATGACAACATAAAGGCCCATGATGTGACTAATACTAGACACTTTAACCACAATGCATTTCCACCCAAAAACATATTCCACAAGCACCATTTCAATCTCATGTCTTCAGCTCTTGTTCTGTTGCCCCTGTTCACCTCCATCCACCTGGATTTCAACTTAATCTAAGCTTTTCTGGGATTCATTGTGCAAGTGTTCTATCGACAGCCACTTTAAAAGTCAAGGCATCAGTTCTGAAAAATATGTAAAATGTTTGGAATTCTTCTAAATTCTGACCTCTTGAAATATCTGCTGCTTTCAGAACCTTGTAATGTGAATTTGAAATGGCATCTACAGTGTCAGAAACAATTTTCATAACAAAGTTTAAAAACAGGGCTTTTGACACAGGGTTTTTGTTTTCTTTTAAAATCATTAACAAAAGTGTTTTTCTTATCAGTCAAGAGCAAGATCACCTTAGAGATTTCAACATTATCTGGAAATATTTATCAGCTCTTCAATGCCGGAATAGAGCAAAGGGCAGGTGAAGATGTCAAATTAACGAATTGCCAAGTTTGTGAATCTGTTTATTTCAAATTCAATACCGCTGATAAGAAGGTTTGTTTTTAAAATGTATTACTTTTATTGAGACCCGCAGGTGATGTATAATGCGGCAGATGTAGTAACCTTTGCGTCTTTGTAATGTACCACCACCACATTTCAAAGATTCCAGTTATGCTGCTCGTTATGCTCCCAAGGACATGTTATTATGATTGCACATGCAACGGATGCTTGCAAGAAGTGTGCACACCTGCAAACATCTGGCATCCTCTGTTTGGGGTCCAATGAAGACACATCTGAGGTGCTGTGATGCTCAGTTGATTGATCAGGGTCTGGGAGCGTGTGATTAAGCAAGTTAAGTGGGCTATGATGTTTACCACTTACATGGAGCGAGATGGGATTGAAATGTTCATATGTTCATATTTTCATGCATATAACCCAAAGCACAGTCTGCAGGGGACAGAGAGAGGCCTTGAGAGGTTTTGTCACTCAGCTGCCAAGCACCCCAACGAGGAGGCAAGTAGTCTGTCCTTTGGCTCACCTCCTTGGTAGCCAGGCTGGGCACAAAGGCTACTCTCGGCAAAGTAATAATAATGTAAACAACAAAGAAGTTAAAGGGTAAAGAACCTAAAGGTTGCAAGTGTAAAAAAGCATCAATTAAAAGCAACTGAAATAAAAAGATTAAGGGGGCTTGGAAAGATGATGTCCCTTAAACCGCGTAGCTACAAAAGGAATAAATAGAAAAGAGGGTTATCGGAAAGCAAGAATAAAAAGAGGTTCTCTGCAATAAAAAGTCCGTAATCATTTCCTTAGAACTTGAATGAGAAGGACAGAAAATAACATCAAACATCGAAACAGCCTTTTACCAAAAGTCTCTAACGGGGGCAGCAGTCACCAGTATCATGCCCTGGGGGCTCTGGTGTGCCAGGGGTGTTCACAGAGGTCGGTGGACCTGGGCTGAAGGTCAATTACCTTGGCACATGCACAATGCTTCTTCGCAGTTATGGTGCAGGCTTTCTAGTGTGTATGCTGCACGAGATAAGGATTCAGGACTCGGTTTTAAAACCTCGGGACTCTTGGGTAAAGCGTCTTGAGCTCACAACAGGCCAGATGTTCTTCTCAACCTCCACACAGATCAGGATTGCCTGGCCACTCTCTTGCATGTTTCTGCTTCAATGTGTTAGCAAACAGGCAAGCAGAGCTTCAGCCAGAGCTCCAGTGATCCTGGTACTGGGGCAGGAGGCAGTCCTGCAGAAGAGGGCCCTCCTGGGTGGCATCTGTGGACTTCCCAACAGATGTTCAACTCAGCAGTCAGCAAGGAATCACTGCCTGAGACAAATCCGTATTTATTGTACAAATAGGGCCCCGGCCCTGTCCAGGTGGGAGCAGTTTAACCCTTCAGTTCCACAAAGTTGCATCTCATTAGAACAGAAAGACGCTGTGGGTCTCAAACACTAGACGGCAGCTTTGCTAACCTCAGAAAGACTCGGCAGGCCTCGTGGTGCACGGCGTGGGGCGGCGGCGAGCTACCCCCTGTCATTGTGGAAGAATTACATTGGTATCTGCCTTGTACCCAGAAGCTTCACGATATCTATAGGACAGAATTAGGGGGCAGGTGGGTGGCACTGCACAGGTGGTGCCAAACTCTGCGGTCAAAACTGAAATTGATCCAAACGGAAAACTATCAGGGTGGCACAGTAGTGTCACGAATGCCCCATACTACCATCTACAGCTGGGGTTGGCACTGGGCCACTAAAACTTTGATGACTACTTTAAGGGCCTCTTATATATGCAGACAAAAGGCTGTAGAATAAGGGGTGTCGGCAGAGGTGTGCCAAATGACTCAAGTACAATATAAAGAAAGAGAAATGGATAACAAAAAAAAGACAGGGGCAGAGAGGCAAATAGAAAGACTGAGTGAGGGAAATAAAAAAAGGTAAGAAAGAAACAATGAGGAGGAGAAAATAAAAAACCGATGGGGAGATTGGGGAAGAAGAAGGAGAAACGTTGAAAGGAAGAAAGAGTGAAAGAACTGCTGGACAAAAGTGCAAAAGAGGGACAGACAGAAGGGTGAAAGGATTAGTGAGAGGATGGATGGATTGTTGGATGAATGGAAAGGCGGATGGATGGGTGAGACGCTGTAAGAGTGAAAGGATAAGTGATCAGTGCCTGGATACCCTCACAGGTGACAAGAAGCGCTCTACACATCTTCTGATTGATTGATTAGGTGATAGGATGGATGGATTGTTGGATGGATAGAAAGGTGGAAGGATGGGTGAGTGGTTGTAAGGGTGAAAGGTTTGATAGTAACATGGATCAGATGGGAGGGTGGAAGGGGAGGGAACTCTTTTGGGAGGGCTCGACCTGCTCGCTTTGCTTGGCGCCATTCTAGGTCGTCCAAAGTGAAGGGCATTTCATGTTATGGCTGGTCCCTTGGGGTGGCGCATTGCACCGGCAAATCCCGACCCTTTGATTGTTTTTGGTTGTTTACAGCGCATCTGATGCTGTGATTCAGGCTGTGCCAAGTCTGTTTTCCCAAAGGGTGCTGATCAGGGCCGGACTGGCTACCGGGCGTTTTGGCATGCTGCCGAGCTGGGGGCTGATGTCACTGCGGTGGGGGCTAATTTCGTTGATGGAGACCTGCGTGTGCTTCGAAATAAACAAGGCAAAACGAATTTCGTTCAGCACACGCAGGTCCCCATCAACGAAATCAGCCCCCAGCTCGGCAGCATGCCAAAACGCCCGGTAGCCAGTCCGGCCCTGGTGCTGATCAGCAGCACGAGGCAGCCACTGAACCTGTGCAGACAGGGAGAGCTGCAGTCGAACGGGGCTTCTTTCTCTTAAAGCACAGTCACATTTGATAAAACTGCGATGTTTCCAGCCGAGGCTCAGTCTGAGCTGGCTGTAACAGTCCCCACAGCCTCAGAGAGCGCCCGAGACTGGACCGAGGAGTAAACAGCCATGACTCTGCCGTGAGCACCCCTCCTTCTTGGATGTAACAGTCCCCGCAGCCTCAGAGAGCTGCCTGAGACTGGACCGAGGAGTAAACAGCCATGACTCTACCGTGAGCACCCCTCCTTCTTGGATGTAACAGTCCCCGCAGCCTCAGAGAGCTGCCTGAGACTGGACCGAGGAGTAAACAGCCATGACTCTGCCGTGAGCACCCCTCCTTCTTGGATGTAACAGTCCCCACAGCCTCAGAGAGCTGCCTGAGACTGGACCGAGGAGTAAACAGCCATGACGCTGCAGTGAGCATCCCCTCCGCCTGACCTTGGATGTCACCTTGGTCCCTTCTCTGCAGACACGAGGATTTTCTGGGCTAATCATCGAATTGCATGAGAATGCCTTGTAGAAAAACGTCGCCTTGACTTTGGAAAGGCTGTTCTTCCCGCTAGCCAAATACAACTCAAATGCAGACGTAAGTGTCTCGTTTCCAGCATTTTACAACAGAATCCTGGATTCACGACATGTTCTTGGACTCGCAACGGAACCTTTGTAGAATTTTACAACAGATTCTTGAATTCGTGGCATGTCCTTTGTGACATTAGTATAACAACACCTGACTCCTTTCTCATTTTACATATTAACTATGACAATAAGTTAGGCAGTGGGGTAGCGATTAGTTATTGTCAACGATTGACCTCTTAAAGCCTAGTTTCTTACTGGCCTTCTTCTGTCTGGCCGTCCTAGGTCTTCTGTTGCTTTTGGTGGTGGTCTTGTGGAATTCATCGCCCCATGAGCTCTTTCAGCTTCCAATCTGCGGCCACTTGAAGGATTTCATATTTGGGACGAGGACCCTACGGCAAGCGTCTTGGAATCGTTCTCGAGTCCTCTTCGCTACAACTGGTTACTTCTACTTCTCAAAGCGATACCAAAGGCGATGATGGACGGAGCGCTAGAGCAAATCAAACACTCACCCCCAGTCAACTGATCTGGGTTTAATCCATCATTCTTTAGCTCACTCCACCACCCCAGTTCAGACATGGCCATATGCAAATCAGTCTGACCCTGTGCCTCATGGGAACAGTCCAGCCCGAACTGCCAAGCCATGTCTTCCCTGGACCGGAAACAAGCATCCTGGGAGGACTTGGCTTGGACTGATTTGCATATGGCTGGGTTCAAACTGGAATGGCATGGTGAGCAAAAAAACGATGGATTTAGGCCCAGATCTCTGTACTGGGGTGAATGTATGACATTGTTCTGCATTCTGTCCATCAACTGTTGTTTTTGCATTTGTCATCCCGAGTGGGACGGGTATGCCCAGACGTGGGTCCCGTGCTCTCCATGCCACTGGAATCAAGCTATCCTGGCTGAAGAGGGGTGAAACCCCGAAACCGGTCCTAGGATGCTTGTTTCCAGTCCAGGGAGGACTTGGCTTGGCAGTTCGGGCTGGACTGTTCCCATGAGGCACAGGGTCAAGACTGATTTGCATATGGCTGGGTTCAAACTGGAATGGCGTGGTGAGCAAAAAAACGATGGATTTAGGCCCAGATCTCTGTACTGGGGTGAATGTATGACATTGTTCTGCATTCTGTCCATCAACTGTTGTTTTTGTACTTCTACTTCTCAGCCTTGATCGACCTCCCTCCTCCTGCTCCATATTGTCGCTCAGCTCTCCTGCGTGTCGGTATGTTGGCCTGAGGACCGTGCATTAACCGTTTATGCTACTCTTACTCTACTCTCTACTACATCTAAGGAAGTCTTTGAAAATACCCCTGAAAAGAACTACTCGAAAGTCACTGATCCCAATATTAGTTCTTCTCGTGCCAGCACAAGGTCGCCCACGGGTACTGGCCAGGAAGAACCAGTCACTTATGGATAAGACAATCGCACTTGGTCACTCTGTTCCTTTAAAGCACACTCGAAGTCATCGTAAGGTTGCTGGTTCTCCTAGGCATGTGGAGGCCCTAAGGGCTTCTAAGAGGTTTTATAAAACAATGGAAGGATTATTAAAGAAAGACTACGCTGGTTTCTGACTTAAATACTACTTAGCTATTAAACTATAAAACTAGCTAGACAGGCCGGTTCTTCTTTCTATATGGCCCGTATTTTCATTACTCAATCAATCAATCAATCACGGCATTTATAGAGCGCGCTACTCACCCGGGAGGGTCTCAAGGCGCTGGGGAGGGGTAAGTTACTGCTCGAACAGCCAGGTCTTGAGCTGCTTCCTGAAGGAGAGATGGTCCTGGGTTCGCCGAAGGTGAGTGGGGAGGGAGTTCCAGGTCTTGGCTGCCAGGTAGGAGAAGGATCTTCCTCCGGCGGTGGTTCTGCGGATGCGTGGTACGGTGGCGAGGGCGTGGCTGGTTGATCGTAGCTGGCGTGTGGGCGTGTAGAAGGTCATGCGGTCGTTGAGGTACTTTGGGCCCAGGTCGTGGAGGACCTTGTGTGCGTGGGTGAGGAGTCTGAACGTGATTCTCTTGCTGACGGGGAGCCAGTGCAGGTCTTTCAGGTGTCCGGTGATGTGGCTGTGTCGGGGGATGTCCAGGATGAGTCGTGCGGAGGCGTTCTGGATGCGCTGGAGTCTTTTTGAAGTTTGGCTGTGGTTCCGGCGTAGAGGGTGTTCCCATAGTCCAGTCGGCTGGTGACGAGTGCCTGGGTGACGGTCTTCCTGGTTTCAGTGGGGATCCATCTGAAGATCTTGCGGAGCATGCGCAGGGTGTTGAAGCATGAAGATGAGACGGCGTTGACTTGTCTGGTCATCGACAGGGAGGAGTCCAGGATGAAGCCCAGGTTGCGTGCGTGGTCCGTTGGCTTGGGCGCGGTGCCCAGGGCCGGGGGCCACCAGGAGTCGTCCCAGGCGGAGGGTGATGAGCCCATTACTGATAACCATCCAGGAGATATTTTATAAAACGGTGAAGACATTTGCCAAACACAATCTTTCTGATGCCATTATTTAACCGAAAGTTGGTCTGAGTGAATCCTGTACCTCTTTTTCATTTCTAAAATCTGCATTATTCAATCTTCCCTCCGTGCTACACCCAACACATCTACTTATGTGATGTCCATAGAAGATAATTCATTCTAATCAGATCTTCTTCTCTGAGTTGTTTCCTGTTGTTGTCTGTGAAGCTCATATTCTGGCTGCCCAATGGGGTCCCCATTCTAGCTTTGCCCAGCTAGTATTTTTCATCTAACTTCTGGATCCCCTCGCCAGCGACCTCTCTTTTAAACTGCCGCTGTTCCTACCCGTTGGAAGCAGGCACTGGGAATGCCTCACGAGATCCTGTCATAACATTTGCCTTTTTTCCCGCCTTACATTTCATGCCTAAGCAGCTGATATGAGGTCAATAAGTATCTTTTGTGTTCCATTAATCAAGAGTCCATCCTCGATCCTGGGCAGGGGCTTCCTTGCGTCCCGTGGCACTGATGGTCCTCTGCTCCCAGCGAGGGATCAACTGCGGATGACGCATATTGAGGAGCAGAGTAGCCATCATCACCTTGTTGGACCTCTTTACAACCTTCATCACGGTGTCTCATCAAGTCGTAGTATCCAGAGTCCAAGAGGCCGGTGAGCCTGATGCTTCGCTCCTTCTTGAAGACCTTGTCCGTGCCGCATAATAACATTCCTCTCTGTCAATCCGGGCTTCAAAAATAAACTTATAGGGTTCCTCAGAGCTCATTATTTAGCACTACGCTGCTCAACATTTCTGTTGCCCCTTTGGCCAAATCAATGAAGTCCCTTAATATGGATTCCATGGTTTACGCTGATGATACCCAAAGTGTTCTCAGAATGGACGGTGACCCTTGATCAGCTCAAACTAATTTTCTGAACTGTCTGACTGCTGTCACAACCTCAAAGAATGATAAGTGCACGAAACCAAACTCCGACACAACGGATGTGGTGATTATTGGTGGTCCATCTTCTATGTGGAATCGTGGGTGATCTCTTTAGATTACGGATCCATTCTGGATTTCACAGTGCAGATCCTCGGTTTCACTTTTGATGAATAACTAGATTGTTCTCTCCAGATCACCAAGGTTACTTCTCAAGTTTCATCATCAAGGATCCTTAAGTAGCTTCCCCATCTTCTTTCATTCTGCTCTTTTTGTCATTCTAGCAGTCGCTGACTCAGCCTTAACTATTCCTACTTTCTTCACCTTTTTTTTTTTTTTTAATTTTCTTTATTGGTATTTCGAAAAACAACAAACAGTACAAACAACTTAGCCAGTTGCACATAATAATATCACATTCCATACATTTGCGAGATACAGTACTGTACATTGGAATAGCCTGGTACTTACAACATCCTGTAATAAATATTGTACATGGTACAACAGTGTGGCAGGAGATATTAAATTGCAAACTAGTCCTCAGCGCACCAGGAGCCAACATTCGGATCAGGGCTTATACAGGTGTTTTAGTACTGATAGTTATCGTGTGGTCAGTTCAACTCCTAGTCCAGGGTGTTACCTGTAGTGAGGCTTGTGAGCGCAAACCTACAAATCGCCGGATGCCACTTGAGAACCCGCCCCTTCGTTTTGTCGTGTGCGCGCCCACTCCAGAATCGGACCCCATATGTCCTTTGGCCTGGATGCCGACGGCATCAGCTCCCAAAAGGTAGTTAGTTGTGTGTGGCTGAAGGTTACGTCTTGGATCCAAGCCTCCACGGAGGGGCTCCCTTTCTCCCCCAGTGCATGGCAACCCGGCGTTTAGCAAAAAGTAATAACATAGCGTGTAATTTACGGTTCCCAGCCGGTGTGACTCTAACATATCCCAATAGTCCAAGTAATGGGTCTGGGTCATCCGCCGTGCCAATTATGTCATGTACTGTGTTGAAGATCTTAGACCAGAATGAGGCCAACCGGGGACAGCTCCATGCCATGTGCAGGAACGTAGCTGGGGCATAGCCACATCTCCAGCAGCGGTCATCTGCCTTGAGCCCCATGCGGTGTAACTGGGATGGGGTCCTTTAAAATCTGTGGAGGCATTTAAAATGAATCAAGCGCAGCTTGTAATTAGGGGACAGAGCCGTTAGTTGGCTGCAGCAAAAGGCCCACTGATCTTCTGTTATCTGGCTTTGCAATTCGGCGTTCCAGGACTGAAAGGCCTTGGGCATTAACAGAGGGGCAGAATTCTGCATATTATTATAAATGCGTGTTATGAGTCTGCGAGGGGAATCTGTTTTTAGCACATTTTCAAGGGCAAGCAGTGTAGGAGGAGGGCTGGGGAATGTGCCATGCATAGCCCTGCACGTAGCCCTGAGTTTATAATATAGGAACAATTCTGAAAAGGGCACTGCGCGCTCCTCTGTGGATTCTGTGGGCGACCTGAACTCATCCCCGGGGTAAAGGTCAGCGAAGGTATGTAAGCCTATTTTTTTTTGCCAGAGCTCTGCTTGCGCCCTCCCCCATAGTGGGTATCATAGGGTTAGGTGCCAGGGGAATGGACGGGGCATATAACATTTTGAGATGGGCTCTATCCCGGAGTCTATCCCATGCCCACCTCAGGGTTTCGACCGTGTCGATGCCGTCTCACGGCCGTCTGTATGCCTGATATATGGCCACCTGGAGGGGAACTGGTGCCGCGAGATCCATCTCCACAGCCGTGTGTGGTTGAAAAGGGGTGGGATGTACCCAAAAATGCAGGAACTGGGCCTGTGCTCAGAATGCATACAATTGGATGTCTGGGGCTCCCAAGCCGCCTTGGGACAAAAGTAGGGTTAAGAGTTCCCACGAGATCCGTGCCTGTCGACCCGCCCAAATCATAGTGATTAGTAAAGAGCGAATTGAATTAAAGAAAACTTGTGTGAGAGGAATCGGAATATTTACGAATAAATACATCAGTTTCAGCAGAACCACCATTTTCGCTACTGCGATTCTCCCGGCCAGGGACAGGGGCAGGCCAGCCCACGCATTAACTTTCTCCTCTAGCCACGAACTTGTACCCCCGTAATTCATGTTCCAGATATCCTGCATGTTCCTGCTAAGCCAAATGCCAAGGTATTTCACTGGGCCATTGGCCCATTTGAGTGGATAATCAATGGGGAATGGTGTAGTAGCTTCCGTTAAGGGAAATATTGTTGACTTGGCCCAGTTTATTGAAATGCCGGATAGGCCACCGAATTTGATTAGTTCGCGGAGGATAGGGGCGGTGTTCGCCGCCGGGTCATTGATATATAGGGTGATGTCGTCTGCGTATAACGAAGTCAGGAGGCCCCTCGTGCTGAACCCCAGGCCCCTGGCAGAGTGGTGTTACCTAATACGTGCCACCAGTGGTTCCATCGCTATCGCGAAGAGCAGGGGGGGAAAAGAGGGCACCCATGTCTCGTACCCCTCGATATGTCAAACAGTTCCGACAGCATACCATTCACTCGGATCCTTGCAGATGGCTTTGTGTAAAGTAATCGTATGAGACTAAGGAAAAAGGGGCTAAATCCCATCCTCTCCATGACTGCAAATAGATATATCCACACTAGCGTATCAAACGCTTTTGTGGCGTCAAGGAACACCGCAATTGCTTGCGTATCAGGGTGCAAGTAATGAACTACAGTAAAAAAAAGTCGGAAGATTGTGTGACCTGGATCTCCCGGGGATAAACCCCGATTGGTCTGGGCGGGCTATCAATGGGAGCAGAGGCAGTAACTGGTTAGCAACCAGCTTTGCCAATATTTTAACATCCACGTTTATTAGTGAGAGTGGTCTGTAAGAGTCGATTTCGTCATCGGGTTTCCCTGGCTTCAGCAGGCTAATAATGATGGCCTCATGCATTGAGGGCGGTAAAATACATGTGGTCTGGGCCTCCTCATATAGCGCTATTAGGTGTGGGGCTAATTCCTCTGCGTATGCTTTGTAGAATGGTTAAGCCATCGGATCCCGGTGCCTTCTCCAGTGGAAGACCCTTGATCACCTGGATGACATCCTCTACAGAAAAGGGGACGTCTAAGTATTCCCTGTGCCCCCGTCCCAACCAAAGCAGCTCCAGGGAATCAAGGAAGGGCCGAAGGCCCTCCTGTACTGAGCGATGTGTGGCCGTATACCATTTGGCGTAAAACTGTGTGAATTTGTCCAAGATTTCTTGTGGGCCTCTAATCACTTGTGGGCTATCTCCACGGATCTCAGTAACATATGCAGTGGAGCAAGGGGTGCGAAGCGTTGTCACAAGGGTTCTCCCCGGCCAGTCCCCCTCCCGTACCTTCTGGCTTGTGTGTGCTTACCCAGAAACTTCACCTCTCGCTGGGCCTCTTCCTCAAACTCCAGCAGTTTTTCTTTTAATTGAGCTATAAGAGTGGGGTCGTCAGTGGTGTAAAATTGTGTTTCGAGCTCCTTGATGCGTTTCTCTAGGGATGCCAGTGTGCCCCTGATTGCCTTCAGTACCCCAGCTTGACGTGCTATGCATTTACCCCTTATTACCACCTTAAAGGCCTCCCATAAGGAGGCCTGGGTTGAGACCGAGCCGGCATTAAGATTAAAATAATCGACTATGTTTCCCCTTATTTCCTCTTTAAATACCTCATCCAATAGGGCATTAGGGGGAAGCCGCCAGCTGAACATTTTGCTAGGTGAATTTGGCATAGTTAGGCGTAGGAGGCTGGGAGCGTGGTCAGACAAAGATCTGGGGAGGTGAGAGACTTCGCATGTCCATGTCGCCACATCCCGAGACACCAACCAATAATCCAACCAGGACCAGGCCGTGTGATACTCAGAAATGCATGTGCCTTCCTTAAAGTGCAGATGGCGGTGATGCCATATGTCGATCAGATTACCGTCCGATATAACAGCATTTAATGTGGCACTTGCGTTAGGGTGAAGGGAGCGGGACTGCCCCTTCCTGTCCATCGCGTCATCAAGTATTGCATTAAAGTCCCCTCCCCAGATGATAGTGTCGCATCCAGTTGCTCTGATTTTGGCCCATATGTTTTGAAAAAAAGCGGGGGTGTCCGCATTAGGTCCGTAAACTGCCGCTATTGCCACCCGGACCCCACCCAGGTCACCAAGTAGTATGATATATCTGCCCTCTGGATCGAGGTGAGATTTGCACTCCTTCCAATCTAATCCCTGCCTAATAGGCACACGTCAATGTGATGCCTTAGTAGGTAGGAGTGAACTAATCTGGTCTTCCTATGGTCGTTCAGACCTCGGATGTTCCAGGTTAAAAAACTTAAACTCGACATACCAAAGTTGTTGTTGCCTGATGTAGTACCTTTTTGTGGGCCCACAATGCCCCGAACCTCCCAATGGTCAGTCGGTGCGAGGTTTTGACATGTTTATCATGGTGTCTACCCCCGTTGCAATCTGAAGACAATATGGATGTAGACCGTGATTCCTCAGACTCCGTGTGCACAGCTAGATTGTCACATACGTCACACGTTGCAGCCAGAGAAAGAAAAGTAAACACCAATCTCCACGTTAAAAGACTCCGCAGCAATATGTCAAAGGACTATGATGGGAATCAGGCATAGGTGCTGGAAGTATGGTGTTGGGGTGCTGCAACACCCCAAAATAAACATGCTGGAGTTCAGAAGGTGAATGAGCAATAAAGATACCCTTTCATTTTGTGTCTAGCTTGGCACAATTGCTCTGCTTTTGAAGAAACGGATCAAACAACAGGCTGTGTCTTTTGACATATTGCTGCGGAGTCTTTTAACGTGGAGATTGGTGTTTACTTTTCGTTCTCTGGCTGCAACGTGTGACGTATGTGACAATCTAGTTGTGCACACGGAGTCTGAGGAAAAGCTGTAGGATGTCATTTTTTTCTAACACACAACAACATTTAAATACCTGTAAATGAACAGATCGAAACAAATCAAAATATTTTACTCGCCGATGCACACATGATACATTTTCGATGAAACCCGATTTCCATTCAATATTTTATGCGATCTATATATTTTTACCCATAGAACTTCATGCCTGTCCACATTTAGTGCCCACTTCAATGAAAAAATGTGCTCTCTGTAAATGACAGTGCACTACTATGCAAAGCTATCCTAATATATATATTTGTGACCTGCATGCTACACCCGTGCCACTCTCTTGCATAATGCATTTGCTACGCTTGTTCTTTGTGCCACGGTTGCATTTTTCATAGCCTCTTTCATTTGAGTCATGCAACATGGATGGCAGCCCCTTCACTCTGAAAGTTGTTCCAGCACCACCGAAATGGGAATGATTCAAGACTGTGTGCCATTTTAGGGTGCAGATTTACTAAGGTTCACTCAAGGCTGTGTAGAAAACAGCTGTGTTGCAGAAACTGATAAATATTGTGCAGTATAGTATTATAAATTTGTTGTGTGTAGGGTGTAGGAAGGTGGAATCTGACTACATGGTTGCCCCCACTTTTTTTCTGGTGTTTTGATGGTTTTTGACTTAGTTTGGCCGGGAACCTACTATTCAGGTCCCCAGCCTATCTGCTTTCTCTTATAAATTGATTCCATGTACTTTAGGTACACCACAGATTGGATTCTGGAGTACCCTTATAAGTCCCTAGTATATGGTGTACTATGTACCCAGGGCCTAGGTACCCCAGAGGCCTCCCAGGGGTTGAAGCATGTATTGTGCCACCCCTGGAAGGCCCTCCAAAATTACACCACAGGACTGCTACTGCAGCCTGAGTAAGATGGTGCATGCACCCCTTACAGAGATATAGGTTCACTATATCTCACCTATCACTGCACATAGAAACCTATCAGTCACCCCTATGGCAGGCCTTATCAATCCTGAAGGCAGGGTGCTTGGTTATATGTGAGAGGGTGCCCATGCATCAGCAGAGCACCCCTACAGCCTTCGGAATATATCCTCCGGGGTTGTCAGTGGTGCAGCCTGACCATATACTCTTAAGTGCATTATAACCAAACGGTAAATGCTAACTTTGGACTGGCTGCACGGAAACATGTCGTGTAGTGTAGGAGTATGATCCCACCCTTCTAGAGGGAGAGACATGACAGCACCGGTATACCCGGTACCAACTAAACAGAGCCTGGCATCACAAAATGGATGCTGCAGCCACAGACACGAATCTGGCCTCCTGCTGCTGACCGAAACTCCGGCAGGGGAGGCCTGGACAATAGGTTTCCTGTCACAGGGAGGTGTTACCACCTCCCAGACAGGCCTTAGTGGATTGGGGCTGGGTGGGTGCACTCCAAGAGTGCTTTGAAGTCCTGCACTGGGGGCACATTTGGTGTCCTCGTGCATACCCCAGTTCAAACCGGTTGCAGGGGCTGCCAGCCCCTGCTCTGGTGCGAAACTGGACAAAGGAAATGGGTGTAGCCACCCCTCTTTCCAAACCCTCCCATAGGTGGGTCCCCAGAGTTAGTCCAACCCCCTTCTTTAGTATAAGTAAGGGAACCCTGGCAAGAGGACTTTAGATATCCCTGGACAAAACTCTGCAACTGAATCCTGGAACTTCGACACTCTACTCAAGACTAGAGGACTGAAGAAATCTCCCTTGGGGTCAAGGTGTGACTCCCCTGCTTGGCAGGCACCAACAAAGCATTTGCCGGTCTGCATCTCCAAACCTATCATCAATAAAGGTCGTTTGGACTGGTGCAAGGTGCCCACTATATCTAGTGGACAGCATATGCCAGGCCAACTTCTCACATTGGTGTGCAGCGGTTGGATTCAAGCTTGCCTTGTTTTACCAGATAATCTCAAGTGTGTGATCAACTGAAAACCACTAAGGGTACATTAGGTACATATAAATTCAAGCTTAGAAATACAGTAAGTTCTACTGAACTTAGAGTTGTGTGTCAAGGGCTTAGCACACCCTTTCTACAACTCAAGAGAGTTTAGTAGGCCACACTAGAGTAGGTAGTGCATACACCACACCTCACTAGTGATGTCTTCAGGGCCAGGAACCAGTAGGTCCCTGCCAGGAACCAGTGGGCTCCTACCCTCCAAATATGACAACCTCCCATTCTTGGAATTGAGAGAGTTGTGCAAGATGAGGAAGCTGAGGAAGCTGAAGACAGGCAAAAGTGCCAACACCCAACGTCTCATGGAGATGCTTCTGCTGGATGATCTCAGAAGACCCATAGGGTCTGCAGGGGTAGGCAGAGAGGGTGGGGCAGAAGATGAGGAAGGGACCAGGGGTGAAAATACCCAGGACCTGACCTCTGAAACTGTCCAGGAAGATGAAAATTATCTTGCCCTGGACAATCCAGCTCCTCCTGCAGATGAGGAGGAAGATCATAATGACTTCCCCTTTGTCCCACCAGGAAGAGTTGTGAGTGTGCCTAGAAGGTCCAGATCTCCTTCTCAGGAGTCTAACCATTCTGACACCTCAATAGGGACCTCTGTTTCCTCTCATAGGAGGGAATCCTCTCATGAAAGGAAAAAGAGACTGCTCCAGTATGAAGAAGCTCAGCTTAGGATCAGATTAGAGCAGCTGGCTATAGACAGGGAGTCCCTAGAGCTTCATAGACAAAGAAGAAAGTTGGGACTAGAGTCCCATGGTGGCAGCAACTTCCCTAGTGGTAGGGAAAGGTCTTATGACCATAGAAACCTGAGCAAGATTGTCCCTCCCTACCAGAGTGGGGATGACATCCACAAATGGATTACTGCACTGGAAAGGGCCTGGAAAGTTCAGAGGGTCCCTCAGGAGCAGTGGGCAGCAATCTTGTGGCTCTCCTTTGCAGACAAAGGTAGAGACAAGCTCCTCACTGTTAGAGAAGAGGATGCTGACAATTACAAAGTCTTGAAGAGTGCTCTGATTGATGGGTTTGGCCTAACCACTGAACAGTATAGGTTGAAGTTCAGAGATACCCAAAAGGCTCAGACAAGACTGGGTTGACTTTGTAGATTGTGCTACTAAGGCTCTGGAAGGTTGGATACATGGCAACAAGGTGCATGACTTTATAGGATTGTACAATTTGATTATGAGGGAGCAGATCCTTAATAATTGTCAAAACCAGCTTTTACACCAGTACCTGGTGGACTCTGATCTGACCTCTCCCCAAGAATTGGGAAAGAAGGCAGACAAATGGGTCAGAACCAGGGTGAGGCCTAAGAATCAGGGTGGTGACCAGAAGAAAGATTCTACCAAGTCCCAAGAGAAAGGTGGGGATAAATCTAAGAATAAGTCCACTACAGGGCCCCAAAAGTCCTCTTCTGGGGGTGGGCCCCAAACTCCTTCCTCTCCTGAAAAGAAACCATATTGCCATGTCTGTAAAAAGCCTGGACACTGGAAAACTGATCCCAGTTGCCCCAGGATTGGCAATAAAGAAAATGTTCCTCCAACAAATACTACCACCCCTCCTGGTACTACCAGTAGTAATCCCCCAGTTGGGAGTAGTGCACCCAAAAGTTAGGTGCTTTTGCAAGGGGAACAGAGGTGGGCCCTAGTTTAGACAGGACCCCCTCAACAGACTCCTCTGACTCTGATGGTGGTATAGGATTTGCCACCTTTACCATGGGTCCCACTGCAATACAGACTGGAGCCAATGATTAATGGTTAGAAAGCTGTGGCATTCAGGGACACAGGAGATAGTGTCACCATGGTGGCAGGGAAACTAATCCCCCCTCACCAGATTTTACCTGAGTTTAAATACCAGGTGACCAACATTGATGGTGTCAGAACAGATCACCCCATGGCCATAGTCAATCTCAGCTGGGAAGGGGTCACAGGCCCAAAAAGAGTGGCAGTGTCCCCCAACTTGCCTGTAGATTGCCTGTTGGGCAATGATCTGGAAATCTCAGCCTGGGCTGAAGTTGAACACCAAGCCCATCTGAGAATGCTGGGCATCCCTGAGAAAGTTAGGGAGGCTGTGATGGCCACAGCTCCACCCCAGGAAACTTTTGGAGTGATGGAGCCTGAAAGAATGGCCCACTCTCCTCCACAAGAGAGCACAAGGGTTGAAGAAAAGTCTTCTTCCCTCCAGACTATAGGTAAGGGTCAGCCTCCTCAAGGAACTGATCCTACCCCTAGTGAAGGAACTGCCCCAGAGGTAGTCAGGCCTCGCCTGGCAACCCCTCTGATGGCAGGGGACCCTTCCAAGGTGGTACCCAGTCTGGAGCAGGTAACCTGCCCCTCTCTACCCTGCCTCAGTCAGCCCAGGGCTGCAGAGGTCAAGGAGGTCAGTGGACCCCACAGGGCCCCCTGTCCAGAGGAACCCCCCCATCAGCAGATTAGGGGCACCCAGCCTAGTAGCCCTAGCCAGGTGAAAATTCCTCTACACACTGAGGGATCCCCCATACCTTTGTGTAGGGACCTCCCCCAGAAGGACTCTGTTAGGCAAGGGCAAACCTGGGACCAAAAGGTTCCAAACCTGCCATGTCCCTCCAGTGTTCCATCCAAAGGGACCCACCCCCAGCTGGAGGCAGCCAAAGGTTGACCCTTAGAGCAAAGTGCAACTCAGTCATGGAAAGACAGGCATACATGGTGACCAGTGATCTGAGGAAGCTGAGACCAACTTTCCTAGGGTCTCACTTCCCTACTCAGACACCTCATCAGCCTTTTACTTTACCAAAGCACACCACAGGTAGTAATTCCCCATGGTGGAGACCCTCTCATACCCTTAGGGTGAGGAATAGCTTAGTGGACCATAAAACAGGGGGTAACCATGCTAGTACAGGTACTTCCTTATATGGCCACTTAGTCAATAAAGGCTCAATTGGCCAAGGTTAGCCTTATCTCCTTTCGTTTGGGGGGTTATGTAGGAAGGTGGAATCTGACTACATGGTTGCCCCCACTTTTTTCTGGTGTTTTGATGGTTTTTGACTTAGTTTGGCTGGGAACCTGCTATTCAGGTCCCCAGCCTATCTGCTTTCTCTTATAAATTGATTCCATGTACTTTAGGTACACCACAGATTGGATTCTGGAGTGCCCTTATAAGTCCCTAGTATATGGTGTACTATGTACCCAGGGCCTAGGTACCCCCGAGGCCTCCCAGGGGTTGAAGCATGTATTGTGCCACCCCTGGAAGGCCCTCCAAAATGACACCACAGGACTGCTACTGCAGCCTGAGTAAGATGGTGCATGCACCCCTTACAGAGATATAGGTTCACTATATCTCACCTATCACTGCACATAGAAACCTATCAGTCACCCCTATGGCAGGCCTTATCAATCCTGAAGGCAGGGTGCTTGGTTATATGTGAGAGGGTGCCTATGCATGAGCAGAGCACCCCTACAGCCTTCGGAATATATCCTCCGGGGTTGTCAGTGGTGCAGCCTGACCATATACTCTTAAGTGCATTATAACCAAACGGTAAATGCTAACATTGGACTGGCTGCACGGAAACATGTCGTGTTTGGTGTCAAACACCTTGGAATCATACCCCCACACCAGTAACTGGTGTGGGAGTATGGTCCCACCCTTCTAGAGGGAGAGACATGACAGCACCGGTATACCCGGTACCAACTAAACAGAGCCTGGCATCACAAAATGGATGCTGCAGCCACAGACACGAGTCTGGCCTCCTGCTGCTGACCGAAACTCCGGCAGGGGAGGCCTGGACAATAGGATTCCTGTCACAGGGAGGTGTTACCACCTCCCAGACAGGCCTTAGTGGATTGGGGCTGGGTGGGTGCACTCCAAGAGTGCTTTGAAGTCCTGCACTGGGGGCACATTTGGTGTTCTCATGCATACCCCAGTTCAAACCGGTTGCAGGGGCTGCCAGCCCCTGCTCTGGTGCGAAACTGGACAAAGGAAATGGGTGTAGCCACCCCTCTTTCCAAACCCTCCCATAGGTGGGTCCCCAGAGTTAGTCCAACCCCCTTCTTTAGTATAAGTAAGGAAACCCTGGCAACAGGACTTTAGATATCCCTGGACGAAACTCTGCAACTGAGTCCTGGAACTTCGACGCTCTACTCAAGACTAGAGGATTGAAGAAATCTCCCTTGGGGTCAAAGAGTGACTCCCCTGCTTGGCAGGCACCAACGAAGCATTTGCCAGTCTGCATCTCCAAAGCTCCCGCCGGACTCTGAAGTACTTGCAGCCCAGGAAGAGGATTTCCAGACATCTCAGAGGCCGACCCGAGTCCCCAGCAAAGCTGAGACCCGCAGCCCTCGTGAGTAGCGTGGAACCGGAACTCCTGGTCACTGTGCACATTTGCTAGTGCATTGACTTCTCGACAACTCTTGAAGTCCTGCTTTGGGTTACTCGTAGCCCAGGCCCCGAGCACCATTTGCACTGAATATTGTGAGCCTACACTCCACAAGTGTTCCGTGGGCTCGCTTCCTGCATTTCCACTTGGGGTTCCTTTGCGATCCCTGGTCCATCGACTGGTGGGTCCCTGTGAAATCAACTCTGATTTTCTTTTGGCGTTTCTGGTTGCTCCAGATGTGCCCTAACTCCCCACCAAGTGGTGAGTCCCTCAGACCTTGCTGGTCTGCTCCGAAGCATCTTTCTCCTTTCTGCGTGGGTTGCTGTTGCCAAGGCTTGTTGTGTTCAATCCGGACACCAACGCTGCAGCACTCGACATCCTTTGTGGGACACCTTGAATCCAGTTCCTGGTTGTCATCGACGCCTCCTGGTCCTCGTGGCTGAAGAGTCAAGGTTCACCTCTTTCACCTGAAGCACCCGACATCGGTGGGCATTCGACTATCGTGCCCCTGGTCACTGGCAAGTGACCCAGACTCTGTCCCCTCTGCTTTCAGGTTCTTCTCATCTCCGATCCAGGCTTGGATCTCTTCGAACACTTCGCATCCTCCCGGCAGCAGCACTTCGTGGCAGGCTGCCATTGAAAACGACGACGCGACCCGACACCATTTGCCACCTGTGCTCCAGTGGGTGTTGACCCTAGAACTGTCTAAGTCCAAGAGGGTTTGGTCCTAGTCCATTTCTAAGTGTCCTTTAACTCTAAAACTCTTACAGCGACTTTCCCACAGACTTTAACGGAGCTCGCGGCTGTGTTCACACACTGCACACAGCCCCCGTGGGTCCCCTGTGTCACTACCTTGGGTGGTTCCTTGGGGTCCCAGCGATTCTACAGGCTCTAGGCCTTGTGTCTACTTAAGTCGTGGTTCTTATACCACTTTCTTAATATATGGTTTGGTACGCCCCTAGGGCTAATCGTATATTGTGCTATTTTACTGTGCTATTTGACTTGTAACTTGTGTACTTTGACCTCTAGCCTCATAAAGAGACTATTGGGTTGTGTTTAGTAATAAATACATATATTTTATATATATATATATATATACCTGGTGTGGTTCTCCTTTCATTTGGTCATTCATGAGCTTATAACTGGTAAAACAAACAGCTTAACACTCCTTCAAGACTTAGCCTGAAGGCTGCTCTCCATAGCTACCGCTAGGATAGCTTTCAATAAAGGTTGTCTTTAAACCTATCATCAATAAAGGTCGTTTGGACTGGTGCAAGGTGCCCACTATATCTAGGCCAACTTCTCACATAGGGGTGGACATAACTTGTGTAATTCTCTCTAGCATAATTACTCATAACTGCCACAAAATTACTCGTAATTATGTGTAATTGTATGAGAAGCGTAATCCAGCATTTAGCGCTATTTTTTTAGTGCAAAATGCACCCTTGAGTCCAAAATGGACCTCAGGATGCATTTTGCGCTTGGAAAATAGCAATAAATGCTACAGGACGTGAACAGCAGTAGCCAAGACTCACTCGTCTCTCTTAGTTCATTATTCCTGAGCTCCTGCGGTAGGATTTTTGGGCCCAAATTATGCTTGATTACTCAAGCTGGCATAATTTAGATGATTTCGCATCACAAGAGTAATGTGTAATTACTTAAATTACTCCGATCTCACTCTCTGGTGTAATTAAAATTTCACCAAGTCATAGTTGTGTGCTAATGATGTTGTCGGCCATGCAAATAGCACCGTGCTCGGGTGATGCTAACGTCATTTAGCATGTTGCCACGATGCAAAGGCTAAGCTGCATCTAACATGAATTCTGTATTCGAGGCATAGTCTTGAGCACAACAGAGCTCACATGTTACCCAGTTCCATGCATGAGTAGCTCGTCCACTCCAGATTTGTTTTGTTGCATGCTGGGAGTGATAGTCCTGATCAACCCATTATAAACCAAGGACTACAAGTCCCAGAATTAAAAGAAAATTCCTGGACTGGATGAACTACTCACACATAGACCTATGAAAGGTAAGAGCTCTGGCACAACAGTCGGCACTCACAAGACCATCGAAGGGTAAATCGTATATGTGTAGTTCTTGAAATTGGTACATATATTAAGGAACAAAATATCACATTGCATCACCCAACTGAACTTTTGTCCATTGTTTGCATCTATTTTCATTTGATGCTAGTATTCCACGTAATGCTAGTTTGCATGACTTTAATCGGTGTGGGTTTGAGTTGACTTGCGTCCATTATTAGGGATTTTGTGCTGCATGGTGCAAAGGAACTTGTAACTAAGCTTGTGGAAACATTCAATGGAATTTTTTTACATAGAGTTGATCGAACCTATCGTGAGCATTAGTTGCATCACATTATTGACTGCACAAAACTTTATTAGAGCTCTCAAGTTTACCAGATCCATAAGTGAGTAGCTTTTACAGTTCAGGGTTTCTCCTTTATGTTCCGAGACTTGAGGTGCTTATCTTATATTAGGATCAAGAGGACTACAAGTCTCAGAATACAAAGCAAAAGCCAGAACTGTGTAAGCTTCTCGTGCATGGATCTAAGAATCTTGGCAGCTCTAAATTCCGTGGTGTGACATCAGAGGCACAGAGGAAACTAGAAAACACCGAGAAATACCATTCCTCCTCCATGGTGGAGATGAGGTGGAGTAGTGTTTTTTTAGAGAGGGAATGTGTGACTTAACGTCTATTTTAATTGGAATTTTTCCGCAGAAATACTTTTAAAAAATTTCAAGCATTTTTTTTTAGATCCCCATCTTATCGAGTCTTGTGAAGCTTACAAATTTTACAAAAAACTTCAGGAAGTTTGCAGAGGGAAAACGTTGCATCTTCGCTCTTGCAGGGATTGTGACTGGTGCGCTCAAAACGAGGCCATTGGACTGGCTCTTGTTTCTTGAAAACAGCAGCTCCATGTTGCAGAGATCCATAAGAACCATCAAGGCGCATTTGCTGCCATTTGCTGAGATACTTCAGAAACAACACCTGGTTCTCGGGTCCACAGAACCCAGCTTGCACTCCGGAGCTGGCCAAGGGTGCCTCGCTGATGTCCCTACCCGACCAGGCCCAGCTTTCTGACCTCCAACACGATGAAAATTAAGATCATTATGATTGGACGAATGGCTACTTCTCTATTACCGTCTCGTTAATCCCATTATGAAATCAGGACTACAAGTCCCAGAATGCAAGGAAAACCCTAAACTGGATCAGCCAGTAATGCCTGGCTCTTGGCTATTTGACTGCAAAGCAGAAACAAGTGACCGAAGCACCCATATAGTCTTGGTGGACCATGTCAGTTCCCTGCACTCTGGCCTAACTTCCTATTTCATTGGCTGATTAGAGGCAGTGCAGACATTGAGATGTAAAGCCCAGGACCACATGTCTTCAGCTCTGACCCTCATTTGTTACTGGGAGAATTTCGTTCAAGTCTGTCATCGGTTCTTTGTAAACTAGCCATTTTGAGCATTTAGCAAAGTGCACGGTGCGCCTTGAAACAAATCAATTTTCTTAGAGAATCTGAATTTGTGCAAACCCAGACAGTAAATGAATGCTAAAGCCAATCCATTCCTGCGGATCCTTGATCCAACCACAGTTTATATGAAGCTTGACTGTGCGACATCTCGAGACAGCATTCACAATTTAGCGCTAGCAGCGCCTTGCATTCTGGTACTTGCAGTTTGTATTTTAACATTGTAAACGCAGGATCAAAAATCACAACATTCAAAGCTCTGTTGGCTATAAAGACAGGGCAGTCCGAAGGCATTATAGATGGCATGGAGAACCGTGACAACTGAGTAAAACTAAGACAGGCCTGGGTGAAAATTACATTAAGCCGGAGTAATTCGTGTAATTTAGGCATTTTGCAATATGTTTTTTATGCAAAATTCCCGAAATTACACCACTACCCCACTTTGCGTAATTATGCACCCTTTGCCGTAAAAATTAATAGAGAATGTGCCATGCTTGATAAAAATTTACTGCAAACACACTTAGGAACAAGAGAACCTGAGCGGCTGCCGTTTGTTTAAGTTTGTACTTGCACCAAAAATTGACCCAATGACACATTTCGTACTAAAATATAGAGCAAAACGGTGGATTTGCCCTTCACGTAGTTAGGCATAGTTGATAGTTTCACTTAATCCTGTGAAAGCTTCATTCACTTGTGCAAATGCAAATGAGTTGGATTTCTCACACACGTATAAAGGCGCACCGTCCACAAAGATATCCGTGAAAGTGGACTGGCCTGTGTCCGTAAGACACCCCCAGGCCATCTGCCATGTCAGTGTTGGGGGGTATCTAGTAGCCAGCGTCCCTAACTCATTGGTGGCCTATTCAGTTAGTTTTCACTTTTATTTAGCAATGTTGTGTCTGCTGGAATTCTCGCTCCCACTTTTGCAAAGTTAGAATTGTTCCTACATCTCCCAGAATTCAATGTGCTGTTAGCTAAAAAAGCCAGGACTGGCAGCAGGTGTCACTCCTGAGGTTAAGCCATTTGATAGATGTTCATCTAGGATTAAGAGGGAGACCCAGAGGGACTAATCTCTTGCTTTGAGATCATAGAAAATGAAAGACATTTTTCAGTTTTGACACTGTTGCAAAAGCTCCACCGCAAGGATTTTTAGAGCCACGGCCAAAATGATAGTAGTTTGCGGCAATCTGGTGCCCTCTTCTGGCCGTTTGTGCTTCTGCTGTACGGTAGCACCTATCAGTGCAGCTAGGACACCTCTTCACACTGACAGTGAAAACTGGTGCGCAGTGGAACTGGCTCTGAGACGACTGCGACGTTAAAAAAAGACACACACAAAAAAACTGATACGATAACAGCTAAGGTTCGACATACTAACTTTAAAAAAAAAAAATCACTCTGTGAGGAGGGGCGTTTGTCTTCATGCAGAGAACTGTCCCCCAACCCACTTACCTCCCCCCACCAAAAAAACAAAAAGGTTGCTGCAGTTCTTATCCTGGGCTCTTTTGATGCCCCTTAATGGGCATCAGTTGCTTAGAGCAGGGATTTCCAGTTCACCTTCCTTCACCCCCCCCAGATACTGGGGTATGTGTGCGAAAGGAGCCGATATCGTGACTCGTGAGGTGGGAAGTCAGGCATCTTTAATGCGGACGGTGAGCCAATTGGTGAACTGTAGGGTGACCAGGCGCCCCGGACCTGCCGGGACAGTCCCGGTTTTCAACAGCGCTCCCGGCAGATTTCGGCATATTGGGCCACCCTAGTGAATTGGGATCTCGCGCCATCGTCCCTGGCCACGCCCCTTCACGCAGCCATTGTCCATGACCACGCCCTTCAGTGCCATTATGCATAACTATAATGAATAGGGAAGTATTTGGAGGCATAAGCAGTTGTAATTACCTTTGTTCAGCACTTGAATACAGGTGATGGATTTACCTGGAAAATGATTCACCGCCAATAGGCGGAACACGCAGCTATTAGGTAAATGCCTGTGTTCCAGAAGCTTCCAGCGTGGAAGCTCCGTGTACGGCCGGCTGAAGGCCACGAATAATCATGGAGCGTTGGCTGGTACCGGACAGAGGTAAACCCTGGCTAATGAGTCTTTAAAGTACCAGGCCCTGCAGGCTTGGAGGCCGGTTGCAATACCAATTAACCTTTTTTTTGACCTACGTCTCTTCTAATTAACCTCTTGGGCTTAACCTCTGTGTCTGGGGTTAATTAGAAGTAAATCACTAACTCGACAAAAGACACAACCTTCAACCCGCCTCCCCCGCCCTTCGATACCACCTGAGGAAGCAGGTGAACGCCTGCACAGTTGGTTTCTGGGGCCCAATGCATGAGTCCTTCAGCCAGGCCAGGTTTTTTCGTTGCATTCTGGTATTACTGATTTTCTAAAGACATAAGCAGTACTGCAGTCTCAGAATCCAAAGGTATTGTAACCTTGAAGGGACCAGTTACTCAACGCAAGAAACTGGGAAACGTGAGAGCCCTGGGAACTAAGACTCACTGGGCTGCCTCGTTGCTGTAGAGATGGAAGTTGATGTGAAACTTACAGGTTTAAATGTCACCAGGGTCAACAAGGGTCACCCCGGCCTTGTATCCTTCCAAAGCTTATATAATTAGGACAACCCATGGGAGACATGCACCTGTGCTCAGACCAGGGGTGCTGGAACAACCTTTGGAGAGGAGGAGTCTGCCATCTGAGATCCCCTGCCACAAGTTCTTGATTGCACATTCCAAGCTGCTGATTCATATCTTGAGATATTTGTACAATGCCTCGTAAAGTAAGCTTGTCTTCATGTATGTTAGAAACCCTTTGGAATACTCTGGAATAATCTTTCACCAAAAGCGGTTCTGCTGAGACAACAGGAGCGCTTTCGATGACACAATGGCAAGTGGCCTGCCATGCCACAGAAGTAAACCAGGCGGGCAGCATTTGTGGTTGTTTTTTGAAAGGCAGTTTCCTGCAGCAGGGGTTTTTGAAAAACAAAAAAATCAGTGCCCTTTGCACGCAAATAGTTTTCTCAAAGCTGTTGTTGATGTCCATTTTCCCTGGAATAAAGACATTTAAAATGTCTTTGGCCCCATTCCTTGCCCATTTAAAGGAAACACTTGTTTTGCGTCACTCTTTAACAAGACGCTACTTTGGGGAGGAAGCTTGTTACAGGAGAGGGCGCCTGTAACATAGGCTGTCTGCATAGCTGATAAGACGCCTATCTTGTCTAATACTTACAGTCAGACCAGATTGTTCATTTTGGAATTTTGTAGTTCCACAATGTTTAAAGCAATACTGAATGTCCCAGAATGCAACATGGTCTTGGCTAAAAAAAAACAAGACTGACCCTTGTGAGCTAGGTGGCGTATCATGGTCTGCGCCCTAGAGTGAAATACATGTAGGGAATGCATAATGATGAGTGGAGAAAAGAAATACATTTTTGAAGCACCCTAAATTTTAAAATCCATTTAAAAAACACGAAACGTGCTGGCACATACTTGCAATACAGTGTGAGAAATTCAACACATTGGGCGAAACAGTGCAAACTGGCACCACACGCTGTGTCAGGCAGAATCCTTATTTTCAGTTTTGAGATGTTCTGCTACAGAACATTATTATCGTAAGCATTAATCCAATTGGCTCATGCCATCAAATCATGATTTTCTATTGTCAAATGAAGGACCAGAACTGTAGACATGGTGCGCGAGACCCATCATTGGTTGACATTGGGAGATGAGGGTGGTAAAGTGTGTTCACTATTGGAGGAATGGAGGGGCTGTGCTTGAGAATTTAGGGACATTTTAGAAATTGACTGCTTTGAGGACTGGAATCGTTTTGGTGTGCTGTTGAAATGCGCAACATAGTCGTGGCTTTTGGCCAACAGAAGTCTGCATTCTGGGTTTTGTATGCTCATATATATACGGAAGAATGCAAAACTGCAAGTCCCAGCATGCACAAAGGTGCTGGGTAAAAAAGCCAGGACCAAATGAAATGGGAGATATAGCAGCAGTGGAGAAAACTGTCAGTATTTATTGTGAAGTCCTTGCACGTTTTCAAGCACACATTTGGGACTTTACGACCTGAAACTGCATGTGTGTGGAAGATATGAAGAGATTGTTGTGCCTTGCAATCTGCTTTGATGCTGCATCAACCCACAAGATGCAACTTATGCAACTGGGACTCTTCTTCGAGTTTAGCCTTGTACCAGTGGCATAGTGAGCACTGGACCCATGTCTAAACATAACCTTGGTCATGTAGGGCATTATATCAAAAACACAAATGATGATGCAAGAATGCTTACAATAAGTCTAACCAGTGGCAAACACCAGACTGAAGAGTCCCAGTTAGGGAGAAATTGCTCTTAGGTTGCTTCTGGATCAGAGAGGACCTGGCATTGCTGGTCGGGTTGGACTGTTCCCATGAGGAGCAGGGTCAAGACTGATTTGCATATGGCTGTCTCCAAACTGAGGTGGCATGGTGGGCAAAATAACAATGTGTTGGAATGTTACTTTGAGCAATTGCCAGCAGTTAGACTTAATGCAAGCATTCCTTCCATCACCTTTTGTGAGTTTGATGTAACCCCCTCTGCAGACAATGGTGAGCTCAGTCGTGGGTATGTGCACAGTGTTCAACTGGAACCAAGCTACACCCAACGGAAGAACCCCAATCAGGGTGAGCCAGGTCCTGGGTTGCTGGTGCTCTGGTTCAGGGAGGACCCGGCCTGGCAGTTCAGACTGAACAGCTACTATTGGAACAGGGTCAAGACTGATTTGCATATGGCTGGGTCCAAACTGAGGTGGCATGATGGGCAAAAGAACGAGGAGTTTGGAATGCTATCTGAGCGATTGCCAGTAGTTAAACTTTCTGCAAGCGTTCCTCCCATCACCGTTTGTGTGTTTGGTTTTGAATGGTAGTTTTTGGATCTCTTGTACTATATTCTTGATTAGTGCCGATCATTTTTACATTACACAGATATTCCAAATTTCTCCACGAAAAAGGTGTGAAGGAGGGTCGTTCGGAGCTTTCAAATGTGGGTGAAGGCCAGTCAAGAACCCAGCAGTATCGGAGTGAATCATTGTCCCATTGGGGCTTTAGGTGGGTGGAAAGAGTCAGCACCCGGATACCCAACCAGCCAAGTTATGGGAGGTAGTGGAAAAGGTATTCCTGTTAAGCCTTTAATATGAGATATGATCCCCTTCCAGTAGGACTGGATGCATGAACATAATCATCACACTTGAACTAAGCTTCTTGTTTCTCCACAGCCCTTCCAAGACATGTCACTCTCTCCAAATAGCACTTTTAGTCAGGATGAGGCGAGGTATCATTGTATATTAATTTTGGAAAAAAAACTTTTTGTATTGAATGTATATTCGAGATTTGCCAGCTGGCACCCTGATCTTAGCTCTTGTTTCATCAAGACTTTCTGTATTGGGATCCTTTTCGCAGCTGAGCATGTGATGTGTTTGCGTGAGAGTATTACATTATTAATGTGGCAATGGAGACCTGAAATGCCCTTCCGCCTTTGCTTCTGAAAGAACCTTAATTCTATCATGGCCCTCCAGTGGCGTAACAAAACTTGAGGGGGCCCCCCTGCCAGGTTCGTGGAGGGGCCCCACCCGGACTCAATCAGCAGCTCTCCGGACAGAGTATTGTGCCGAGGGGGCCCCCTGGAGGTTGGGGCCCCCCCGCACCGCGGGGGCCGCGGGGGCCTGTGTTACGCCACTGTGGCCCTCCCTCTCATGTGGATTCTCTCATTCTCCTTGTGCGGTGCTTAATTTGTAAAAGAATAAGTGCCGCGGGCCAGCTTTTTTCCAGGAAGCCCACGGTTGGTGCTGCTGAATGTGGGAGTTGCTGACTACCAAGGCTGTCTAGTTTTAATATCACCTCTTGCGTCTTTCTTGCATCGCCCTACACTCCCTGCCCATTCATATCTCTCTTGTGGTTCTTTAAACCCCTACTTTCTCCATTTCTCACTATTTTTCTGTCTTTCTCTTTTTCTCCTCTTTCCCTCTTTGCTGCCTTTCTGTTTTTTTGGGTCAACATCTGATGATGAAAAATAAGTCCTGGCTCCCAGAAATGAGTGCTGATGGCCCCACCTGCAACCATTGGTTATTGTTGAAGTGGACATGCGTTCATCCCCCTCCTCCTGGGGGCTGGAGGGGTCACCGTCCCCCTCCCCTTCTATCTCTAGAGCTTCCTCTGTCTAAGAGGATGTTTCTTCTAGCTGGATCTCTGCCCAGCCTGTAAGGGACTTCACTAGGAAGAATTTGAGCACCTGCAGTACAGAGGCCATAAACCAGCAGGGGACGGCACCAGTGCCTTAATCCAGGCACACTGCTGCATTAGCCTAATTGAGTGTTAATGACAGACCCTTGGAGACCCGACACCACTTCTTTAAGGACAGTAATTAGTCTCATTAATTATTTTGCAAGTGGAAAAAGGAAAATACATCCTTTGTGGCTACGGGAATCTTTGTAATCCGCTGAGGGGCGTCTTGAAAGTTATATATCTTCAGACATCTTTATTCTAATCATAATGCAAGAGCAAAAACACAACTTGAGACTACGTAGTGTGTTATAGTGTTTTAGTGTAGTATTGTGTAGTGTTTATTCACTGTATAAAAGCAGTGGTCATCTATCAATTATGCTCTTTTAGCCATTAAAATGTAATACAATCTTCATGGGTGAATGAAAACTGCGTTGGGGCCCCCCTACAGTGGGAACATCCTCTTCGTGCACCTGTCCTGTGTTGGTTTTTTGGAAGTTCTCACATGGTGACATATAAGTGGAGAAATTCATAAGGAGTACAAGATTTGTCCGAGATCAAACAGTTTGGTAAAGTACAGAGCCAAGAGTGCAGCGTAGGACTGTTGTATTCAAGTCCTGTAACTTTCCTACTTCACATTGTGGTGAGAAGACCAGGGGACTGGACGCATATTCGATGCCTATTGGGTTCCAGGCCAGCTTTCCTATCACATAGTTCCTAACTAACCATGTGTAACTTGATTTTAACACTACTGATCCTGGCAAAGTATAGGTGTAAGAGCGAAAGTTAAAAAGTGATTGTCCAAGAGCACACAGTTTGGTCACAATGGCGAGGCTGGGATTACAAGTCATGCCTTTTAGTTCTACAGTGTCAAACATGTTCACCAGACCACAACAGGAAGGGGGTGTTACTGATAAGAAAGCCCGGAGACTGCCCACCCCAGGTAAACACCACTTTGCTAGGAGCCTGTTGGGTTCTGTTCCTTTCTAATACTAGCTCATGCCGCCATGACTACGGGTTCTATGTTGGAATGGTGGCATGTGGAATGGTCAGGAGCAGCAGTTGGAGTCGGTGATTGCTCTGACCGGTCGCTTACTTTGGACTTCAATAAAGGAATTCAAACTTACCTGACAAATCCTCCTCTTTCTATCCAGATTTTGTTTATACAGTGTTTATTACCAGCACATTTTGGTAAAGTGGTAAAGCCAGGATTACAAGTAGTGACTGGGGTAGTGGTGTCTGCCCACCCTACTGAATTGCCCACCCCGTTGGGAGTCCAGTCATGTTTGATAGCTCCCACCACCTGAACTGAGATGTTTCTAAGCACTCCCATTATGAGGTGATTAGAGAATAAATGTAGAAGGCGATTTTAAAGCCAAAGAATAAATTGGTATTATAGAAGTTAACTATAACACGTACAACACAGATGCCAGGTATATTTAACAAGAATTATGTAAGAGGGAGCAAATGAGGGGTAAGATACTTATAACCTGGTGTTAAGATAGGTGGGGAGCCCTGAAGGCAGCTTAATAAATGTAGAGTATAGGTATTTATGTTAGTGAGAATGTATATCTTTGTATGTTTACATCTATTTCACTGATACCCGTTCCAGGGAAGTTACCTCTTGTAAAGGCACTTCAATGATGCCACGTAAAATCCCTTTTTGTGAGGTTTTTGTTTGTTGCAGTTTTATATAGCGCAAACTCTGCCCAAAGGCATTGGAAAGCTTTACATGGGCGCCAGTTACATTGCAAGGCCTGATTCATTTATTTAGGCAGCAGAAGTTTAAGTGATTTGTCCAGAATCACAGAGCGTCGAGCCGACACCGGGCCACAAACCTGGTTCCAAAAGCAGGCAGCTGTGGCCATAACGCCAACTTCTCTCCCCCCATTTAGCCTCCTGAGAGGGTAGATCATTTTTACACTAGAGGGGGTTTACAATTTTCCCTTTCTACCAAGATTCCAAAAACTAGGACCTCTCCTGAGTCGCTACAGAGATGAGGGATTTGGTGGTTGGTCATGTTACATACTGAGATCTACACAATGAAACACGACTAGGGCTGGCTTTAGGGTGGTGCGACTGGTGCAGCTGCCGCTGCTGACCTAGAGGGGGAGCACTGACCTCAGGGGGAGCGCTGTGTTTAGCAATAACTTGTGATTTAAAAACACCTGCTGCAGAGTTCCTTGTGATCCAGCTTTCAAGGGGCAATAAAAATGTCAAGATAACTCTTGTGATTAATGTTCCTGCTAGAGAGAGAGATGGGAGTTTTGTCTAGTTGCAGTTTTGACTCGCTATAAAGCAGCACAGAGGGTTAATATGCCTGCTGCAAAGAACAGATCTGTATTTTATGGGGATAGCTGAGTGGATTAGTAAAGGCAGCCTTTACCAGCGCTTTAAAACAAATTAAATGTATGTGAGAGAGGGGGTAGTGAGGGAATCCGAGGAGGAGGTCATGGGAGGGGCGCCAAAAAAGATTGTCGCACTGGGCGGCACCCGTGCTAAAGCCAGCCCTGAACATGACTTGCCTGCACTCATGAGACCTGAGAAACACTTGCGGAAGTTATTGAGAAGCCCTAAGACCTAACTCATCCACCTTGTCTATACCCTTAACTCCAGAGCATAAGGAGCGGTTACATGCAGGTAGACGGCATCTACCCACTTTTTTCACAGGGTGGTCGCCGTCTAGCCTGCCAAAAAGTTGGGCGCCACTGAAATATGCTGAACTTGTGTCATTTTCAGACACTGGGACACATTCAGCAGCGCCTGCACGTTGTCTGCTTTTGTTCTGATCAGCAAGGTGCAGGCTTTGTTATTTTAAATTCCATCTGGGCCCAAAACAAAGGCTGAATTTAAGGGGGCATCAGACCTCCTTTTATTGGAGTATCCTGGCTGGGTGCTATCTGGAGCCTCACACCTAGCTGCAAACAGGGCCAACCTTAGCATTGGTGGCACCTGGTGTGATAGTCTTTTTTGGCGCCCCCTCCCATGACCTCCTTCTCCATGGATTCCCTCACTACCACTCTCCAACAGTGCCCCTCATCTCTCCATAGTCCATCTCTGACAGACATTTCATTTTTTTTGTAGTGCTACTCATGGTTCAGTCACAATCAGTTCTGTTATCTGCATGGTACACACTCCTTGCAGCAGCCACATTAACCCTCTGCGCTACTTTTATGATGAGCCAAAACTGTCACTAGAAACCCCGATCTCTCACCAGTAGGAACCATAATAACCAGAGTTATCTTGACAGCTTCATTATTGCCTGAAAACTGCTGGACGCACAAGGAAGTTCATGTGCTTTTAAACCAAAAAATATTTTTAAGCACAATGCCCCCCACAAAAGTCAGCACCAGGTGCAGCTGCACCAGCTGCACTGCACTAAAGCCGACCCTGGCTGCAAATGAAATGGAGGGGAAACAAAGACACACAGCTTGTAATTACTTCACAAGTACTTAAGAGAGGAATGCTTTTGACTTTGTTCAGTCCCTGTATATAAGTGCCTGCACTGTAAGAATGTAAGATGTGTTGGCTGTCCAAGTATTTACACAAATAACAAAGTCACTATTTTATTTTATTTCTTTTATAACGTTACTCTTCCCAATGAAGGGTGTAATAGTGCTTTATATCACATGTACACATTATACAATGACAGTAAATCATATAAGTGTTAAATCATATAAGTGTGTAAATCAATGTACAGGATGTGTTACATAGGACAGTGAGGGTTAGATGTGTAGCAGTGACGTGTCCTTCATAGCTCACTGTGGTATATTTGAAGGATTACAATTCATGAACTGCAAGTAACATTTGGATTGCTGTGTTAAAAGCAGTAACCTACTTACCTATCTACAAAAAATAAAAATCTGCCATCTACATGATGTGCTTTGCAACCAACTATGCAGAACAGATTTACTGCCATGTTTCTCCTTGTTGCCAATTTCTTTGTGGTAGAGTTTTAAAAAATGCATATATTAGTTGCGGCCCAGATTTTGCATCGGGGTTGGGTCACTTTTTTGGCACAGCCTTGGCAAAAAAATCACTTTTGTTGAATATTGTAATGCTCTCAAAAGTACTCATGATAGACCTGCTAAACATATGTGTGAGGTTTTAAGATCGGATGCCACGTCGTGTGATTTCACTTCCTGTGAGGTCATGGGTTGTGATGCCACTTCCTGAGATGCCAATTGCGATGTCACGTGCCATGATGTCACATGCCATGATGTCACTTGCATACTGTCTAGCTTGGTTAGTCCTCCCACTTCTGTTTTTAGGACTTGGACCCTGCTTACATCGGTCCTATCGAGACATTAACCAGAGTCTGGTCGAATTGTCAAACTCGTTCACACCTGCCCCGAACCTTGGGTGAAATGCAATTGCTTAATTCGCGTCTTTACAACGGCTTGGAGCAGCATCTTCAATCAGAGGACCCTTCCAGAGCTGCTCCTATATCCGGTGTCTTTTCTCTGCCGTTCACAGCACTGTAAGGTGGCTTCCAGTTGCATTCATGTAACTTTAGAAAAACGAAATGCTCCAAATAGTAGGCGCCACCGGTATCCGGTGTAATCACAGGCGCAGCTTCCATTAGTGCAACAGGTGCAGCGGCACTGGAGCATGGACGCCTGAGGCGTCCACTGAACCCCGATTGTTGCTGTATTTCACAATTCAAACAGGGACCAGGGGACCCTTTTCCCTCCTTGCACCAGGACCCATGAAACACTGGCTACGCCAATAAACGTAATGGCGACGACCACAGAAAGATACAAGTCTGTGCGGCTCTTGTTGGTACTAGAGCTCGTCATCTCGTGATGCTAGTGTTGCCTTTGCCGTCTTGTCGCCGACATCTTTAACCTTGGGTCACTGCTTACTAGGAAGCTGATAAAGCCATTCATAAGCAGGGAGTGCCATCTAGTGACCATAGTGCAGAATGACACTAGAGCTAAAGCCACCTATCGGAATTCTCCCACAGAGTTCACGTCCCTGGCTTGGGCTGTACTTTCAGAGCTATCTGCCTCTCAGACAGAGGTGCTCGAGCCTCTTCCTGGTTAAACCTGGCTCGAGCCAGATCCCCTCTCTTGCTAATGCTGAGGTTCTGGTCCCCACTCTGGCTGGACCTGAGGTTCTGATCCCCACTCTGGCTAATGCTGAGGTGCTGATCCCCACTCTGGCTGGACCTGAGGTTCTGATCCCCACTCTGCCTGGGTCTGAGGTTCTGACCCCCACTCTGCCTGTGCCTGAGGCTCTGATCCCCTCTCTGGCTGGGCCTGAGGTTCTGAATCCCTGTCTGGCTGGGCCTGAGGTTCTGAATTGATCCCCACTCTGCCTGGGTCTGAGGTTCTGATCCCCACTCTGGCTGGGCCTGAGGTTCTGATCCCCAGTCTGGCTGGGTCTAAGGTTCTGAGCCCCACTCTGGCTGGGCCTGAGGTTTTGACCCCAAATCTGCCTGGGCCTGGGGTTCTGATCCCCTGTCTGGCAGGGTCTAAGGTTCTGATCCCCACTCTGGCTGGGCCTCAGGTTCTGATCCCCAGTATGGCTGGCTCTGAGGTTCTGACCCCCCACTCTGCCTGGGTCTGAGGTTCTGATCCCCAGTCTGGCTGGGTCTGAGGTTCTGACCCCCCACTCTGCCTGGGTCTGAGGTTCTGATCCACTGTCTGGCTGGGTCTGAGATTCTGATCCCCTCTCTGGCTGAGTTCTGATCCTGAGTCTAGCTGGGTCTGAGGTTCTGATCCCCACTCTGGCTGGGCTTGAGGTTCTGATCCCCACTCTGGCTGGGCTTGAGGTTCTGATCCCCACTCTGGCTGGGCCTGAGGTTCTGATCCCCACTCTGGCTGGGCCTGAGGTTCTGATCCCCACTGGGGCTGGGGCTGAGGTTCCGATCCCCAGTCTGGCTGGGTCTGAGATTCTGATCCCCACTCTGGCTGGGCCTGAGGTTCTGATCCCCACCCTGGCTGGGTCTGAGGTTCTGATCCCCACTCTGGCTGGGATTGATGTTCTGATCCTCACTCTGCCTGGGTCTGAGGTTCTGACCCCACTCTGGCTGGGTCTGAGGTTCTGATCCCCAGTCTGGCTGGGCCTGAGGTTCTGATCCAGAGTCTAGCTGGGTCTGATGTTCTGATCCCCACTCTGGCTGGGCTTGAGGTTCTGATCCCCACTCTGGCTGGGCTTGAGGTTCTGATCCCCACTCTGACTGGGCTTGAGGTTCTGATCCCCACTCTGGCTGGGCCTGAGGTTCTGATCCCCACTGGGGCTGGGGCTGAGGTTCCGATCCCCAGTCTGGCTGGGTCTGAGATTCTGATCCCCACTCTGGCTGGGCCTGAGGTTCTGATCCCCACCCTGGCTGGGTCTGAGGTTCTGATCCCCACTCTGGCTGGGATTGAGGTTCTGATCCTCACTCTGCCTGGGTCTGAGGTTCTGATCCCCACTCTGGCTTGGTCTGAGGTTCTCTGGGACTCTTGAGCCAAAAGCGAGGCCAGATGAGGTCGAATAGATCCGAAATTGTGCGACACAGAGCGGCACCGTGTGTGTTGGCAGGTCTGGTACTGTGGAAATCTACCGGAGCACAGGGAATTTGGAAAGGCTAACAGGGCATGGGCAGAGTCAAGACCTTACTAGAAACAATGCCAGTAGGTTTGAGGAAGAGTCAGGAACATACCAGACTCACCCACTGAATAATGGAAGGGGTGACCTTGGTTCTCTAAAATTGCCTAGAATATGACTCCATTTTAGGCCAGTGTGTTTGAAAGGCCAGCAGGGGTTTGGGAAAACCAATTATGTGTCAGACTGCTTTCTGAAAGGCCGATAGGGCAAGGAGAAAACTTGGAACATTCTAAATTCACCCATTAAGGCCAGCAGGGCTGGGGCGGAACATGGATGCCAGATTAATTTACTAAAGGCCAGCCGGGCTGGGGGAGGGTCAATAACCACTCAGACCAGTGTCTCTGAGAGACCATAGAGGTGCGCTGGAGTCATTTAAACGTCTAGAAGGACCGTGTAGAGCATAATTCCAGTGATCTAGTCAGGGCCTCACAAAGGTTTTGGAACCAAGGAGAAATTTGGTTATCTCCTGATTTCCCAAACCACTCCTTCACCTCAGTCATTAACGCACAAAATATATACAACTATATTCTAGGGTATTCCACCCTTCACACATGAGCCAAGCTGGTACAAATCAGGGGTGATGTGCTCAGGCGTAACGTTGCCTTTCATTCTTCTGAGGTGATAACATGAATACCATTGAATTTGGTAACAATAATACCTATTGTTTACAGCGCTACGAAGCAGCCGGTATCAAGCACCATATGAAAACACCTTTGTCCAGTCTTGTTTCTCTCTCACAATCATGGGCCGAGCGTCAGACCTCCAGGTTTCACTGCAGGATAAGGCAGTCTGCTTCTATCGGCTGCTGGCCAGGCAGCCGGTTAGAACTGGATTCATCTCCCGGGCACCAGGCACCGATGCTTTATTGGCCTCCCCTGAGCAGGACGCAGTGTTCCCTTCTTAGGCCGTGGCTGGCGCAGGTGTCTGGGGTGTAGCTGCTCTACGAGGAGGGACGCAGTGTGATTTACTAGGCGCTATCTGTTGGGTGCCAATGAAGGCAGCCGCGCAGAGGGCACCCAGCCAAAGGCTCCTCGGTCCTGCTGTGGCTGCCAGCAGAGGCGCAGGTCCCGGGCAGGAGGGGTAGAGACAGACGAGGGACAGGAAGGGGATATTGATTCTTGTGAGAGAGAGGGAGTGGGACAAACTGAGCAAGAGCTTGGAAATGACTGGAGAAGGGAGGGGAAGAGACAGATCAGAGGATGGCCTGGCTTGCGAAGAAACAGGAGCACAAGGGTGAAAGAAATAACACGAATGAGACGAAGAGGAAGAGAAGAAATGAGAGAGAGCAAGAGTGGGCAATAGAGAAAAGAAATTAACAGAGAGAGAAGATGCAGCCTGTGAGAAAATTTGCTTGCATATGCTTTATGCCCCCCCCCCCCGCTATAGCACACGGGCCCCATATATACAGCCCTTAAAGCAGCAGCTGGACAGTGCTGTCACAGTGTATGCTACAAAACTGGCACCACCCTGGCAGCGGTGGTGTAGCAAGGATGCTACAGGCCCGGATGCATCAAGGAAACTGGGCCACCATTGCCTGATTTTATGGTAAATAAAAAAGCCACTAATCTGGAAGATCCAGGCTCTCATAATCCTGGGCCCGGTGCTACTGCACCTGCTGCACTATTGATAGCTACACCCCCTGCTTGGCAGGAACGCTGATCATCCGTACTCTAATTGTTTAGTGTTAATGAGCGGAGCAGAAATGACATGTCTGTCTGTCCACTGGGTCTGGGGGAAGACAGAGGCCAATATGCAATGTGCATGGATTTACCACTGGGCCCCACGGCCTCCTTATACAGATCCTCTGCAGTAGGATAACCGGGGTCATCCCTTGTAGTGTATTCATACTCCTGTACTTGTTGTCGAGGTCGCGCGGTCTTCCCCGCGCGCCCTCGAAAGTATTATATTGTTTTCCCTCAGGGGTTCCTAGGCGACGGTCTGGTTCCACGGCAGTTACTTCTGCTGTGGATTCCTGACCGGATGCCCGGGAACGTCGTGGGCTTGTTGCCAATAAATCAGCTTGTGAATCTACCACCCTGGTGTCATCATTTCATCTTCCACATATTGGCGACGACCAGGACTACAAGCCCACCGACCGTTTACTTTCACCGCCTGCTGCGGTGTGAATTCTTTCTCTCACAAGTATAAGAGCAGAGAGGCCACGAAGAGAACGTGCCAGCGGAGCACAGTGAGCGTTAGCATTACAGTGAGCTTTACCTCGCAGTGAGTTTTCCTTCATTTGCTGCGCCTACATATTAAAGCTGTGCGCTGCGCGAGCGTCTCCTCCCCTCGCTCCATGATCATCACCCTCGAGCTGGATCTCACGCACAGTGAGCTTCGTGCGTTCCTCCTCCATCGTCATCACGTTATCCTACGTGCAACGCAGCGGCCATCTTAGTACAGTTTTGGCCTCAACTCCTCATTAGCATTGTTTCTACAGCGTTTTTCATCGTTTAAAAGATTTCTTCAGCGTTTTTATGTAAATTTGTTTTTAATTAACGCACTGGTTCTGCACATCTGCTTTTTCATCAGTGTTTTTCTCTCACTCTTCATTAAAGTTAAATTTTATATTTTTTTATTTAAAAAAAAAAAAAAAGGAGGCTTTTTACAAATTATATTTTTTCCTTATTTTACCATATTATCTTTATTCAAAATGGCTACTCCCCATCAAATCACCCAGCCACCTCCTTTTCTGGCCAAACCAGGCAAACCAACCATCAAGTGGTCAGAGTGGCTAAGGCTCTTTGAAAATCATTTGGTCGCTATTGACGCTGTCAACTACAACCCTCAAAGGAAATTCAGCTTAATTTTCGGGAGTCTTGGACGTGCTTCCCAACACATTTTTGACAATGTTGCCCGAATTCATGCTCCTGCTGAGGCATCTGGTGATTCACAATGGAACATTTACATTGAAGCTCTTGAGCGTTTAAAAAACAATTTGCAACTGAACCCAACATAATGTTGGAACGTCATACGTTCTTCAAACGCAAACAAGCTGAAGGTGAAAGCGTTGAAGAATACATAGCAGAACTCAGGATTCTTGCATCCTCTTGTGAATTTGGTCCAACTGCTGACACTAGCATACGTGACCAGTTTGTATTCAACTGTGCATCACGTAAGATTCAAGAAAGAATTCTTAGTCGTCGTAATCCCAAACTTGATGAGATCATCGATTTGGCTAAGAGGATTGAACGTTCTTTTATTTCCTCCAAAATCTTACACGGCGATGGTTCTGTCAGCACCTCAACAATGGAAACCAAACCTCAGAGTGATCTTGTTTGTGCTCTTAACACCAAGTACAAAAATACCAAACCAATTACGAACAAATCTGACTCCTTTTGTTTTAGATGCGGATCGAAGACTCACATTGGTAATTTTCTTGGATGTCCTGCTTCAGGGAAACGTTGTCTTCATGCAAAAAACTGGGACATTTTCAATCAGTGTGCAGAAGCAGAAATACCGTAAGAGTCAGTTCGATTGATACACAAGTAGATGAGTGCACTGACTCCAACAGCAATATAATTGTGACAGTAGAATGCAATTCTGTAGACACATCAATCAAAGGTCCCACCTGTGAAGCTAGTATCGATGGTATAAACTTGCAAATGATGGCAGACTCTGACTCTCCCATTACCATCCTAAGAGACACCACTTTCAATGAACTCTGGGACAAAGAACTGCTCCCTACTGATGTGAATCCTAAAGCATTCGGCGAAAAAGATATAGACATGCTTGGATTCTTTTCAGATAAACTCCTTTGTTTGGGCAGAGAGACTTTTACAAAGATTTATGTTGCAGTCAAGGGCAAAAACATCATTGGGTGGCGTGATTTAGCTAAAATGGGCATTATTTTAAAGCCAGGGTCTGACAATCCTATTGTTTTAGGTGAACTACCCATGAACCAAATATGTAACGTTACAGACCCTGTACAAAGCATACTCACACAATTTGAGCACGTATTTCATGAAGAGGTAGGCAGTGTGAAAGGTTTTGAACATGTCATTAGGCTCAAGCCTCATGCTCAAGCAGTCGTACACAAAGTAAGACTGGTTCCCCTCAGTGTTAAGGAGGAGCTCAAAGCCATGTTACAAAACTTGTGCTCACAAGGGATTATTGAACCTTGTGACTCTTCACTTTGGGTTGCACCTATAGTCGTTGCTCGCAAGAAATATGGGGAGATCAGACTCTGCGCTGATTTGAGGAGTCTCAACGCCAACATCTTCATAGACTGTCACCCTCTCCCTAAGATACATGATTTACTGGCTAACTTGGGTAGTTCTAAATGGTTCTCACTTATTTGATTTGCGATCCGCCTACCACCAAGTTGTCTAAGCAAAGACTCACAAGAACTCACTACATTCGTTACTCCTTTCAGAGCATACAAGTATCTGAGATTGCCATTCGGTTTGGCATCCGCTGCAAGCGTCTTTCAGAAACATATGGACCATCTGTTTGGCAATCTCAGGGGTGTACAGGCTTATCAAGATGATGTTCTTGTTCATGCCGATACCCTAGAAGAACACAATCACTTGCTAAACATAGTTTTAGACACTTTCTCAAAGAAAAATATGACAATCGGGAAGGATGAATGTAAGTTTGCCACCGGGACACTCCCCGGAGTAGCCGTGCGCTTAATAAATACCCCCCATACCATACCATACTAATGAGTTAAATTATCTGGGTCATACCATTTCTAGTTCAGGCACAAAACCTAAAATGTCACTTATCAGAGCCATCAAAGAAGCTAAGGCACGCGTTGAAAAGGATGCTTTACGCTCCTTTTTAGGCCTAACAGAATATTACGCAAGGTTTGTTCCCATGTATGCCCAAACTGTAGAACCCCTCCGGTCTTTGCTGAAGAAAGGAACCAAATACATATGGTCTCAAGACATGGAAACTGCTTTTCTTCAGGTCAAATTACTCATTGAACAAGCCCCCGCTTTAAGTGCTTTTCAAGAAGGCCTCATTTCTAGTATAACTGTTGATGCAAGCCAAATGGGTCTTGGTGCTATTTTAAGCAAAAAACAGGGAGGTAAGGAAAACACCATTGCCTTTTCTTCTCGTGCTCTTAAACAGTGTGAGAAACTGTATAGCATGATGGAGCGAGAAGCGTTGGCTTGCGTCTGGGCTGTCCACAAATTTAGAATGTACGTTTGGGGTTGTAAATTCATTCTTCAGACAGACCACAAACCCCTTGTGCACATTTTTACAAATGGCAAAAATAGCAATTTATCTGCACAGTTAACAAGATTGATGTCCAAGTTACAGGAATTTTTGTTTGAGATCAAGCATGTTCCAGGTGGTAAGAACTTCCGTGCAGACTGCCTTTCACGCATGCCTGTGGAAGACGAGGAAGGAGATGATTTTGTTGATGATGTCGTCAGTGTGGCGTCTGTGGATACCATCAACCTTGAGTGGTGCCCAGGTCTGAGTGAGGCGGAGTGGTCATCTGCTTGTCAAGAGGATGTGACTTGGGGTAAAGTTTGCGAGTATGTACTTCAAGGTTGGCCAGAAAAAAGGACACTCAATGATTCTTTGAAACCTTTTTCAAAGGTTGCTGATGATTTATCCATAGACAATGGGTTACTCATGAGAGGGGTTTTGTTTGTACCTCCTACCAAGGTGAGAGATTCCATCATTAGACATGCTCATCAAGGGCATTTGGGTTCCACCAAAACCATCATGAAAATCAAACAATACTATTGGTGGCCAGGGATTGATGCTCAAGTAAGATTCTGGGTTGATAAATGTCCTGAGTGTGAGAAGTTGGCCTGGTATATGCTGTCCACTAATTATAGTGGGCACCTTGCACCAGTCCAAACAACCCCTTATTGGAGATAGGTTAAAGACAACCTTTATTGAAAGCTATCCTAGTGGTAGCTATGGAGAGCAGCCTTCAGGCTAAGTCTTGAAGGAATGTAAAGCAGCTTGTTTTACCAGTATATAATCTCTTGAGTGACCAAATGAAAGAGGACCACACCAGGTATATATATAAAATATATGTATTTAGTCTTAGACACACCCCTCTAGTCTCTTTATGAGGCTAGAGTTCGAAGTACATACTTTACAAGTCAAATATCAACAGTAATAGCACAAATACACGTTTGAGCCCTAGGGGCGTACCAAACCATATACCAATAAAGTGGTATAAGAACCACGACTGAGCTAGACACAAGGCCTAGAGCCTGTAGAAGTGCTTGGGCCACAAGGAACCACCCAAGGTAGTGACACAGGGGACCCACGGGGGACACGTGCAGTGTGGGAACACAGCCGCGAATCACCGTTAACTTCTATGGGGAAAGTCGCGGTTAGGTTTTTAAAAGGAAAGAACACTTAGAAGAGGACTTGGAGCAAACCCCTTTAGAACTAGGTCGTTCTAGAGTCAATACCCACTGGAGCACCGGAGTACTCGAGTTACCTCACCCAGGGAAGCCGGGTGCATAGGTGTCTTTTGGTGTCGGGTTTCGTCGTCGTTTTCAATGGCGATCTGCTGCAGCAGGCTGCTGGCGACCAAGTCGAAAGTGTCCGGGTGGATCCAAGGGTGGATCGAAGATCTGAAGAACCTGAAAGCAGAGGGGACAGAGTCTGGGTCACTTGCCAGTGACCAGGAGGGCGATGAGCAGAGGCCCACCGATGTCGGGTGCTTCAGGTAGGTTGACGGTCGTCTTGACTCTTCAGCCACGAGGTCCAGGAGGCGTCGACGATGACCAGGAGCTGGATTCGAGCTGTCCCACAACGTTTGTCGATTGCTGAGGTGTCGGCGACCGAATTGGACCCAACAAGCCTTGGCAACGGCAAGTCACGTGGAAATAAAGAAAGGACGTTGATGCAGACCAGCAAGGTCTGAGGGACTCACCCAGCGAGGGTAAGTCAGTGCACGTCTGGAGCAACCAGAAAAACCCAAGCAGAAGAAGAGTTGCCTTCGGGAGGGCCCACTAGCCAACGGACTAGCGACCACGAAGGAGCCTCGAGTGGACACACTTGGAGCTGGCTCACAGGACACTCGTGGAGTGGAGGCCAGTGATCTTCGGTGCAGTCGGTGCTGGAGGCGAGGGCTACTCGGAGCCCAAAGCACAACTTCGTGGGAGACCAGGAAGAGGATGTACTTGCAAAAGTTCTCGGTGTCCAGGGGTCACGGTTCCACATTACCCACGACAGCTACGGGCCTCAGCTTCGCTGGGGACTCAGGGCAGCCTCGTGGAAGTCTGGAAATCCACCTCTGGTGTTGCAAAGACTTCGGCGTCTGGCAGAAGCTTCAGCGATGCAGACCGGACAATTGCTTCTTAGGTGCCTGCCAAGCAGGGGAGTCACTCCTTGACCCCAAGGGAGATTCTTCAGTCCTCTAGTCTTGAAGTAGAGCGTCAAAGGTCCAGGATTCAGTGTCAGAGTTTCGTCCAGGGTAATCTAAAGTCCTAAGGACTGGGGTCCCATACTTATACTAAGTCAGGGGGTTGGACATACTCTGGGGACCCACCTATGGGAGGGTCAGGGAAGAGGGGTGGTTACACCCATTCCCTTTGTCCAGTTTCGCACCAGAGCAGGGGCTGGAAGCCCCTGAACCGGTTTGAACTGGGGTATGCACAGGGACACCAAATGTGCCCCCAGTGCAGGACTTCAAAGCACCAGAGAGTACTCCCGCCCAGCCCCAATACACATTATCCTGTCTGGGAGGTGGTTACACCTCCCTTGGACAGGAAACCTATTGTCCAGGCCTCCCCTGCCGGAGTTTCAGTCAGCAGCAGGAGGCCAGACCCGTGTCTGTGGCAGTGGAATCCATTTTGTGATGCCAGGGCTCTGTAAAGAAGTTACCGGGTAGGCCGGTGTGTACATGTCTCTCCCTCTAGAAGGGTGGAATGCTACCTCCGCTGCCAGAACTGGCGGGGAGGTAGTATTCCAAGATGTTTGACACCAAACACGACATGTTTCCATGCAGCCATCCCAAAGTTAGCATTTAACGCGAGGTTATAATGCACTTAAGAGTATATGGTCAGGTTGCACTACAAACAGCATCAGAGAAGGGTCTCCGAACGCTGCAGAGGGGCTCTGTTCATGCAGGGGCACCCTCTCACATAAGAACCAAGCACTCTGCCTTCAGGATTGATAAGGCCTGCCAGAGGAGTGACTTATAGGTTTATATGTGTGTATATATGTAGTGATATAGGTAACCTATACCACAGTAAGGGGTGCATCCACCACCTTACCCAGGCTGCAGTAGCAGACCTGTGGTGTCATTTTGGCTGGCCTTCCAGGGGTGGCATAATACATGCTTCAGCCCCTGGCAGGCCTCTGGGGTACCTATGCCCTGGGTACATAGTATACCATATACTAGGGACTTATAAGGGCACTCCAGATTCCAATCAGAGATGTACCTAAGGTACATGGAAACCATTTTAGAGAGGAAGCAGCTAGGCTGGGGTCCTGACTAGCAGGGCCTCAGCCAGACTAAAGTCAAAAAACAGTGAAGCATCAGCAAAAAGTGGTGGTACTCATGTGAAGCAGATCCTACTCTCCTACACAACCCCTCCCCCCCCCAACGTAGGGACATTAAACTAACCTTGTCCAGTTGAGTCTTCATGTTCTAAGTGGAAGTACCTAGAGAGTCCATCTGCATTGGCATGGTTACTCCCAGGTCTATGTTCCACTGTAAAGTCCGTCCCCTGTAGGGAAATGGACCACCTAAGCAGTTTGAGGTTTTCACCCTTCATTTGTTTTAGCCATAAGAGGGACTTATGGTCTGTTTGAACAGGAGGTGAGTACCAAACAAGTATGGCCTCAACTTCTTCAGAGCCCAGACCACAGCAAAGGCCTCCCTCTCAATGGCTGACCAACGTTTCTCTCTAGGGGTCAGCCTTCTGCTAATGAAAGCTACTGGCTGATCCTGACCTTCTTCATTCAATTGTGACAGTACAGCCCCACCCCCAATTCAGATGCATCTGTTTGGACAATGAACTTCTTGGAGTAATCAGGACTCTGTAGAATGGGAGCAGTGCACATGGCCTGCTTCAGGTCATCAAATGCCTTTTGACAGCTAACTGTCCACTGAACCTTTTTGGGCATTTTCTTGGAAGTTAAGTCATTCAGGGGTGTCACTATTGATCCATACCCCTTGACAAATCTCCTATAGTACCCAGTCAGGCCTAAAAAGGCTCTCACCTGAGTCTGGGTAGTTGGAGCAGTCCATTCCATGATGGTCTGGATCTTGCTCTGTAATGGTTGAACCTGGCCTCCACCCACAAGGTGGCCCAGGTACACAACCTGACTCTGCCCTATCTGGCACTTTGTGGCCTTGATAGTTAGGCCTGCTTTCTGCAGTGCCTGCAAAACATTTCTGAGGTGGACCAGGTGATCCTCCCACGTGGAGCTAAAGACAGCAATATCATCTAGATATGCTGCACTATAGGCTTCCAGACCTGTAAGGACTGTGTTTACCAACCTCTGAAAAGTGGCAGGTGCATTCTTCAAACCAAAGGGCATTACCACAAATTGATAATGCCCACTAGGGGTTGAGAATGCTGTTTTTGGCTTTGCATCATCAGCTAGCCTGATCTGCCAGTAGCCAGCTGTTAGGTCAAATGTGCTCAGGTACTTGGCTGATGCCAAAGTGTCTATTAGCTCATCTGCCCTGGGTATTGGATGGGCATCAGTCCTAGTGACTGCATTGAGACCCCTGTAGTCCACACAAAACCTCATCTCTCTTTTCCCACCACTGGTGTGAGGTTTTGGCACAAGGACCACTGGACTAGCCCAAGGGCTATCGGAGGGTTCAATAACTCCCAAATCCAACATCTTCTGGACTTCTGTCCTGATACAGTCCCTGACATGGTCAGGTTGCCTATAAATCTTATTTTTAATAGGCAGACTGTCCCCAGTGTCCACTTCATGAGTGCACCAGGTGGTCTGACTTGGTGTCAGAGAGAACATATGCCTGAACTGTTTGAGCACCTGTCTGCAATCAGTTTGCTGCTGGGCAGTGAGGCTGCCTGCCAAGGCTACACCATCCACTAATGCTGTTAAATCAATCTCTCGAATATGGCTACGTCCCTATTGATTTCAAGGAAGCTCGAGTTATTCCTCTCTTGAAAAAACCGGGAGCAGACGCGAAGAAACTAAAAAATTTTAGGCCAATTTCCCAACTCCCATTTTTGGCGAAAGTGCTGGAACAGCACGTGCGGAAATCCATATCACACCATATTGAAGTCAACCATCTCCTGCAAACCAACCAGGCTGGCTTCAGGGCTCATCACAGCACGGAAATGGTTATGCTGGCCGTGCTGGATGAAATTAGGCTCAGGGCCGATAAGAAAAAACCATGTGCCCTGGTGTTGCTTGACCTATCCGCGGCATTTGACACAGTCAATCATGACCAACTTCTGTCGCGGATTTCGGAGTTAGGCATCCAGGGCATGGCCCTTAAATGGCTTACGTCCTTCCTCTCTGACCGCTCACAGAGAGTACAACTGGCTGATTATGTGTCTGACTCCGGCAAACTCTCGTGTGGGGTGCCACAGGGTTCAGCGTTGTCTCCTCTCTTATTCAACGCCTACCTCCAACCTTTGATAGCCGCACTGAATCTCATGGAGTGCCAGATCTACAACTATGCGGATGACACTCAAATCATCATCCAGATAGACAATGCCCCGGTTGCCCACTTTCGAATGCAAAACATTCTAAAATATATAGTTAACTGGATGACGGCCAATTCCCTCAAAATTAATCCTGATAAGACTGAGGTACTGGCCATCACCACAGACTCCAGTCCTTGGAGTGACCTCTTTTGGCCACAAGAGTTGGGCGCAAATCCTGAGCCAGCCCTGGCCGTAAAAAGCCTTGGCATTAAAATCGATGCCAAGCTGTCTATGATTCAACAGGTATCTGCCGTAGCAGGTACATGTGTTGGCCTGCTTAGACAGTTACGGAAGCTGGCCCCCCTTCTCACATTTGCAACTCTTAGAACGGCAGTATCAGCCTTGATAGTGTCGCGTTTGGATTATGGGAATTCCCTGTATATTGGCCTCCCAGGAAAATTGCTTGCTAGATTACAGGTCATTATGAATGACGCGGCCAGATTGATTTTCAAACGACCTAGGAGGGCTCATGCTACCCCCCTCCTACGCCAGCTACACTGGCTTCCGATCAGGCAGAGAATTAGATTTAAGGGGCTTTGCATTGCGCACAAAGCCATTTATGGCCAAGCCCCAGCCTACATTAAAGATCGTTTGGCTACCTACACTCCTAGCAGGCCACTACGATCCTCGGAGGCCGGCCTGCTGGCCTGCCCTCGCTTTAGTATGACCTCTAAAGGTGGCAGAGCCTTTTCGACTCTAATTCCTGTATTATGGAATCAGTTACCGGAGAATCTGCGGAAGGAACAAGCCCTTCTCCCCTTTAGGAAGAAGTTAAAAACGCTCCTCTTTGTGGAAGCTTGGGGCACAATTTAATCATTTACATCTCCTTCACGTGCTAGGGCAGGGCTCTCTCTCATAGCGCTTAGAGACCAGTCGGTGATAACGCGCTTTATAAATGACAATTACAATTACAATTACAATTACACTGACCCATCATCAGGGTTCTGTGAGAGCAGGTCAGGGAGTGGGTCACTCTCTTCCTCCTGTCCCTCATCAGTAGCCATGAGCAAGCCCATGTCTGCCCTGTCCACATATGGTTTCAATCTGTTGACATGGAGAACCCTGTGGGGACTCCTGGGTGTTCCTAGGTCTACTAAATAGGTAGCCTCACCCTTCTGTTCAACAATGGTATGGGGTCCACTCCATTTGTCTTGGAGAGCTGCTGGGGCCACTGGCTCCAACACCCACACCTTCTACCCTGGCTGGTAAACAGTCAGTACAGCCTTTTGGTCATGCCAGGCTTTTTGCAGTTCCTGGCTAGCCTCAAGGTTTTTAGTTGCCTTTTCATGTACTCAGCCATCCGGGAGCGGAGACCAAGTACATAGTCCACTATGTCTTGCTTTGGGGGCTTGAGAGGTAACTCCCATCCTTCCTTCACCAAGCACAATGGACCCCTGACAGGGTGACCAAACAAAAGTTCAAAAGGGCTGTAGCCAACCCCTTTTGAGGCACCTCCCTGTATGCAAATAAAAGGCAGGGCAAGAGTATGTCCCATCTTCACCTAAGCTTCTCTGGGAGCCCTTTAATCATGCCCTTCAAGGTTTTGTTGAATCTCTCAACTAAACCATTGCATTGTGGGTGATAGGGTGTGGTGAACTTGTAAGTCACTCCACACTCCTTCCACATTGCTTTCAAGTATCCAGACATAACGTTTGCACCCTTGTCTGATACAACCTCCTTAGGGAAACCCACTCTTGAGAAAATTCCCAGGAGGGCTCTTGCCACTACAGGTGCTGTAGTGGTCCTAAGGGGAATAGCCTCTGGGTACCTGGTGGCATGGTCCACCACCACCAGGATAAACCTGTGCCCAGATGCTGTTTGGGGATCCATGGGACCAACAATATCAATCCCCACCCTTTCAAAGGGAACCCCCACCACAGGTAGTGGTATCAGGGGGGCCTTTGTAGTGCCACCTGCCTTGCCACTGGCCTGGCAGGTTACACAGGAGCGACAAAACTCCTTGGTGTCTTCAGACATGTGGGGCCAGTGAAAGTGAGGGACAATTCTGTCCCAAGTCTTGTTCTGGCCCAGGTGACCTGCTAAAGGAATGTCATGGGCTAGGGTCAATAGGAAGCCCCTGAACTTCAGAGGTATAACCAACCTCCTGGTGGCACCAGGCTTGGGGTCTCTACACTCTGCGTACAAGAGTCCATCATCCCAATACAATGTATGGGGACCACTAGCTTTCCCAGCAGCCTCAGCAGCAGCTTGCTGTCTGAGGGGTTCAAGAGAGGGGCAGCTCTGCTGCTCCTGGCTCAGATCTGCCCTGGAAGGGCCCCCTGTCCCCAAGAACTCAACCTGATCAGGCTCAAGCTCCTCTGGGACTGTTCCTTCCTCAGGACTGAGATCATCTCCCTGAAGAGACTGATCTTCCTTCTGAGCCAAGGGGGAAGGCACTGCCTTTACCCTACTACTCCTCCTCTTGGATGGCACTTGGTCCATGGTTCCAGGATCCAAGGCCTGTTCAGTGTTAGGCATTTTGCGCTGTGACCTGGTCACAGCAAACACATCTGCAGGGATGCCCAGCATTTCTGCATGGGTCCTGAGCTCCACTTCTGCCCAAGCTGAAGTTTCTAGATCATTGCCAAGCAAGCATTCAACTGGTAGGTCTGCACTTACCACAACCTTCTTAAGGCCAGTTACCCCTCCCCAGGAGAAGTTAACAACTGCCAGAGTATGGTCTGTTCTGACATTGCTAGCATTGGTCACTTGGTAAATCTCACCAAGTATAATCTGCCCAGGATCCACAAGATCTTGTGTCACCATGGTGACACTTGCTCCTGTGTCCCTAAATGCCAAAGCCTCTTTTCCATTTATTAATGGCTGTTGCCTGTACTTGCCCAGATTACTGGGACTCACAGAGGAGGTCACATCCATGCCTCCATCACAGACTAGGACAGCCTTAGTGAGTTCTCTGACTAGGTCAGAGCTCATCTCCTTACCCAGGGTCAACCCTACTAAACCCTTGGCTTGTGTACTCCCACCACCAATTGTAACTGCACTAGGGGGAACAGGTGCCTTAGGGGCATTGGTGGGGGCTGGAATAGAGTCTTTGGACTTGGTGCAATCACTGGTCCAGTGTGTCTTTTGCTTACAGACTTTGCACCATGGTTTCTTTTGGCCTTTCCCTTTGTTAGACTGTGAATCCCCACCTGAAGAAGATTTTTGGGGGCCTTGTGAAGACTTCTGGTCTTTACCCTTCTCCCCACCCTTGTCAGAGTTCTTAGAATCTTGCTTCTTTGGGTCACCACCTTGGTTGTGTACCTTCTGCCTCACCCTGGTTCTGACTCATTTGTCTGCCTTCTTTCCCAATTCTTGGGGAGAGGTCAGATCAGAGTCCACCAGGTACTGATGCAACAGCTGATTTTAACAGTTATTAAGAATCTGCTCCCTCATGATAAGATTGTACAATCCTTTGAAGTCGCATACCTTACTGCCCACTAACCAACCTTCCAGAGCCTTAGCAGAACAATCAACAAAGTCCACCCAGTCTTGATTCTGTGCCTTTTGGGTATCTCTGAACTTTAACCTGTATTGTTCAGTGGTTAGGCCAAACACATCAATCAATGCACTTTTTAAGACTGGATAATTATCAGCATCCTCTTCTCTAACAGAGAGGAGCTTATCTCTACCTTTGTCTGCAAAGGAGAGCCACAAGATTGCTGCCCACTGCTCCTGAGGGACCTTCTGTACTTTACAGGCCCTCTCCAGTGCAGAAATCCATTTGTGGATGTCATCCCCACTCTGGTAGGGATGGACAATCTTGCTCAGGTTTCTATGGTCATAAGACCTTTCCCTACCACTAGGGAAGTTGCTGCCACCATGGGACATCTTTTTTCTTTGCCTTTCCAGCTCTAGGGACTCCCTGTCTCTAGCCAACTGCTCTCTTCTGAGTCTCAACTGAGCGTCTCCATACTTGAGCAGTCTCTCTTTCCTTTCATGAGAGGATTCCCTCCTATGAGAAGAAATAGAGGTCCCTACTGAGGTGTCAGAGTGGTTAGACTCATGAGAAGGAGATCTAGCCCTTCTTGGCACACTCTCAACTCTTCCTTGGGGGACAAAGGGGAGGTCATTCTGATCCTCCTCCTCCTCCTCAGGAGTAGCTGGATTATCCAGGTTAAGGTCATTGTCACCTTCCTGGCCAGTTTCAGAGGGGGGTCCTGGGTGATTTCACCCCTGGCCCCTTCCTCATCTTCTGCCCCACCCTCTCTGCCTACCCCTTCAGACCCTGGTAGTCTTCTGAGATCATCCAGCAGGAGTACCTCTATGAGGCGTTGGGTGTTGGCACTTTTGCCTGTCTTCAGTTTCCTAGTTTCTTAATGCTCTCAATTCCAAGAATGGGAGATTATCATACTTGGAGGGAAGAAGCCCTTTGGCTTCTGGCTGGGACCCACTGGTTCCTGACCCTGAAGACATTACTAGTGTGGTGTGGTGTATGCACTACCTATTCTAGTGTGGCCTACTAAACTCTCTTGAGTTGTAGAAAGGGTGTGCTAGCCCTTAACACACAACTCTAAGTTCAGTAGAACTTACTGTATACTAAGCTTGTATTTATATGTACCTAAGGTACCTTTAGTGGTTTTCAGTTGATCAATTCAATTGAGACTATCTGCTAAAACAATAGCAAGCTGGAATCCCACCGCTGCCACCAATGTGAGAAGTTGGCCTGGTATATGCTGTCCACTAATTATAGTGGGCACCTTGCACCAGTCCAAACAACCCCTTATTGGAGATAGGTTAAAGACAACCTTTATTGAAAGCTATCCTAGTGGTAGCTATGGAGAGCAGCCTTCAGGCTAAGTCTTGAAGGAATGTAAAGCAGCTTGTTTTACCAGTATATAATCTCTTGAGTGACCAAATGAAAGAGGACCACACCAGGTATATATATAAAATATATGTATTTAGTCTTAGACACACCCCTCTAGTCTCTTTATGAGGCTAGAGTTCAAAGTACATACTTTACAAGTCAAATATCAACAGTAATAGCACAAATACACGTTTGAGCCCTAGGGGCGTACCAAACCATATACCAATAAAGTGGTATAAGAACCACGACTGAGCTAGACACAAGGCCTAGAGCCTGTAGAAGTGCTTGGGCCACAAGGAACCACCCAAGGTAGTGCCACGGGGGACGCGTGCAGTGTGTGAACACAGCCGCGAATCACCGTTAACTTCTATGGGGAAAGTCACGGTTAGGTTTTTAAAAGGAAAGGACACTTAGAAGAGGACTTGGAGCAAACCCCTTTAGAACTAGGTCGTTCTAGAGTCAATACCCACGGGAGCACCGGAGTACTCGTGTTACCTCACCCAGGGAAGCCGGGTGCATAGGTGTCTTTGGTGTCGGGTTTCGTCGTCGTTTTCAATGGCGATCTGCTGCAGCAGGCTGCTGGCGGCCAAGTCGAAAGTGTCCGGGTGGATCCAAGGGTGGATCGAAGATCTGAAGAACCTGAAAGCAGAGGGGACAGAGTCTGGGTCACTAGCCAGTGACCAGGAGGGCGATGAGCAGAGGCCCACCGATGTCGGGTGCTTCAGGTAGGTTGACGGTCGTCTTGACTCTTCAGCCACGAGGTCCAGGAGGCGTCGACGACAACCAGGAGCTGGATTCGAGCTGTTCCACAACGTCTGTCGATTGCTGAGGTGTCAGCGACCGGATTGGACCCAACAAGCCTTGGCAACGGCAAGTCACGTGGAAATAAAGAAAGGACGTTGATGCAGACCAGCAAGGTCTGAGGGACTCACCCAGTGAGGGTAAGTCAGGGCACGTCTAGAGCAACCAGGAAAGCTCAAGCAGAAGAAGAGTTGCCTTCGGGAGGGCCCACTAGCCAACGGACTAGCGACCGTGAAGGAGCCTCAAGTGGACGCACTTGGAGCTGGCTCACAGGACACTCGTGGAGTGGAGGCCAGTGATCTTCGGTGCAGTCGGTGCTGAAGGCGAGGGCTACTCAGAGCCCAAAGCACAACTTCGTGGAAAACCAGGAAGAGGATGCACTTGCAAGAGTTCTCGGTGTCCAGGGGTCACGGTTCCACATTACCCACGACAGCTACGGGCCTCAGCTTTGCTGGGGACTCAGGGCAGCCTCGGGGAAGTCTGGAAATCTACCTCTGGTGTTGCAAAGACTTTGGCGTCTGGCGGAAGCTTCAGCGATGCAGACCGGACAATTGCTTCTTAGGTGCCTGCCAAGCAGGGGAGTCACTCCTTGACCCCAAGGGAGATTCTTCAGTCCTCTAGTCTTGAAGTAGAGCGTCGAAGGTCCAGGATTCAGTGTCAGAGTTTCGTACAGGGTAATCTAAAGTCCTAAGGACTGGGGTCCCATACTTATACTAAGTCAGGGGGTTGGACATACTCTGGGGACCCACCTATGGGAGGGTCAGGGAAGAGGGGTGGTTACACCCATTCCCTTTGTCCAGTTTCGCGCCAGAGCAGGGGCTGGAAGCCCCTGAACTGGTTTGAACTGGGGTATGCACAGGGACACCAAATGTGCCCCCAGTGCAGGACTTCAAAGCACCAGAGAGTGCTCCCGCCCAGCCCCAATACACATTATCCTGTCTGGGGAGGTGGTTACACCTCCCTTGGACAGGAAACCTATTGTCTAGGCCTCCCCTGCCGGAGTTTCAGTCAGCAGCAGGAGGCCAGACCCGTGTCTGTGGCAGTGGCATCCATTTTGTGATGCCAGGGCTCTGTAAAGAAGTTACCGGGTAGGCCGGTGTGTACATGTCTCTCCCTCTAGAAGGGTGGAATGCTACCCCCGCCACCAGAACTGGCAAGGAGGTAGTATTCCAAGATGTTTGACACCAAACAAGACATGTTTCCGTGCAGCCATCCCAAAGTTAGCATTTAACGCGAGGTTATAATGCACTTAAGAGTATATGGTCAGGCTGCACTACAAACAGCATCAGAGAAGGGTCTCCGAACGCTGCAGAGGGGCTCTGCTCATGCCGGGGCACCCTCTCACATAAGAACCAAGCACTCTGCCTTCAGGATTGATAAGGCCTGCCATAGGAGTGACTTACAGGTTTATATGTGTGTATATATGTAGTGATATAGGTAACCTATACCACAGTAAGGGGTACATGCACCACCTTACCCAGGCTGCAGTAGCAGACCTGTGGTGTCATTTTGGCTGGCCTTCCAGGGGTGGCATAATACATGCTTCAGCCCCTGGCAGGCCTCTGGGGTACCTATGCCCTGGGTACATAGTATACCATATACTAGGGACTTATAAGGGCACTCCAGATTCCAATCAGAGATGTACCTAAGGTACATGGAAACCATTTTAGAGAGGAAGCAGCTAGGCTGGGGTCCTGATTAGCAGGGCCTCAGCCAGACTAAAGTCGAAAAACAGTGAAGCATCAGCAAAAAGTGGGGGTACCCATGTGAAGCAGATCCTACTCTCCTACAACGAGTGCCTCACCTCAGACAAACATTGGAAAACATATAATATTCCACTGCATCCTGTAGATTACCCTAATGTGGCTTGGGAGAAATTGGGCTTTTTTCCAGGTCCGTTCATTTTATTACCTGATCACATGAGGTATTTATTGATTGATTATCATTCTAAATGAATGTACTTTTCTTTTGTGCAATCTGCAGATTCTGATTCGGCTATTGAATTTTTAAAGCAAGTTTTTTACATTGAAGGATCACCTAAGCAAATAGTTACTGACAATGGTTCACATTTCATTTCTGAACAGCATGATATTTCACATTTATGAACTGCCTTATATGCACCTTCTTCAAAAGGCTTAGTTGAAAGAGGCAACAGATTTATCAAACTGCACTGGCTAGTAACATGGATGTTGGCATTTTTCTTAAGCGATAACACTTCTCCACATTGCACCACAGGTGTTACACCATTTTCTTTGCTTAGAGCAGTGGTTCCCAAACTTTTTTGACCTGTGGCTCCCTTGACCTAATTGGCAGTTGGCCGTGGCTCCCCACCATTTTTTTACCAGAGGCGGGTGCGGGGGATGTAAGCCCGACCTCGGGAGTACTTCCTGTTGTCTTCCTTAAATTAATTGGTGTGCAATGAAGGTATTATAATCATATTTGTAACAAAATAAGAAGATAACAGTTGTTCAGCAGCTGTGACTCAAGACAGGCTCCTACTTCATGATTTTGCTACTACAGCAGCTGCTGTTGCTCAATTGGGTGTCATTTCTGATATTTATATGTTTCCTTCATCTTACTGCTTGATTTTGCTTGCGAGAAAGTGTTGCTAACTCATTGAAGTGTCACTCATAATGGAGCTGAAATTATGAAAATGTCACACATAGCAATCTGAAACCTTGGCAGCTATGGGTTGGACAACAGGGCGCACAAGGCTTTAGAGGTCAGGAGGAGACCAAAACAGAGAAACACCAGTAAGCAGAATGATATGTGCTTCTCTGATACTAGCTCATCTCTGCACTGCAGAAGGGCACTTTAGATCAAAAGAAGCCATTTGGATTCTGGGCTCACCAGACTGTTCACATTATGCTACTGTCCACTCTATTGGCTCTCGTGCACTGCGTGACTGCATTTTGTCTGCTCACAAGTGCACATCGGCCCAAAAAAAGTTAAATTCATTGGCAAGGTGGGTGGGCCAACATTGTATTTTGCCAATGCTTTACTCTCTTTATCCTTTCTTTAAGACAATATTGTCCCTTTAGCTAGGTCTTCCAATTACATTAATTCAATAGTACCTTTCTTTGTGCCACTACAAATCGAATGTTCCTGTGATGGACATTATAGGTTATTTTGCCTATGTGCACTACTTTCTAGGAAGTCCTGTACCATCGTTCATCAGCAGGTCTCTTTTTCCTGCTTTTAACTGTTGTGGCATAAGCTTGCAACTATGTACATATTAAAATAAATCACCACACCTGCTGCCACAGCCAGACCTATTGGCTTTGAAATACTTGTTATGCAAATAGCAGTCCTGACATTTGACTATTTCCGAAAGATTAAACAGTCCAATACAGGCGAGATGGTGATAACAAGAACCACTCAACAAACCAAGATACACATTAGATGCCCAAAAAAATCAATATATTATTAAACAAATAACCTCTAATCTCGGGTTCCGTAGTAACATTTTATTCGCTGCAAAAGCGCTTCAACAACTGGTCGGGGTAGTAGCACTATATAAATAGCATTTACAAGGAAGTGCGCATCAAGGGCGCGGCACTAAAAGCCCTTGCTTACCGATTTCCTTCTCGAGGGTCCCACGAGGCAAGGCACAACATGGTGGGCAGCAACGGCGGGCAGCAACGCGCCTCAAACGCTCCGAGCTGTGTATGCCACTACGACGGAGACTACGCATCTAAAAGCACGTACGACGCGTGCGTACGTACGCACGTATGCGTATGGCGGCAGTGCGGCGCTCTTGAGCCAAACCATTGTGAAGGTGGCATTTCAAACCCCCCCCGCATATTGCGCTGCAGCTGCAATTTCCCAAGTTTGGGAACCACTGGCTTAGAGGTAGAGAAGCCCTTACTAGTTTGTTTCCTTCTTGGTTAGGTGAACGATTGAACATTGTTACTTCCCCTAAAGAGACAATTTTTTCCAAAGTTTCTCAATCGCAAACCAACATGAAAAGGCACTTTGATGAAAAGAACAATGTGTCGTTTCGACCGTTTTCCGTGGGTGATTGGGTACTCATAAAAAGTCCCATGAAAGTCACTAAAGGTCAATCCATCTATTCTGTTCCTGTTCAGGTGGAAAGAGCTGGCAAAGCTTCAATCCTACTAACAGGAAGAGGGTGGTGGAACAAACGTCAGTTGGTCAAGTTGACTCCTCAGCAAGCTAACATCATCATTAACAAGTCTAAACCTACTTTTGAATCTGATTGTGCCACTTGGGTGGAACCATCTACTTTGGTGCAATCAGCTTTGTCCGAACCTCACGCTTCAACTTCAACTGACGAGGGTGTTCCTGTGGACTCTTTTCCCACATCTAGGTTCTGTCATGTAAAACTGCCTTCTAAATTTAGAGATTTTGTGATGAATTGATTTTGTTTTTTTCTCTTTTGTTACTTCTTGTAGTATTGCATATGCTTATTGACATGTTGTCACTTATGTTGATATATTGCACTTCTGTTCTTTCCTTCTTTGTCATTGTAAGGGGGAAGGTGATGTAGTGTATTCATACTCCTGCTCTTGCTGTCGAGGTTGCGCGGTCTTCCCCACGTGCCCTCAAATGTATTATATTGTTTTCCCTCAGGGGTTCCTAGGCAACGGTCTGGTTCCACGGCAGTTACTCCTGCTGTGGATTCCCGACCGGATGCCCAGGAACGTCGTGGGCTTGTTGCCAATAAATCAGCTGGTCAATCTGCCACCCTGGTGTCATCATTTCATCTTCCACTTCCCTTTGACACCGGACTCGCCAGGGTACTGAGTCAAGCAGGTTAGGCAGGGTCCAGTCAGAGCTATGGCGTATACGAAAGTTGTCAAAAGCTGAAAACGCACGGTTCGAGCGCCACCTGGATCTGATATATCACCCCAAACACAAATATAGCGCCTAGAGGGTAAGATGCTACAGTACTAGTAACATGGAGCACTATAACCAAGGTATGACATAGGGGAAAGGTTTGGTGTCCTCAGCAGCCTCGGTAAACTCTCTGATTCACTGGGGGTTTGTTTACCACAGGCACTGAATGGGGGAAGGTGCCAGGGAGAATGTCACAATCTGCTGAGCTGGTCGTGATAAGTCTGCCCTATCCCCTAGTTTCTCACTGGTCCTGGGTGCAACGTGAGACAATTCGATGGGCCTCAGCTCCAGAGGCTGCGATGCTGTAAAACTGCTCAAAAATCGAAACCACCCTCCAACTCCCCACCATGGTTACCCACTGACACAAAGACTGATGTTGTATTCTATTTCCATGGTTACGGTGTGTAGAATGAGAATGTACCAGGGGTTCCAGCTGGAGATTCGAGGTCCGGCAGTTATGCGGAGACCTCTGATCTAGGCTGGCGTGTCAGGTTGATGCTGTGTACTTCAGAAGAATAAAGAACTCATCTTCACATTTCCTGCTCCTGTATTTACTCAAGATCCTCACTACAATTGGCGACGATTGGGATAGGACTTCTAAGTACACCCTACAGCTCTTCCTAACTCCTCTTTGGGACTTCATAGACTTTACCGGCGTGTGGAACCTAGATTTCCTGACTGTCACCTGCAAAATTGAGGCGGACTCTAGCGCAAGAGTGGCGTGTTGGCGACAGGTCGTATATTTCTTTTGGCCTTAATTCCTCAAGTTTTCCGACCTGACCTTCACCTAACTGCCACTTCGCGAGCGCATTGTCCTACCTGCACGCACAGTCAGAATCTTTACTCCCGGACATTCTGCTGCCTCCCGGCCATTCCTCGCTTTCCCATCTCCAGCTCGGCTCACGTCGTCACGTCCTCGCGTAAGGGTGACACGGGGTCACGCAACGTGTTGCCATCTTAGGAAGGCACTTTACCATCTTTACCATTGTTCTACATAGCAACTGAGCGCGCACCTTCAGTTATTGATTCCTCACGTTAAAGTCGGTGACGCACACATCTTTTCAGCAGCTGAGCGTGCACCTCCAGTTTCTTCGTCTAAACAAAATCGGTGACACGCACACCTTTCATATCTTCTTAAACAACCAACTCTGCGTGCACCTTCATTTTTAAGAAACCCGGTGACACGCACACCTTCACTATTTAAGCGTGCACCTTTATTATAAGAAAATCGGTGACACGCACACCTTCACTATTTTAAAGTGCCACAAGTGTATATTCAATTTGCGTGCACCTTTATCCTCCTAAAGTCGGTGACACGCACACCTTAGCACTTTTATTCATCTCCTATTTCCCAGTGACATCTACTCTGTTTCTGATTTTTGTGCTTAATATATTATCCTATTGTGTCATCTTTATTTATTATCCTACGGTAGCATCATTATTATTTGGTAATGCACACTGTTTTTCTAATTTATGGAATTGTTTCCTTACTCAGCACATTTTAGGTAACTCATCCTTAGTGGTTGCATTTTTTTTTTCTCTTTATACAAACTTAACCTCTTAAAATGCAAAATTTCACTTGTCCCCCACACTTTTTACCAGAACCAGGTATTCCTAAAACAAAATGGAAGCAATGGTTTAAAGGTTTCACCAGCTATATAATAGCCTTAGACGGGGCGAAATTTGATACAATTAGGAAACTAGCTCTCCTTTACAATAATCTTGGTTCTGAAGGTCAACGCATTTTTGATCATTTGCCGTTAGCCACCCAACCTGATGAAACTGATTGGGATACGTACAAAGAGGCAGTGTGTAGACTTGCTAACTATTTTATTGATGAAACTGGTGTAGTAGTGGAGAGGCACAAGTTCTACACTAGACGTCAATTTGAATTTGAGTCTATAGACACTTTTCTAGCTGAATTGAGAGTTTTAATTGCCACATGTGAATTTGATGGCAACATTGATTCCTATTTAAGGGACCAACTAATTGTAAACTGTTTCAACAAAAAGTACAAGAAAGACTACTTTGTTGTAGGAACCCCTCTTTGAATGAAACTCTGGAGTTAGCTAGGGGTATTGAAAGATCAGTTGTAGCACAAAAGTACTAAATAAAGCTTTAACTGAACCTGTAACGGAACCAGTGTACGCTTTAAGCACCAAACCTAAATTTAATTACAACAAGCCCAAAGAGTACAAGAAGCAAAGTGCTTGTTATAGATGCGGATCTCTTACACACTTAGCCAATGCTAAGAATTGCCCTGCTCTTGGTAAACTTTGTATTAATTGCAAGAAGCATGGTCATTTCACACGCATGTGTAAGAATCCTCACAAAATTAGCACACTTGAAAGTGTGGAGGATTCCTCAGAGAATAATGTTTGCACTGTCAAAACTTTTAAAAAGATTGTGCTCTCAATTGATTCTGATGCAAGTGAGGATCGCCCGTTGTGCGATGTTACCATTGGTGACGTACAAACACAAGTAACTGTAGATTCTGGTTCTCCAGTAACTTTTGTCACTGACATTTTATTTTACAAGCACTGGAATTCAATTCCATTATATCCACCAGATATCCGCACCATTTCTTTTGGAGGGCACAATATTGATATGCTTGGTTTCTTTCTCAATAATATTAAATTCAAAGATCGAGTAATTTTCACTAAAGTGTACGTGGCGAAAAAAGGTTATAATATCCTAGGGTGGAAAGATCAAGGGAAGTTTGGTATGGTATTAAGACCAGGCACTTCATGTCCTATTTCTTTAGTGGATATTCCTGAAATTCCTTCTCTGCAGCAACTACTTACTAAACACGATTCATTATTCAAGGACAAATTAGGTCTTGTGCATAATTTTGAACATAGAATTATTTTAAAGAAGAATGCGGTTCCCATCATTCACAAAGTAAGGAATGTTCCAATATGCATTAGAGACCAATTAAAACAACACTTGGAGAATCTTTGCTCTGATAAGGTCATCGAACCGATCGATTCATCGGAATGGATTTCTCCGATCGTCGTTGCAAAGAAAAAGGGCACAAAAGACATCAGACTTTGCATTGACTTAAGATCATTGAACAAAAGTATTTTAATCGATTGCTTTCCATTACCTAAAATTCAAGAGATGTTAGCTCAGTTGGGCGGTGCCAAAGTTTTTTCATGCCTGGATTTAAAATCCGCTTATCATCAAGTCGAACTTTCTGAAGACTCCCACTCTCTCACGGCTTTTAATACTCCTTTTGGTGCTTTTAGATTTTTGCGAATGCCTTTCGGCTTAGCATCTGTTGCTTCTGTTTTTCAGAAATTAATGTATAAATTGTTTGGGGAGTGCAACAATGTTCTTGCTTACCAAGACGACATTCTGGTGTTTTCTAAAAATTCCAATGAACATCTTGAAAATTTGTCTAACGTATTACAAATTTTAGAGTCAAACGGTTTTACAGTTAAAAAAGAGAAGTGCAAGCTTTTAGTTAAAGAAATTGACTATCTTGGTCATCATATTTCTGAATCTGGTATCACACCCAAATCTGACCTGGTCAAAGCCATTGTTGAAAGTCCCTCTCCCGAGAATAAAGATCAGTTAAGATCTTTTCTTGGGCTATGCGAATATTATTCTCGGTTCATTGATAGCTTTGCCCTCCAAACTGAACCTTTACGAAAACTACTTAGGAAGGGTGAACAGTTTATCTGGACAGACACTGAGTCTGGAGCATTCAGCAACTTAAAGAACCTTATTGTTAAAGCTCCTGCTCTACACTCTTTCGCAGATAATGTACAATCTATTGTTACTGTAGATGCTAGCGGTGTGGGATTAGGTGCGGTTCTTTCCCAATTAGTAGAAGGTGTTGAACATACGGTGGGTTTTGCCTCCAGATCGCTATCTCAAACAGAACGTCACTATAGCACTATAGAAAGGGAGGCTTTGGCATGCGTTTGGGCTACCAAGCATTTTGAAACATTTCTTTGGGGCAGAAGATTTGTCCTGGTCACTGACCATAAGCCTCTTGTTTTTTTGTTATCCAGAAAAGATCATGATAAGGTTAGTCCTAGATTAGTGAGACCTCTTTCCAGAATGTTTGAATTCAATTTCTTAATCAAACACATTCCAGGTGGGAAAAATGCCCGAGCTGATTTTTTATCCAGGTGCCCTATACTTGAGGAGCCCTACATTTCTTTTAACGATGATACTGAATGTGTCATTGGCATGGTTGATGGTTTAGTTGTGTTGGGTGGTGCCATCAACAACTCTGAATGGTTGGAATGTGCTAAATGTGATGATTTACAAAATTTAATCAAAAGACATATTAGTAATGGCTGGCCTGAAGAAAGGAATTTGGAGGAAGGTTTACGTCAGTTTTACAAAGTAAAAGATGACCTCACTATTGAAAATGATTTTGTCATGAAGGAAATTTGCTAATTCCTCCTGGAACGCTTAAATTAAGATTGTTAAATTTTGCTCACCAAGGTCATCTTGGTATGACCGGCACAAAAACGTCTACGCCTTTATTATTGGTGGCCAGGAATGGATGTCGATGTTGAGAACTTTGTGGGAAGATGTGTTAGTTGTTGCGAGTCTGACAAATCCTTGAAAGTCCGTAACACCCCTCTTCATCCTGTAGAATTCCCCAAGGGCCCTTGGGAAAAGTTAGGGATGGACTTCATTGGTCCAATGTACAATCTTAAAGCTGACAAGAAATTTGCATTAGTTGTGGTGGACTACTTCTCCAAATGGGTAGAGTGTAAGTTTTTACCTGAACCTACCACTTCAGCAGTGATCACTATGCTGAATGAATTGTTTCGTAGAGAAGGGGTTCCAAGTATCTTGTATCAGATAATGGAGTGCAATTTAAATCGCATGCCATGCAAGACTTTTTAACTAACATGGGTATCAAACATTTAACGGTGGCTCTATATAGTCCCCAGGAAATGGCATGGTGGAGAGAGTAAACAGGATGTTAAAAGAAACCATTCAGTTAACTTCCGTTCAGGGGGAGTCTGTTCTTGAAGCTGTCCAAGAGAGGTTATGGAGTTATCATAATACTCCACACTCCTTAACGGGTATTCCTCCTTTTGTTCTTCTTAAGGGGCGTTTTGGTTCTTCCAAGCTTAGTCCCAATTGGGTCTTAGAGCAAACCAAATGTTCTGAAAAGATTCCTGATATAAAACAAGTACGTGATTCTGTTGAAAAAGCTCAATTTAAAATGAAACAGGTATATGATTGTGACAAAAAAGTAAAAGTTGTGCAATTTGCAGTTGGTGATCTCATCAGGGTTAAAAGACCGGTTGGAAATAAGAGTCATAGGTCTAAATTTTACCCCATGACTCGTATTGTCAAAATTTCCAAACATGCAGTTTTTGTTGAAAATGGCAAATGGTGGAGTAAGAGGAACGTGGTTCTGGTGAAAAACAACGTTCATGATGATAGGGTCTTGGAAACCCCTTTCATTCATTCTGACTTATCATTACCAGATTGCTTTGTTCCCAGTCATTCTAATGAATTGTCTATTCAACGATCGGGTGGTGGTGATTCTACAGTTTTGCATGATGCACTAAATCAAAATGCTTCTGCTACCAATGATACTGTTTCTAGTTCTGATTATACACAAGGCAATGTAGTTGTTTCTACTGATGTTGATCCTTCTGGGATAAATGTTTCATCTAAGGAGGGTAAAAGAAGAATTCGTGCTCCTTACTATCTCAAGGATTATGTGCTACAATAGTGGTGTTTTTTTTTTTTTTCTCTTTTTTGTCTGCAAGTTTTTTTATTATTTTGTTAAGTTTTGATATTTCCTTCTTTCTGTTCTTTGTGTAAAGGGGGAAGATGTGTTGTATTCTATTTCCATGGTTACGGTGTGTAGAATGAGAATGTACCAGGGGTTCCAGCTGGAGATTCGAGGTCCGGCAGTTATGCAGAGACCTCTGATCTAGGCTGGCGTGTCAGGTTGATGCTGTGTACTTCAGAAGAATAAAGAACTCATCTTCACATTTCCTGCTCCTGTATTTACTCAAGATCCTCACTACAACTGACCATTTGAAAGTGGTCATTTGGGATGTACATTAAGGATCCAAATGTTACTTAAATTAGAGGTTTATCTGGAGCTGTAAAGGGCAGCTAGATAATTCAGATGCTTCCAGAATGATGGCCACCGACTGCCAGCAATGGGCCACCACCCAAGCTCGAGGGGAGGGGCTTCAGACTGTGGGATGGGCCCCCTAGAGGGGGAGTAAATTGACGTCAGGGGGACATAATGCTCTGCTCCTGAAGAATGCAGACACATATCACGCTGTAAAAGAGTGACAGATGGAAAGGAAAGAGAGCGGCAGCAAGGGATGACCTTTGTCATTCCTGTCCTGGCAGGGAGCGGGGGCCCAACGAGGGCCCCTGAATACTCCCAACATCTCACCCCTCATGTCTCACACCTTGGACATCATTAGGGTGAAGTGCCTGCTAATATGTTGGCGATAATATATGTGAGTGCACTTTTGAAAGGGGTGGCTGTCTACAAATGCAATGTTTGAAGTGTTAAATACATTCATAGTTGCACATGCCCACATGTCTGGTGCAACACCTTCAATCACAACTGGTGCTTTGACCAATAGCATATTGCATTGTGGGACGTGTTGTTTTGCTATTAACCTTGTAAAAGTGACCTAAGCAAGTTCCAGGATACAAAGTGCTGGCTAAAAAGTCAGCACTTTCATTAAATGTTGTCCATTGACAAGCACCACTGCATTACCTATGTCTACATTTGTTAAAGGGCGAGCACACAAGCCTCACTGAAATTCTTCAGTTTGCGTGCACTGTGTAATAATGTATGGAATAAATGTGGAAAGATTTGTTTGTGGTTTTGGGGTTGATGGTCATTGATATTTTTTACCCCTTGCAGTGGGTGACATTAATCAGTTTAAATACCATTGGACTAGGGTGACGAGGAAAGACTCCATGTGCTTGCTGGGCTGGAAAGGGGCAGATTAAAGCACCCGCCGCGCCAGGGTTGTACCAAGTACTCGTGGAGTGCAGACTCATCGCAGTCACGGTCCTGGCGTGTTTCTCCGCTGGAGCTCCACCTCTGGTCCCACAGATATATTTTGTCTTGGTTCTGAGCGGCTGCGGTGCAAGGTTCTTATGGCTCCTGTGTGGCCCACTCCCTTAAGATGACCTCCATGCAGGCTTCGGTCAGCTTGGCTTAAAGCTTAAATATCCTGGTCAGGGGCCTCTCCAGAGTCCTCGACCTCTTCCTGACCTTAAACAAACACGCAGGGCCCTATCCCTACAAAATGTCTCTATCAGCTGGTACTTAGGGCCACCTTCTGAAACGGAGATGGAGGACCAAGGATTGGTCACAGAGCCCAGTTCCTGTCCTGTTTCTTGAGGCACAGCCCAACTTCATAGCCAATAGGAAGGTGTGTCACATCCAAACTTTGAACCCGCCGGCCAAGCCCTCCTTGTTGCAAGGTGATGTTCAGCACAATCCAAAGGGGAGTGGGAAGGGGAGACAAGTAGAAACATACTGAGTGGAATGCCTGTTGTAAGCAATTGGCTTACTATTTGGCGTAGGTGACTCCCATCTCAAGGAATATTCACAACCCTTGTCAGAGTGAACCTTCAAGTCACTAAATTAACCTGAGCTCAACCCCCTGGTAGCTATGGCACAGAGCAGGCAGGCCTAACTTAGGGCAACGTCTAAAGTATTTATGCAGTGCCAAAACCGTATTGAGCGCCCACTGATGGGGTTCTGGACACCATAAGAATCTCCCTTGATGAGGGTTGTCCACCCATGCTGGTGCTACTTGATGTGTCGGCGGCCTTTGACACAATCTCACACTCCATCATGGTTGAAAGACTTTCCAAGGTTCGACAGGATTACACTTCTAAAGTCCGGGAGGACCTCAAGGGAGGCACTTAGACACTCATTGCGTGTCAGGCAGAGGCCAAAATAAGGGTCCAGCCCAGATCTAGTTGCCACTGGTAAGCTGGTTACTTCATGGAATAGGCCTGTTGCAGCTTGATTCTCCCTCTAGCCTCACAGGGGGTCAGCCAACTGACCCTTGAAGTCCACGTCTTTGCCCTTGGTACAAGAGGCAGCAGGTCCAGTCCTTCAGGGCTCCTCCAATGTGACAGAGAGCAGGTCCAGTCCTTCAGGGCTCCTCCAATGTGACAGAGAGCAGGTCCAGTCCTTCAGGGCTCCTCTGACGCCACAGAGAGCAGGTCCAGTCCTTCAGGCGTCCTCCAATGTCACAGAGAGCAGGTCCAGTCCTTCAGGGCTCCTCCAATGTCACAGAGAGCAGGTCCAGTCTTCAGGGCTCCTTTGATGTCACAGAGAGCAGGTCCAGTCCTTCAGGGCCACTCTGACGTCACAGAGAGCAGGTCCAGTCCTTCAGGGCTCCTCTGACGCCACAGAGAGCAGGTCCAGTCCTTCAGGGCTCCTCTGACGCCACAGAGAACAGGTCCAGTCCTTCAGGGCTCCTCTGACGTCACAGAGAGCAGGTCCAGTCCACTTCTCTGATGTCACAGAGAGCAGGTCCAGTCCTTCAGGGCTCCTCTGACGCCACAGAGAGCAGGTCCAGTCCTTCCGGGCTCATCTGATGTCACAGACAACAGACCCAGTCCTCTTCTGATCTTCCACAGGTCAAGAAATTGTTCTGAAGTGGGTGCCAAGAGGTGTCACATTTATACCTGGTAGTAGCTAGTGTGTGAAAATGATTCCTGGACATGTCCTAACCAGTGGGGTAGAAGTGCCTGTGTGCTACCATCACTACATCCTCCATAGGACACTACTCCCTCTGCACACAGTCTCCTGGTCACACAACTCTAGTATAACATGACACACACGCTATACACTATTTATTAGAGCTTCCCACTGCTGCTACAGCGCACCGTTCACTCTCTTTAATTTAGAATTACCTACCTCTGTTTAGCCTATTCCTCTCAATAGAACGTGTTAGAGGATAAATGTATACATGAGGAGATTCTCACTGTTATATTATTTCACAAAAATAATCTCTCATAAAGAGCTTTTCTGGTGAGACCATTTCACAGTAAAAAACCACACCTCCAAACCTAAAAGCAGTATTTTATTTGAAAACTCAAAATACATTTTAAATATGAAAGGCACACTATGTAAGGCTATCAATATTCATACAGTCCATCTTATTATTCATACACAAATTCAAAATGTCACATAAAAAGCAGTTTTTATCATAAATGTAAAAACATTAAGGTGCAAGTGACGTGCATCTAATGTCCCAAATATTCCAAAAGGTGAGTCTGCATCTGACTTCAAATATTTATGAATGAGATAGTTCAGCGGGTTAAGCACTTGCTGCTAAGACATGTGTGTGACATCCTTGCCATAGATTCAAATCCAGCGATTATAATCAGCTTTTGATTATATAGAGGTAATAAATGATCCATTAAAAGAATGTAAACTCAAGGCTCCGTGTGCTAATGAGCCCACTACAGAGATATGTGTGAAACAGTGCTTAATTTGAGCCGGTGGATTCAGTGCTTGGCCTGGCACTTAATTGTCAACACTGGCACTTATGACGGTCTGCCACATGGTAACCCTATTTGTCTAATATAGAGATGAGCAACACAACAGTTGTTTATTAATTCAATTTACCTTAAGAATGGCTAATATCTACCTTCCAAGCCACTCGTTTAGCTTTGGGGTCTTGAATATTCTGAATTGTCGCACTTGTAGTAGTGCAATGATTAGTAGTTGTGTTAGTACTGGCATTGGCAGTGCAGGCAGGGGCAATGGGTGGTGCAAGCTGCAGTGGCCGCCTGACAAGGGCCCCAGCACTTATTGTTTGCACAAACTAAGCACTGGTGTGAAATCTGAAGGTCACAGCACTGAGTGAGATAGATAGAGCCAACTCTGCGTCCTATCCTTTAAAAGTTCATGTAATTAATTTTGGGTGTGTGACATCGTGTAATACTTTCAAAGAAATCACACAAAATGTCAGGAAATTACTCAAGTATGAAAAATCTTGGGTATGTGCAGTGAAAATTGAACGTGAGGCAATGACTTGACCTCAATAGACATTCGAGAAACTGGCGTAGAGGCTGCTTCATTTAGATAACGTCCCTGATGACACATTTTCTACTTGGACCTACCTGTATGGAAATAGCTTCTGCTCACACCAGTCTCCTGCAGAAAAAATGTGCAAAATTTCACACTGCCGTAACTTCAGTCCTTTTGTGTTATTTGTGTAACAGAAAATTGCAAGAATTACACGAGTTACATGCGCATAACGACAAATTTTGCACGGGCCTAAAGTACAGTTAACTTTAGTAAATGAACTGCTAAGAAACACCAAAATTTCTGCATCAAATGATATATATATATATATATAACCTACTGGTGATAGCCAGTAGGTAGTTATAGTTAGGACCTAGTTTCCATAGTAGGAGCATTTTTTCATTTGTCAATAACTTTGGAATCGTGTGACGAATCCTCACGAAATTTTCAAAACTAATATGCCAGTCACTTCAGCTGCTGTCTTGGCAGTTTCGGGGTGATACGTCAAGCGGGGGCCGAGGAAATGGGGGGGTTCCAAAACGCTTTTCTCCATGTTAATTTCCATTGGAAACTTTAGACGCGGCTACAGCCTGAACTGCTGAACTCTATTTGTTAAATGGTGTAAATCCGTTCAGTAGTTTCTGAGAAATGTAAAGATTTCTCAGATGTACAACTGTGGCCGCGGTGGATCCGTGACCCCTCCCGGTCTCGTGCCTGAGATCTGATTAGCTGCCAACACTTCAAATAAGGAAGTGTTGGCAGCCATTTTGTGAATCATTTTAAACAAAGTCACAAGAAAAAAGTTTTTAAAAAAAAGAAGTGTGGAAGGGTAGAAACACCCTGACCACCTATGCCAGTTCGGGGAATCCCACAGGGACCCCCAGGTCACAAAAAAAGCATTTTTTTCTTTTAATTTTCAGCAGGAGTCACGATGGATCCACAAATTCAGCCGAAAATTGAAAAAAAATGAATCGCGGGCTGTCGCGCTTCATTTAACTTAGGCCCCTGAGTGGGCCAGGTCTCGGGGGCAATAAAAAAAACTGATTGGGGGCCCCGGGGACCGTCACCTCCCCAGGGCTGATTCACTGAAATGCAGGGGGCCACGCTGCCCCCTGCTACACTTGGGATAACCACCTCCCCAGGCTTATATTAAATGAGACCACCACCTTCCCGTGGCTAATACACTGAAATGCAGGGGGGGCATGATCCCCCCCACAGCCCCGGGTCCACCACCTCACTGGGGCTATATTTACAAATTATGCGTGGGGTTCCAGTCCCCCCACGCAGCCCCGGGGACAGTCACCTCCCAGGGGCAACTCTATACTAAATTAGATACGGGGGCTGCACGGCCCCCGCAGCCCCAGAGACCACCACCTCCCCGGGGCTTAATTTTTGTTGGAGGGGGCCTAGCGGCCCGCCTCGCAGAGCCATACATGGCACTGGGGACCGCCACGCCCCAGGGCCGGCTCCAGCAATGTCCCGGGGTGTCCACCCCCAGGACATTGCAGTTTGCCATGGCTTGGCAAGAGCACTGCTCTCACCAAGCCATAGCAAACTCTGGTCCGCCTAATGGAAGCGAGAGCAGTAAAAATGCTCTTGCTTCCATGAAGCAGATCAGAATTGCTTTTGGACAGAGGGAGCTGCATGTTTGCAGCTCCCTTTGTCCAAAAGGAATGCCGGCTCCCGCAAGGGGCGGGGAGCCGGCAGGGACCACGGGGGCCTTGAGGCTGGGGTACCCATCGCAATATCGGCCCGGGGAGGGAGGCCGCACTGGCCCCTCTCCCCATTTAAAAAAAGAAAATTGTTCAAGGCTGCCCTGGGGGATGGGGCCAAAATAGGCCTCAGGAGGGGGACCAGGTGGCCCCCTCCTATGGGGGGGACGTGTGGCCCTCCTCCCGTTTTTTAAATAATTAAAAAAAAAAAAGGATCAGGCCCCGGGGAATGGGGTCCCCGGGGCCCAAAAAATATAATTTTTTAAAAAAAAGCTGCAACTCATGGGAGGCAGTGCCCCCTTTTTCCACTACTCTGCAAATGTGCCTCCTGGAGTGCTCCTGGTTGGGGGATGAAGTCCCCTTGGCTGCTGAGTGTCCTTAGGGGCCACGAAGACCTCCTGTTACCTCCAGTAAGCCTCACACAGTGGGATTGATGAGAGGTGGTCAGAGACCACATCCCTTTCTCCACCACTCTACAAACGCGCCTCTTGGAGCACTGCTGGTGGCAGAATGATGTCCCCATGCCTCCTGAGGGCCTCAGGACTAAAGTGGACTTCTTCCCCCAAGCAGCAGTGTGCCCGGAGGCATGTTTGCAGAGTAGTGGAGAAAGGGGGCGTGGCCTCTGACCACCTCTCAGCAATCCAACTGTGTGGGCCTTACTGGAGGTAACAGGAGGACTAGTTGGCCCCCAAGGACCCTCAAGAGCCAAGGGGACTTCATCCCCCAAATAGTAGTGCGCCAGGATGCGCTTTTGCAGAGTGGTGGAGAAAGGGGGCGTGGCCTGCTATCAGATCTCAGCAATCCTGCTGTATGGGACTTACTGGAGATAATAGGAGGGGTAGCTCGCCCCCAAGGACCCTCAATAGCCATGTGGATTTAATTCCCCTACTAGTAGTGCACCAGGAGGTGCATTTGCAGAGTGGTGGAGAAAGCGGGTGTGCCTCTGACAACTTCTCAGCAATCCTGCTGTGTGGAACTTACTGGAGGTAACAGGAGGGGTACCTTAGAAATTCACTGAAAAACCAAAGGTTACAGGGACGTTCTAGTTAGGCTGACATTTCACTCGTACAAAACCCTAGAAATTCAACAGTTATAGTTAGCTGAGCTAACTATAACTCGCAACCCCACAATGCAATGCTTATGACCTCAGATATTACATCACTCATGACATGATCAGTGACATCACTGATGCCATCATCCACATAATTTCTGATGCACCCACTCACACCCCCATATAACCTTTCATACACATACTCCAACTTCCACACTACCATCCTCATAACCATTGACACAACCATACCAGTACATACACACCTACTCACTGATTCATAGGTCTATACACATATCCACTCAGTCACCTATACAGCCACACATAGACCAACCCACTCACTAATACAGCCCCTGATATATCCACTCATACACCCATACAGCCACTCACACACTGTCAGTCACCCGTAGGGCTACTCACACACCTACTCACTCACCCATAGTCAATCAGACATCCACTTACTCACCTATACAGTTATACACATACCAGCTCACTTATTCATACAGATATTAACACATACGCACTGACCTATACAGTCACTGACACAAGCACAGACTCACCCATACAGCCACTCTCACAAATACTCTCTCACACATACAGTCACTTATATACTCCAACACTCACCTATACTGCCTTTCACATACGCAGTTACTCACCCATATACCACTGACACATCCATTCCCTCACCAACACAGCCATACGCACACTCACTCACCCATACAGCCCCTCAGAGATGCACTGACGAACCCATGGAGCCACTGACTCACCCACTCACTCATCCATGTAGGCAGTCACACACACCCTCACCCACCCACACAGACACTCACAAACCCATACAGGCACTCAGACAAGCAATCAATAACCCATAACAGCCACTCATGTACCTACTCACCAACCCATACAGCCACCTACACACCAACTGACAGACTGATACAGACATCCACATAAGCTAATGACTCACCCATACATTCACTGAGACATGTATAATCACTCACTTATACAGTCAGTCATGCACCCACTAAATCCTCCATGAAGGCACTCATATACCCACTGATTCATCAATACACCTTGGTGTATATATTTTTAACACTCAAACTTTTTAGAAACACTCACAGTCACCGGATGATGTCATCAGTGATGTCATCAGTGATGTAATTTGAGATGTCATCAGTGATGTCACTGACCATGTCATGAGTGATGTAACATGTGAGGTCATAAGCAGTGCATTGCGGGAGCGCGAGTTATAGTTAGCTGAGCTAACTATAACTGCTGAATTTCGCTCCGATGTAAGAGTGAAATGTCAGCCTAACTACAACATCCCTGAAACCTGTGTTTTTTTCAGTGAATTTCTAAGTCTTTTTAAATTCCATTTCCTAACTATAATGTCCCTGTAACCTTTGTTTTTTTCAGTGAATTTCTAAGTTTTTTTAAAATTCCATTTCCTAACTAAAACGTCCCTGAAACTTGCCAATACAAAAGCAACTGTCATGAACAAAATCCTTTATTTTCACCTGCCCGATGAGTTTCAGGCCAACGCCCTCCTCAGTGGCAGTCCATGTGATATGACAGCACGCAGCAACCACCAGTATATTCCCACATCATAATGATAATTATGCTCAGGTGAGCCACTTGAAGCACTGGATTCTGGGACTGGTAGTTCAGTAAAATCCGTGTGGGTCGCTGCCGTCAAACACATTCACAGAGTTTCTTTACAAAGGTTCACAATATTCCTGCAGGTTTTCTTGCACATTACCAGCACCTCCTGCTCTGCATTTAGCTGCCCCAGTAAGTCAACAGCGGACCCGCTAGTGTCTCGCGGTGGTGCAATCCCGCTGCCGGGCCAGCTGCTATACAAAAACAGGAAGAGTTGCCCCTCGATGGGATGCACACACAGGTAGGTTTCTTGCCAATACAAAAGCAACTGTTATGAACAAAATCTTTTGTTTTCACCTGCCAGACACGTTTCGGGCCAACGCCCTCCTCAGTGGCAGTCCATGTGATATGACGGCACGCAGCAACCGCCAGTATATCCCCACATCATAATGATAATTATGCTCAGGTGAGCCCCTTGAAGCACTGGATTCTGGGACTGGTAGTTCAGTAAAACCCGCATTTAGCTGCCCCAGTAAGTCAGCAGTGCTGGTAATGTGCAAGAGCACCTGCAGGAATATTGTGAACCTTTGTAAAGAAACTCTGTGAATGTGTTTGACGGCAGCGACCCACACAGGTTTTACTGAACTACCAGTCCATTATGATGTGGGGATATACTGGCGGTTGCTGCGTGCCATCATATCACATGGACTGCCACTGAGGAGGGCGTTGGCCCGAAACACGTCTGGCAGGTGAAAACAAAAGATTTTGTTCATGACAGTTGCTTTTGTATTGGCAAGAAACCTACCTGTGTGTGCATCCCACCGAGGGGCAACTCTTCCTGTTTTTGTTATATATATATATATATATATATATATATATATATATATATATATATATATATATGTAAAGATTGAAAAAGGCAGCAAACTGCCGAAACACGTCTCTTAATTTGATGGTGGAATGAATTAAAACTACTGTCCCTTAATTGCGAGTGCCAGGTCACTTTTGAATGCGAAGGAGCCAGTGTTTATGGTAAGGCTCTTTGTGGTAGCACCTCTCCCAAGCACCACCTGAGATTAGGCGACAGCAGGCAGACCGCAAAAAGGAAGTGAAGATATATATATATATATCTATATATATATAGATTATATATATATATATATATATATAGATATAGATATATAGATATAGATATATTTATATATATATATATATATATATATATATATATATATATATATCACACATACACACACACACATATATATATAAAGATTAGATTTTGCCATTGTTTTCGCAATCCTTAATTTATTATTGTTACATTACTAATAACGGAAAATTTACTATTCTTATTTTTAATATTACAATTGTTGTCATAATCATTATTAAATTCAGAAGCAGTAAGGGCGTGTTTTCCCTGAAACTCGATACGGTATAAATCATTTTGCTTGCGCAAGAGCGCCACCTGCTTCCTGCTTGTATGTTCGCAGGTCTTCACCATGGCTCAGCGCCCGCTTGGTTAATTCCTCATGGAGAGCCGTTTTACGATGCCAAAGCATCTGACTGAGCAGCGAAGACAATTAATGTGTCTTTCCTTTAAGCAGCAAATCTATAGCAGTATTTACTGCTCGCAGGGCTGTCTCCCGGTCCCTGCTGGAGAGAACAAATGGCGTCACCGATGCACTGAGGGATGCTCGTCTCCTCACGTCGATTTTATTTAAGAACACATCTTTTACTTCCACTAGGGAGAACATATTGATTTTTAGGTCTCGCCTAGCGATGCAGCGCAAAGCGCTGCTCGCTATGCGAGATCTATTGTTGCCGACTTTTGCTCCGATGCGGGACAGGAGATGTGCACGCGCATGGTGCGAGCAGAAGTTGTAATAGCGCCGCAAGCCGTACGCGTGCACATCAACTGTCTGTGCCGAAACTTAAACAGACAGGAGATGTGCACGCGTATGGCTCAGCGGCGTTATCACAACGCCTGCTCGCACCATACGCGTGCACATCTCCTGTGCAGGCAGCCGATGCGCACGCTCACGGCGTGTCTTCAGCGTCGTGGTACGGGCTGGAGGCGCCCTTCCGAGAGGAGCACGAGCGGCGCATTCTGCCAACATGGAAAGTTCTGGAGAGGCGCTGCTAGAATCCAAGTCAGCGACATGCTGTGGGTTGAGGTAAACCGGCCCGTCCTTGTTTTTTTTTTTTGTTGCCTATGGTCAGCCGATGCGCACGCTCACAGCGTGTCTTCAGCGTCGTGGTACGGGCTGGAGGCGCCCTTCCGAGAGGAGCACGAGCGGCGCATTCTGCCAACATGGAAAGTTCTGGAGAGGCGCTGCTAGAATCCAAGTTAGCGACATGCTGTGGGTTGAGGTAAACCGGCCCGTCCTTGTTTTTTTTTGTTGCCTATGGTTTATCGTGGTGTTTTGTGTCCAGGTTTTTAGGGCTCGTATAATACAGCCTTGGTAATGCTTGCCTACAGAGAACACCCCTCCCACCTCCCAAACTGCATCAAGCGGCGATCCCCATGGCCATTTATTTATTTAATACAGCCTCGGTAATGCTTGTTAAAATATGCAAGTTGCTGTGAAGAAAGTAAGACTAACTGTGGATCATAAACAAGTTTCAAATCTCAACCCAATACCACCGAGCTCAAAGTCAGCCGCTCCAAGCACACTGCCCCCTCCTAAACCGTTGCCGCCATTCCACTCCCTGCGGGCCAATGACTCCTGAACCACGCCGAGACCCAACTCACCCCACCCCACCCCCTCCAAGGTCGGCTGTTCCGACCATAACCCCCTAGAAACCCCGCCATCACCCACTGTCTCTTTACACCACCCCACTGCGCTCCCAAGCCCTAGTCTCCATCCTAAAATTTTATTGCACTTGCGTCGTTTCCTTGCGTGAGCGCGTGCTGCTCCTTGAGGCTGCACCCCCAGCCAGGCGCATGCTGACCCAAGCTGCTGGCCTTTGTCACCCTCTGCCAGCAAAACACGGATGTGCTAAGGAGGCCTGAACTCCACTTCTTCAAGCAGTGGATTAAAAGGTGAGAGGGATTTCGTGGAGACACGTTTAGTGGGTGTTCTGGCCGCTTTACGACATATATTTAGGGTCAGCACCGGTGAAGAGAGGCGCATAGAGGGGAATGGGGACTACAAATTTGGCAAAACATCTTTGAAACTATGACTACCTACCAACTTTTAAAGTTACTGATGGACTGGACCCCTCCCAGCCCCCTCTCTTTAACTCTTCTAGCACCCTCTCTCGGCCCCCACCTTCCGTCTTTCTCGCCTTGCCTTCCATGTCTGCATCCTCTCACCCTCCCACCACTTCCGGGTGCCTCTCCACTCGGGTTCACTCGGCAGCCTCTCTCCCTGCTTGGGCCTCTCTCCATCCGTCTCATCACTGCCTTCTTCTTTCCACTTCTTACCTCCATTAACCCCCTGCTTTTCGTTCTCTTTCCCCTGATTGTGTCTCTCGCCCTTTACTCCTCCTCCTGACTCTCTCCTCGTTTCATTCTCTGCCCCCTCCCCGAGACCATCTCTCCTTTCTGTTCACCCCATCTCTAAACTGACACCCCTGCCATGTGGCCTCATCTGCCCCTACCTTTGCCTCTATGTCCATCGGTGATACCTGGGGAGCAGCGCCGGGCGTGGAGCCCTGAGGCTCGGGAGCCAGGGAGCAGCCGTGGACGTCAGTGCACCCTCAGTGAGAAGCTTCACTGCAACCCAGAGGTGGGACTTTACCTATGACAGCGCTGCGGCACAAATTTCATCATTACCACCATCAGGAGCGAGTGTGACAGCTGAGCACACGGTGCGGATGACAACATGTTTGATGTCACACTTTCAGCCTCTTAACCCTGTTCTTTTTATCGTGTGCAGCTTGGTTCACTGTTAATGCTTTACGCCTAGGGCCTTAATTCATAAATGCCTCTAAGGTCAAATGTCATGAAGGTTTGTGTTTCAATGAGTTAATATGGCCGCATTTGTCATCTTGTGCTGCGCTTGATCCTGCCGTTTGGTCATTCTTAGCGCTGTAAAAGAAAGCTGCTGTGACTGTCTCAAATCCTCACCTTTTCAAACTTAGCAGTAAGACAAAATGCAGAGACAGCCCAGAAGGATTCATATCGGTGACCTGCCCGTGAACTCACAGATCTTTGCAGTCAGCCTGTTAACCCACTGAGCTATCTTACAAACTGACTAACAGGAAGCGTATGAAATAATTATTATTACAAACGAGAGCATACCATTGTAGTGGCATACCCTGCACCAGAGGGCATTACGTTCATGTCTCTGATCTGACAATGGCACATGACTATAGTTATTGCCATTTTGCATTACACCATTTAATTAATGCTTCACGAAAGGAAAAAAAAAAACAATAACATTTACAATGCCAATAGCTCAAAACAATGTCATTGCGAGACCTATTGCATTGTAAATGCTTGTTTAAAAAAGTACTGGGCATTTAATATCCAATAGACGTTCATGCCGGTATCACAGTGTTCCTTTGGAGACGTATTGAATAGAGTGGAGACAATCTTTGACAAGGTTGGTAGCTTGGTCGGCTGAGCATATGCTGCGTAGATCAGTGTGTAATCTGCGGTTCTCAGGTTAGGGGAATGCAAAATTCACGTAATTTGCATTCACATAATTATGCAGAATGCAAATCCGTCATTTTGCACTCTATTTTAGCACGAAATGTGTTCTTCCATCAATTTGTCATGCAAACATAAATGAATGGGAGCTTTATAGAGTGCGCGGCTACTCCGAGGAGTGTTCTAGCATGTCCCAGCATGCATTTAGAACAAAGTACTGGAAACAAACACCACTCGCATTTGTTTGTTCGCTTGCAACATTTTCACCACGAATGGCGCATTTCACAGGTGCAGAATTAAGCGAAGAGGCATAATGGCGTAATTTTGGGGAATTTGCATAACAATCATAACGCAAAATTCCTAAAATGACATGCATTACGCCAGCATAATTTAAAATTCGCCCAGAGTCCTCATTCTGATAGCCTCATTTACACTCTGCTAAAGTTCAGAGAACACGTGTTAAATATGAGGAAAAAGTATGTTCATGCTCTGCACTTTTTCTTCACACCTGAACCATGTCTACATCTGCAGAGAAAGGATGGTTAAATTTGCAGAAAAAATGCGACTTCTAGAGTGGAAGGTGAGATAAAAATGTGTTAAAACTGCAGAGTAAATGTCGGAGCACAGAGCTACCCCAAATTTGGCAGCGCCGCTCTCCGACATTTTCAAAATGCAGGCATGTGCTGTATTCACAAGAATACGACACACAGGGGCCGATTCCGATCTCAGTTGGAGGCGCACCCAATACCATTCGGTCGGGAAAAAAGCCATGCGAAAGCCTGTTTCCCGACCGATCCGTACAGTACACCGAACGAGCAAGTACGATGCGCACAACAGCAAAAAATCCGGCCGAGCCGTACTCACCCAAACCAGGTCCTGTTCTCCGATCGAGGCGAATCCGGAAACGCCGAATCGAGTCGCACGGAAGGAAAAATGCAGCCCCGTCCGGCCGGACAAGTACGATGCGCTTTCCGTACGCTCCGAACCCGTCGCTACGCACGGCACGTCAAAGCATCCGGGAGAGGCGCACATAAGCTCCGATTCGCGCCACAACACGATCCACGGCTCCGAGACGAACACGGCACCGACGAGGACGACGCGAAGCGACGAGGACGAGGCGAAGCGACGAGGACGACGCGAAGCAACGAGAAGGACGAACGACACGAACCAACCATGAATCCCTTCGTCCCGATCATACCAATATTCTACATTTACTACCGGAACAGGCACGGACACCTACGGCGCAGAAGGTAAGCCAGACACCAACCACAAAACACATACAACACGTACACGACACATCACACACACACACGGGGATGCTGAATATACTTACACCAGCAACAGCAGCACCATAGGGGCGGGATGCCCATCACCAATGCCACATATGCACACAGGGGCCTGAATGCGCACCACCACCCCTACCCAGGGGGCTGGATGCCTACCACTACTACCACCCTTAGCCAGGGGGGCTGGATGCCTACCACTACTACCACCCTCACCCAGGGGGCTGGATGCCTACCACTACTACCACCCTTAGCCAGGGGGCTGGATGCCTACCACTACTACCACCCTTAGCCAGGGGGGCTGGATGCCTACCACTACTACCACCCTTAGCCAGGGGGCTGGATGCCTACCACTACTACCACCCTCACCCAGGGGGGCTGGATGCCTACCACTACTACCACCCTTAGCCAGGGGGCTGGATGCCTCACCACTACTACCACCCTTAGACAGGGGGGCTGGATGCCTACCACTACTACCACCCTTAGCCAGGGGGGCTGGATGCCTACCACTACTACCACCCTCACCCAGGGGGCTGGATGCCTACCACCACTACCACCCTCACCCAGGGGGGCAGGATGCCTACCACTACTACCACCCTCACCCAGGGGGCTGGATGCCTACCACTACTACCACCCTCACCCAGGGGGCTGGATGCCTACCACTACTACCACCCTTAGCCAGGGGGCTGGATGCCTACCACTACTACCACCCTCACCCAGGGGGGCTGGATGCCTACCACCACTACCACCCTCACCCAGGGGGGCAGGATGCCTACCACTACTACCACCCTCACCCAGGGGGGCTGGATGCCTACCACTACTACCACCCTCACCCAGGGAGGGCTGGATGCCTACCACTACTACCACCCTCACCCAGGGGGCTGGATGCCTACCACTACTACCACCCTTAGCCAGGGGGCTGGATGCCTACCACTACTACCACCCTCACCCAGGGGGGCTGGATGCCTACCACTACTACCACCCTTAGCCAGGGGGCTGGATGCCTACCACTACTACCACCCTTAGCCAGGGGGCTGGATGCCTACCACTACTACCACCCTTAGCCAGGGGGGCTGGATGCCTACCACTACTACCACCCTCACCCAGGGGGCTGGATGCCTACCACTACTACCACCCTTAGCCAGGGGGGCTGGATGCCTACCACTACTACCACCCTTAGCCAGGGGGCTGGATGCCTACCACTACTACCACCCTCACCCAGGGGGCTGGATGCCTACCACCACTACCACCCTCACCCAGGGGGCAGGATGCCTACCACTACTACCACCCTCACCCAGGGGGGCTGGATGCCTACCACCACTACCACCCTCACCCAGGGGGCAGGATGCCTACCACTACTACCACCCTCACCCAGGGGGGCTGGATGCCTACCACTACTACCACCCTCACCCAGGGAGGGCTGGATGCCTACCACTACTACCACCCTTAGCCAGGGGGCTGGATGCCTACCACTACTATCACCCTTAGCCAGGGGGGCTGGATGCCTACCACTACTACCACCCTCACCCAGGGGGGCTGGATGCCTACCACCACTACCACCCTCACCCAGGGGGCAGGATGCCTACCACTACTACCACCCTCAGCCAGGGGGCTGGATGCCTACCACGACTACCACCCTCACCCAGGGGGCTGGATGCCTACCACTACTACCACCCCCACTCATAGGATGGACAATGCATGACACAACCAGCACACCACAACCTAGGGAATGCAAGATAAAGACATCCCCCCACCACCATGACAAGCGTGTGTAGGCTGTGTCAAATGCCTACAACACCGAACATGACTTTGAACATACAATGTGACCCCCTAGCACATGTGCCACACATATATGTGTGTGGCACCCACAATGCAAGCAGCCCATGACCATTGTGGCAATGGGGCCTAAACCCCCATCATCACAGTGACCAAAAGGTAAGTGTGGGGTCCATAGCTGAAGCACATTTTGACCATTGTGGCAATGGGGTCTAAACCCCATCATCACAGTGACCAAAAGGCAAGTGTGGGGTCCATAGCTGAAGCACATTTTGACCATTGTGGCAATGGGGTCTAAACCCCCATCATCACAGTGACCAAAAGGCAAGTGTGGGGTCCATAGCTGAAGCACATTTTGACCATTGTGGCAATGGGGTCTAAACCCCCATCATCACAGTGACCAAAAGGGAAGTGTGGGGTCCATAGCTGAAGCACATTTTGACCATTGTGGCAATGGGGTCTAAACCCCCATCATCACAGTGACCAAAAGGCAAGTGTGGGGTCCATAGCTGAAGCACATTTTGACCATTGTGGCAATGGGGTCTAAACCCCCATCATCACAGTGACCAAAAGGCAAGTGTGGGGTCCATAGCTGAAGCACATTTTGACCATTGTGGCAATGGGGTCTAAACCCCCATCATCACAGTGACCAAAAGGCAAGTGTGGGGTCCATAGCTGAAGCACATTTTGACCATTGTGGCAATGGGGTCTAAACCCCATCATCACAGTGACCAAAAGGCAAGTGTGGGGTCCATAGCTGAAGCACATTTTGACCATTGTGGCAATGGGGTCTAAACCCCCATCATCACAGTGACCAAAAGGCAAGTGTGGGGTCCATAGCTGAAGCACATTTTGACCATTGTGGCAATGGGGTCTAAACCCCATCATCACAGTGACCAAAAGGCAAGTGTGGGGTCCATAGCAGAAGCACATTTTGACCATTGTGGCAATGGGGTCTAAACCCCATCATCACAGTGACCAAAAGGCAAGTGTGGGGTCCATAGCTGAAGCACATTTTGACCATTGTGGCAATGGGGTCTAAACCCCCATCATCACAGTGACCAAAAGGGAAGTGTGGGGTCCATAGCTGAAGCACATTTTGACCATTGTGGCAATGGGGTCTACACCCCCATCATCACAGTGACCAAAAGGTAAGTGTTGACAAAGAAAGAGCTGCAACTGCCAAACTGCATGGATCATTCCTGGTCACAGAACCAAAAACTCATCTGTGGCAAAGTAGTGTATGTGTCCCATTGCAACATAAATTGGGTGAGCCAAATACTGCAGTGCAAATGAGACATTCCTTTGGCCATGTGCAGACAAACAATACCCATGGGGGCTGACACCGTCAACATTCATCAATGACACAATGACAGAAGTGACCATCAGAATGCAGAACCACATATTTGCACCAATGGGCACACAAATGCAGATATCCTGTGGAGACAGCATATGTGAGGTGAACAGATACCATACCATGGCAGCAATGGGACACACAAACCATGATCACTGTGCTGACCAATGACCTAGGAGTCCCAGGGACAGCAGGGGAAACACACCAAACAACATACAGCCAATGGCACACCCAAGATATGCCAATGCAGTGGTGCAGATGCACAAACACAAACAGGCAGACCAACACTGTCATCATACACAGCAGGTGAGGGGGGTGCCAGTGTCCCCAGGCAACCACACAACACATGAGGAGAGCTGAATACCAATCATACAGATGTGCATACACTGCCACACTAAGGTAACTCATGGATCCAAATCCCCTATGTGGGCAAGCAGGCATTGTCAGATGAGAGGGAGCACAAAACACACATGTCACACAGGCACGTAGGAACAACAACTGACACAGCAAGACACAGACACACCACAGCACCACCCCCAGGGCCCCCACAATGTGGTGACCCTTGGCTGCATAAAAATCCCACTCTGATGACAAAGCTGAATGTGGTTCACACTGTGAACCACAGTCATGTGTCCTGAGCAACAAACTACCATCACACCGACACAAGCACAAATCAATCAGCATGGCCAGTAAGCCAAGGCCAACATGGAGGCAGGGGTCTAGCTGGGCAACAACTCCCATCTGCACACACTCAAGACCACACCCTCGACCTCCAACAATGTGCAGCAGTGAAGTACACATGCACTGGTGACATTGCACATGCACCCATGACTATTCCAGGGTGGTGGGTGGGAACCAAGGTGCAGAAACACATCACACATGGCCACTCAACAAGACTCCTGAATGTCTGACACACTGCACACTACGCTGTACATGGACATGACGGCGATACCACACCAACCAATGGGATCCCAGCCACAGTCACACACCAATGAAGAAGCCAAGGTCACCCACAAAGAACACACACAGACAACAACCAACATCGCAGCCCGGACCCTGAGGAGTGCCAGCAGTCACACACACAACGTGTCACAATAACTTAAAGATAACACGAACTGAAAATCACATGACAGGGGCAAACAACAAGTGCCAAGGGGAAACCTGACTGTGACCCATCTGCGTCTGCACACAAACTCAGCCCTGACAGCAAACACACCTATGGGTGACACCCTGATGACCAGTAATGTGCCATGCACCCACATCACAGAGAACACAGGGAGAAGACTTTGGGGGAACATAGCTCAAGTCAGCAAGCATCACAAACAGGTACAACACTAGGGATCACAGCATGCGCAGATAAATGGAAGTGAACACACAGACATGCACATACAACACACACCTTGGGCACAGGCAATGTCACACGTGTACACACTGCCATGAGGGGACTCCACTCCTGTGTGAGGAAAGCTGTGCCATATGTTGCCTCAGTAGGGCCCCATCATGTCAGCTGAGAACTTGGTCACACAATCAACAATTAGCATCAAATGAGGGCTCCCGTCACATCAGCCTGGTCATGGATGTGCCAACGGAATCATCAGCACAGATCCAACACACTTGTATAGCAATGTTGCACTGACTACACGGATGAGTCCTTCCCCATTGATGCCCAAACCTGCATGTCCAGTGGAGATGGCAACACGGTCAGGGAAGTAGACAAATCCAACAATGGCAGGCACAACAGATGTGCAGGGGTGGAAGCCACAGATATGAAATTGCTAATGTAAGTAGGAAATCCCATTGCCAAATACTGAACACATGACACCCTCAGATGCTGCTATGGATGACATGGATACACCACATGATAGGACACATTCCCCTGGACCACATGGGTTCCTGCACAGTAACACTTCATAATCATGAGACCAGATATCACCATCACTGCAGCAAGGGCATGGTTAGCAGCACCAACAACATGTACATCTGAAGCATGAGCACTAGAGAAAAGAAAGTTGCTTTATTCAGCATATGTGTTGAATGAAAACGACGTCCAGAAAAAAAGAGCAAAGGCCAATGGCCAGTCCATTGTCAAAGTTCAAACAGGGTGACACTGGCAGATGTCACCCTACGCATGCCTGCACAAAACCAGGGACAATCCACTAGGAGGGGCAACCGGGGGGCAGGCCAGGCACCGCAGGGACAGGATCAGGGCTCACCAGGGGAGTCAGGGAAGGGGTGGTGGGTGCTGGAGAGCCACTGACAACTGCAGTGGAGGTGTCTGACATGGTGTGTGCCGGCACAACTGGGGGCATGACTCAGATGTCGTGGGTGCCGGCACAACTGCAGTGGACCCTGCAGATGGAGTGGACAGGTCCGCCACTGCAGTGCCCAAGTCAGACAGGGCGGTAGTGGACTCCACTGCAGTGCCTACCTCCAGGGGAGGAGAATGGGGAACAGGCAAGGTGGGTTGGACAGAGGGGAGGACACCCTCACCACATCAGTGGCACAGACAAGCGCAGCGGGGGGTGTGGTGCTGGGAGAGCAAGTGGCAGGGGGAGAAGGCCTGATCCTCTTGGGGATGGTATATCTGTGGGTGGGGGAACCTGGGGCAGGGTGTGGTGGGGGCACCTGTGCAGTGGGGGCCTGAGGGATGGAGGACGGAGACCTTGTGCCTGAGCTGAAGGGCGGTGGCGGGGTCTTGCTCTTAGGACTCCGGGGGACTTGCGGGTGGGGGCCTCAGTCCGTCTGCGCCTGGGGGAGGGTGTCCGGGGGCGAGGGGCACTCTGCTCCGTGTGGGTGGGCTTCCTCTTCCCCGGGATGCTGGAGCAGCTTCATCGGTGGGGAAGAGGCCGAGGTCACAGAGGAAGAGCTGCTGTGACTTTGGGGTTGCAGGTGAGGCAAGGGAGGGTGCTTTGGAGGGAGAGGGAACTGAGGACTGCGCAGTGCATGTGGATGCGTGTGTGTGTTCCAGGGCCCCATCCCCTGTGAGTCTGGCTTCAGTCCCCTGAATGTGCGTGCGTGTGCGTTTTGTCATTGGCGTGTGTGTCAGTGTGCTGGATGTGTGTGTGCTGGTGTGTGCCTGTGCCGGTGTGTGTGTGCTTGGGATGGGTAAGGTGCTGGGGAGTGTGGATGGAGCAGAGGCAGGAGGGGTGAGGGACCGTTTGAGGAGGGACACTGCTGCCGTCAGGGAGGAGTCCATGGACCTATTGCCCCTCTGTAGGTCAGACATGCCCGATGAGATGCCCTCCATGAACGACACCAGCTGAGTCAACAGCGCGGTGTGCGCATGGAGGACACTCAGCATGGCTGTCTGGCCTACATGGAGCTGGCGAAGGAGGTACACAGACTCCTCACTCAGGGCAGCAGGGGACACAGGGGCAGGGGCTGCGGTGCCTGGCCCAAAGGAGACACGCTCCCGGACATGGGAGCCTCCACGGACCTGGGGAATGGGAGCCGATGGGAGGGCGGTGGTGGTGCTGGTGGTGGCGGGGACAGCAACACTAGCTGGGGTGTGGTGGCTGCTGACACCCGCCTCCACAAGGGAGTCATCCTCCGAGTTGCTCTGGTCCTCAGCTGAGGTGGATGGTGCTGAGGACTCCTCGGTGTGGCTCCCCTTGCCCTCCGTGCCACTGGGTCCCTCCGACCACTCCTCGGCTGCTGACCCAGTCTGGCTCTCTGGCTCCTCCTGGTCCGTGGAGCTGTCCCCTTCCGTGGCCGTGGATGTATCTGCAAACAATGGGGAAACAGACAGACATCAGTCACCTGCACAAAACGCACACACCACTGTGAGCACAGCACATCACAGAGCAAGCCCTGGCATCATTAGTTGTACATTGCTAAAAGTGCCCTAACTGAACAGGAGAAGCCAATTGTCAGTCTGATGCCAAGCATGGCACTCACATCCCACATGGCCTTGCACCCATCTGTCTGGTGTCTGTTGGATTGCAACACCCCAGTGTGGACACATGCACCAAGTACACAGTAGTTGGACAGTGCAGAGGACACGGTGTGGCATGTGGACATGCACACATCACAGCTCTTGCCACTGAGTCAGTACAGGTTTCCGGATGAAAGGGATGCCCAGAGTCAAATAGGAAATGCATGTGATGCATACCAGCGACAGACACCATGATGCACCCATGTCCTGATAGCCAGCGCCACTATGGTGTGCATGTAGCACATGTCACTCCCCTGCAGGCTCACCAATCAGTAGACACATGCCATGGCGGAGGCATGACTGCAAAGTCATACATCACTGTCTCAGTGATGTATGACTTTGCAGCCAGACAACAACACTCTGCACTGTGTCACAATAGTAGGTCATGGGGAATGCAAGTCCTGGAGCTGCACAAGTGCACATGTACATCCCCCCACAACACATCCTCTTAACCCTCATCTGTCCAGGTCATACCTATTGGACATATGGGAGACCTGTGACACTACCCTCTGAACCTGAGCCCCTCACACTCTGCTGTGAATGGGGAACAGCTGCCTGAACTTCACATTCACATGCCCCAGTCTGCATGGGCAGCTGATTAGACACCTATGTGACACACAAGTATCGTCTCCTATGGTCACATCTCCAGTGGCATGCTGAGCCCCTACCAAGAAACTCCACAGCAGTCCTGGCGACTAATCCACAGCACACTGACACAGAGGCAGACACCTGAGGGGTCAAATCACTGCGCACAATGTGTCAGCTGATACGTGGGAGTACAGAGTGTATTGTATGGCCTGGAGTAGGCATGACTGTCCAGCCCCACATGAATGAGGGATGAGCCCTGGACTGTAGGCAGCTGGCTAAGTATGTGTGACACACGTCATATACATACTCCTGGGGCCCAAACATTGTTCCCACCCGCAGCATGGGTGTGTGCCAGATACCCCAGCCACATGTGGTGGATCAGCTCAGCAATTGGACCACAGATCAAAGTAACACGCTGAATACATGTCAGAATACAGGCATTGTGTAAGCAATGGACCCACCCATGATGCCCACCACAGAGTCAGGGAAACAGATGCTGTCTCCCACCTTGAGTCAAGCAAACTGCAAGGACACAGTCCTAAGTGACAGAATTCCCTGCATGTAAGGGCCACACCTGGGTATCAGATGAGGAGTGGGCAGTGCACAATAGAGGGACATGGCTCCTGGACAACATGACTGCTGTACTGTGGCAGTTTAACCAGGCCCGAGGAGGGCACATAGCATGTTAGACAGAGTTCACAGTGCAGTCTTTGACTCACCCCCTCCTTGCTGCTCTCTGGCCTTCAGCTGCCCATCCAGGTCTGGAAAGACCACCGCCAGGATCCTGAGCATGTGGGGGTCAGGGTCCGTGTTCCGCCCCTCCTGCGAGGAGGCGACAGCTTCAGCTGGACCCGTGCAATCCTCCGGGTCCAGCCCCGAAGGTCCTGCCACCTCTTTTGGCAGTTGCGGATCCGGCGCTTGTAGACCCCCACGGACCGGACAGCCCGGACGATGTCCTTCCAGATCTCCTGCTTCCGATGGGCAGAAGCCTGTCAGGATGACAAAGTGATAAGGCCATTACTACACATGCAACATATCCGTGCATGACACAGTTGCATATACATGTCGCAATCACAGGGGCACATGGTGTACACAGGCAGTGCACGGCTGCCCATGGACAGTTTTCCAGAAGTCACTACATGGTATCATTGCATGGGGAGTAAAACCCTGTTCAGAAGCACTGTCACTGCACCATACCTGTCCAGTGCAAGTCACTACACACTATGGGGGTGACAACTACTCAGTGAGCCTGCTAGCCAGTGGCGTGCAGACTCTCAGCCTTGCTAGTCAGACAAAATGCACATTCAGAAAGGCAGTGCACAGGACACTCACCTGCTCCCCTGGTGTCCCATACAGCTTGCTGTACTGTGGAAGTAGGCTGTCCAGCAGGGCCTGGTTCTCTTCAAGGCTGAAGGCTGGGGCTCTCTCCACAGTACGTGCCATTGCAGGGTCCAGAGGGGCAGAGACAGCAGCAGTGCAGTGGCAGATGTCGTCTTGGAGCATGTAATGCAGGCAAGTGGGCTCTCAGGGGAACAGCCAGCAATATATATGTGCTGGAGAGGCAGATACTGTCCCTTGTGTCCAAAGTGATAGGTCCAAGTCGTTTGCATCTTCTGAATCTGGCCAATCCATGGAATAGCAGCACCAAAACACGCCCACAGCATCCTTCAAATCTTCAACTTCATGACATACATGATTTTGCAACATTGTTGTGGGTGACCAACTGATTTTCCAGCAACCGACTCGTTCGAAATTCGAAACGCGTCCGTTGCCAGGCAAGCCCATTGTCAATGGGTGCGCACCGATCGGTCCATTGCAGTTCAACGCGCACAGGGGTACAACGCGTACCCGCACACATTGAAAGCAATGGGCCGGCCGGAGGCACCGATCGGTCCATTGCAGTTCAACGCGCACAGGGGTACAACGCGTACCCGCACACATTGAAAGCAATGGGCCGGCCGGAGGCACCGATCGGTCCATTGCAGTTCAACGCGCACAGGGGTACAACGCGTACCCGCACACATTGAAAGCAATGGGCCGGCCGGAGGCACCGATCGGTCCATTGCAGTTCAACGCGCACAGGGGTACAACGCGTACCCGCACACATTGAAAGCAATGGGCCGGCCGGAGGCACCGATCGGTCCATTGCAGTTCAACGCGCACAGGGGTACAACGCGTACCCGCACACATTGAAAGCAATGGGCCGGCCGGAGGCACCGATCGGTCCATTGCAGTTCAACGCGCACAGGGGTACAACGCGTACCCGCACACATTGAAAGCAATGGGCCGGCCGGAGGCACCGATCGGTCCATTGCAGTTCAACGCATCACTGTACATGTGACTGGCATATGTCAGCATGCCTGTCTCAGATGGACATATGCCAGCCACAGATAGCTCCCAGGGAGTGAGGGGCACACCTACATCACGACAGCCTGTCCAAACCTTATCATAAGGCATGTAAGGCTGCATTTCCTATTGTGTGTATGTTGGTGTACATGTTGTCCTGTGGGTGTCACCTGTGGGCAGCCACCCCCAGGCTGTGCACGTGTTCATGGGGACAGGATCCTGGGTGTTACGTGTACGTGACCACTGTGATGTGCAACTGTTCATATCTGTGCATGTGCCATGGTCACATTTCACAGTGGTGTTTGTGTATGTCATGTCACATACCCCGTGAGTCCCATGTGGGACGGTATGTTTGAGCCAGGGTGTCCCAGTGGCACAATAGTGATGGACCTCCACAGTCTTTGTGCATGTAGTGTTTACAATGTCTCTGATTTCATGTGCACAATGGGAGACAGTCTCCACATCCACGTTGTGTGTGCATGGACTCTGATGTTGTGCGTGTGTGTCACAGACGTCCATGTCTGTCCTGCCGTGGCAAGTGGGGCCACTACCTGTGGGGGTCATGTTTGTTTTGCTGTGGTGTACACATGATACTCCATGTGATGCCAGTGTCCATGTGGCATTACAGGGTCCCTGGGAATGTACCTGTCGTTGAGCTGTGGTGCCTGGGGCACATCTGTCCTCACATGTCACTGTGGGGGGTGATTGTGACACGGCAGCAGGAGATGGGAACTGTGACACAGCATCATGATATCCAATGGGCCAACCTGGGACAAATTGATGCCACCTGTAGGACCGTGTTGACAGATGTTGGCCATGTATGTACCATACATGTCCTTCCGGTACTGCACACTTCATGTAGTTGTGCCTCATAATGATGTATGTTGGGATCTTGAGTGTGTTCAATGCCGCATATGTGGGGTGACTGACAATCTTGCTTACTTCTCCTCTGCACTGCAGGGCTCCTGCTGTCCATCGGCCATTCCCAGACCTGGCAACGATGGTGGAACGGGACAGCATCCGACGGTACCGCTTCACCAGGCAGCTGATTGAGGATTTGGCAGTGCAGTTGTCCCCACATTTGCAGCCTGGCCGGCCGTATCCTACAGCGCTGACCCCCAAGGTGAAGGTGATGGCAGCCCTACACTTCTTTGCCACCGGTACCTTCCAACATACTGTGGCGACTGCTGGTGGGATGTCACAGACCATGTTCAGCCGTGTGCTCCGCGATGTTTTGGCGGCAATGTTGCTCTTCCTGAACCGGTACATCTATTTCCCTAGACTGCGACGACTCACTGATTTGAAGAGTGACTTTTATGCCCTGGGGAGGATGCCGCATGTCATTGGCTCCATTGATGGGACACATGTGGCTTTGGTACCACCACAGGCCCAGGAGCAGGCCTACAGGAACCGCAAGCACTACCACTCGGTCAATGCACTGGTGGTGTGTCTTGCAGACATGACCATCACACACGTGTGTGCCCGTTTCCCTGGTTCAGCACACGATGCCTTTGTGATGAGGAGTAGTCGCATCCCCAGGATGATGGCACAGATGCAGAACCAGCGTGCCTGGCTTGTCGGTGTGTACTGACTTTGTGCCATTGTGTGTGATCTGATCTGTAGTATTCCGCCCACTTTTCCAAGTCAGCTAATGTGCACTTGTCTGTCCGTAGGTGACTCGGGATACCCCAACATGCCGTGGTTGCTGACACCCCTCAGGAACCCTGTGACACCTGCCCAGATGCGCTACAATGAGGCACATGGTCGGACCAGGAGAGTGATTGAGCGGACCTTTGGTCTCCTGAAGAGCCGCTTCCGCTGCCTGGACAAGACCGGAGGGTCCCTCCCATATGCCCCTGCGAAAGTGTGCAAGATTATCATCGTCTGCTGCATGCTCCACAACCTGGCAGTGCGGAAGGAGTTGCCTCTCATCCAGGATGACAATGACCAACATCCGCCACCTGTGGAGGATCCTGGCCTGGACCACGATGCCAGTGACGATGATGATGATGATGATGGTGATGGTGATGTCCGCACACAGCTCATCACCAACTTCTTTAGCTGAATGTGAGTATCCTGAGGTGTCATGTCAATGATGTGAGTTGGCATGATGTGTGGGTGGTGCTCTGGTGCTGTTGGAGTGTGTCCATGGGCTACTTGACTGGATGTGTGTTGCGATGTGTGGTGACAGGTGGGCTGTACTCCCCAACAGTGTTGACATGCTAACTTGGTTCTGGGTGGGTATCTTGTAACATGTATTGTGCATGAGTTTTGCTGTTCTGTCCTGTACTCCATTGCTTTTGACTGTGTGTCATTTCTGTCCTTCACAGGGTACTTTCAGATTCGTTTGGTCAACTGTGTCCACCGACGACGTGATTGCACATCCAGGCTGGTAGCTGTTGTGTCCCTACAGGTGATGTGCGCCACACCCATGGACTTCCTTCCGTCTACAGTTGTTGACTGTGTGCCCGCTAACAGGTGGGGTTACCTTGCATCTGTAGTGGTTACGGCATGTTGCAACTGTGTAATAAACCTGTGCTTCACTTTGTGATGTGCGTTGTCTGTGGTCACACATTTGACTGCCATTTGCTTACTGCACCTGTGGGCTACTTGACTACAACTGGGAATGGGTGTGGTGTCTGTGCATTGCACCGTCTTCCCTGGCAACATCAGTGTAGGCAATGAGTCAGATGGCCTAGGTGTGTATGTGTCGTGTAGCCCTGGTGGTGTGTCTCCCTCATGTGTGTCACGTTGCCTGTACTCACATGCCTGTGTTGTCCTTGCTGTTGCAGTTCGCATACACAGTGTAATTTTGCAGTTCATCATCCCCATAACAGCACCCACGTTGGAATCACGACAGAGGCAAGTATGGTGTATTAGTGTGTTTATTGTGATACATTTGTGTTAATAGTGCATAGGATGGGTTGTGCTGTACATGAATCTTGCAATCCCAAGTTCCTAGGTGAATTGAAAGTCCGGGTAGACAGGATCCCCAGTATCGGGGCCACAGTTGTCTGAGACATTGGTCCAACTTGTACTCCCCATGCAATGTGTGGGAGTAGTGTTGCCGTCAACAGGGTGAACAGTCTGTGCACAAAGGCGAACATCCAGAACAGGTTCAGGCTTCCTGGGAGTTGCGCTTGGCCATCGGCCTCTCACTTTTCCCTCCTCGGACGACCCCTCTTCTTGGGGGGCCCTCAAGTGCAGGCTGCTGCGGTGCAGGGGACTCTCCGCCAGAGTCCTCCTCCCTCCCTGTGGCAGTTGCAGTTTGTTCGGCACCAGATGTTGTTGGCACACAGGGAGGTGTGGACTGGTTGCTGTTCATCTGGCGGAGGCATTGTAAAATGTCCCTGTGCACCGCCGTCATCTCATGCAGTGCATCCCACTTGGACTCCACGCGGGACATGTGTGAGTCCACACGGGACATGTGTGACTCCACGTGGGACATGTGGGAGTCCAAGCGGGCATGATGGGCAGCCTGCTGCTGTTTAATGTCTCTGAGGAGCCCCACTACCTGGCTGAGCTCTCCGGTGCTGGACTGGTACGCATCAGCTATGCGTACCAGTTGTGGGTCGTCATGCACACCAGCAACGTCTGCAAGCAGCGACCTCTGTCTCCCACCCCTCCCACCACCCCTGCTGACATGTGCAGTGTGTGCAGTGGCACGCACAGATAACCCTGGTCCACCTTGGGGTTGGTGGTGGTGGTGGTGGTGTCCATGGCCCCAGGTTGGTCCAGGGTCACTGTGCTGGTGTTGCTCCTTATTCTGTCCAAGTCGGCAGGGATGGTATTCGTGGTGACAGTCGTTGTAGGGGTGGGTGCAGGGGGTGCAGCTGGTGGTCCTGCTGGTGCTGCAGCTGGTGGTCCTGCTGGTGCTGCATGTTGACTTGCACCGGATGTGCCAGGTTGTTCTTCATCGTCCGAGGAGGACAGAGGCTGTACGACGCCAGTGAGCTCGGCATCCTCTTGAGCCTGGGACTGGGACTCCTCAGCGTCTGCTGCTGTGTCCCCATCATCACCTGTTTTTGGGAGACACAAACAATGTATGTCATGTTTCTGCAGGCATCAATGGTTGACACACATGACAGTTGTGACTGTGCCTCTGGGTGCGGGCCTGTACATTGCATTGTCCTAAGTCGTCACAGTCAGGGGTTGATATTGGTGTGGCACATTGTCCTGCATTATTTGGGCATTTCTATGTATTTTCTGGGGTGTGAACATGGTCTGCATTGCTTGTGTTTGGTTGACAGCCGGACCTCCTTCCCACCCACCCAGCCAGTCAGTTATCCCACCATGGAACGTGCTTGCGTTGCAGGGAGTGTAAGTTGTCTCTCAGGATGTCAGTCAGTGGTGTCCTGCTGTTTGTTGGTGCACAGTTGGCAGCAGGGCCTTGTGCTCCCCACAGCAGTAGCCAGTGTCAGCCATCTTGTGAGTCCTTCTCCACTCCCTGTGATGTGAGCATGGTTCAGGGTGGTGTTGATGGGACAGTTGTGGGGGTGAGCTATGTCTGTGACTACGACTCCCATCATGCCATTGCCTCCACCCCACTTGCCAGCATTCCCATACTTACTTGCTTTTGTGTGGAGTTCAGTGGGTGTGGGTGTGAGGGCAATGGCAAGATGGCTGACAGTGGTGTCCTGCTGTTGGTTGGTGTGCAGTACCCAGCATGCCCTTGTGCTCCCCACGACACAGCAACAGTGTCAGACATCTTTGATGGGCCTTTCCACTCTCTGTGGGATGTGCATGCGTGAGTGTGAGCTTGCTGGGCCATGTGATGGGGGATGTAGGGCTGTGACTACGACTCCCATCATGCTATTGCCTCCTCCCCCCTTCCCAGCATGCCCATGCTTCCTTCCTTTTGACTCTGCTTCCCTGTGGGTTGGGCTGGCTGTGCTGACAGGATGGCTGGGAGTGTTGTCCTGGCAGTTGTTTGGTTAAGAGTCCCAAGAGTGTCCCTGTGCTTCACACAACATAACCCAGGGTGGTGGTGCTTTGTGGGATCTTGTGTTAGGATGGAGGGCATTGCATTCTACCAGGTGGGTACTGTGGAGTTTGTGTTGGGGGGTGTGAGGGGAGGTGCTGGTGACTATAGTCAGTGCTGCAAGTCCCCCTTCCCACCCAGCCAGCCAGATATCCCACCATGGAACGTGCTTGCATTGCAGGGAGTGGAAGTTGTCTCTCAGGATGTCAGTCAGTGGTGTCCTGCTGTTTGTTGGTGCACAGTTGGCAGCAGGGCCTTGTGCTCCCCACAGCAGTAGCCAGTGTCAGCCATCTTGTGAGTCCTTCTCCACTCCCTGTGATGTGAGCATGGTTCAGGGTGGTGTTGATGGGCCAGTTGTGAGGCTGAGCAATGTCTGTGACTACGACTCCCATCATGCTATTGCCTCCACCCCCTTCCCAGCATGCCCATGCTTCCTTCCTTTTGACTCTGCTTCCCTGTGGGGTGGGCTGGCTGTGCTGACAGGATGGCTGGGAGTGTTGTCCTGGCAGTTGTTTGGCTAAGAGTTCCAAGAGTGTCCCTGTGCTTCACACAACATAACCCAGGGTGGTGGTGCTTTGTGGGATCTTGTGTTAGGATGGAGGGCATTGCATTCTACCAGGTGGGTACTGTGGAGTTTGTGTTGGGGGGTGTGAGGGGAGGTGCTGGTGACTATAGTCAGTGCTGCAAGTCCCCCTTCCCACCCAGCCAGCCAGATATCCCACCATGGAACGTGCTTGCATTGCAGGGAGTGGAAGTTGTCTCTCAGGATGTCAGTCAGTGGTGTCCTGCTGTTTGTTGGTGCACAGTTGGCAGCAGGGCCTTGTGCTCCCCACAGCAGTAGCCAGTGTCAGCCATCTTGTGAGTCCTTCTCCACTCCCTGTGATGTGAGCATGGTTCAGGGTGGTGTTGATGGGCCAGTTGTGAGGCTGAGCAATGTCTGTGACTACGACTCCCATCATGCTATTGCCTCCACCCCCCTTCCCAGCATGCCCATGCTTCCTTCCTTTGACTCTGCTTCCCTGTGGGGTGGGCTGGCTGTGCTGACAGGATGGCTGGGAGTGTTGTCCTGGCAGTTGTTTGGCTAAGAGTTCCAAGAGTGTCCCTGTGCTTCACACAACATAACCCAGGGTGGTGGTGCTTTGTGGGATCTTGTGTTAGGATGGAGGGCATTGCATTCTACCAGGTGGGTACTGTGGAGTTTGTGTTGGGGGGTGTGAGGGGAGGTGCTGGTGACTATAGTCAGTGCTGCAAGTCCCCCTTCCCACCCAGCCAGCCAGATATCCCACCATGGAACGTGCTTGCATTGCAGGGAGTGGAAGTTGTCTCTCAGGATGTCAGTCAGTGGTGTCCTGCTGTTTGTTGGTGCACAGTTGGCAGCAGGGCCTTGTGCTCCCCACAGCAGTAGCCAGTGTCAGCCATCTTGTGAGTCCTTCTCCACTCCCTGTGATGTGCGCATGGTTCATGGTGGTGTTGATGGGACAGTTTTGGGGCGGGCAATATGTGTGACTGCGACTCCCATGATGCTATTGGCTACACTGACTTGGCCAGCATACACAGAATTCCTTCCTTTGAGTGGTCTTCACTGTGTGTTGGTGTTGTTGTGGTGGCTACATGTGTGGATGTGTTTGTTAGTTCTATTTGTGCCACTGCCTAGCTGTAGTTGTGGTTGTGTTTGTACATGTGTTGGCACAGTTGGATGTGACTTTTTTGATGGCATGTGTTGTGTTTATCTGACTGACATACACATTTTGGGATGATTCTGTTCTAGTTGCTGTGTAATTGCTATGAGTGCATGGTTTGACTCTCCCCTTGACAGTGATGTGTGTGTTTTGTGGCAGTATATTGTGTACATTTGTTGTGTACTCAGCAGGCTCTGGGATGTCCTCTAGTCCATATACGCTCACTGGCGGAAGGATGGCCCGCACCTTCTCCTCCCAGGGCCTGAGGTATATTGGCTTGGCAGGAGGGCCACTGCCGGTGTGTTGGCTGTTGATGTAGTCTTTCTTCAGCATGTCCCGTACCCTCCTGCGCACGTCATACCACCTGTTCTGGATGTCGGTCTTTGTGCGCCGACATGGTGATTGGGCGTTCACCCTGTTGATGATCCTCTCCCACATCTTGGTTTTCTGCGACATGGGGGTCTGTTGGACCAGAGTGCCAAACAGCTGTGGCTCCACCCTGAGGATCTCGTCTACCATGACTTCCAATTCACTATCTAGGAACTTGGGATTCTTCTTGGGGGGCATGGTGATGGGTGGTGATGGTGGGTGATGTGTGTGTTGGTGTGCAGGTGAGGGTGTGTGAGTGTGTGTTTTGCTGGGTGTATGTGAGGTAGGTATTTGTTGGTGTGCTGATGGTGTGTGGCTTGTGTGAGGGATGAGCTGTGGGTGTGTGATTGCTTTCTCTTGGGTGCTGGCAGTGGAATGGCATTTGCAAAGGCTCATGGTAGTGATTTGTGTCCTTTATATAGGTGGAGTTGTGGGTGTGTCCTTGTTCTCTGTCCCCACCCCCCAGTATTTATTGGCTTGGTAATTGCTTGTTTGGCCTTTTTTTGGGTGATTTTTCCTTTGTGCTGTTTGTGTATGTTGGAAACGTTCTTGTGACCGAGTCGGACCCTGCATTGGTCTCGTACGGTGTTTTCCGTTTCGTTCACGCTGTGTTTGTGCAGTTTTCTATGCTGCGTACGCGTCGGTCGCGGTGTATTGTGTTGCTTCGGCTCGGTTTTGTATGCGTGTCGGTCGTACGGCTTGTCCTCCGTCCGACTCGCTCGTGGTTTTCGCGCCTTGCATCGTACTTAGCGGTTTGGAGTTAGCGTGTACGTTTCGGTCGGATTTGTTCCGGGTGCGTGTCGGTCGGTTGGATTCGCGTGTTTTTCCGGCCGGATTGCTGTTTTCCGTGCGACTCGGTCGGTCGACTTGGTTTCGTTACGTGTCGGTTGGATTTTTCGCGCCTTGCATCGTACTTGGCGTGTCGGGCGCCACGGGTACGTGTCGGTCGGTATTTTTTCCGGATCCGAGTCGGTCGGTGCTTTTTCCGGCCCGAATCGGAATCGACCCCACAGTGTTTTCACTACTGCTGGCACTAAATTTAGCTGCTGAGTGCCAATGCAGGCACTCTTGCACCATATGTGCAAGGGTGCCCACATTGCAGGGAATGATTGTTTATTTGCAGGAAAGTGTCCCTTCTGCACATAAACAATACATAATGGTGATTTGTTACTTCTATGTGTGCTGCAAAATGCAGCACACATAGAAATAGCAAATCATCATTATTTAATGAGTGTTTATGTGCAGGAAAGGATACCTTCCTGCACATAAGCAATAATTAATGGAAGTTTGCTCTTTCTATGTGTGCTACAGAATGCAGCACACATAAAAAAAAGCAAAAAAACGAGGAGAAATAAAAGTATTTCTCCTAATTTCTCCATTCTAATGCCTGCTCTTGCATGGGGTTAGTTTTTGGCACTGCCTCAGGCTTACCCGTCCTTGTAACTCTAGGGCAGCATCAAAAGCAATGGGTGTTGCAGTGGAATGCCTACAGCAACACCCATTGCACGCCCCTTTCACGCTAAGTGATTCGTCTAAAGTTGCCATATTTACAAGGCAGCGTTAAACCACAAAGGTTGCCTTTTCACCACTTTGTAAATATGGAGAAAGGCGTAGCGCCACCAGAACATTGCTAAAAGTGACGTTCTGGTGTCGATATCCCCTTGTAAATATGCACCTGCGTTTTTTTTTACATTTCATTATCACACGTTTTCCTCCAAACTCCCATTTATGCTTTGAGGAAGCATGCAGAGGATGGTGGTGGATGCGATTACAATGCCGCTAGGATGGAGGTGGCAGTCTGGTGTAGGTACTTGCAGGCCAAGGTCACCACCGATCACACGGCTGCCATCACCCTACAGATATATGAATGTATGTATGTGCTGACAAGCTCCTGTGGCATCCCTCAGACCTTGGGCAGGAATTTGTCAGCCAGCTGTGACAACGCTGCGCCCTTGACGCCAACCAGCAGAGATGTAATGGTTGCGCCAGAGCTGCTCCATGCGATGCAGATGGGCTTGTATAGCTGCAAGTTCTTGCCCCTACACTGATTAGCGGGCACCAAACCAGGCTAGAAGGGGTGGCCGAGTAGTCTCCGGGGCTGAGCATACCACTCAGCGCCAAAAAACCATTTAAAACAAGAAAATTACTAACTCATGCACACTTGCATACTTACATGACATATCGCTGGACGCAGAAAATATATGTAATCTCAGCGCACTTACATGTGGGGCATAAAGCTGCAGAAAACCTCACCTTTTAGTAAAAATGTGGTTTTCTTTAAATATGGCGCACAACCATTATCCGCTCATGTGGAAGGGTTAACTCTGTATCAATGGACAATGGCCCCTGATTTCTTGAAAATGTGTAAACATGTACAAATCTGGACATAGGTTTTGGATCTTTGATTACACTTTTAACTTGAATAGAATTTTCCAACCAATTATTTGCCGCATAGTATGAAAACTGAATTTGCATGTGGAAAACCAGATGAAAGGGGTATTTTGGTACAGTTTGTTTATAGCTCAAAGATGGCGACATTTTGTGTCACACGTATTCAGTGTCCTTCTTATCAATGATGTAATTCAGTTGCTTGGTTTTGACATGTATACTTATTAACACTCATCCAATGTAGTGCTTGGCACAATGCTGAGAGAATGCATGGCCGGAGATACCACATGGAAACGTGGTCTAACAGTGAGAGACTATAGCACAGGGATTGCCTCTGATTATTTTGAAACGACCCAAGGGGTTTTCTTGTCTTTATGCACAATAATGTATTCTGGACCTGGAGGTTAGGGATAGACTCAACTGTCCACGCCTGGAAACAGTATTATAACTAAATCGTTTTTAGGTCGAGCCTAGCGCAGCGCGCATGCGCTGCTCTAGGAGAGGGCCTCTTGGAATCACTCCAGACTTTCTGAAAACTCGTGCGTGTGGCTTTAGATTTTCCACACATTGTATTGGCCTTTGCGTGTGGCTTTCAAAAATGAAAGCACGCAATTGGCCAAAGGCGGGTGCATGTCTCACCTTTTTCAGTAAATGTTTACTCCCACGGCATCCAGCTTGCGGGAGCGAGCAGCGGAGCGCAGGGTGCCATCTGTTGTGGATCATGTTTGCTTTCACTTTCGCGGCCGCGTGGCCGCACTTGTTTACATTTGCCTGTCTTTGCTAATTTCCCTGCCACAAAACCTTCATAGGCGCTGCCTTTTTCGGCGCCTGCTGTGCCGCTCTTAATCTCCCCATGCCCATGCCCACACCACTTTACCGCTTCCACAACAGTGCTTGCCCGCTCTTTACTCCCGGGGATTTCAACGAGAATCCCATGCTTGTTTTGTATTTTAATCTGCCTCCCATGTATGCATTACCAAGCATGCCACGGGGCACTGGCCTCAGCAGACCACGTTCATCGATGGAACTCGATTTCCATGAATGAAAGAGCATTGCGCCTATTATCGAGCCGGGATGTTATGACCTCAGATAAAGTTCTGTTGATACCAGGTATTGTTCTCGCTTGTCTTCTCCTGTTTTCTAGATCTGTGCTCCCATACCTCAGGTTGGGGGCATCTGAGGCCAAATATAGCTCTCTCGTGCCACAGGTTCGCTTACACTTTTATCCTCAGTTTTAAAATGAGGAAAGGCGTGAACACCAGTATCAGACCTCTAGCGGCTGCTGCTGTACAAAAACACATTTTGTTTCACAGTGAAAGTTGTCGGTGGATACAGGGGGTCTAGGCAAATTAGGACAGGACATTGCTTCTGAAAGGCTGATGGGGCTGAGGCAGAGCAAGTCAGAGTTTGGGGTTTATATCCTGCCCTGAGATGTACTGTGCTGTCGTCTCTGTTCTCCCCAGCCCTATTGCATTTTCACAATTAAAGGCCTGCCAGGAAACCATCCCAATTTTCATGTTGGGAATTCTGCTTTTGTCTTATTTCGGGAGTCCAGTCTTTACAGGAAAATGCACAAGCGCTTCGAAGCAGGTCGGTCCTCAACGTGCAGTATACACACCTGCTTGCTTATTTCCATAGGCCTTCGCTGGATGATGCAGGTTTGACGTGTGCACCAGAACACTTCGCTGTAGACTTCAGTTGTATATATTGTTTTTTAGGTTATGTATAAGGTTCCAGAAATGGATATAACACTTTTTTAATTATAACATAAATTTTCAGCATGCTGTACAACATTCACAATGCTCTTCAACACATATTAAAAACGTTAACAAAGCCAATAGCTCTGTCTAAACACTTATAACGACCCAAAGCGAGACCTATTGGCTATGCCAATGTTTGTTCTTACTTGCAACTTTTAAGGCATTCAATAGACGCAGTTTGTCTTTCTGGATGCAAATATAACTGTTTGTGTGGTGATTCGTTCATTTACCTAATGGAAAAAGATAAAGACTTAAAAAAAAATTGTGAATCCTTACAACATAATCCAAATTAAATATGATTTATTGGGGGTCACACAGTGGGCGAACCACGCATGTCTAAAAGGACTTGTTCCAACTGACCATTTTCTTCTCTCGGTGTATTGATTTTACTGTTATAGCTTGTTTGATTCACAGTACATCTTTAGAACTCACTTAAAATGCCCTTACAGGATAACATACTCATGTAAGAGTTTTCAACTTACACCAAAGCAGGTGCTTTTTATTCTTTCTCTTCTAGAACCTGGAGAAGTAAAAGTGATACAAAAAAATGATATAAAAATTCAGAATATAACACATCTCATCTGGACCCCACAAACACATATACAACCATACAAGGTGATATGTATAAATATATATCGTGCTTCAATTATTAGATAAGGTATGGTTATGGAATACATATTACCCTTTTTACATTCCAAAAAGGAGGAGATGGTTTTTAATAAAGCAACAGGAGAGACATCACACAATGACAGGCTTTGCTTTCTTCTCCACATTAATTGTGGTAAGTGCAGAGATATAATATTGAATACATCACTGTGCTTAATACAAACTTGTGCCAAGACAACTAGGGATTGATTTGATTTTTCCCCCTAGTGCTGATTACTGCTAGCTGAGATCATCAAGGAGATGATAGTTAGGAATTAGAAATCATTAGGAAAATTAAACCTAGTGCGTAACATTGTTTATCTTGCAACTTTGGATCATATAGATATCACCATTTAGTGAAATCAAAAAGTGTGACAAACTTAAAATTGAACTCCTGCATCTTTGACAATATGACTGAATGACATGTACATAAACAAATCATGGAATTAGTGTTTGAGGAATATTCAAGCACTGAGATTTATAAAATTGTGTTTTTTAATTGTTCAAAATATTTCTAAATGATGTCATGTCAATGAAATGGTATCAATGCATTTTTTGATTATAGCCCTGAAGAAGTTCATGTGAAAGAAACACAGCTGCAAGCAATTGCATGATTTGCAGCAAGGAAATTTACGATTATGGAAGCAATAAAGGATACCTATTTAACTAGATGAATGGACTCACATGTATTTGCCTGATTTAACAATAACTGCCATACTTGAAGTACAAGAAAGCAGGCACATAAAGGTGCTGAACTGCTAAATCCCTGTTTTGAACATTATGGTCTCTCAATATTTTGGAGTTGATATTCAGTACCATTTTGGAGTTAGAAAAGTAAACCCCAAAATTACACAATGTCCCCAGTGGCGGTGTTTCTGACAGCGGGGAACATTTTTCCATATGTGTTGATGCAGGTGTGTACATTTTGACTGCACAAGTGTTAATTGTACATATATGCATGATACATTTGTAAAATTACCTAGTACGTTTACCATTGCTGGAGTCCGGACCATATATACCCAGTCCAGTCAATGGGTGACAATTGCAAAATGAACTTTCCTGGATTCCGGCACCGACATGGTCATTTTCTTTGGGGTCAAGTTGCTGCTGTGTAGGGGGGGCCTTAGAGGAAGGGATCAACGTGGAATACTGAAGGGAAAAAATGGAAATGGGTGAGTTTGCACCCCATTTCCTTCAATTCTGCTGACTTGAAGCAGGTGGTCTCACTCTCACAGTCGGCGTGACGGAAAGGCAACTCATAATCCGGATGGCGGTAACCTTGTCCGTACCGTCCTCTGACAGCTGCTTTCCCTCTGCCGCCATTGCGGCGGTCTGCAATGGCCGGTGGCATCTGCGGTCTTCCTTCTAGCAACCCGCCAACATCATAATTTGGCGGGCGGACCGCCAGCTAGGCGGGAGGGGAATATGACACCCCCGCGACGGCGGGACCATGACTGCCAAACCCGTAATCACGCCCCAAATGTCTGAGAGGTACAATAGTAATATGTGCTAAAGATATTTAGTTTTTTAATGTTGGTGGGTATACTTTTAGTTGTTTAGGTGTAATAAGATTCATTATACTTAGTATGATTTTTCTTAAAATAAGAATGTAAAAAATAGATCACTTATTTCTTTTATTTAATTAAGATATTTTATGCTTTAAAAAATAATGGTTTATTCATTATTTCTACTGAATGTTCATAATTAAAATTTTCATACTATTACAATTAATAAGAAAGGTAAATAAAACAGACAATAATAATATTTGGAAGTACATTTTTCAATAAAGACATTTTAAGTTCATATAATGCACATGTAATAAATTTGACACACTTTAATTAAATATTTCCAGTAAACATTTTATAGGTATATATTACAGAAACATTAAATAATTTTTAATAAGCGTATTAAATATGCAGATTAATTTTTAACCAAATGTTCACATATTTGGTTTAATAGTTGAAGGACAGATATATCTACATTTCATAAACATTAAATAGTACTTTTATTGTAGCTAGTAATTGACATAAAAACAGGCATACTAACATAATTAAATAGTTTATATATTAATAAATAGTGTTAATATATGATTTAGTCATTTAAGTAGTAATTAACATATTTACATAATAAACATAATTTCTTTTGCATTTCTTTAAACTTGTACAACAATTTACAAACAGACTTTTTCTAATATAATTATTTTTCTTTTTCAGAAACAGTTGCATCAATAACTTTTTATATTCAGTTAAATGTAAAGCAAGTCTTATTTTAAATCAATTTCGCTGCTATGTTTCTAACTACTAGCTGTATTTTCTAGTTTTTTTCATCTTCAATGTGAAGCAGTGGTTGGCGAGGATGGTGGTTCCAGGGTTGCAGTTCTGTGTTTCAGGTTAGGGCGTAGGGTTTTGTGTAGTGGGTTTTAAGTTATTGGTTTTTAGACAGACTATTGTAGTTATGTTACGTAGGATATGTAAGGATAATGTGCTTTTCACTAGAGAAAATATTTGTTTGTTGGTGGGAATGCATGTTTTGTATTTGCAGGTAATTTCAGCTACTTACAGGAATTTTTTCAGGTTGAGGTTGTAGGGTTTTTATATTTTGCATAGAAAAGATTTTTTTTGTACCCAGTGTTCAGCATTTATTTTCTTGTCTCTTCAATTTTTTAGAAGTGTTTATTTTTTTAACCATATTTTTGCATTTTGGACGAATTCAAAGGATTTAATATTGGAGGCGTGGCTTGGACGCCGGGCAAGATGGCAGCGTGATTACGGAGCTCCGTGCCTAGGGTCCTCGCATGGCTCAATTTTGAGTGGAGAGCACCTTTCTTCTGGAGCGGAGACGTGAGCATCTGGCTTAGTTTTGCTGTGGGAAGCATCTGGTCTCTTCAAATGCAGATTCCTCCCGTTTTTCAGCATTTTCAGCGAGGCGAGCTGTTTTTCACTTATAACGGCTGCCATTTTGAGTTTTGAACTCTCTGCATCGCGCTAAAGAATCTCCTCAGGAGCGCTTAACTCTCAATCTCTAAAAACACCTGATGGCTGGCTTCTCAATATGGGCAAGTGACTTCCTCTTTTATTAACTTCCTTGAGGTTTTCCTCCTACTTCAAGAGGTTTGATGTAATTTATTTATTAACGGCCGACATTTTGTGACTCTTTCGTCACACCTCAGGACATCTGAATAATAACTGACTTTTTCTTCAACTTTCACCCTGATTGTTGACCTTTGGGTATCCACCATTTTACTGCTCTGCTAGCGCTGCAGAAGATTTTCGGTATTTCACATTTTTCACTATATATACCTCAGTGATGATACCCTTACTCAAGATGTTCTGAAGCCTTTTTTTCCCTGCGTTTTAGCTTTATCTTTGCTTGTGCGCAGTAGGCACACCAATTCTAGTAAGAGCAAAGATGTTTTTGTGCCCTCATTATTCAGATTTTCCTGTTCTTATGGATTGATTTTCCTCATTACTTTTGAACAGCTTAGGTACCCTCACTATGTCACTATTTTTTCACTATTCCTCACTTGCATGGTGATTTAGTTGACTAAGAAGGTGGACCCTGCGATCTCTTTACAGAACTGAGATTTCCATCTCCTCAGAGTACATTTGACTCTGCTTTACTGTTCTTCGGAAGTTCAAAATTAAGTATTACTTACTAAGTTCCCTCTGTTTTTTCTATGGGAAGACTAAGAAACCTTAAGCTTACTACTTCCTCCAAACCTACTGCACAATCAGACTCTGACGCCGCTCTCAACGAAATGGAAGAGATTTCTCCTCAGAAACCTGATCATGCGACAGGCACCATTCCAAAATCACACCTCTCAAGTAAACTACCTGCAATTTCCACCAAGCGACCGGAAAAAGACCCTCCTTCTCCAGTGAACTCATCTTCAACCTCCATGGATGTAATCCTTGAGGAAATTCGTGCTTTGAAACCCTTCATTGAGGAAACCAATAAAACTTTGCAGCATCTGGATGATAAATGGTCTTCGCTGGATTCGCGTATGCTTGTTGTGTAACAGAGAACGGATTCTCTTCAGGTCTCATGCTCTCGCATTTCCTTTCTGGAGTCTGAGATATCTCTACTTAAGAAGCAATCGGAGGATTTAGAAAATCGAAATCGCAGAAACAACCTTCGAATTTATGGTCTTCCCGAGAATACAGAGGGTCCCAACCCAACCGTCTTTTTTCAAACATTCTTGCCTAAACTCTTGGATCTATCTACTACTTCTCCTCTTAACATTCAAAGGGATCATAGACTTGGTCCCAAGATCTCTGCAAAGCCTCGTGGAGTCATTATGTTTTTCTTGCAATATACAGACCTTCTTCAAGTCCTGTCTGCAGTCAAGTCCCAAAAACAAATTTTTTGGGAGGGTCAATGCCTAGTTTTCTCTCAAGATGTGGCTAAAGTTACAGCCGATCGTTGGAAAAAATTCCTTGATCTTCAACCTCAACTGCGTTCTATAAATGCCAGATCCGGACTAATTCATCCCTGCCTTTTCAAGGTCACCTATATGGAAAAGACTACCACATTAGACGATCCAGCCGTATTGCAGAAATTCCTCCGTCAACATGGAGCTGTCGCTATGGATACTTCAAAATCTACTTGATTTATTATTTTGCTTCACTATGTCCGATTGTTTCCTGTATATGTAATTCCTTAATCGTTGTTTTGCATGTATTTCTGTTATGCTCACTGTATTAAGATGTTTTACCTACCTATTTTCTCTCTTATCCCTTTCTTCGAATGTTTTATCTCATCTATATGTTTTATCCCTTTTTTATACAGGTGTAGTTCTTTTTCCCGTTATCGCTTCCCTTATGATCTCCCCTTTATGTCAATGTCTTACCCATGGTCCCTCTGAGGTTTCGGTGGAGCTCTGATGGTGTCGTCGCCGTCTTCTTCTGGTGTAGCCATCCCCCATTTCGTCTTGTGTTGTAGGTATGTTTTCCAGTCGTCATTTGTATGACATGTACTGTCTTTTTGTTCTCCAGCTTATCTTTTTTTCATTGGTATTCTTTTTAAGGTCTCTTTTTCCACTTTCTTTCTCCCTTCTGTCTTCTTTATTGAAACATAGGCTATATTTCTTCTACTTTCCTTCCTCATATCTATCTTATTCTAAATTTGGTTCTGCTCTTTTAAGCTTATTAGATGTTCACGCTTTTATCATTAAGCTACATTTCGGGTTACTACCTGGAACATTAAAGGATTAAGCAACCCTATCAAAAGGCAATGGGTGCTATCTCATCTAGCGAAATTAAAAACTGACATTGCTCTACTTCAAGAATCCCATATTTCTGTGGATGAAGCTTCCAAGTTGAAAAGATGTTGGGTGGGTCATGTGTTTAATTCTCCAGCTTTAGGCAAGAAAAATGGGGTTGTGATTCTATGTCACAAAAAATTACATGTTTCCCTTGTTCAACAGGAATCTGATACTGAAGGACGTTGGGTTATTGTTAAGCTCCTCATAGATAAGATCCCTATAGTTATTTTTAATGTGTATGCACCTACTTCGGTTGATAAGGTTTTCTGGACAAACATATCTGACAAACTGCTTCTATACGACGACGATTATATTATTTTTGGGGGTGATTGTAACCAAATTCATGATCCTATATTAGATAGACACTCTAAAGTTAAGTTCGTTCCCTCTAAAATGCACTCACCATTACATCCACAATACGTCGGAAATCGTTAGTTGATATTTGGAGACTTTGTCACCCTGACCTTCGAGAATATAGTTTTTACTCAGCCGCACATCACTCACAGTCCCGTATTGATTACCTTTTCCTGATTAAGTCCCTTGCCCAACATGCCATTCAGTCTGAAATTGCTTCAATTTTAATCTCAGATCACGCCGCTGTACTTGTAGATATAGATCTTATCCCTTTTTTTCCCCTACCAGGATGATGGCGTTTTAATAATTCCCTACTTCTTGATCCTAATTTCTGTCAACAATTTAATTCCTTTGCCTCTGAATTCTTTATTATTGACACTACTCCGGAATCTCGCTTTGTCATGATATGGGACTCTTTTAAAGCTGCCGCCAGGGGCTTTATTATAAATTTCGTATCACAAAAGAAAAAATCCCTAGAAAAACAATCCACTCAACTACTTAATAAAATTAAACAGTTAGAATATACGTATTATCAATCTAATAATGAATCTTCTTTAAAAAACCTTATTGATGCCAAACTTACCTTTAATAGATTATGCACAGATGCTGCCTCCAATTATCTACTGAAATGCAGTTCTTGCTATTATGGGGGTCAAAACAAAATGGGGAAGCTATTGGCTAACTATTTAAAAATTAGAAAGGAAAGAACGAGATTAGAATATCTGCAGAGTTCTTCTGGTACTCCTATTTTTAAAGACAATGATATTTTAAATGAATTTGTTACATTTTATAAAAACTTATATACACCTGAATCCCTCACAGAACAGTCTGATCTTTCTTCCTACTTTCAGTCCATTCCTTCTTCTCCTTCTAATCATATTGATTTTGATTCCCTGGGAATTGATGTTTCTTTAGCGGATATCTCCCATGCTGTCTCGGTTTTACGTCGTGGAAAAGCGCCCGGACCAGACGATTTTACTATTGAGTTTTATGATCATTTTGCAAAAAAAAAATCTCTTTGTTATACTCAGGCCCCAAAACTTCAATATTTGTCAACAGTAAAACTTCTGATTATTTCCCATTGCATAGAGGTGTGCGACAAGGATGCCCCTTGTCACCATTGTTATTTATCATTGCATTAGAACCTTTTCTAACTAAGATTAGACAGGATGATCGTATTTCAGGATTTCAATTCGGTCCACATCAGATTAAAATGTCAGTTTACGCTGACGACATCCTTTTATATTGTTCCAATCCTGAATCTTCTCTTCCCCCTTTTCTTCAACAGGTTACCTCTTTTTCCTAGCTCTCAGGATATCGTCTTAATAATGACAAATGTGAAGTTTTACCTTTAAATGTTTTATGTCAGAAACAACTCTTTGACCATTCTGGATTTTCTTGGCAACCATCTAAAATAAAATACTTAGGCTTATGGTTTGCTCCCTTAATTCCTGAAACAATAAGGTTAAACTTTGATTATATTACCAAAAAATTAAATGACGCTATTACACGTTGGCATCCCCTTTATCTATCTTGGTGGGGTCGTCTAGACTCGATTAAAATGATGCTTTCTCCTCTTATTTTATAAATTATTTCTATGATCCCTATACACATTCCTGGATACAATTTTAAGAAAATTGAATCTACCTTGACAAAATTTCTATGGAAAGGTAAGGCCCCTCGTATAGCCTTGTCTTCTTTAAAAAAAAGATAGACCTCATGGAGGTATTAGGTTTCCTGACTTTAAAGCTTATCATTCCGCTTTCTCCTTAAAGCAAGCTTCTTGTTGGATCTCTATGAACCTTCCTCTATATCCTCCATTATGGATTAAAATAGAGAAATTTCCTATTGCCCCTTTCGATTTCCCAGAGTTTCTCGCTTTTTCCACCAATATCACATCCGTACGTTCCCCTGTCATTTCCCACTCCCGTAAACTTTTGGTCCCTCTTTAAGCATCATTTTATCCCTCAATTAGCTCCTATCATCAACAACCTATTTGGCATAATAAATCATTACAAATTCATAATCGTTCTATATACTGGAAAACTTGGCATTCTAAGGGTTTGTGTTGGATATCTCAGCTAATACATAATGATCAACCCCTCTCTTTTTCTGATCTCCAAACTAAATTCTCTTTACCATCGTCCTCTAGATCGCAATATCATCTTTTATGTTCTTCCCTAAATCAATATCTTCTAACTTTACCAACAGATACAAATTTTCCTGTAAATTATAAAAACCTATCTTCAATACTCGACTCTTCCCCCTGCTTCTAATAGATATAAATTGCTACAATTTCCCCCGGACAGACACAAATCTAAGACTGAATTGGCTTGGGAGAAGGATTTCTCACAGGTCTGGCCAATCACTTTATGGGACAAAATATGGTTTAAGCTTCACAAAACCTCTCGTGCCGCAAACAGCACAAAAACCCTTTATTTCATTTATCACCAAGTATTATTTTCTCCACTAACCCTAGCATCTTTTCCATTAGACATGTCCTCTATTTGTTGGTCCTGCCCTTGTCTGTCTGCCGATTTAAAACACATGCTGTTTGAATGTCCCCCTATCCATCAATTTTGGCAGCTGGTTTGGTCCCAAATTAAGATAATTTTCAAAGTTCAGATCCCTTTTTCTTTCACAAATGTATTCCTGGGCACACTATCACCCCAATGGCCCCAATCTCCATCGAGTTTTAAACTTTTAGATTTATTGCTAGCTCTTGCCTTTCATCCAATAACCTCAAACTGGAAGCAGGCAGACAGAGTTACCTTCAGATCCTGGTGGAACGCTGTTTGTTTCCACCACCGACTAGACACTAATTATGTTTCCCCTATTTCCCTAGAAATTAACCCCTTCGCTGCTAGACCTTTCCCCCCCCCTGTGCTAAGCCTTTTTTTGGCTATTTGGGGTAGTTTGCGCTTAGGCCCCTGTAACGTTTTGACCACATAAGGTATCCACGCCAAATTTTCGTCCTTTTCTTCCAACATCATGGGGGTTCTAAAGGTACCCAGGGTTTGTGGATTCCCCTGGAGGGGACCCAGAAATTAGCCAAAATACAGCTACATTTTGTTTTTTTTAGAAAAATGGGAAAAAAGGGCTACAGATGAAAGTGTCTGGTTTTTTCCCTGCAAATGGTATCAAAAAAGGGGTTGTGGTGCTGAAATCACCATCTTCCCAGCTTTCAGGGACAAGCAGACCTTTGTCAGAAAACCAAAACATTTTACACAGTTTTGGCATTTTTCTAGGACATAGCCTATTTTTGCTATTTTTTGTGCTTTCAACCTCCTTCCAGTTAATGGTAGAAATGGGTAAGAAAGCAATAATGGATCCTGGAAAGCTATACATTTTAGAAATGTTGACAAAATTCTGAATTCAGCAAGGGGTCATTTGTGTAGATCCTTCAAGGTTTCTTTATAGAAACTAACCGTTGAATATAGGAAAAAATGAAAATTAGTTGAAAAAAACAGCCATTTGTGTCAACGTTTTCACCTGTAACTTCTTCTAATTATGAAAACTGTTTAAAAGCAATATACCGTTACATCCGCTGGACCTTTCTTGTTGTGGGGATATATGGGACTTGTAGGTTCACCAAGAACCCGACGAACCCAGAGCCAATAACTGAGCAGTGTCTTGCAATGGTTTTTTATTATGTACCGGGTATATAGCAATTCATTTGGGAAAATATATACATGGAAAAATAGGTATGAGAGACACCTATGTATTTCTGAAATTGGATTAAAATATAGATTTTAGAAACAGTAGATAATTGCACATTTCTGAAATTGTGAGTACCCATACTAGCATGAGAATTAAAGGTCATTTTTCAAAATGACTTCTTTTTTACACATTGTCTTTCATTTGGAAGGCAGAAATGCATCGAAAGTCAATAGGTAATAACAGTTGCTCTACAATTCTGTATTACCCTAAGTCTCCCAATAAAAATGGTACCTCACTTGTGTGGGTAGGCCTAGTGCCCGCGACAGGAAACAGCTCAAAACGCAACGTGGACACACCACATTTTTACAGTGAAAATTGACCCTTTTTTTGCAAAGTGCCTAGCTGTAGATTTTGAACCCTAGCTCTGCCGGCACCTAGGGAAACCTAGCAAACCTATACATTTGTGAAAACTAGACACCCAGGGGAATCCAGGATGGGGTGACTTGACTGGCTCTCACCAGGTTCTGTTACCCAGAATCCCTTGCAAACCTAAACATTTGTCCAAAAAAACACATTTTCCTCCGATTTCTGTGGTGGAAAGTTCTGGAATCTGCGTGGATCCACAAAATTCCACCTACTCCGTGTTCCCCAAAGTCTTCCAAGAAAAATGGTACCTCACTTGTGTGGGTAGGCCTAGTGCCCGCGACAGGAAACGGCTCAAAACGCAACATGGATACACCACATTTTCACAGTGAAAATGGACCCTTTTTTTGCAAAGTGCCTAGCTGTAGATTTTGAACCCTAGCTCTGTCAGCACCTAGGGAAACCTGGCAATCCTATACATTTTTGAAAACTAGACACCCAGAGGAATCCAGGATGGGGTGACTTGACTGGCTCTCACCAGGTTCTGTTACCCAGAATCCCTTGCAAATCTAAAAATTTGTCAGAGAAAACACATTATCCTCACATTTCTGTGGTGGAAAATTCTGGAATCTGTGTGGATCCACAAAATTCCCCCCACCCCGCGTTCCCCAAAGTCTTCCAAGAAAAATGGTACCTCACTTGTGTGGGTGGGCCTGGTGCCCGCGACAGGAAACGGCCCAAAACATAACGTGGACACACCACATTTTCACAGTGAAAACTGACCCTTTTTTTGCAAAGTGCCTAGTTGTAGATTTTGAACCCTAGCTCTGCCAGCACCTAGGGAAACCTAGCAAACCTATACATTTTTAAAAACTAGACACCCAGGGGAATCTAGGATGGGGTGACTTGACTGGCTCTCACCAGGTTCTGTTACCCAGAATCCCTTGCAAACCTAAACATTTGTCAAAAAACCCACATTTTCCTCACATTTCTGTGGTGGAAAGTTCTGGAATCTGCGTGGATCCACAAAATTCCACCCACCCCGCATTCCCCAAAGTCTTCTGAGAAAAATGGTACCTCACTTGTGTGGGAAGGCCTAGTGCCCGCAACAGGAAACGGCCCAAAACCCAACGTGGACACACCACATTTTACAGTGAAAACTGACCATTTGTTTGCAAAGTGCCTAGCTGTAGATTTTGAACCCTAGCTCTGCCGGCAGATAGGGAAACCTAGCAAACCTATACATTTTTGAAAACTGGACACCCAGAGGAATCAAGGATGAGGTGACTTGTCTGGCTCTCACCAGGTTCTGTTACCCAGAATCCCTTGCAAACCTCAAAATTAGTCCAAAAAAACAAATTTTCCTCACATTTCTGTGGTGGAAAGATCTGGAATCTATGTGGATTCACAAAATTCCACCCAGCCCGCATTTCCCAAATTCTTCCGAGAAAAATGGTACCTCACTTGTGTGGGTAGGCCTAGTGCCCGCAACAGGAAACGGCCCAAAACGCAATGTGGACACATCACATTTTACAGTGAAAACTGACACTATTTTGCAAAGTGCCTAGCTGTAGGTTTTGAACTCTAGCTCTGCCGGCAGATAGGGAAACCTAGCAAACCTATACATTTTTGAAAACTAGACACCCAGGGAAATCCAGGATGAGGTGACTTGTCTGGCTCTCACCAGGTTCTGATAGCCAGAATCCCTTGCAAACCTCAAAATTTGTCAAAAAACCCACATTTTCCTGACATTTCAGTGGTGGAAAGTTCTGGAATCTATGTGGATTCACAAAATTCTATCCAGCCCGCATTCCCCAAAGTCTTCCGAGAAAAATGGTACCTCACTTGTGTGGGTAGGCCTAGTGCCCGCAACAGGAAACGGCCCAAAACGTAACGTGGACACACTACATTTTCACAGTGAAAACGGACCCTTTTTGTGCAAAGTGCCTAGCTGTAGATTTTGAACCCTAGCTCTGGCGGCACCTAGGGAAACCTAGCAAACCTATACATTTTTGAAAACTAGACACCCAGGGGAATCCAGGATGGGGTGACTTGACTGGCTCTCACCAGGTTCTGTTACCCAGAATCCCTTGCAAACCTCAAAAATTGTAAAAAAAAAAAACACAATTTCCTCACATTTCTGTGGTGGAAAGTTCTGGAATCTGCGTGGATCCACAAAATTCCAACCACCCCGCATTACCCAAAGTCTTCCGAGAAAAATGGTACCTCACTTGTGTGGGTGGGTCAAGTACCCGCGACAGGCAAGGGCCTAAAACCTATTGAGGCGACATCAAAATGACCTATCACAAAACAACCTGGTTTTTCAAGGGGGGTCCCATGAGATTTTGGCCCTGGGCTCGGCGGCCATCTTGGGAAACCTACCAAACCCATACATTTCTGAAAACTAGACACCCGGGGGAGTCCAGCGAGGTATAGCTTGCATGGGTCCCCCAACATTTTCCTACCCAGAATCCCCTGCAAACCTCAAATTTAGCTGGAAAAAATCACTTTTTTCTCAAATTTCTGTGTGGGAAAGTTCTGGAATCTACGTGGATCCACAAATTTCCTACCACCCAGCGTTCCCCCAGGTCTCCCGATGAAAATGGTACCTAACTCGCGTGGGTGGGTCAAGTACCCGTGACAGGCAAGGGCCCAAAACGTATTGAGGAGACATCAAAATGACCGATCACAAAACAACCTGGTTTTGAAAAGGGATTCACCTGGGTTTTTGGACTTGGGCTCGGCGGCCATCTTGGGAAACCTACCAAACCCACACATTTCTGAAAACTAGACACCCGGGGGAGTCCAGCGAGGTATGGCTTGCATGCGTCCCCCAACGTTTTCATACCCAGAATCCCCTGCAAACCTCAAATTTAGCTGAAAAAATCACTTTTTTCTCACATTTCTGTGTGGGAAAGTTCTGGAATCTCCGTGGATCCACAAATTTCCTACCACCCAGCGTTCCCCTGGATCTCCCGATAAAAATGATACCTCACTCGCCTGGGTGGGTCAAGTACCCGCGACAGGCAAGGGCCCAAAACGTATTGAGGAGACATCAAAATTACCTATCACAAAACAACCTGGTTTTGCAAGGGGGGTCACGTGGGTTTTTGGCCCCGGGCTCGGCGGCCATCTTGGGAAACCTACCAAACCCACACATTTCTGAAAACTAGACACCCGGGGGAGTCCAGCGAGGTATGGCTTGCGTGGATCCCCCAACGTTTTTCTACCCAGAATGCCCTGCAAACCTCAAATTTAGCTGAAAAAAACAAATTTTCCACATATTTTTGGGTGGAATCACCGTGCCGGCACAAATGTCCTACTCCACAGCGTTCCCCTCAGTCTCCTGAGTAAAATGATACCTCACTTGTGTGGGTGGGGCAAGAGCCTGTGACTGGGAAGAACCCAAAACATAGGGATTAAGGGTATAGCACCGAGAATTCTAAGCGCTACATTTTTTTAAAAATACGTTTTTAGCCAATTCTGCATTGGAAAATTTGTTTTTTTTTACAAACTTTGCGGTTTGCAAGGGATTCTGGGTAACAGAACCTGGTGAGAGCCAGACAAGTCACCCCATCCTGGATTCCCCTTGGTGTCTAGTTTTCAAAAATGTATAGGTTTGCTAGGTTTCCCTAGGTGCTGGCAGAGCTAGTGTTCAAAATCTACAGCTAGGCACTTTGCAAAATAGTGTCAGTTTTCACTGTAAAATGTGGTGTGTCCACATTGCGTTTTGGGCCGTTTCCTGTTGCGGGCACTAGGCCTACCCACACAAGTGAGGTACCATTTTTCTCGGAAGACTTTGGGGAATGCGGGGTGGTTGGAATTTTGTGGATCCACGCAGATTCCAGAACTTTCCACCACAGAAATGTGAGGAAAATGTGTTTTTGTTTAACAAATTTTGAGGTTTGCAAGGGATTCTGGGTAACAGAACCTGGTGAGAGCCAGTCAAGTCACCCCATCCTGGATTCCCCTGGGTGTCTAGTTTTCAAAAATGTATAGGTTTGCTAGGTTTCCCTAGGTGCCGCCAGAGCTAGGGTTCAAAATCTACAGCTAGGCACTTTGCAAAAAAAGGGTCCGTTTTCACTGTGAAAATGTGGTGTGTCCACGTTACGTTTTGGGCTGTTTCCTGTCGTGGGCACTAGGCCTACCCACACAAGTGAGGTACCATTTTTCTCAGAAGACTTTGGGGAGCGCGGGGTGGGTGGAATTTTGTGGATCCAAGCAGATTCCAGAACTTTCAATCACAGAAATGTAAGGACATTTTTTTTTTTTTTTTACAAAGTTTGAGGTTTGCAAGGGATTATGAATACAGAACTGAGTGAGAGCCACACAAGTCACCACATCCTGGATTCCCCTGGGTTTCTAGTTTAAAAAAATGTATAGGTTTGCTAGGTTTCCTTGGGTGTTAGCTGCGCTAGGACCCAAAATCCAGAGGTAGGCACATTCCGCAAAAAAGTCTGTGCCTAGTGGGCTTTCTGCCGCCCTGGGGAGGGGGGAAATCGGGGGCTATTGCCCCGATATGCCCCCAAGGGGGGAAGAAAGACTGGCTATTTTGTTTGGGTGGGTGGGGACATTGGGATGCCCATTCTGGGCAGCCCCCACCCCTACGTATAAAAAAAGCCAGCATAATCGCTGGTGCCTCGTGGGCTCTCTGCCCCCCAGGGGGGCAGATCAGGGGCTACTGCCCCCATCTGCCTCCTGGGGGGGACATAAAGACAGTGGCATCTTTTTTTTGGGGGGGGGGCATTGGCATTCCCATTCTGGGCAGCCTGCACCCTTGAATTTTGAAAAACATTTACCCCTGGTGCCTAGTGGGCTTTCTGCCCCCCCCCCGTCGGGGCAGATAAGGGGCTATTGCCCCCATCTGCCTCCGGGGGGGGCAGAAAGACTGTGGTAATTGTTTGGGGGTGGGGGCATTGGCATGCCCATTCTGGGCAGCCCCCACCCCTACGTATAAAAAAACAACCAAATACCAGTGGGCTTTCTGCCCCCCCCCCGGGGGGGCAGATCAGGGGCTACTGACCCTATCTGCCTCGTGAGGGGGGGCAGAAAGACTGTGGCATTTATTGTGGGGTGTGGGGGCATTGGCATGCCCATTCTGGGCAGCCCCCGCCCCGAACTTTGGAAAAATAAAAATCTGGTGCCTAGTGGGCTTTCTGCCCCCCCGGGCGCCATGCGCGCGATCGTCATTAGGCTGAAAACTTGTGAAGGGCCTCGGGAGGTTGGGGAAGCTCTTCCCCCACCTTCCGAGGCCCCAAAAAAAAAATGGAAATCCCTCTGCTGTTTGCAGCAGAGGGATTTCGTGCCCCTGTCCTCATGACGGAATGGTTCCGTCATGAGCACAGGAGCACTGGTGCTCATGCCGGAACAATTCCGTCATGAGCACCGAAGGGGTTAAAAGAGATTTATTATGGCTCCCATTAACAACATATCTATCTCCGTCTGCCTCTTCTAGTGTTACATCTACCAACATCTCAGACGCTGTAAGGAAACCACCTTGAATTCTCCCTTTGCCGCTTTACTCCTAGATGATTAATAGTTTCGTAACTCTCCTATGTTTATAATACGTTAGTCCTATTCAGTCATTGTTATGCTTACATTGTTGCATTATCACTCCTAATTCTTATATAGTAATTGCATATCATTTCCCTCCCCTTGCCCCTTGCCCCTTCCTTTATTATTTATATTGTGTATATTTCTTTTTGTATACAACTTGACAAACCTAGCCTTATATATTCTTATTCTACCACATATCTGTATGCTAAATAGGATTTGTTCTATTCATTGTATTGCTGTTCTTTTTCTTGTTTTTCTTTAATAAACTCAAACTTAAAAAAAAAAAGGATTTAATATTTATTTTATTGATGGAGGTTTTGTGATGGAGCAATTTTTTATTTTTTTTATTTTTTATTTCTACCTGAGCAATTAGATTAGTGCTCAGCTACTAATCCGTAAGTGCTCATAAATTGATTAAAAAGAAATGTTAAATGAATAAAGTTAAACTATAAAATTCAGCCTTTATGCAGATATGTGTTTATTATATTGCTGTAATTTCATAAATTTAAACATTGCTATATCAAATCTTTATTTTGGTTTAATTTAAAGAGTTTTAAGAAATGTTTAATGTTGTAAAATTATTGTTTGTTTTATTTGTATTCTCTTGGATTATAGTATAATTATGATTATTAAAGTATTTATTTATTTGATATAATTCTGACTTTTAATTAGAAGTTTTTTTTAAATAGTTAACTCTTTTATAAAATTATTATTTCAGTAATTAAAAAAATATTAAATTTGATAGAGATTTTGTATAGCTTGTTTTGTTAGTTTGCTGAGGGCTTGGTTTAGAGTGAGGAGAACGGTTTGTACTCTGTCTCGATGACAACAGAGTAAAATACTCTGTTACCTTTATAGAGGACCTGTCCTCTGCTGGTATTGTGAACATCTCTAGTCCTTGGCAGAAACTGCAGCCTAGGGGTTGTGGTTAATGTGTTAAAAGTTTGGCACACTGTACTGTCAAATTTATGAACGTCTATCAAACGTTTAACATGGTTTAGATTCCTCAATGTCATTCATACGTTTTCAATGTCCATTACCACCAGGTTTTACCCAGCGGTGATAGAGAGAGAAATCTGGCAATTCGACAGCCCACTCTTCGGCAGATCGACAAATCATCAAAACTCAGTCGGACTGTACTCCGTCTCTTTAATTGATGGAGCCAGATTAGGGTCCGTAGTCGGGATACTGAAGATCTGCCTGCCTGTAAACCAGGTGGGTGTACTGAGGGTTTGGCGGAAAGTGTACTCCGTTGCAGGTGCGCCAGAGGACCCTCTCCAGCAAATTTTAAGTCAGTCCCCTAGTATGGTGGTTTTGTGTGTATATGGTGGAGAAGATTATTGTATTGTTTAAGGTATTGTTTCTAGGCATTATAGTCCTTGGTTGTTTTGGAAGCGTATGCCTTTGCCAGTATGTCATGCATTTGGCAAGTCTGTTTGGATACTTTGAGCCATATTTAATGTGATAGGCCTTGTCTTTGGAATAGTTCTTGATAGCTATGGTTTTTTTTTTAGATTTCTATGAATTGGCTCAGAGTATACTGGGTACTTTCCAGAGTGCCTTGGAAGGAGTTATGCCACCCTTCTACTGAATTTTTTTTTTTTGATTCCTGAGACAGTGTACAGTTGCACAAAATCTACCAGGATATATGGAAATGTAGTCAGTGCATGTGGCCTGAACAATGTATGAATCCAACCCAAATACCCATGGCGACTAGTTTCTTTGGGTTAAGGGGCTCCGTCCACCCAGTTTCCTTTAACATCAACATGCTAATTTTCTAATTACCATTATAATGATTACAACAGTAATTTGAGAATTAGCTCTGCCTCACAGGCTGTCACTCTCTGACCCTCGCTAGAGCGACGGTCAGGCGGCCAGGCATTTTTCATGGACACATGCACTTGTGCGCATGTGCCAACTTATTGCTGGGCTAAGCCAGGGCTTACCTAGTTCCAGCCCTGGCCTGCTGATTTTCAGTCCCTTCTGGTAACACCCATAATGACGCACTGCTAGCGTCACTTTGTTAGGTAGCCCCGGGTGCTGTGAGTTTCAGCCCTGTCCGACGTGGGTGCACTTGTCAATCTTGGAGGACCAGTTGCGGCCAGTGCAGGTAAGTGCGGTGGGGCGATGGGGCGGGAAGTCGACAGACAACATAATAGCTATTATTTATTTATTTAATTTTACCTATTCCATCGTCTGTCGACTTCCCCCCTCCCACTCAGCGCGCTCCTGCCCTGCGCCACCACGCTTACCTTCGTCGCCTGCAGTGGACTTCTTGGAGGTTGGCTGTGTAGGAGGCAGGAACGAAGGCAGGCCTTCACCATGTGATGATGGGTCACAAGCAGTAAACAGAACACTGCACATGCTTTAGCTGTGCATGTACAGTGTGTTTGTTTACTTTCACTTTCTCCATCGTCAGAGAATTGGAGTTTCGGAAGACTGGCCAAGCTTCGTTACCCAGGTAAGTTGGCGATCCTGTTCTGGCGGCCCTTCGCCTGGACACCGGCCTCCTCCATGCCCTCTGCTATTTGAATATGTGTCCTGTGTAATTGCACCCAATCAATAACGTAATCTCCATTCTTTAATGTTCGCAGACACCAGCTTTTGTTTGATAATACATTTCTAAGGTGGGTTCTCAATTCACCTCACAAAACACCCTCATACCAGGACGATGACAGTGCTGAGGACTTGTATTGTGAACAAAAGGATAAATTAAGTAATTGGTCAAAATAATTCAGCTTGCTGCATCTCCAAAAAGCATAAACCCAAAAAATTAAAACGGCAAAAGTTTCAGTTCCGCAATAATTGTCTAAAATTTGTTGATATCGACCCCAGGAACTGATTCTTCAAGGACTTACTGAGTCGGCAGCATTGCTGAAAATATAGCTGAAGATATTTTGTGATTAATGATGCTGCAGTGTAGCCACATGTTCTGCAATATGAACGTCAAGTAGTTTACACTTTTGAGTATCTGGTGTCACAAGGACATGAATGTGTAGTTTATTTTAGCACTTGCTTCATTGCTCTCCTGTGCATCACAGATACACCCAAGCTTCTTCTGCATTGGATAGGTTGAGATGGAGCTCCTTGGTCATTAAGACACACTGAATTAGCGAGAGAGCAGCCAAGCCACTAGCAGGTCCACCCCCAGCAGCAAAGTGGCCTTCAGGCAGCCCATAGATTGCCAATTCAAGTGTAAGCCATTGACAACCCTTCATTGTGCCCTATGCCTTCTGTTGCAAAGAGCGCTCTGCCATGGGTTTAGCTTCAGAGGGCTGTACATGCCTGGCCCCATCACCAGCATCACCTTCAATTGTAAGGGGGTACTTGAGGGCTTCCCCATCCCCCATCATCCGTTTATCCTTGAAAGCTATAGTTTTTAATAGGCATTAACAGTACTATTGAGCTGGTTTCTAAATGCTCCAGAACCGCAAGAGACAAGAGGGTCTGCCCAGGATCACACAGTCTGGTCACACGTGGACAACTCCGTGATTAGACTTTAGATTTCCTGTATGTGTTAAATTTAATGTCATGCCCCATTCATGATCTGCAATGAAACATTTAGTAGATTTTTTTTACAGATGTGGCGGATGGTCTTGGTTGCTTTTATGCATCTCTGAAATTTTACAGCTTCTTCATGCAGTATATGGACTGTGGTTGTTTTACACATGACATAATTGGAATAGTTTGAAAGACAGCAATGCCTAAAGAAACTTATTATTGAACTGATTTCCCTAGATTCACAGTTGTCAGCTAATCCTGTGCTGTGGCAGTTACTTTCAGCTAGCCATGACTTGTTGGATTACAACACAAAAGGGGAAAGTGAAACTACAGCCCAGCATGTGCAGTAAAATTATCTCCACACATTGGTGTGGTTGGGGCATTGGAGGAGAGGTAGTTGGGCAGCCATGTTTTTAAACCGGAGCTTGACTGTTTCTAAGCACTCCTAAATTTCGGCAGATAAGGGAATCATAACTTTCAATATTACTTTTAAATATTGTCTTCCATGTCATATAGATTTAATGTGATTGTGCTTTATTTAAAGGAATATTTGCTGTATTGTATTTGTTTCAATAACTTTCGAAACCGGACACAAAAACGGCATCATGGTCATTTCTAACCAAACCAGGAGACTCCAATCCTTTCAGGATGAAAGACGAGTAATTTATTATTTATTAAATTTGGTAATCTGGAGTTCTGGGCAGGTGGGATATAGGTAATTAGAGTACAGAACTTCATCAAGAAAGGGGGATGAATCTGTGGCACTTGTAATGTAAAATGGAACTTCTAGCTAGGGCTGTTTTCAGGTATTAGTTGTAGGTGGTTTCACAGGGATGACATTGAGGAACCAGGGCAGGAGGGAGCATTCGAAACTAAGGGCCTTATTTATCAAGGGTTGCATCGCTTTGCACCACACTGCGTGGTGCAAAAGTAATGCAACCCATAGGATGCGATTTATCAAGTCACGTAAAGCTCCCTTGCGTGGTCCTAAGTAGCTTGATAAATTTGGAATAATGCAACACAGCACAAATCCCTGTGTTGCGTTTATCTGCCCCAGGGAGGCTTTCAATGAGTGATGCGAGGGTGTTCACATTCACCACCCATGGATTTTGACGCATTTCCAGATTTACCATTAGTGACAGACCTTGGAATATACCAAAATGCGACGCCTTCCCAGGGGAGGAGAAACGGGGAGAAATATCGTTATTTCTCTTCGTTTTTCCTCTTTCCATGTGTGCTGCATTCTGAAGCACACATAGGAAGAGGAAAATGCCTCTGTGGTAGTTTTTGTGCAGGAAGGTGAACCTTCCTGCACAAAAACAATCCTGCTAACAATGCAAGCACCCTTGCACCATGGTGCAAGGGTGCCTGCGTTGGCGCTAGGCAGAACATTGTGCGCCAGCGCTGGGAAAGGCAGGAATGCTGCACATTCCTGCCCTTTCCCTGTCAGCCTCCCCAATTTCATAATAACTGTAAAAGATAATCCATGTGAGCTGTGCAGTCCCTAATCCATTTCAGCAGGCTTCTTTCATGTAACATATGGCCCTTATATGGTGTTTACTGTGAACTGAGCCGCCTCTATTGGTGCCTGGGTGAGTTCAGGTTGTGGGTAGGTGTTCATGACGTGACTCAGTTGAGATCTCTAGAATTGAGGCTGAAGTCAGTTGCAGGTTCTCTCGGTGCCTGTCTGTGGATCATAAGGGCGCACAGATGCTCCTCCAGGCCCTGGTATAGCCTCTCTGCTGAGCACACAGAGCAATGCTCACATACCTCCCAATTGTAATTACCAATTTATGTGGCAGTGTAAAGGAGGAATACACAGCAGTTACAATATTGTCAGCCGCTAAGGGAAAGAAAATGCTCTGTTCAGAATTAAATCGAGTGGGTGCTTATGAGTGAGAGGAAGAGAGTGAGAGTAAGTAATGAGGAGTGAGTGAGAATAACAATGAGTGATTGAGAATGAATGCAGTGAGTGATAGGTATTGAGAATAAGCCTGAGTGAGTATGAGTGTAGGTGAGAATAAGAATCTGGAATCATTTGGGGACCTTGCTTGCCTGGCTGGCACTCAGTGCATGTATTACAGCCTACCAGTTTCAAAGATCACAAGCCGCCACTGCAAATATCTTCAAAATAGAGTTAGTAAGGTGTTGTAATGTACTAATTACCCAATGCACTCTCCCTACAGAGGTTCTCTGCCTGGCTGCTCAGCCTATGATGAGGTCATATAGAATGTTGAGTGTGTTTGTATTGAAGGGAGAATCAGTTGGTGTGGAAGGGCTGAGCAGCGAGGAGGCTGCTCCTGGTGGGGCACTTTAATGGATCAGACTAACATCCTGTAACCTGTAACCAAGAAGTGATCTCAAGAATAAAGCTACAACCTTTTATATACAAGACTTGCCTGCGCATCATTCTTCGTTTTAACACTGGCGACGATTTGAAAGAACCTACGTGAACTAAAGAAACTGAAGAAGCGCTTTTGGAAGAAGCAAGCTGGCAGTCCTGAAGCCCCACCAGTGACCAAAGACCGGTCGGCCCCATCGTGGATGTGCCAGTGCTTGCTCAACTTGGGTAACTGAGTAACTAGACTAACAGAAGTTCCTGATATTCCTACAACTCCTTTATGGTGTTCCTCATCACTTGTGTCTGGTCAGCCCTAACCTGGACCTGCCAGTTTCTGCTGTTACTACTGGGAGCCTGCTGTCACCCTGCCTTGGATAATCTGTTCCTGTTTTGCTGCGATGCGTTCCAACTGCCATCCTACCAAGTGCTCCTGTTGCTGTTTTAATGGATAAGAGCTGCTATTTCTACTTGGTTCTCCTGGGTTTTCACTCTGTTACTGTGGAGGATTGGCAGTAACGACTGGTGCTGGGGAATTGGCAGCAGCTGACTGTTTTTGGGAAAACCAACAGACACCCCTAAAGAGCCGTTTTGATGTATGCTGGCGAAAATCGACACCCCTAGTGTGCTGTTGCACTGATTTGGAGATGTAGAGGCAGGTCATGCCTCTGAGCCTGTAGCTCGTGTGGGGTTGGAGGTGTCCTGGGATTGATGTGTTGAATGACTTGGAGCACATTTTCTAACGTTCATGCGCCACTACTGGACATCTGCTCAGGTATTGTGGGGTGAATTTGGACTTCACGTTGCTTTTCGCTGGGCGCAGTTCAACTGTCACGCTATCTTTAAAAAAAAAAAATGAAAAAAAAAAAAGTGCACGAGCCGGGTAACGCCCTTAAGGCCTACCTGCTTCGATCGTCGCGAGGAGCAGCTCCGTGGCCATTCTGACGTTCTTGGGTGTTTGGCTGCTTCTCCGGCGCTCACAGACGTTGTCCACCACTGGCATACCGTGAGCCACCCGGTGCAGCGTGCGCTGCGTACCGCCATTTTGGGATTGACGTTCCAGATTTACTTTGTTTCCTGCTGTTTTAGGCATGCATTTCACTCGCGTTGCCAACCACGTTTTCCCGCTTTTGCCAACCATGCATCGTCTTGTCAGTTCCAGTAAAGTTATTGATATGTCATGGTTTCGAAGCAGCAATTTGTCACAGGTACTGTCTAAATCTGCGGTTTTCCTCCTTGGTCTGGGTGTTTTCTTGAGGTGGCATTTTCCTTCATCCTGGTCCTTTCGGGAGCGTGTGGAAGCCTTGTTCAACCATTGATGATTCTCTTGCTACATTCATGGTAAAGCTCATGACTTTGCTTATCATCGTGTGCAAAGTTGGATGTTATGTACTGGTAATACAGAATTGCAGATGTATTTTGGACAAGGACTTCGGGTGAGAGATCGCTCACCGGAGTATAGACTTACTATTTGTTATGTTCATCGCTAGGCAGTTCTGCATTTGATGGGGTTGTTTCTGCACGCTATTTGGGTTTCCCACTTAAATGCATTATGCTAATTTTAGTCCCCATGTCTTTTGGGTGGTGATTATCCTTATACTGTTTTGTTGGGTTGTGGGTGTCTTTTTGATTGTTTTCTGGGGTAGGGAGTGCCCCAGTTATGTTCCACAGGGTGGGGTGTACCCTGTTACTTGAGGTTGTGGGGCGGTAAGTGCCGAGTGGAGGTGTTGGGGTGGTGAGTGCCCCAGTTCTATCGTCAAGGGTGGTGAGTACCCTGTTGTGTTGAGGCTTTGGGGTGGTGAGTGCCCCAGTTTTAGGTTCATAGGTTAGTGCGTTCCTTGTTGCGCCTGAGTATTTTCTGAATTCCAGGTTTTGGCCAGTATGTTTTGGGTTTAAGCATACCCATTGTATGTTGCGAGAGTGTCATGACTGTGTGCATTTGTGCTACGTTTTCTGAATTCCATGTTTTGGCCAGTATGTCTCGGGTTCAAGGATACCCTGGATTGTCATGGGTTTAAGGATACCCATAGTATGTTGCGAGAGTGTCATGGGTTTAAGGATACCCTGGATTTACTTTGGGTTTAAAGATACCCATATTTAGTTTCAAGAGTGTTTCAAGAGTGTTTCAAGGGTGTTTTGGGTTATAATTACCCTGTTTTGGTATGGGTAGAGTTTTTGTTTTTTTCCTCTTCTTTGAGGTAGACCTATCCTGCCACTAGTATTTGCAGTTGAGGGTTGTAGATCCCTGTTCTGCCACAGTCTTGTGCCTTAGTTTATGGCGCAATGGATACTCCGTGTGGTGTGGGTATTGTACCCGCAGTGTTGTGTGAGTTATGGTGGATAGCATCCACTGTTTTTAAGAATGTATTTCTTTACCTTGCATTCCTTGTTGTTTATGATCATTATAAGGGGGGAGATGTGTATATTGATTTTGTTTTATGCATCCTCCTTTGCTGAGATGTGTGTTTTATCACCTTCATACATTTTGAATGTTTTCGATCATTATAAGGGAGGAGATGTGTTGTAATGTACTAATTACCCAATGCACTCTCCCTACAGAGGTTCTCTGCCTGGCTGCTCAGCCTATGATGAGGTCATATAGAATGTTGAGTGTGTTTGTATTGAAGGGACAATCAGTTGGTGTGGAAGGGCTGAGCAGCGAGGAGGCTGCTCCTGGTGGGGCACTTTAATGGATCAGACTAACATCCTGTAACCTGTAACCAAGAAGTGATCTCAAGAATAAAGCTACAACCTTTTATATACAAGACTTGCCTGCGCATCATTCTTCGTTTTAACATAAGGGTATTAGTGTCTCCTCATTTGCTTGAGGGAACGGTGGTTCTAGTAGAAGGCCTGTCGTTACAAGAAGCAATTTGTTTGGGCCGATGTTTTTTTACATCACCATAAAATCTGACACTGCAGAGGCTGATGTTTGCTGGGTGCGATAAATAGCATGGAACTATGAGTTTGTCCCCGATAAAGGGATAAGACACAGGGATTTTGATGCTTACTGCACCAAAAGCCTTATGTCCAACTAATTGCCAAGCATTTTTCACCCAATGGATTTTGGCAGGTTTTGCCTTGGGGAAGAGAGGCCTTTTGGTTCAAGGGTACACTCGACTCATCCTGGCACCATTCACAGTGGGAGGGAAGATGGTCTCAGAACCAGTTTAATGTGGATAAGTATGAATGGATTACTCATTACCATGGACACAACCCTGGTTGGGCGACAGGGCTCCTCTGGGGAGAAAGGCTATGCAATATTGATTTTCAATTAGGATGCTGCATTGTGAGATGATTTTCAATAAGGCAAACTGGGTTTGCCATGAAAGGGGAAGGGTTACATTGAGACTTGCTTACTCATTGGTTAGGGCGTTATTTGGAACCACTGCCTAGTGGACTGCACAAAAGTCGCACCTCACTCCATCTCCTCCGAACACCTCTGGACCTGTGGATGAACAGAACATGAAGGTACTTGCTATCTGTGACCTGTGAGGAGACCTGAATGGCTGGAACTGCTCTCACTTGTACACATGACTGAGATGGGGATTCCAAGGCCTTTCCTGGAAGTGATCAGTTAATCAGTTACAGGTAGACCCTGCCTGGGCCCTACTGGTGGCCTTTGCTGGAGTGCGTTCTGTTCTCTAGTTGTTGCCCCTGAGGTTTGGGCAGCCCTATGAGTGTCCTACTCTAAAGATAAAAAAAAGTTGGAATTTCAGCTTGCAAGAAAACCAGATTTGGGACCATTGGAGCTTTTTGCTGTCAGGAAACACAATCTGCCTGGCAACAGCTATCTACTACTGTGAAATGAATCTGATCGAGTGGACTTCAACGGATGGCAAGTTTGAATTTTCTGAATTTTCCTTTCTCTGGGCCTTACCCAACAAAACTGATGAAGTCAGTAGTACATTATGACAACTCCTGTCTGAATTTGAAAGACTTTGTTGTATACAGCCATAACCCTTGCCCCCCCGGTGGGGTTTGAGCTCCAGAAAAAAGGCTAAGTGTGATGGTAAAACCTTTGACTGAGTCAATTAACTAAGCTTAGCAGACATCTTGTGCATTGCAGTTGTCCTAAAGTTGTAACTGTGCCCTGGTCAACTGCATCCATGAACGCTCTGCTGTTTCTTGGTGCTTTTTTACTCTACTGCTTTAAAAAAATCATATCTCCAGTTCTTTCAATTGAGTTTTAATCATTTTGTGTCATTTATCTCATAATTTCATCTGATTTCTAAATTGGTTATGAGATTTGAATTGTGTTTTATGACGTTTTCATTATTTTGGTACTGCTAAATGATCAGTCACACAAAAGGTGATGGGAGGAACACTTGCCAATAGTCCAACCATTGCCAGTCACTCAGGATAACATTCCAACCCACCTTTTTTCACCACTGTGCCACTGTAGACAAATGCCTACATTATGCATATCAGTAATGACCAGTCTCCTCATGTCAACATTGGTATGTGAGTGGTCAAAGACATTCCCAGACATGGGTCCCTTGCTCACTGTTCCCTAGGATCCAAGCTACCTCACTGATGAGGAATAACATGGCTTAAACCATGTCAAGGCTTGCCTGTGTTCCACTGTAAAGGGGGCCTTGCCTGGCATTCGCAATGGAATGTTGTATGCTGTACGATCTATTTCAAATACTAGACAGGCAGGCAACCAAAGAGGGAGTTTGTTTTTGGAAAGAAAAACACCATTGGAGTTTTCTTCCATGGTGTGATGGTATTTATTTCCTATCTTTACACTCTCTCACTACCAGGATATTCGTGGCAGTGACAGTAAAAAAAATGCCATCCACCAGCCCACTTTAAATAGGGCATATGGTTGCATGGCTTGCCTGTGATGGCCAGTACTTCCTTATGCCTCAGAAGAAGGTTTATGCCAACTTCACTCCTTTGGTCCACACAATTCAAAACTGGGCAGGCAAATGGAGAGTTTGGTGGACAGGGCACTCCATTGCCATTGCAACAGAGTACCTTGCCCGCCAACCTTTAAAACGGGCCCTTCGTTTTCAGTTGGGAAGAAGGTAAGTTCTTCTCAAGTAATAATTACAAAATCTTGTCAGGTCAAATGCAAAATGTCAACAACTAAACCTGGACTTGAGCCCTGATAGCCATGGCATAGGCCAGGCTTGACTTAGTGAAAATGTGTAGCAAATTTAGCAGTCAAACACTTAAAAAGTGATGAGAGGAATGCCTGCAAAAAGTCTAACCAATGACAATCACCCAGGGTAGCATTCTAACCCGTTGCTTTTTTGCCCATGATGCCACCTCAGATTAAACCCAACCATATGCAAATGAGCCTTGATCCTGCTCCAGCTGGAACAGTCCGGCTCGAGATCCTAGGCCAGGTGATCTCCAAACCTGAACACAAAAGCACAGATCGCTTTCAGGCTCTGGAGCAGATTAGCCCCAGCCATGTGCAAATCAGCCGTGATTCTGCTCCAAAGGGAACAGTCTAGCCCAAACAGTCAAGCCAGATCCTCTCCAAACCAGAACACAAGCAACCCAAGACTGGTTTCGGTCTAATTGGGCCTCTTCAGCCGGGTACAGCTTGGATCCAGGGCAAAATCAGCACATAACTTATGTCTGGAAATACCCGTGGTCACTTAGGGCATTACATAAACTGGTGAGCAAAACAACGATGGATTTAGGCCCAGATCTCTGTACTGGGGTTGAGTGTTCAACATTGTCAGCATTCCGTCCATCAATTGTTCTTTTTGCATTGGTCATCCCAAGTGGTACGGAGATGCCCAGATGGGGGTCCCGTGCTTGCCATGACACTGGATTCAAACTATCCTGGCTGATGAAGGGTGATAGTCCGTAACAGGTCCTAGGATGCTTGTTTCCGGTCCAGGGAAGGCCTGGTTTGGCAGCTCAGGCTGGACTGAACCCATGGGGACCAGGGTCAAGACTGAATTGCATATGGCTAGGTACTAACTGGGGTGGTGTGTTGAGCAAAAAAACGATGGATTTAGGCCCAGATCTCTGTACTGGGGGTGATTGTTTGACATTGTTCAGCATTCCGTTCATCAATTGTTCTTTAGGTGACATTTTTAAAATTGTAATAAAAAATCCAACATTAGCATTAAATAGGGTTTTTTCACTACAATTCCTAAGACCTCAAACATGAGATAGCTACCTGCTGCTCCCAATGGGAAATTATAGCTTATTAAATGTAATAAGAAATATCCAGTATTATTCTATGGAAGGGGTAGGCCTCACAGAAGTGAAAAACAAATTTAGGAGTTTTTCACTGCCAGGACATGTAAAACTTAAAAGTACATGTCAAACCTTTTATTTACAATGCACCCTGCCCTATGGGCTCGCTACGGCCTACCTTAGGGGTGACTTAAAAGCAATATAAGTGGAGGTTAAGGCGTGGCAAGGGTGGGTATATTGCCAAAGTCGAATTGCCAGTATAAAACTGCATTAAGGCTGCAATGGTAGGCCTGGGACAGGCCTGGGACATATTTTAAAGTGCTACAATAAGTGCTGCAGGCCCACTAGTAGCATTTAACTTACAGGCCATGGGTGTATATATCACTATACAAGGGACGTACACAACATTAAATATGCCAATCAGGTGTAAGCCAAACAAACCATGTTTAAGGGAATGAGCACAAGCACTTTAGCATGGGTTAGCAGTGGTAAAGTGCACAGTCCTAAGGCCAACAAAAACGACATCAGCAAAATGTGGAGGGAACAGCCAAAAGGTTTGAGGGTGACCCTCCAGAGAAGGACAGGTCCAAGAACACACAATAGTTACTGTAGATAAAGTCTCTGCCAATAGACTTCATACTCTAACTGAGGCCTCCAGAATGAACTACAGTACTCCAGATGTGTATTCTATAAGAGACACAATACTGCAGATAGAGTCTCTGCCAATGGACACAGTATTTTAAAAGATGCCTTCACTACTCCAAAAGAGGCCTTTTGAACCAGACACAATACTCTAAGTAGAGCCTCTGCCAAGCGGCACAAGAGCCCAAACGTGGCCTCCGAAACTAAACACAATAATCCCGAAGAGGCCCCTAGAAACAGGCACCATACTCCAGGTGATGTCTCTGCCACTGGACACAATACTAAAAATGGAGCTTCCAAAAATCAACACATTTATTTATTTATAAAGTTTTATATAGCTTGAACTAGATCCCGAAAGATATCAGAGCGCTTTACAAAAATGATGGAAGGAAGGGCATAAGAGCAATGACAACATCGAGTAAGAATACAAAAAAACAAAAAAAAACAAGGAATAATCACATAATTACAAGGCAAATAAGACAGGATGAGTAAAACAATAAACAGGTATATAGCAGGCTACGCAGGAAGGCACACTATGCGGTAAGGAAGAACAGCATCAAATGTTTGTACAATGAATGTAGAATCACTAGCTTCGAGCAGGAGAAACCTAGCCCAATTATGGTAAAAATGTATTCATTAGGACTCTTTTGGCTTCCAGTTTGAAAGCAGCCGTTGAGGAGAGTCTGCGAATTTCCGGTGGAAGAGAGATCCATATCTTTGGGGCCGCGCCGGTGAAGGCTCGGTGACAAGTTCTCTTTTTGCTAAGGATGAGTGGTTTCAGGAGGAAAGTGTTAGCGCATCTTGAGGCTCTACCACCACATGATAATTCAAGATTTTGAGCTAGGTATCTGGGAGTATTGAGATGCAGAGCTTTGTGCACCAGAACGGCAATCTTTAACTGAATTCTAGCTTCGTAGGGCAATCATTTAAGAGATTTTAGGACTGGGATATGTGCTCATTTCGTTTGGTACCCGACACCAATCTAGCCGCAGCGTTCAGTGATGCCCTTAGTGGAGCCAGGGTGTATTTGGGAAGGCCACAGAGAGTAGCGCTGTTGTAGTCAAGCCTCGGCAAGACAAGCGCTTGGACCACCTGCTTGAAGTCGGATTGTGGGAGGAATGGTTTGATGTTTCTAAGTGTCCTCATCAAGTGATTAGCTCCCTTACACACATTGCTGATGTGATTTTTCATATTCAGGTGTTTGTCCAGGGTGATTCCGAGGGATTTGGCAGAGTCTATGATGAGAGGGGTGCAGTTGAAAGCAGTGAGGTGATTTAACCAAAGGTCTAGTTTGTGGACGTGGTTTGGAGGCGAGATAAGAAGGAATTCAGTTTTGGAGGTGTTGAGCAGGAGATGGTTCTCAGTTAACCAATTTTGCGTAGACATAAGGGTAGAGTTAAGTGAGATGATGTCATCCGGAGATGAGATTTTCAGATAAAGTTGCGTATCGTCCGCATACATATGGAAAAGAATGTTCATGGAATTTAGAGAATAAGCTAATGGTTCCAAGAAAAGGTTGAAGAGGATAGGAGATAGGGCTTATCCTTGGGGGACACCCATGAGTACTGGAGAGGCCTGGGAGAGGGAGTGGTTTGCCTTGACTCTTTGTGATCTGTGGTGGAGGAAGGACGAGAACCATTGTAGCACCCGACCAGAGAAACCCATCCTATTCTTCAGAATGGATAGGAGGTTGTCATGATTAACCGTGTCGAATGCGGAGGAAAGGTCAAGGAGGATTAGGAGGCATGACTCATTTTGGTCAAGCATTTTTAAGATATCATCCATAACGTGAATGAGAGCCGACTCGGTACTGTGCCCCTTCCGAAAGCCAGATTGAAGCTGATCTAGGAGTTGGAAGTTTTCTATGTGAGCACAAAGTTGGGATTGTACGCATTTTTCTAGGGGTTTAGCTAGGGTGGGGATGTTGGAGATAGGGCGGACGTTATTGAGGTCAGCTTTATCTGCGTTCATTTTTTTTTAGTATAGGTGACACCTGAGCTGCTTTTAGGCAGTCAGGGATCGTGCCTTGTGATAGAGAAGCGTTTACAATTCTTGTCCAGGTGGGGATGATTACATTCTTGATTTCTTAAAACTCTAAACGTGGCCTCTATATCTAGATATAATACTTGAACACAGCTCTGACCATGATGGCTCCAGAAAAGGACAAACTGCTCCAGAGGCAGCATCCAGAACAGAATACAGTACAAGGGAGTGGTCCATATTACCGGAGGTGTGGGCTCCATGACACAGGGCAAGGTCACAGGAAGGCTCCAGAACAAGGCCATAGGGTGTGTGCAGCTGTCCTGCCCCTTGTAGAGGTTTTAGCCAACCTGAGCTGGTAAGATACGCAAAATCAAAGGTTGTGTCATGTTTGGTATCCTTCAAAAGTGACCCCTGGTCCTGTGCTGCGTCCAAGGTTCCTGGAGCACACACTGTACAATGGTTGACTTGGCTGGAAGTACAATGGGTTCAATCCTTCAAAACCAACATTGCATCCACTCTAAGTTGTCTCGTGTTTTGGCTACTTCTAGGCTCTCAATCCTCTGTAGATTTCGTTTTTTCCACACAGGCACACTTTCCCTACCATTTCGTATCCCTAATAAAACATCTGGAATACTAGGCAGAGGTTTTATCCTGTGACTTTTCACTACCTTTCCCTCGTGAGTCAATGATTTACCTGTCGAGCTTTCGTACAAGTTTTCTGCTTGGGAAGGGCAGCAAATGATTTATTGAAGTTCAATTAGTCAAACCCGCAAGTCTGCCTGGACCAATGCTTCAGCAGCCTGCGGTTAAGGACTGAGGTAGTGGGTTGGCGATGACCGGGCAGTCAAACAATGGTGCGTCAGCGACATCTAGTGGTTCACTGGAGAGTTGCAGCACCTAATGTCCTGATGATACATACATTAACCACGTACGAAAGCTTTTTTCGTTTGTGTTTTTTTTTTTAAATCAATTTTATATAGTGCTAACTCGGCCATGGCCTTGGGGCGCTTTACACGAGCATCACTTACATTACATAACGTTAGTTTCAAATTTTATGCATCCAGTGATCTGGAAGCCAACAGATTTGTCATCCGCTTGAATGGCAATGGGCTTGAGTAGAGAGCGCATCATTTTTCATGATGTCGAGGTCCAAATAATCAAGAACACTGTTACCTCGAAACTGCACAGAGAACCATCTGCAGGCAACAGCTGGATCTGTGCCTTAAGCAGTCACCCGAGCCAGCTCAAGTGGAGCATCCTCTACGGGGAGCTCATACGAGCTAAAAGAAATTGCAGAAGTTAGAACACTTTTCAGGCAGAGCAAAGCATATGATCCAATGCTTTATGCAACGAGGGTACCCGAAATGTGTCCTGGACAAAGCCATTCAAAAAGTGAACACACACTCCAGGAATAAAATCCTGTTTGGCAATAACAGAATGATCAGTGAGGACCATACAGAAAGCCAAACTAGGCTCATCACTACATCCAATAGCAAATCTGTTAGTGTGTGGGCATTTTGACCAAAAACTGGGCTCTCCTCAAGTGTGACACTGTCATTGGAGAGAGTGTTAGAGAGAAACCCAAAATCACTTATCGCAGAATGAGATCACTATGTAACATGCTGGTTAAAACAGACACCCACACCACTGAGGAGACACATATAGTATACCTCGACAACCTCTCAAAGGATTTTACCCCTGTGGCAAATGCAAAGCATGTGAATACTCTACCAATTGCAACGATTTTCTGCTTCCTTACATGACCACATGCAGACCCATAACCCATTTCATCACATGCAGTATGACCTTTGTTATTTACCTTGTAGAATGTCTATGTGGATTCAGATACGTGGGTACTACCATCCACCCGGTACGTAAAAGAATCATTGAACACACCAGGGCCATTACTAACCAAGACAACAGGGGCGGCTCCTCCATTAGGGCGGAGGAGCGTTGCCCCACTGCTTTCTCGCAGTGCGAGAAGCAGAAACATAAAATGGTATTTTAAATACCATTGTATGTTTCTGCTTCTCGCGCTGCGAGAAAGCAGAATGGTATGCCTGGTTGGGGGCGGGCGGAAGGGTATGCCTGGTTGGGGGCGGGCGGGTAGGCGGGTTGGGGAGGAGTGGCTTGCCCACTGTTGTGGGCCCTGACTGTTTGGTCTGCCCTCTAAGACCCGGTGAGGTAAGTTTTTTAATTTTTAAATTACTCCCCCCACACCTGCGCGCGAACACCCGCACGACCCCCTCACCCGCCCCCCCACCTGCGAGTCATGCAAGACACGACAGCAAGACAAACACTAACCGGTAGCGAGACACTTTGCTATACACCACTGCAGTGGTGGGAAACAACTTAAATTCTTTGGAATCGAATATGTCAGGGGAGACCCTCAGGGAGGTGACTGGATGGCCACTGTTAGACCTGTCAGCCCTAGGGTGGTCTTTCCCTATTTTTTTTCCTTTTTCGCCTCCTTTTTGCCACCATATTTTTACTGGACCTAGGTCTCTGGGCACCTTGCCACTGCTAGCCAGTGCTGAGGTGCAGGTGCTCTCTCTCTCACTCAAGATGGCTGCCACAGGCCCCTGCTACTGCAGTGGGGCCTTACACGCATACACACTAGTAGCCAGGGTCAGGCTGGGGAATAGGGATACAGTATCCATTCCATCCCCTCCTCTGGGCCACATAGCCAGGCATGTAGAAGGTTCCAGAACCTTCCGGGCTGTGGGAGGAGTTAGGTTTTGCCGCCTTTGAGAGGGTCACCTGACCTAGGAGTATAAAAGGCTTGGAGGGAAAACTTTCTAGTCAGTTGATGAGGCACCACTGAACCTGGGAGAACCTCCGCCGGAGTATACGCTTTAGGGCCTAGGGGGGAGACCTACACTACTGCTGCTGACAGGGCTGAGGCCCTGCTGGAGTAAGATAGCTGAGGAACGCCCACCACCCACTGACCTTGCCCAGTGTGAGGGGACCCAGGGAACCACCTTCAGCGTGCAGGGAGGAACATCAAGCGCTCCCAGACCACCAACTCATTCCCCCCCTCATAAGAAGAAACTTCTGACAAGAAACTTTGACAAGAAACTTATAATAAGGAACTTCTGACAAGAAACTCCTAACAAGAAGCGCCTAAGAAGCAACCAATCTGGAGCAGTCGCAAGACACCTTAACTTGAGGAGGCCTGACCGTCCAGCCAGGCCTAAAGCCTAAACTGCCCAACTGGGGATCACCAGGTAAAGCGACGTACCCTGAAGCGCTAGACCTTCACCCCTATTCATTTCTGCCTGTTGCTGGGCTGCCCCTAAGCACGTTGCCAGTCAGCCCTGCCCACAGGCTGCTGGTGCCCCCTGCGTTCTGTCGCCCCTCAGGTCACTGACCTTGTGAGGAGATCGCGGCCGCCGCAGCCTGAGAAGAGGCACCGTGTGGTGAGGTGCGCCGTCGCGCCCTCACCGGAGGAAGCGCTGAGGTGAGGGAAGCCCCTCAGGTGTGTGTGGTGAGGTGCGCCGTCCGCGCCCTCACCGAAGCGGCCAAAGAGTTGCCCCCGCCGCCGTCGCGGCCGAAGAAGTGCCCCCGCCGCCGTCGCGGCCGAAGAGGTGCCACCGCCGCCGTCGCGGCCGAAGAAGTGCCCCTGCCGCCGTCGCGGCCGAAGAATTGCCACCGCCGCCGTCGCGGCCCAAGAAATCGCCAGCGCGATCACCAGCGAGGCCTCCAGGCCCCGCAGACGCCGTTGCCGAGCAACCGGGGTCGCCGGGCGTGACCCAGGAAGGCCGCGCAACGATTGGGCGCCGGCCCCGGTCACGCCCCCAGCGCCGACAGAAGCCTGGGAAGAGCCCCGGCAGTGCAGAGGGAGACGGGGAGCCGGCCGAAGAGGACTGCCGGTTCCCGCTCCCTTCCCCCGCGACCCTGAGCCCGCGCACTTACCCTACTTGATCCCGGGGGCCGGAGGAAGGTGATCCCGGCCCCCGCAACGTCCCGTTCACAGTCCCGGAAGCCCGCAACGTGCCGTGCAGGCATACCCTGATCCCAGGGGCCGGAGTAAGGTGATACCGGCCCCCGCAACGCCCAGCTAGTCCGGCCTGAAGGCCGAGGTACCCCTACCGGGCCCCGCCCTCCAGAACACGGGCCGGGCCTGGGGGAGTGCCAGTCGCCCTGAAGCGCGACCAACGATCAACACCACAGGTGAGCCCAGGAGGCCCCTAGGGCCCACAAAACGCCACTGGGGGACGGGGGCCACCATTAACCCCATAAGTAATTGTATAACTTTCCCCATGAGGCGAGGCCCCGGAGAGGAGTGGGCCTAGCCTAGAGTTAACCCCTAAGGGTCATAGAAGCCCCAGGATACTGGACATGTCGAGGGGTTCCCTACAGTATTTAATAACTTATTGCAGATGCCTATTGTAATTACTGCCTAGGCCATGCTTTTAACTGCGAAGTCTTTTACCACAGGGGGAAAGTATTTAATTGAATTGAGTTGAAGTGTTTTATGTTACAGGTGTACTGGAATTGCGACGCCCACTGTACTGAATGTGAGCGCGCCTAGATTAATGCAGGCCTATTTAAATGTAAAGTGAAAAGCCTTCTTTTAAGTAATTGAATATGCTAAAGTGAACTGCATGTCTAGGCCCCTGTTTTATTAACGTACCTTGAGATCATTATTAAGTGCTACGTGTAGGAGATAATTCCTGCGGCCTCTAAGTGGCCTACAATGTTGATGAGCTATGATGCTTTATTTAAAATGTGCACCAATTGAGTAATGCAATGAATTTGAATGTAGATCTGAATTAATCTGCCTCATCTAATGCCAACTTAATTTATTTATAAAAGATCTTGATTTTAAATACAAAAGCTTGGTGTGGTGTCATGTTATTGCGTTCGCATTTCTGAGTCAAAGTAAGAAGGTGCTGCACAACTGCCTTACACATTGCCTTCGCGTGCCTTCCCCGCTTCACGCCATGCTACCGTGTCGGACTCGGTAACCCCGGTTCCAACAGCCACCCTTAGGAAACTTGAATCCAACCTTATTATTGAGCTCAATTCTAAGACCCCCCTTGGTCTGAACTCAGATGAGGAGTTATTTAGGCACCTCAACGGATATTACTCTAATGTATGTTGTGGCACTTGCTGGTTTTATGTATTGTATTTTATGGTTTTATTTGCAGGTTAACAGTTTGTAAGCAGTCTCTCTCTACACTGTGTGACACCTGTTTTTCTTTTTCTTTATCCTTTTTCTAGACAGGAGAGGAAGGGGCTCTCACCTGGCGTGCTGGGTTCCAGAGAAGTCCCCAGCAGGGGCACCCTACCCTTTTCTTCCAGGATCGCATTGGGCACTCTGGGTGATATAATTTGCACTTTCACATTTTTAGTGAAAGCTTGAGAACTGTCTTGCGAACAGTCTTTATATTTCTAATTATGCTGGATTTGGGACTGGCTTGACCTGGAGTAGCTTTTGCACTTTGACCTGCTGATTTCCAGAGTATGGGATTTAGCTGCCATGTACTTAGCCCACTGGATCTTTTTCCATTCATTTATTTTGGAATTCAAAGATACTGTATACTGCCTGTCGACTTTGCCCACTTAGGCTGCACTGATGAAGTGTTACCTTGTTAGCTGCCTTGTACTCAGCCCACTGTGGCTTTTTCCATTCATTTATGTTTTAAATCCAGGATACTGTATACTGCCTGTTGACTTTGCCCACTTTGGCTGCATTTGTGAACTGCTACCTTATTAGGGCCTCAGAAATGTGTAAATGTTATTTTGTTATTATGTAGCATTATTATCAACACGTTTTAGAATGACACGTTAAAATTGTGGACCCCTGTAGTTGTCTATGTGCACTTACTATCAGTATTCTGGTGCTCCAGCAAGACCCAATATTTACTTAGCGTCGCCAGTGATGTACGAGGCACATACTTTCTGAGGCAACATCGAGTTAGTGAAGGCTAGCGCTCCTAGGGCGTACAATTTCTCTATTACTTATAACTTTTGCTTCACAGTTACGCCCACTATACAACTTGATTAATATTATTATGACTACTGATAGCATAATTTTTCTTAGTTTAATGCTTCTTTTGCTCAAGAAACAAGCAATCGTTGTGTACAGTTCATTTTGTGCTATTTTGTTTCACTTGACATCAACTACAAGACTTGCTTGCATTATGTTTCTTTTGTTAAGTATACATATGCATTTGTAATGCACCAGTCTAAGATGGCGGCCTATTATTTGCAACTGTAAGCCATAGCCACATGACCAGTCTGTAAGAATTCAAGTCCCAATAGTGTTGACAAATAGGATTTATTGTAACGGCACAGCAAGTGCAGTCCTCAAGAGGAGACTGCAGACTGAACTGAAGAGTACTCAGCATTCCATTGGAAACTTTCCCATGGAATACAGAACACTATACAAATACAAGCAAAGCACATGAAGGCATGTGGGAGCGAGCATGCAACACATCTCCCTTTTTCCAATAAACAACAAAACAATAACACGAAGATAAAAAATACAATAAGGAAACAACTATACACAAAATTATTTAACAAAGTCAGCATACTTTCTTGGGCAGGACAGTTCCTACATGTTCTTTTGACACGAGAAGCCACTGAGCTTTCACCTCCTTCATACGTTCCTGTGAGATTACTGTGATCCTCTTCTGGAACACTTTCCACACAGTTGTCTTTACATCTCACAAAGAGCTCTCCCTCAGATTCATTGCCACTCAACCTCCTACTGCTGTCACCCACAGGATTGGCACACTTGGCCACCTTCCTGGCATTCCACACTTTGCCATCCTGAGTAATAATACAGTTTGGAAATACTTTTTGGACTCTCATCGCCTTCCCAAATTTCGACATTCTTTTGCCCCCGAGACCAGGTTTGCGCACCCTCACCCAATCTCCAACAACAATACCATGAGGCTTAGTCTTCCAATTCTTATCATACCACTCCTTGGTCTTATCCTGCTTCCACCTTACTCTTTCCGCCACCTCTCTCACATCACACTCCTCTCCAATACCACTCCATTTCTGCTTGAACCACCATGGACACAACCGGGATGCGGGATTTCTACCCTTCAACAGCTTGAAAGGGCTAACTTCTGTGCAAGTATGTGGAGTTATCCTGTACATCCATAGTTTCTCCCTAAAAATGCTTTTCCAATTTCCACCACGTGCATGTGCCTCTACTACATACCCTTTAAGCACACGATTAAACCTTTCCTCTTGACCATTTTCATGTGGTTAATATAAGGAAGTAGTCACATGCTTTATGTTACAGTGTTTGAGGAAAGCCTCCATCTCTTTGGATGTTAACTGAACACCATTATCAGTTATTAAAGTGGAAGGACAACCCTCCCTGGCAAACACTTCTTTTAGGAACTCAATCACAGCACCAGCAGTAGCATGCAGAACAAACTTGACCTCAGGCCACTTAGATGTAGTCCACTAACACTAAGGCAAAGCGTACATCCACTGGTAGGGAATTAAAAGGTCCCGACACATCGAAAGCCAATTTCTGCCATGGTAATTCTGGCCACTCAACATTCTTTAAAGGTGGAACACTTAACGTCATCATTTTTTCACTTGAAGCACACACATCACACTCCCTTACCGTACGATCTATAATTCTGTCCATTCCTGGCCAGCAAAAGTGAATCCTTATCAAACGCTTCATAGCAGACATACCAGGCTGTCCCTTATGTGCCAACTTGAGAATGACATCATGGATCCCTCCAGGAGGAATGCATTTTCCAGCTTTAAATAATAAATTACCCCCCATTTCCAGTTCCTCAGCTACACTATATATAGCTCCCATCTCGGGCTAAATGTCTCTTTTCTTTGGCCACCCTTCCACGACATACCTCTTCGTTTCCTGCCACAATTCATCCGTTCTCTCACACTCCTCCCAAAATTCTTCTGAAATCTCACTAAACTCACCACCTACAACACCCTTAATGCTCGCCACCATGCCATCACTTTCCTTTTCCTGGGCACAAACTCAGTACTAAAAGTATATTCTTGGACCTTTGAAGCCAACCTGGCAATACGTGCCGTGGAATTCCAACCACCTCCAGGAGCCAAAATATTCACCAACGGCTTATAGCCGGTTCTCAGCTCGAATCTACTGCCCCACATATAGTTCCTAAAATGTTCAACCGCCCACACACATGCAAGCAACTCCCGCTCAATGACAGCATACCTGTGCTCCGTTTCGTCCAAGGTGGGGAAGCAAAGGAAACATTCCACTCCTCCTTACCAGATTTTTGAGATAACACCGCCCCAACGCCATATAAGCTGGCATCTATTGTAATCACACGTTTCTTTCCCATGAAAAATGGTTTCAAAGTAGGCGCCCTTACAATGTCTAGTTTTATGTTGTTAAAAGCCATCTGTTGGATATCCGACCATTCAAAGATCACATTGCGCCTCAACAATGCTCTCAGCGGCTCCATCTTGGTAGCAAAGTTATCAATAAATTTGCTATAGCACTCACACATACCAGCGAACGATAACAACTGCTCCTTGTTGGTGGGAGCAGATGCATTTACAATAGCCTCAACATTGGACTTCTTTGGCACCACACCGTCCGTCACCCGATAGAGTGTGACCCAAATACTCCACCGACTTCTTAAATAACTTGCACTTGTGTCCCTTGAGTGTCAAACCATGATGTTCTAACCTGTTGTAAACCTCAAAAAGATGACACATATGTTCCTCTTCATTTTTTGAGAATATCAAAATGTCATCTTGAAAATTCTTGACGTAGTGGTCAATGTCTCTAAAAATATGGAACATCGCTCTTTGAAAAACAGAAGCGCCTGAGGCCAAACCAAATGGCATTCTGGTAAACTGATATAGACCTTAGGGAGTAATGAATGCTGTATATCGTCTAGATTCCCTTGATAACTCAACCTGATGATAAGCAGATCGAAGGCCCAAAGTTGATACGACTTCGTTGATATTAGGTAATGGATGACAGTCAATAATGAGATTCGCATTCAATGCTCTCAAGTCTACACATAATGTCAAATTTTGGTCAGCCTTATGCGCCAGAATGATGGGAGAAACCCATTCTGCGGACTCAATTGCTTCAATAATACCATCACTCACTAAATAATTTAACATATCTCTCAATTCCCCTCTCACTTTTATGGGAACACCTCGTAGCTTTTGTTTCACTGGTATGGCATTGTCCTTGAGTTTGATATTATGTACAAAATCACATAATTTTCCCAAACTATCAGCAAACACTTTTTTGAACCACTGCTTCACACTTTTCCCATTTTCACACTCATCAACCGACAACACCTGGTCAACACTCTTTTCCTCACACAATAACACAGGATCATCAGCACGTGGATTCAAGATTATACCCAACTTCCACTGGTCTCTCCAACCTAACACATTCACCCCTTTTACAGATACATACAACATGATTTGCGCACACCTGCCTTTAAATTCCAAAGGCGCACTCACAAATCCATCCATGTTGATGGTAGAACTGTTGAAACTTTCAGCCACAATGTCAGATGGTTCCAGTTGCTCCAGACTAAATACACCCTCAAATTTTTCCACAAAATACTTGCAAGTAATAATGGTCCGAGGGGACCCAGAATCTGCCATGAGGTTTAACTCTATTCCTGACACCTTTACAGTGCACTTAGGCAGAGCTTTGACTATTTGCTCTATGGACGCTGCTGTAGTATCAATTCCACCTTGCTGTATAGACAAGACAATTCCTTTGCCACTGCCATCTGCATTCCCGCACACACACACACACACAGCTTTGTCCCCTCCAGACTCTGTGGTACAGGAAACTCTACCAGGCGTTTTATTGGTATTCCTCCTAGTATTCTTACACACTGGTGCAAAATGACCAATGCGGCTACACTTAACACACTCCTTGTTTCCAGCAGGACAACTAGAAAAAGCAATATGCATACTGCTACCACACCTGTAACACCCACCTGATCTGTCAGCTTTTTCCCACCTCCTGGCAGCTCCCCCACCATTCACACGTGTGCCACTGGTATTCACACTCCGCTTATCAGTGCGAATTTCATTTGTGCGTCTCCCTACTTCTGCACGTTTTAACGCACACACTTCTTCCACCTCGCTTACATGCAAACTCACATTTTTCACGGTGGACATCCATTTTTCAGATTGCTCTAACACTTTTGCAGTAGAAATCGCTTCCTGCAATTTAGGATCCCACATGACCCACAACTGGGTTTTGTTTTTTACATGTACAATTATTTGGTCCCTGATCATTATGTCAGGCATAGGGCCAAAATTACAAAGCAGAGACAACCCTCTTAGCGCTGTTAAGAAATCATCAAATGACTCGTCTTCTTTTTGTGCCCTAGTATGGAATTTAAATCTGCTGAGCGCAACGCTTGTGGTAGGTTTAAACCTCAGTTCCATTTCCAACATAGCTTCTTTATATGCATCCATATCTCCTTGACCACTGGGAGGGTAGCTTGAGGTAAAGTCCTAAAAACTACTTGTCCTTCAGATCCAAGACAATGTAAAAATATGCTTTTCTAGCGTTTTGCACCCATTCGTTCTCCATCTATAGCCTTCATATAAGTAGTAAACTCCTCCTTCCACCTTGTCCATGGCATAGGAGGTTCTCCCTTGTTTTGCAGAGTTTTCGCCGGAGTATCAAATTGCATGGTAACTGTACTCTTGCAAGAAGTGGGATACTGATGGAACATATGGAACTCAATTTTCCAAGAAAACGAAAAATACAACAATCCAATTGTGCTAAATACCAATGAGTCTATGGTCCTCACTCCAGTAAGCGCTCTTCATTTAGTCGTGAAATACCACAAGGCAATTACTAAATAGCAATACACATAAAAAAATATTTCTTACTTACAACAAAGTGCCAGAACAGATACTTTGCTAGTTGCTCTTTTTCCTTGAGTGGAAAATAAAGCTGTCTCTTCCGAGTTTTCGATCGTGTACACCTCCCGGTCAAACTGACCAATCCAATACGGCCGCGATGACCTAATCACGCACTTGACCGCATAGCGTAAAGCAGTCACATAGCGTAATGCATGTGGTGTTGTGCGGGAACAGAAGTCAGTGAAAAGGAAAACAATTGGATTGCCGATACTCACTGTTCCAGCACAAAGTTCTACGTTCGATGACGGTGAGCTCTGGGAGGCGCTCGAGTTCTAGGGAGTCCGGGTTTTCTTTTAAACACTAACAGATTTCCAAATCCAATGTCAACCTGCAGGAGACAAATAAGTAAAAAACAATCCGTCTTCAAGTAGCGTAGAAATTCCCCATAAGTTATTCCATTTCTAGCTGAATCACAGGGAATCCGACTTCAACAGCTTGTAGAAGAAAAAAAAACCAATCCGATCTAAAACCAAATGTAGTATCCGAGCATGGGTCCAGGAAACAATCCGTTCCTGTGTCGATAAATTGGCTGGATGTTTCCTTCTTTAACTCGTCGCCATTGTAAGAATTCAAGTCCCAATAGTGTTGACAAATAGGATTTGTTGTAATGGCACAGCAAGTGCAGTCCTCAAGAGGAGACTGCAGACTGAACTGAAGAGTATTCAGCATTCCATTGGACACTTTCCCATGGAATACAGAACACTATACAAATACAAGCAAAGCACATGCAGGCATGTGGGAGCGAGCATGCCACACATTCCGACTTCACTGTCGATGTCCACGTGTTAAGCATGTATGATTGTATAGAGGGAGCTTATTTTCACAACCACCCCATGCATTAGCAAGGCTGTCATAGCCAAAACGCGTAGCAGGCGCTTGAGAGTTCTTACCATTAAAATCCACGTAATCTGATTTTGAGTGCGCATGACTCTGTTCAGGAGTATCTTTGGATATATTTATATGTGCATATATATATTTGTATATATATATATCACAAAGGTCAGAGGTCACTATGTGTGGGGTTAGATATGAAAAATGTCTAGAAACGTACCTTTCGATATTTTGTCCCTCAATATTGTGGTCACGATAATAAGGCCTGACGATATTTCAGATTTTATATTTCTAACCCACACCAACCCTCACCATGGGCACCAAAGATCAGTAAAAAATCCACTAACATAGCTGCACAATATATGTACTATTCTATGTGTTAAATCCACCACAAACGTGATAGAAATTAAAACTACAATGTTTCCATAAAAGGTGGCAAAAAGAGAAACAATTTCAAACCATGGTAGATGAGTAGCTCGGCAAAAATTACATGGCACATGTAGGGCCAGGATGGGGTATCTGTTGAGGGAGCGAGTTTTCTTTACCTCAACTTCGGGTGAAATCATTAAATACCCCCGTCACTGATTGTATGGACCTTTGTTCATTGACAAGGAGAAATAAGGAGTGATCCTCTACATAAATGCATAGCATCAATTACTAGACTTTTAGTTCAGTCAATAAAGAGAATTAGTGTAAGTTAAAGGGTTTTATTTTCAATTCTTTTAGTTTCCATTGTTTATGCATTTAGTATTAATATTCAGGTTTCATCATTAAAAGTTAATATAATCCATCAATCAATATTTGATTAGAAAATAGAATACAATGCTAGTTAAAATAATAGTTAATATTGTAATAATACAGCAAGTGTGTTCCATAAAAGAAAATGTCCAATTCTAGATTAAATTGAAATAACGTGAGAAAAAGGTGTCAGTTCAGATACCCATAAAGAGTTCTTATGAGAGAATCCATGCGCAAGCATAAAGTCTTTGCATAATAAGCTGGAAAATATTCTCAGCCCAAAAATCAGAAGACATTTAACAAAATCTAAGTAAGGCAGCCTCTCATGAAGAAAGGCATCAGAAACCCAAAGGTGAGTCTCCAGCCAGAGAGTCGAGGAAGGAATCTGAGTACTGTTCTAGGAACACGCACTAATATAAACACACCGTATTCTATGTTGCAACATTATTTTCTTAAATCTCCTGAGCTCTCTAATAAAATTGCAGCAAACTCCCGGGAAAAGGCAGACTCCCCAATATCACAGACTATTACAATAGTCTTTAGACTCTAGACCTTGACAGGTTACATCGTTGCTAATTTGTGGTTCATACTTTTCTTCTCATGACTCATTCTTCGTGTTGCCTCCTCTCCTCCCGGTGAGAACTCACTATCAGTTGTGAAAAACAAAACAAATGACTATTCACTAGTTAACAGAAGGCTGCTTAAAAAATACAACATCTGTAACAGAGAGAAAAACATAGGGGGATATTCTCAAGAACGTGCGATAAATATCGCCAAAATAGGCTAATGCAATTTTTCATATCGCCGTAGATCGCGGGAAAATAACTCTGTGTCAATGTCGTATTCTCAACATGGCGGTAACATGCGATAGTCTCCCGATAACGCCTCAAATGTCCGCGATACAACTACCGCAACGGCGATTAAAAAGGAAACCCGAACGTGAAAAAAGTTGCGATGGGCCCAACTGCGACAGGCTTGCAATTCCCACGTCAGGCGGGAAAAATCACCATAAAAGCTGCAAAAAAACAAAACCTAACAACTGCGAAGCACAATGGAGGTAGCCGGAGCAAGTACAGAGGACAACCCGAACCCCACAAGCCCCACGGAGGACCAGCCTGGGACCTCGGGGTCAGGGAAGGGCAAGGAGAAGAAGAAGAGGAAGACGCGGATCAGTCCGCAGGAAAACAGGATCCTGATTACGGAGGTGATAGAACACCATCAACAACTGCTCGTCACCTCCACTGTGTCATTGGCAACAAAAAATGGAACATGGCAGTCCATCGTGGACAAGGTGAATGCAGTCGGAGTGCTGAGGAGGACAATGGACAAGGTCAAGAGGCGCTGGAATGATGTGAAGTGCTAAACCAAGCTGAAACTCGCAAACAACCGCAAAGCAGCAATGCAGACTGGGGGTGGGAGTCCTGCGCCACAGGAGGAGCTGGATGAGATGGAGGAAATGGTGTCCACAGTCATCAGTGTGGAGACGGTGGCAGGAGTCGGAGGACCGGACACTGCTCAACATGACCTGACACAACAGCAACAGGGTGAGTAACCACCAGGGACTGGGGGGGCGGGGGGAGATGGGCACAATGGCACACATGCACAATGAAGTATAGCACACTGCACAACCACAATGACTCTGGATCATGTCCCTGATAAACTGGTGCTTATGTCTTACTGCAGCGCTCAGGACTCTAGAAGAGGTAGGCAACATATTATTTATTTATAAACTCTTCAGGATATACTCCACGCTCCTGATATTGTTTATTTGTGAGTTAAAAAATATCACCTGACATTTTTTCTCATGAAATTGGGACAAGGTTATTGATAACAGGTGTATTCAGCTAATCATCGCATACAATGGGTGCGCAATTATTTCCTGCATTACAAAGGTCCTTTCTGCTAGCTGCCCTTTGTTGGACTTGGCCCTTTTTGCAGGGTCATCCCTAAACTTTTTGCCTTTCTCCTAGCCTTTTTTCTGACATGGTGTTGGTGGTTTTAGGCCTCTGGGCACTTTAGCACTGCTGTCCAGTGTAAAGTGCGTGTGCTCTCTGTGTTACTTATGGTAAGATTGGTCTACACCTGTTTGGCCTCTTTAATTTACCTGTCAGTCCCTTGTAAAGTGGTATCTCATATATCCAGGGCTGGTAAATTAAATGCTGCTGGTAGGCTTGCAGCGCTGATTGCGCCACCCACCAAAGTAGCCTTTCAAACCTATCTCAGGCCTCTGCCATTGCAGGGCCTGTGCGCGCAGTGTTACTGCCGCTGTGACGTGGCACCTAAAGTGTGTGCCATGTCTGTGACCCCCCTTTTTCCTGCATGTCAGTCACCCCTAAGGTAGGCCCTAGCTAGCCCTATGGGCAGGGTGCATTGTAGGTAAAAGATAGGACATGTACCTTAAGTGTGTGACATGTCCTGGTAGTGACAAACAGCCATTTTGGTTTCTCACTACTGTGGGACTGCCCTCCCATAGGAATGCATTGGGGATTCCCTGATAAGTGTTTCAGTGGTAATTCCTGATATGAGAGGAGCAGCGTGGTCAAGATTAGTATATTTGGAAAGGTAATAATAAATGCTGCGCAATGGTCTGCGCAGATTTATTATAACTATTTTAGAAATGCCACTTTTAGAAGTTGGCATTTCTGTGTGCTATGTGTCTGCCTGCCTGATTTGAATTGCATGTCTGGCTTTTGAGTGACAGGGTCTGGGAGTTGTGAGTGGCTCCAGGAGGGGCAGGGTGAGTCAGCACTAGGCTGAATGGGACATCTACATTGGGAGTAGTGGGAGGCGTAAGACCCTGAATAGGTCTGTGCTTAGCCTGTACAATGCTGGCTCCGCCCCCTGTGGTGTGTCTGATCACCGAGCCCCCACCTGACAAAGGGGAAGAGGAGCCTTGTAAACAAAGTGCTCCAATTCCCCCCTGAACCAGTTTTTGCTGGTTCCCCTAAGCCCTGTGCCAGGGCAGACAAAGGAATGTCTAATATAAATATTGGGGCTGTGACCCCATGAAGTGGTACTGTTCCTGGACCTTTGGGGGGCTTGCTGCTGCTGGGGCCCGGGAGGAACCGCCATGGGGGCTTGCCTCCCTGCTGGAGGGCCCTGTGTGCTGGCCTCCCTGGGACCAGCTTTGCCCCCTTCCCCTCTCAGGACTTTTGCTGCATCTAGCGCCTCGTGAGCGCTATATTTTAATTATTCCAAGAAGAAGAGTGTGTGGGCCTTGCAGCGCCGGAGCTACAACTTGTTTGGAGGGAATCCCGACGTGGGGATCCCCCCTCCCAGTGATGCCGTGGAGCGGGTGCCCACCCCGCATTCTTTGCGTACCGAGCGGGAGCCCACTCCGCTTATTGTATATTTAAATTGCGGGTGCCCACCCCGCTTATGCTTTTATTTTTGTGGGTGCCCACCCCGCATCTGTGCTATTTGAAATATGCGGGTGCCCACCCCGCTTGGTGCCTGAATGGAAGCGGGAGCCCATCCCGCATTGCGGCCGAAGGAGAAGGAAGCCACCAAGAGGAATCGCCGGGCCGCTGCCAAGCGCGGCCCGGAAGCCAGGCAAGCTGCCTGGTTGTGGGCGGGGCCTGCCGCGCGCCGCCGGAAGTAAGCGGGGCTCCTGTGAGCTGAGGGAAGCCCTGCGCACACCGCAGAGGATCCCCGGCGCCTGTCCGCAATGAAGAGGAGCCGAGTCCTACCCCGAGAGCCCCGGTGAGTGGGGCTATACTTAAGTAATGTTGGTGCCCCCGGTGGCACCCCTTTGTGTTGTGCCCTCCTGGAGCCGGCCAGATTTCCGATGGGGGGCATATTTGTTTTCAGAGAGCCCAGTGGCGGCCCCGAGGGCACAGACGTGCCAGGGCCCCTTTACTTTGGTCACAGCTGCGCCGCACCAGCGCGGGCAGCTGCAACGTTTGGCAGCATCTCTTTTTGATAGAAGTCCCTGAGTGGGACATGAGAGGCACAGTGGTGCCGGGCCTCTTTTTGGGATATTATCACAGCTGCCCCGCCTGACAGTGGGCAGCTGCAACGGGGCGCATTTTTGTGTAGAGAGCCCCAGAGCAGGGCCTCTTTGGTTATTTCCCAGTTGCGCGAGAGCCCCAGAGCAGGGCCTCTTTGGTTATTTCTCAGTTGCGCCGCCGAAGCGGGCAACTGCAACATTGGGCTACATTTGTTGAGAGAGTCCCAGTGGGGACCCACCCAGAGGGCAAAGTGAGTGCCCATGCCTAGTTTTCATCACAGCTGCACAGCAATTAGTGGCAGCTGCAACGTTTAGGCCTGCGCAATTGCGCACTTTTGGATTCTGCTGCATTGGCAGCACGCCCTGACATTATGGACATAGGGCATTTGAGCCCTCTGAGAAGGCCAGTTGGCCAGGGGGACTGTGTTAGGTTGATAGGGTACCAGGCCCTAATGTGATTTATGTGGTGCGCAGGAAATGTGATTTATGCACCCTGATTTATGCCTCTAATGTGGTTTATGATTATGAGGTTATTTGCATACTGTGGTTTATGCTTGTGACGTTATTTTCTACTGTGATTTATGCCTCTAATGTGATTTATGATTAGGAGGTTATGGTCTAATATGTTTAGGCTTATGAGGTTGGCGCATAATGTATTTTACGCCTGATATGATGCTGATTGCATACTATGATTTATGTTACAGGATATAATGCTGAGTACGGTATATTGCCAGTCATTACTGGTTGTGTTCTACATTTATTATTTGTGCTTGTGATGGTTCTGACAGTGGCCCAATTGGCCCAGTCATGTGTATATAATCCCCTGTAAATATTGCCTAGTGCCAGTTGCCACAGTGTGTAATGTGTGATTACTATTGTAATGTGTTTATGATAATACAAAGGCTATTTTTATATATAACCTTGTGTGGAGTTCCTTTTGTGGTGTGCCTAGTGTGTTGCTGGTGTGTGTGTGTTGCGCAAACGCTTTACACATTGCCTCTGGGATAAGCCTGACTGCTCGTGCCAAGCTACCAAGGGGGTGAGCAGGGGTTATCTTCAGCGTGTAACTCCTTTGCCCTGACTAGAGTGGTGGTTTCTGCCTGGCTTAGGCGCAAGCCCTAGTCAACCAGAAATCCCATTTCTAACAGCCTTCATAAACAGGACCCACCGACTCTCTTCAGCATTTGTCTACGAATAATAAATTTCGCAGTGAACTAAACTAGCAGTCATGTGAATCCTCACTACCGAACTGTAATTTTAAACTAACTCTGTGAGAAACTAGCATCAAATTTCTGCAATTATACCTCTCTTGACCTGTACATTTATTTTACTGCGTCAAAACTACCGCTAAGCCAACCAAATTTGTCACATGGCATAACGCTGTCTTTTTCTACTCATATTTGTGCTCTGAACGTCGCATTTGCATTATCTACAAGTGTTGATCACAATACAAGTTGAATGTCTACTAATAAGTACGGGAACAAGCTCCCTAAACAACCTCTCTTTGCGGAAGTCCTCAACAAATCTAATACTATGCCTGTGAAAGGAAATGCTTCCACTGTAATGAGCTCGCCGCAGGTTGCACCTCCTGATGCTGAACGCATACCAACAGAAACCATGGAACGCATATTGCATGAAATTTCGGGAGTCAGCCGTCGATTGGAAGGCATGGATATCACTATTGCATCTTTGGCTGCAGAGACCAAGTCAATTCGAGCAGACATTTCGAGCTTTCATACTAAAGTTGAAGGACTTGACTCTCGAATGGTGGTGACGGAAAACCGTCTTGACTCATTACAAAACAGAGACCAAGAACTCCTATTTCTTCGTAGCAAAATAATTGATTTGGAAGATCGCAGCAGAAGAGACAACATCCTTTTCTTTGGGTTTCCGGAACGCATTGAAGGCCAAAATACTAGCCCTTATCTCTGTGACATTCTTCCAAAGTTGACTGGCATTTCTTTTAATCCACCCTTAGAAATTCAGCGAGCTCATCGCATTGGTCCTCCGCTTCTCGCTTGTTTCCTCCGACATGAACAAACAAGACAATTGTTAGCTGCAGCCCGTTTACAAGGTTCCTTTTCATATGATGGCCATCTCATTCACATGGCAGCTGACTTTTCTAAGGAGACAAATGAGCGGCGGAAGGCATTTCTTTCCATGCGACCTCAGCTCCGACAGCTGGATATTAAATATGGTCTATTTGAGCCTGCACGTTTTCGCATCACCATAAATGGAGACTCTAAAGACTTTTACGACCCAACAGACCTTCAGAAATTTCTAGACTGTATGAAACTCCAAGAAATGGAAATTCAGTCTCCAACACGAGATCAGATCCAATCAACCTCTCATTTCTTCCAACCAGTACCGGACAACAGCAGATGAAATCTCAGCAGCTCAAGACACTGTGGCAGAGACTTAGAAAGACCTAATCGTTCTCAAGAAGACAAAAACTCAATTCTTCAACCTACTTCTGCTTCTACCCAAGATTCACATAGAGATAAATCTAGGTCCCCTCTTAAATCCACATTGGACGCGAGTTGAATATACTGTCACTTAGTCTCCTGTTATCTCTTACGAATACAATAATATCAAGGCCTTGATCTGGCTCTTGATCCTTTTCATTCGTACGAATACTATGATCACATTATATAGTCTCATATGAAATGATCTTCAAGTTTTGATTAGTATACCGTAGTAGATTGTATTTCTCTATCTTGTACTAATGTTCTGCTTCCTCGTTATTGTGAACAACTGGCATATTTTTGCATGAAACACTGTTCAAATCCTACTTAGTTTGCCATAGTAGATCCTAATATTCTATTTTATATTTATGCAATTCTGGTTTCATAATGTTCTCCCTCCTCAGGTTTATTATCTGCTATTTCCAATATGCTCTTTTACATGTTACTATTCTAGGCTGCAATGTCTTATATTAATCTATATTATTCTATTTAATGTTTATACTGTTGATTAAAAATGGATTTTAATTCATTTTAGGATATTCTTCCACCAATTTAATGCTATTCACAACTTACATTTCACCACAGGCCAATTAGGCTTCAACCATTTTCAATATACCATAGCTCATTATAAGATTATATTTTGCACCTCTAATGTTCTACCCTAGTAGGTCTTTTGTTTGTTACTCTTAATATTATACATTATACTGTACCACTTTAAGCCATATTCTATTATATATATTTAATTATTCATTTTTATATTTATAATTCCTTACTTATATTGACTTACTCTTCTCTCATCTCTATTTATGCATATATTGAACAACCCTTCAGAATAACCCATGAAATTAATATCTTTCTTTTTTACTCACTGTCACATTATTTACTTCATATTATCTTATTTTGTGCTTCTCAGATGGATTAATGTGCTATCATAGGCTTACCTCTTCTAATCACTATTAACCCTCCTCTCTATCTCGCTTTCTGATGGGGCCCACCCCCGTGGCGTTGCTCCAGTGAGCCCAGACCCGCGGTTAACAGTTCAGAGTCCTGTTCCATTCCTACTCTCCTTTCCATTTCAACCTTATTCTATGTCCCCATATAACTTGTCGCATTGTATCACCTTTACTATTTATCTGGACTATTTTCTCTCTCTACTTGATTGTCTTCTAATATCCACATACTGTTGTCTTCGTGGTAAGCCAGAGTACCCCCTTTCCTAGTCTGCCCTCTATCCTCTCATTGTATTCTCATTAATTTGTCACTCTTTTCACTTTGACAAGTATATTGATTCCCGCACTATTAATTCCTTTTGACTGTATTTCAGCATGACGAGCACTCACCCTTTATCTACCATCACATGGAATGTCCATGGCCTCACCCACTACATTAAAAGGAAAAAAGTACTTTCTTATCTCCAATCCAAACATGTAGATATAACTTTATTACAAGAAACACACCTAGATGCGCTAGAGTCTGATAAACTTTGCAGAGATTGGGTGGGGAAGGTCATTCACAGCAGCATCCGAAAAGATGAACCCACAGATACTAGCCCTGTCCGCAAGTGTGGAGTTGCAATCCTTATTCGCAAATCACTCCCAGTTACGATCTCCAAAACATGGTCGGATCCTGATGGCCGCTATGTGTTTGCTAAATTACTTATTGGGAATTCTTACATCTGCTTAGGATCAGTTTATGCTCCGACAGGCACTAAAAAATCATTCTTCCTCCAGTTGAACCGCCTACTAACAGAGATTGATGCCTCACAATATCTCATTGGTGGGGATTGGAATCTGGTACGAGATCCTATTCTAGACAAAACAGGTCCGTTAGACAAAGGAAATGTGGCAGATAGAGCTATATTAAATGATATATTTTCAGATAACGGATTAGTTGATCATTGGCGTCTTAGTCATCCAATAGACACAGAATACACATTCTTCTCTCCCACCCATGGCACATTTTCTTGCTTAGATTACTTTTTGACATCACATAAAGCGGTTCAATTGGTCACGAAGTCTCGCATTTTAGAGGCAGCTTTGTCTGATCATTCTCCTGTCCTTCTATCTTTAGATCTAGGACTCTCCCGGCCAGGGCGCAAACCATGGCGCATGAACATCCAATGACACAGGACACCCAAGGGTAAACTCCAATTGCAATCTCAAGGGTAAACTCCAATTGCAATCTCATCTCCAAGATTATCTTTCTACTAACCAGGTGTGGGAGGGCGGGTCGGATAAACAGACGCGGAGGCCGGATATATGGTCCAAGGACTCATATTTTAATTGTGTCAGGTATCACAGTCTCAGGTTTCCCTACAGGGATGGGGTGCTCTTCTTTTTGTGCCGGTCTCCTTCTCTGGGGTCGGGATTCGGGATCAGGTCGTTCCTCCTCTTCCTCTTCTTCAACGGGGTGAAGGGGGTTGGAATCGGGCTCCTCCGTCGTGTCGTCACTCACCCGGAGGCTCGTACCGAGGAGAAGAGAAAATGGAGACCGTCAGTGAAGTCTGGGAAGGGGGTGAGTGGAGAAGCCAAACCCGTCACCTTCACCCGGTGAATACTTTGAGCGTGATGTGAGAAGGGAACGTGCAAACTAAAGGGGCTGAGGTACCGTGATTCTTGGGATCAGAATAGCCACCGAAAAGATAGGGTCGAACCCGTAATGCCTGCAAATGATGAACCCCCTTTTCTGGCTCTTGGTTTGTCGTTCTCACCCTTTGTGACCCGTTTCCATCCTCCACCCGCCTCCCACGTCTATCCCAACCCACTATGCCCAATTCCAGCGTCACTCACCGGCTCCGCCGCAACTCTCCTGAGCTGCGGCCGCTCTTCAGCTACCTCCGGTGGACGCCACCACTCTTCGGTCCACTGGTCGTCTGCTTCCTCTTCTTCCTCCTCGATGCCGCTTCGTTCGTCGTCCTCTCTTCCCGCTCTTCGTCCTTCGTCCTCCTGTCGTCCCGCTCTCTCTCTCTCGTCCTCCTGTCGTCCCGCTCTCTCTCTCTCGTCCTCCTCCCGCTCTCCTCTCTGTTCTCCGTCCTCCTCTCGCTCTCCGATCAACGACGCCTCTCCTCGACTCTTCTCCGTTTTTAAAGATCCCGCCGCCGTCCTTCCGGGGTCAGCTCCTCCCCTCTTCACCTCCTGGTCGCGCTGTGGAGAAACAGGAAAGGTGGGAGGGTCACTCCCCAGACAACGCCTTCCTCGTGCACGCCCTAGCATGCCGATCGTTGCCCGCTAGGAAGTCTGGTAGTTGCAGTCCTCCCATCGCCGCCGGCGCGGTAAGTCCGGGGCCCGCTTTCTCACATCCCTTTTCCCTTGCCGTCTTATAACAAGGGCTCTGTTCTTGGGGGTATCGTGACAGAAAGTCCACGTTGCCTTGTTCTGTTCCCTTTCAGTGACGGGTTAGGAACCTATAAGGTTGTAGGGCCAGGAACCACCTCAGTACCCTCACATTGTTACCTTTGTTTCGCGCCAGCCATTCTAGGGGGGCATGGTCGGTATATAGCGTAAACTCTCTGCCCTCCTGGTAATACCGTAAGGTGTCTATGGCCCATTTAATGGCCAACGCCTCCTTCTCTATGACGGCATAGTGAAGCTCCCTAGGAAACAGTTTCCTACTGATGTACAGTATTGGTTTTTCCCCATGTTGTGCCGTTGTCTGAGATAGTACCGCCCCCAGGCCCCGTTCTGAGGCGTCCGTCTGGAGAATAAAGGGGAGGGCATAATCAGGACTAGCCAGCACGGACTCGGACGTAAGGGACGTTTTCAAGGTCTCAAATGCCTGTATGATCTCCCGTGTAGGTGTCCTCAACCTAACTTCTGTGTTCACTGTTTTCTTTAGTAAGTCGGTGAGGGGGGTTGCAATGTGTGAGAAGTTGGGGATAAACCGTCGGTAATAGCCAAGCAGTCCTAGGAAGGCACGGAGATCCTTCTTTGATTTGGGTAACGGGATTCGGGAGATAGCCGTTATCTTGGAATCTTGGGGTCTAATGGCTCCTTCACCCAGCAGATATCCGAGGTATCGGACGGTTTGGGCTGCAAGACGGCTCTTGGCGGGGTTGATCTTAAGACCATGATGTCCTAGGGCTTCTACCACTCGAGTCAAATGGGCCATGTGTTGTTCCCAGCTATCACTATAGATGACGATGTCATCTATATATGCACCGGCATACCTCTCATGTGGCCGTAGAATTTGGTTCATAACTCTCTGGAAGGTAGCCGGTGCTCCATGCAGTCCAAAGGGCAATACCTTGAATTGGTACAACCCATCTGGTGTGGAGAACGCTGTTTTTTCCTTGTCCTGTTCGCGCAAGGGTATCTGCCAATACCCTTTACAGAGGTCCAGGGTACTAATATATTTGGCCCTGCCTATTCTCTCGACCATCTCGTCCACTCTAGGGAGGGGATAGGTGTCGAACTCCGATATTTTGTTCACTTCCCTGAAGTCGATACAAAAACGTACCGAGCCATCCGGCTTCGGTACGAGGACAATCGGCGAATTCCACTCACTGATGGACGGTTCGATGACGTCCATCTGCAGCATTTTCTGTACTTCCTCTCGGATGGTGTGTCGGCGGGCCTCGGGTACTCGATAGGGTCGGAGACGTACTCGTTTACCGGGGGGTTTTGATGGTGTGTTCCACCAGGGACGTCCTCCCAGGGTCCGTGGAAAAGGTGTCGTGTAGGGGAAGTAGTACGCCAGCCAAGTCCGCCCTCAGACTGGAAGGGAGAGCCGGATCCATACACTGTTCGAACAAAGGAACCGCCACCATCGCGTCGACAGCAAGAGCCGGAATGGGGCCCTCCCATCTCTTCAACAAATTAATGTGGTAGATCTGGGAGGTGCCACGAGCCGGATCCGTCTCGACTCGGTAAGTCACCGGAGTTACCTTTTCTCTCACAGTGTATGGTCCCTGCCACTGTCCCAACAATTTGTGGTCGGAGGAAGCCATCATGAGCAGAACGGCATCGCCTACTGCAAAGGATCTCACCCGGGCTTTTTTGTCATACTGTACTTTCTGTGCCATCTGGGCGTTTTCTAGGTTGATGCGGACGAGGGATCTGATCTGGCCTAGGTGGGTCTTAAGGTTGGAAACATAATCAACCAAAGGCTTAGTGTTATCTGGTTCGGTTTCCCACTTCTCCTGGGCCATGTCCAGTAGGGTTCTGGGTTGATGGCCATATAATAATTCAAAAGGTGAGTACCCGGTGCTTTTCTGCACCTTACATCGCAAGGCGAATAGGGCTAGGGGTAACATGTCCTCCCATTTCCTTGTTTCCAAGGCTAACAGCTTTTTAAGAGTGATCTTTAGAGTAGCGTTATATCGTTCTACGAGGCCGTCCGTTTGGGGGTGATATGCGGCGGTTCGTATTTGATGGACTCCCAACAGGGCACATACCTGCTTCATGACCTTGGATACGAAAGGGGTTCCTTGGTCTGTTAAGATCTCCTTTGGGAACCCCGTTCGTGAGAATACTGTAATCATTGCCTTGGCGATGTTGGTGGCGTCCGGACGGCGTAAAGCCATCGCCTCCGGAAACCGGGTGGCGTAATCAACAAGGACCAAAACGTACCGACACCCACTCCGGGAAGGCAGCAGGGGTCCTATAATGTCCATCCCTACTCTACTGAAGGGTTCCTCAATAATGGGTAAAGGGCGTAAGGGTGCTCGGGGTGGCTTATATCTACTATTCTTCTGGCAAACGGGACGCTCCTTACAATACCTCTTCACTTGTTGGAATATACCGGGCCAGTAGAACCGTTCCGTTATCTGTTTTTCCGTCTTCTCTGTCCCGAAGTGTCCCCCCAACAAGTGACTATGGGCTAGGAAGAGAACCTTTTCCCTAAAGGGCCCTGGAACCAATAACTGGGGGGCCTGGGTAGGATTCCCTTTTCGGTATAGCAACCCGTTCCTGCTGTAGAAGTAGGGACCTACATGTAGGGGGTCTTCTTGCTCTAGGGTGGAGTTCCATGCCTCTTGTAGGACGGGATCTTCCCGTTGAGCGGCCCGGAAGCTTCTATCCGTCGCCCAGGGCGTGTCCTCCTGTATAACTGGCAACACCAAGGGGGGCTTCCCTTTCTCTGCTCTTCTCTGTTTCTTGCTCTTCCGTGGTTTGGGTTGGGTCCACTCTGGATTTTCCGCACGGGAAAAGGGTGCCGTGGCCCACCATTCCTCTTCTTTCGTAGGAGCGCTGTTTATCAAGCGGGGTAGGTTCGGGTAGTCGTCCCGAGAATGACCTGTTCTGGCAGACTGGGGATAAGGCCCACCTTCAGAGTGGTGCCCGGGTCATTCCGATGTTGTATGTGTACCTGCGTAGTGGGATACTGTTTCGTATCCCCATGAACACATCGGATAGCAACAGTCCCATCAATGGGTCCGATCCATGGTTCCAAGTCCTGAGGTCTTATGACGCTTTGGCGGCAACCCGTATCGGCCAAGGCAATCGCGGGTTGTCCGTTGACCATCACCTGGCAGTGGTACTGAGGAGGCCTCCGTTCGGTGGGGGAACAATAATAGTTACGAGCCATCCCTATCTCCATGGGCTCTTCTTTTTGTGGACAGAACCTGGCTATGTGTCCCATGCCTCCACAATGAAAACACTGGGGTCCCGAAAGAGGGGCTCTATGAACAGGAGGACCATGAGCTCCCGGGACGAAGGTTATGGGTTCCGGTTTTCGCAGAACGGACGGACGTAGGGGTCTGTGAACTCCAGGGCCTCCTGACCTCCAGGAAGAATCGTCCTTTCCCTTTTGGATATCTTGGGCGCGGCTATAGGCGCTGGCTATCTCCACTGCTGTCTCTAAGGTGAGATGGGCCTGTTGTCGGACCCATCTCTGTATGGGGGGGTGAAGGGAGGACAAGTATTGTTCCAGGTAGATCTTTGCCATAATTCCATCTTTATCCGTGGTGCCAGGCTTCAGCCACCGATCCGTCATGTCCTTCACCCGGTAGTACAATGCTCGCGGGGTTTCCTGGGGTCCTTCTTTTATTTGTCTCAGTTTAATCCTATAGGACTCGTCATCTATTCCCAGGCGCTCCATAATGCACTGTTTAATGTCCATGTATGGGACTGCTCCCTGGATGGTAGCTGCTTGGTATGCCGCCTGTAGATCACCAGAAAGGAGGGGCCCCAGATACTGTCCCCACCTGTCAGCAGGCCAGGCTGCCGCGGTGGCTATGCGTTCGAAGTTGTTAAAGAAGAAGTCCGGATCTTCCCCGCTGATGTATCGTTGGAGAACCATGGACGGGAGGGTGGTGGGACCCCTCTGCTGTCCCAGGGCCTCAGTCAACTTCTCCATGGCCGCCCCGTGGGTTTGGCCTTGCCCCGATAGCACCTGCTGTATCTTGCCCCGGTCTTCTTCCACCACCGTAAGGAACCGTTCCATCACTTTGCCCAGATGTTCCTGGTTCTCCGCCATCTTGGCCATAGCGGCCTCCATGTCTCCGCCGGATCCCATTTCTGACACCACCTGTGGGAGGGCGGGTCGGATAAACAGACGCGGAGGCCGGATATATGGTCCAAGGACTCGTATTTTAATTGGGTCAGGTATCACAGTCTCAGGTTTCCCTACAGGGATGGGGTGCTCTTCTTTTTGTGCCGGTCTCCTTCTCTGGGGTCGGGATTCGGGATCAGGTCGTGCCTCCTCTTCCTCTTCTTCAACGGGGTGAAGGGGGTTGGAATCGGGCTCCTCCGTCGTGTCGTCACTCACCCGGAGGCTCGTACCGAGGAGAAGAGAAAATGGAGACCGTCAGTGAAGTCTGGGAAGGGGGTGAGTGGAGAAGCCAAACCCGTCACCTTCACCCGGTGAATACTTTGAGCGTGATGTGAGAAGGGAACGTGCAAACTAAAGGGGCTGAGGTGCCGTGATTCTTGGGATCAGAATAGCCACCGAAAAGATAGGGTCGAACCCGTAATGCCAGCAAATGATGAACCCCCTTTTCTGGCTCTTGGTTTGTCGTTCTCACCCTTTGTGTCCGTTTCCATCCTCCACCCGCCTCCCACGTCTATCCCAACCCACTATGCCCAATTCCAGCGTCACTCACCGGCTCCGCCGCAACTCTCCTGAGCTGCGGCCGCTCTTCAGCTACCTCCGGTGGACGCCACCACTCTTCAGTCCACTGGTCGTCTGCTTCCTCTTCTTCCTCCTCGATGCCGCTTCGTTCGTCGTCCTCTCTTCCCGCTCTTCGTCCTTCGTCCTCCTGTCGTCCCGCTCTCTCTCTCTCGTCCTCCTGTCGTCCCGCTCTCTCTCTCTCTCGTCCTCCTCCCGCTCTCCTCTCTGTTCTCCGTCCTCCTCTCGCTCTCCGGTCAACGACGCCTCTCCTCGACTCTTCTCCGTTTTTAAAGATCCCGCCGCCGTCCTTCCGGGGTCAGCTCCTCCCCTCTTCACCTCCTGGTCGCGCTGTGGAGAAACAGGAAAGGTGGGAGGGTCACTCCCCCAGACAACGCCTTCCTCGTGCACGCCACTAGCATGCCGATCGTTGCCCGCTAGGAAGTCTGGTAGTTGCAGTCCTCCCATCGCCGCCGGCGCGGTAAGTCCGGGGCCCGCTTTCTCACACCAGGGTTCTGTAACTTCCAGCAGGACTATATGGGCTGCAGCTAAAGCCACTATTAGGGGCCAGTTAATGCGTGACGCTGCATTCGCTAATAAGCAGAATGCTGGACGGCAAACTGAGTTAGAACGAGACATTCAATCTTACTCTCGCCTGTACGCATCAACCCCAATCTTGCATAATCGTAAACTACTAGAGCAAGCACGCATGTCCCTAAACAGCCTTTTTACCTCTAAAGCTGAATATGCTTTGCAGAGAATGAAGGGGCGTCATTACGAACAGGGGGAGAAGGCCGGGAGGTTGTTAGCTGCACAATTGCGGCAAAGGGAGGCAGCAATGGCCATCCCAGCTATCCGGTCAACACAAGGTGACATACTCACAAGACCTCAAGAGATTGTCAATGAATTCGCCTCTTTTTATCAATCCCTTTATACCCCAGGCAACCAAATAGATCTAGATAAGATGTCTTCCTTCCTCGCAAGGGTGGATCTTCCCCATCTCTCTGATGATGGTAGAGCCTTGCTTGAAGGTGATATCACCAAGGATGAGATCTCTAAAGCCATTACTGCCCTACCTTATCCTAAAGCTCCTGGGGAGGATGGATTTCCTGCTGAATTCTATAGATGGGCAGGACACAATATTATTGATACATTGCATGCTGCATTTCAGGAGGCAGATAATAAATTCTCATTGGGACCTCTTTCTAACAAGGCAGTTATCGCCGTGCTACCTAAGCCTGGTAAAGACCCTCTGCTATGCAGTAGCTATCGTCCCATCTCGCTATTAAATTGTGATATCAAAATATTAGCTAGCATCCTAGCCTTCGCAAAGTCTTACCTTCTCTAATACACCATACTCACGTGGGCTTTGTCCCAGGGCGTTCTTCTCGGAATCATCTCCGTACGCTAGCCCATACATTGTGGTCTGCTAAACACCTTTCAGAGGATGCATTAGCCCTTTCACTTGATGCAGAAAAAGCGTTTGATCGCATTGAATGGGAATACCTTTTACAATAATGCAACGATTTGGATTCGGTGATCAATTCATAACTAAAGTACGTTTATTATATGATAATCCCTCTGCTCAGGTGAATTGCGGGGTTTTCTATCTGATGCATTCCCAATTCGGAGTGGAACGCACCAGGGTTGTTCTCTATCCCCCCTTCTTTTTCTTTTAGCAATGGAGCCACTAGCTGCCACAATTCGCCAATCTGCTGAAATGATAGGTGTTCCCCTCCCAATTAGACATTCTAAAATCTACTTATACGCAGATGATATTCTACTTACTCTTACAAATCTTCCTCGATCTCTTCCGTCCCTCCTTTAAATTATTAATGACTTCTCCTCTTTCTCAGGTTATAAAATCAATTGGGACAAGAGTGAGGCTCTACCCATTTCTGATGGAACTACAAAGGCAGCTGTATACGGCTTTCCTTTTCATTGGCAGTCTTCACACCTCAAATATCTAGGAATTTTAGTTAATAAGGGTTTGGAAAACATGGTTGCAGACAATTTAGCTCCTCTGCTTTCTCAAATGCAGCGTGACTTTGATAAATGGAAAACTTTAGGGTTATCTCTTTGGGGCAGAGTTCAAGCTATCAAAATGGTCACTCTTTCGTGTTTCATCTATATTTTAGGCATGCTTCCCCTTCAGATACCTTTAGCTACACTTCGATCAATAGATTAAGACCTTTATATGGGGTTCAGCTAGGCCACGCCTTGCAATGGCAAAATTAAAGGCACACCAATTATATGGAGGAATGGGTCTCCCATCTATTGAACACTATTCCCTTGCATTGAACATCTCTCAATTCTCTTACTTCTTGCCAGGAGTCAAAGATATTCCACAATGGGTTTCTATTGAGCGCCATCTTTTATCCATGGACTCAGGTCTCTCTCTTTTGTATGGCAGCAGCACTAGTCGTTCTGATCCCAAAAACCAAATTTTATCAGTTATGCATAAATCCTGGCAAAGAGAACATCGTTTATTAGACTCAAACTCACGTATTCATGTCAAAGCTCCTTTGTGGAACAATTCAGGTATACGTATTAATGGTCGCACTTTATCCTGGCCTTTGTGGCAAGCAGCTGGCATCCACTCCCCAGATTAACTTCTTCATAATGGCGACTTCAAATCCTTCTCACAATTAAGGGAGGAATTTAATCTTCCTATACAGCAATCTTCTAAATACCTTCAACTCCAACAATGTTTGAAGAAACATTTGGGATCTCCCCCTTGGTTGATCCAAGTATCTCCATTATTATCCTACTTAAATATATGGGGGAAGCATAAAGGAGTGACCTCTGGCCTTTATAAAACCTTTACGCTTCACCTATTTTCACAAACCCTCTCTCATAATATTCAAAATAAATGGCAATCCCGTTTATCTAATTCCTATACAGCTACTGAATGGGAACAGGTATTGGAGGGTTTACATAAAGGTGTCCGTGAAGCAAGGCTTAAATTTTGTATTTTTAAAATTTTTCATGACTGGCACTGGTCACCGGTCAAACTGCATAAAGCTGGTTTACTTTCGCACACCAATTGTTGGAGGTGTTCCACCTCTGGTTGTGACACACCTCATATTATTTGTGAATGCCCAAAGATACGGCCTTTTTGGACCTTTGTTGGTAACACCTTGCATTCCACAATGTCATTACGTCTTCCACTCACATCTGCCAACATTCTTTTGCATGATTTACGTCATTCTCCAAAGCTCTCCAAACCACAAATTCGTCTCTTCCATACTGCGTTAGCTACAGCTAAAATTTGTGTTCTGCGCCATTGGAGGTCATCATCTCCACCCTCACAGGAAGAATGGTTAGTGACGATGATGCAGACGGCTTCACATGAACGCACGATCTATAACCTCCAGGATCAAGCTGATATTTTTCTCCAGACCTGGTCTCTTTTCCTTAAAACTGAAGTTGATAATACTGCTAACTCCTCTGTCTCTCCTAACGCAACTTGTCAAGTAGACTAATTTACTGTTTTACATCTTTATACATTAAATTTCTCCATCATTACTTGCTTTATTTCTTCTTTCTTCCATTTTCCCATATTCCTTTACCATTTCTTTCCCTTCCCTTCTATTCCTCTTCCTTCCCTCTCCTTTACTCTGGCTCCACTCTTCCACATTTCTCTTCTGGTCTACTATCTTCCTCTTATCTTCTTCTTCTCCTTTTCCTTTCTTATATTATCTTACTATCCTCTTCCAAACTATTGTGTCCTAAACTCTTGCAAGGTGAGTATTCTCTATGATAGCACTTTTCCCTATTATTATCACGATGAACTTATGTAAAATCGCTACTTTCATACTTGCATTTGATTCATTTATATTTTATCTATTATTAATATATGCAATATCAATTTCTTATTCCTGACTATTTATCTATTTATTTATTTATTTATATACAACGTGACTTTTTATATATTCCATATTTATACGTCCGTATTCATCACAAATACCATGTATTCAATGTTACCTTTTATTCCTATAATATTTCTTAAGTATTTATTAACAATTCATTGCTTTTACCTATTTTGTGTTACCATGTATTTTATTCTAAAACTCAATAAAAAATGTCAATACAAAAAAAAAAAAAAAAGATTATTGTCAATTACTACCCCCAAGCTTCTTGCACATGCAGCTGGAATAGTAAGGGTGCCAATTTCTGAAGGCCAGTAGGAATCAAACCAGAGGTCCATTCTGTTAATGATGACAGTAACCTCTATGTTGTCTGCATTCAATTTTTTTTGATTATCTTCTAACCATGAATTGCAGTTGGGGAGGATAAACTGTTTTCCACATGTAACTGTATTTGTGAGTCATCAGAATATATATATAAAGATTGCAACCTTTAGAAGCCAGAGCCTGCACAAGTGACATAAGATATATGGTGACAAGGATGACCACTACAGAACAGTGCCAGAGAAAAGGCAACAATTGAATCACTTTGGATGGTGTAAATGATTCCACCCATTTTAAAGCTGATCCCTTAAATCTGGCTGTTGTGACACTGCCCAGTAAGATGTCATGATCCACCATGTCCAAGGCAGCCTAAAGGTCCAAGAGCACAAGCACATTGCTGTGGCCCTTGGCCGAGTCCAACCTTAGGTCATTCAGAACAGAAAGCAGCACTGACTATGGGCCTGATTCACAAAGGCAAACATACACTTTTGTGTAAGTTTACGATTGTTTGCTATTCACAAAGGGATTTACACGTAGTATCTTTACAAGTGTGGAGTCTCCACACATAAAAAGTAGGCCTGGGCGTTGAACTCCGCTCTGTTCGCGGAGTTTTCTGCACTCCACACTCCGCGGAGCTCACAAAGTGCAAGGAAACCCCATTCGCGTAGTGCAGCTGAGTTTTTTCCCCGCTCGCGCTCGCGAACGGTAAGTTCGCGAGCGCGAGCTGCCACTCGGGTAGAAATTCTACCCGAGCGGCAGAAAGACCAGCGCGAACAGCAGTTCGCACTACTCTCTGCCACTTGCGAAACTTCGCGAAGTTTTTTGGTAACTTCGCGAAGTTCCGCGTAGCAAATCTCTACGGACTACACCCAGGCTTAATAAAAAGATAGAATAGTCCTATCTTTTTAGGTGCGGAGACTATGCACTTGTAAAGATACTACTCGTAAATCCCTTTGTGAATAGTAAACATCGTAAACATACACCAAAGTGTATGTTTACCTTTGTGAATCAGGACCTCATTGTTGTGGTCAGAATTAAATCCATTTTAAAGGTTAGTCAGGAAGTTGGTGTCTTGAACATATTTAATCACAATTTGGGCCGTATGGGCCGCTAACATTTTGGCACAAAAAGGCTGCCAAAAAATGCCCACTAGATCTTCATCTGATCATCACCTTGTTTCTTCAGAAGTGGGAGAACAATTTCCTCTTTGAAAGCTTGAGGCACAATGCTTTGTTGCAGAGAGGCGTTTAATAAGGTCGTAAGAGGTCTGGAAATTATGGGTAGAAGCTGCTTCATCAAAAACAGGACAATGGTCTGTTGGGGATCCAGAACTAAGGCATGGGGCCATCTTAAAAAAAGAGTCCATATTTAATAGGCTAAGTAGAAGCAAGATTATTTCATTTGGCAAATTATTTGTAGTTACCAATGGGAAGGACTCATTTGTGATTCCTTTTCTTACAGTAATAATCTTGTCCAGAAAGAAGATAGCCAATTGGTGTTACACCTGTCAGCCTTAGGGTGGTCTTCCCCCCAAACGTTTTGCTTGTTCCCTCCATCTTTCTGCTGAAATTCATTTTTGTTTGTCTTAGGATTCTGTGCACCTTATCACTGCTAACCGGTGCTGAAGTGCTCGTGCTTACTCCATTGGGTTACATCTGATTGACATATTTAATTTACTTATAAGTCTCTTGTAGAAGGGTATACCATATACCCAGGGCCTCTGAATTAAATGCTCATAGTGGGTCTGCAGCACTTGTTGTGCTACCCACTTAAGTAGTACCTTACAACATTCCCCAGGACTGCCATTGAAGTCCGAATGCAGCTTTAAATTGCCAATTTGGCAATATAACCCCCTTGGTAACCCTTAAACTCCACTTTTATTACATATAAGTCACCCCCAAGGTAGGCCCTAGGTAGCCCATAGGGCAGGGTGCATTGCAATTAAACGTTGGACATGAACTTTTAAGTTTTACATGTGATGGTCGCGAAAAACTCCTAAATTCATTTTTCACTTCTGCCAGGGCTACCTGTCCCATAGGAGAACATTGGGTTGCCTCATTGTATTTAATAAGTGCAAACGTTTGATTTGGGACAGATAAGCATTTCATGTTTGGAATTTATGAAATTGTAATTAAAAATACTCTTCAATGGTAAAGTTGGATTTTAAATTACAATTTTCAAAATGCCGCTTTTAGAAAGTTTGCATTTTCCCTGTCCTCAGCCTTTTGGCGCCTGCAGCTTGTCTTAGGTCACCTGACTGGGTGTAATTGGCAGTTAGACTTTGTGAATTCCTCCCAGGCAGTCACACAATAGACGGATTAGGTGTGCCTGAATGGGTCATCTGCTGGCAGGATGGTCAGGCGAAGCTGGGCACAGGCCCACTTGCAACTGAACAGGCTGTGCTATGAATTCACTTAAAGGGCTTGTCACCTCTACAATGTCTCTACAGCCAGCTTGGAGCTAGGGCAGGGGAGTCAGGAAAGTCCAAACACTTCAAAGAGAAACCCCTAGAAACTTCCACCACATCAAAGAAGGCATCAGGTATAAAAATAGGGCCCTCAGACCCACTCTTCAATTCACTTTCTGGACCTGTGGAAATACTCTCAGATGACTGCCTGCTGCTGTGGCCTGTTGTGTACACAAGACTGCTTTGCTGCACCTGGATGGACTGCTTTGCTGCCTAGAGCTTGCCTTGAACCCTCAGAGGCCAGCCCTGCTGTTTGAGTCCTGTTCTCCACCTGAACCCAGGACTACCAGAGACACTCCAAGGGCTAGTTTGCTTGCCTCCTGTTCAGAGCCACAGGGACATAACAGGCTCCCACCATCTTAAAGCACACAAAAGGTGATGGGAGGCTGCTTGCAATAGGTCTAACCACTGGCAATAACTTGGGGTAGCGGTCCAACCATGCCACCTCAGTTTGGACCCAGCCGTATGCAAATCAGTCTTGACAGTATTAAGTCCATGATAGACCTGTCAGCCTTAGGGTGGTCTTCCCCCAAACATTTTGCCTTCACCCCTCCTGCTTTTGCTGATCTTGTTTTTGCAGGCCTTAGGACTCTGCGTATTTTACGGCTGCTAACCGGTGCTAAAATGCTTCTGCTCTCTCCTTGAAACATGGCGGATTTGACTTATACCCAATTTGCACAATTAATTGACTTGTAAGTCCCTAGTTGAGTGGTACCCCATGTACCTAGGGCCTGAAAAACTAAATGCTACTAGTGGGCCTGCAGCACTGATTGTGCCACCCACTAAAGTAGCCCTTTTAAACATGTCTCAGGTCTGCCATTGCAGCCTGTGTGTGCAGTGTTTAAACTGCCATTTTGACTTGGCAAAATAAACCTTTTGCCAGGCCCAAACCTTACATTCTAATACATATAAGTCACCCCTAGGGTAGGCCCTGAACAGCCCAGAGGGCAGGGTGCAGTGTATTTAAAAAGTAGGAACTGAACCTTTAAGTTTTACATATCCTGGTAGTGAAAAACTCTTAAATGAGTTTTTCACTGCTGCAAGGCCTACCTCCTCTATCAGATAACATTGGGGTGACCTTATTAGATTTAATAAGCTAAAATGTCCAATTGGGAGCAGCCAGGCAGGTCACGTTTGGTGTCCAAATAATTGTAATTAAAAACCCTCTTTAATGGGGAAGTCAGATTTTTTATTCTGAAAATGCCGCTTTTAGAAAGATGGAATTTTCTCATCCCATCCATTTGGTGTCTGCTGCCTGTACGCTGGGTTACATGACTAGGTGTAGTTGGCAGTTGGTCTTTGCGAATTGCTCCCAGACAGTGAGGCAATAGGAAGCTAGGTGTTGGCAGGATGGTCCACTCTGAGTTAACAAGGGGGAGAGACTGTCACCTACTACACTTGCACATCACAAAAGCCCTACTTGAGCACTCTCACAAAGGGGTTTGACACTAGTCTATTGTGATCCCCAACAATCTGGTGCCAGGGCAGGGAGGCTAGAAGTTCCAAGCATCTCTAGGGGGTGGAATCCTCTGGAAGCTTCTCCCACTTCAAAGTGGGGACTAGGTATAGATTTTGTTTGGACCTCAAACATCAACTCTGCGATTACGATGGCGATCCCTGATGGCTACCGCATGATAGGCCGGCCAAGGTCGGTGGAGACATAGCCATAGTTCACAAGGACTTCATCAAGATTACAATTCTAGAACAATGCAGTGGCAACAAATTGGAAATTTTTGTGTTCCAAATCGATTCCCAACCCCACTACTGCTGGAAAGGTACTTGTCTACCGACCACCAGGCCCCCTTCAGGGCCTCTCGCTACAACTCATGGAACTAATTGCCCCACACATTATCTCCTCCAAACAGTTTTTGTTATTAGGTGACTTTAATGTACATAGCGAAACCCCCTCCAATGTGGACGCCTCGACGCTCCTGGCGGACTTAGCCACTCTAGGGCTGGAAAAGTCCAACATAGGCCCCACACATCACACAGGTCACACTCTAGATCTCATCCTGACCACCTCCCCCAATGTCTACTGTGAGGCTCCCTGCCCGCTCACATGGTCAGACTACTCTTTACTGCGATTTCAAATAAAAGAAGTAGGGGCCATTCCCAACCCTGCAAAAACCACCCACAGTCTGCAAAGACAATGGCATAAAATTACGCCTGAACGCTTTGCGAATATTTTTCCAACGAATGCCTATCTGGCTTCAGATAACATTGAGGACTGTCTGGCCAGGTACAATAACATAGTAGGAACTACCCTAGAACAGCTGGCCACATTAAAATCTCATCCAACTAGGACCGGGCGAACGCAGGCGGCATGGTTCTCTGCCGATCTGCGGATGGAAAAAACCCTATGCAAAAAACAGGAAAGGCGTTGGCGTCTCTCCCACGCCACAAATGACAAATTGACTTAAACGAGTTCTCTTGCCCTATATCACAAAAACCTAAAGAAAGCACGTAAAAGACACATTGAGTCACAACTTAATCAGGCCGGAAAATCTTCTAAAGAACTTTATCGTATCCTCAATTCCTTTACTAATCCCAAGACCTGTCATAATGAGGTAACGCCCTCACAAGAACTCTGTGACAAACTAGCCAATCATTTTATCCAGATAATCGAGAACATATACGACAGAATCATCAAACACAGGGATTCTCCTAACTACATCCCCACCCCCAATCCAGCTTTCCCTCCCACCACACACTCTTTGGACTGCTTCCCTCCACTCTCTATAGATACTGTGGAGTCTCTAATGAAAACCGTCAAATCAGGCTCCCCTCACGATATTTTGCCTGCTAAAATATCCTCCCAACTTTATAAACAGTTGGCTCCCACTATTTGCCCCATTCTCAACTCTTCCCTGAATAAGGGATATCTTCCATCGGAATGGAAGGCGGCCCAGGTAATTCCCATCCGGAAGAAACCTAATGCCCCTCAGGTCCAACTACCGCCCTATCTCCCTGTTACCTTATTTGTGCAAACTTCTGGAAAAACATATCACCAAGCACCTCTCAGAGTACACTGAAGTAACAGGATGTCTCAACCCCTCTCAGTCCGGGTTCCGACCCAGGTTTAGTACGGAGTCAGCACTGATTGCAGTCACGGACAATCTTAGGCACTCCCTAGACAATGGACATGCGGCATTATTGGTGCTGCAGGATCTGTCAGCGGCGTTTGACACGATATCCCATTCCATCCTACTAAATAGACTAAGTAACATTGGAGTCCAGGGCCTCGCTTTCCAGTGGTTAGCCAGCTTCTTAACTCACCGCACCCAAACCATCAGTCTCGGCACTTTTTACCTTGCTCCCAAACATCGGAACTGACTAAAGGTGTGCCTCAGGGATCCTGCCTCAGTCTCATTTTATTCAACATTTATGTGGCTCCCTTAGCGAATTTACTAAGGGATCTGGGCTTCATCCCAATTTCATACGCTGACGACACCCAGCTCCTTATGACATTTGACAAAAATTCTCCCAATACCCAATCAACTTTCTGCGAAGGCATGATAGCCATATCGACTTGGATGAGAAACAATTTTCTTCAATTAAACGCCAGCAAAACAGAGATTATGCTGTTTGGAGAAGCGCCCCTACTCTGGCCCCCAGAATGGTGTCCCCTGACTTGGGTGCTGCCCCTGTCCCGAAAACAGAGGTAAAAAACTTAGGAGTACATATAGACCAGAAACTAACGATGAAGGAGCAAGTTACGACCGTTGCGGGCTCTTGCTTCCACGCTTTGAGCCTCCTGAGAAGGGTTTTTCCTCTTCTCCCCATGACAGTCCGGAAAGCTCTCCTTCAGGCATTAGTAATAAGTCGCTTAGACTATTGTAATGCCCTCCTGATTTCAGCCAACGAATCTTCTCTTAACAGACTTCAGGTGGTCCAAAACACTGCAGCCCGCCTAGTCTCCAACTCTCCTGCCAGGACCGCCTCTCTGCCACTTCTCCAGGGTCTACACTGGCTGCCTATCCGCAAGCGAATTCAATATAAGATCTGCTGCATAGTGCATAAGGCAACTCATGGTAATGGCCCTAGCTATCTAGCAGATAGACTAATATGTTATCTACCTTCCAGTAGTCTTCACTCTTGTTCTAAATCACTCCTCTTGGTGCCTCGTGTTAACATATCCCACATCGGGGGGGAAAGCTTTTTACCATCTGGCCCCCTCCCTGTGGAACTCACTTCCCAGCCACCTCCGGAATTGCACCGACTATCTTCGATTCCGCAAGCTCCTGAAAACCGCTCTTTTCTGATCTCCTTCTCTCGTCCCTCTATAGCACTCCCGTAGTGCGGAGATACCCTTTAGGGGGTGATTCGGCACTTTACAAGACTCTAAAATAAATAAATAAATAAATAAACTCTTCAGACACTTCTAAACCTGTGGCCTCCGCCAGAAAGAAGGACTGCTGTGCTGTTGAAAGGGCTGCCAATCTGCCGTACTGCTGCTCTGAAGGATTGCTGCCCTGCTGTGCTGACCTGCTGCCCTCTTGCGTTGGTGAGAACTGGACCTGCATTTCTAAACCCAAGACCCCAGAGTGACTCCAAGTGCTAGTTGGCTGGCCTCCTGATCAGAAGCCTCAGGGACATAACAGGCTTCCCACAACCTCGAACCCAGCTCTTGGACTCTGCCATCTGTGAGTCCTACCTTGTCAAGCGGTGCCACTCCAGTCTTGGAACTTTGGAAGTGGGCCTGAAAGTGCTCTGCCAGCCCATCTGAGGACCCAACAGACCCAATGCTTCTTCTCTGCTGCGCGGAGCAACCCTGAGCAGGACTTTGCATCACTCTCGCAGCCCGCAGCCTCTTTGGAACCACCGCTGTGTGACACATTCCCAGTGCAGACCTTTGCATTGCAAGCCTCTCATCGATAGCAGCCTCGACAACAAATCAGGACTCTGCATCGCAAGCCCCACAGACTTTCCAGAACCAGCCCATGTGCAATGCATCCTCGACAGAGGACTTCGCATCATAAGCCCCCTTGCTGACGGCCTCCTTGACGATGACGCAGGACCTTAAATCACAGCCTCGCAGCTCCTCGGAACCAACGCTGCATGACACATCTCCGACCAGATCTGCACATCGCGGCGGCTGCGTGTCGCATCCTCGATGCAGGACTTCACAACTCTTTGCAACCAGGATTTAAGGTATTCTTGTTCAGCTGGCCTTACTGGGTCCCTTTAGCTGACCAGGGCTCCCTCGCGGTCGGCCTGAACTTGTGAATTTGACTTAAGTTAGACTAACTGTTGATTCCATGTTAACTGAAAAATAATGTGTTAACACTGAAAGGCCTCTTTTCCACATTGAATAGTTATTTGCACACTATGGGGCATATTCTCAAGGACTTATCGCCGATTCACCGGCACTTTAGCGCCGCAAAAGTGGCGAAAGATTTATCGCCCTATTCTCAAGCTGGTGCAAACTGCCGATATCGCCAGTTTCCCAGCGATTGCTTCCTCAAAAAACACCGCCACGGATGAGAGCGACAACTAACGCTAATGATATGCAGAGCAGGCGTTCCCGTGCAAAAACACACGAAAACACCACTTCGCGATATTCTCAACGACCAGCCAGATCTGCGATGCGATCCAAAAACAGGCGAAAAGGCGCTTTAACAGCAGGGATTTAACGCCTGCCTTTTACTGGTGTAAAGCAGGACGACAACCTGCAGTAGAAAGGGAGCCCAGCCCAGAGCCACATCTGAAGACCAACAGATGCCATGGAGCCAATGATCATGCAGCTTGGAGACCCAAGAGGGCCACAACACGCACTGCCACCACCCCCAGGGCACCCCCCCCCCGGACCACCTCCCCCGGACTACCACCTAGGCAGCGCAGAAGAAGACAGTGGACGTTCCTAAAATGCACCAGCCTCAGACACTCAACGCCAGAGGATGCCATTGCCCGCTACAGGCTCAAAAGAACAACCATCCTCCGCATCCTGACCCACATTGCCCACAGGCTGACGGTACCAACACAGCAGACAACCAACATCCCTACGCAGACAAAGCTGCTGGCCGTGCTGCACCTGTTGGCCTCTGGTACCTTCCAGCCAACAACTGCCAGAGTCGGTGGAGTCTCACAGCCAGCCCTATCAAACTTCCAAACACATGTCCTGGATGCATGTCCACAAAAGCAAGGGCGGTCCCCTGTATCCGCACCACACGCTAGTACCAATTTGTAGTGTTCCTGCGCAACCAACCCCAACACCAGCTGTTGCTTGATGCCCCTGTGCTCCTGATCCAAGATTGTATTTACTGAAATGGGGGTGCGCCAGGTCATGAAGTATAGTAGTCAACAGTAGTGTAAAAACAGTTCTTTATTACAAATACATAAATCAACAATACGAAAAGCTCAGCCAACGCGTTCCATTCCCAACGGGGAACTTCATCAGGGCAACGTGTGGATTCAATTAACTGCATATGCTGCGGGAACTCCCCAATACAATTCCATATTCCGAAAGTCAGTATTCAGAAACCTGTTGGATAAATGGTGACAATGGTCAAGCGTCCGTATAGTCACAAATGTAATCTGGTACAGAGTATTGCACTTGGACAAACCGGAATGCAAGCAAGTATGATAAATCCTGCATAAAAAGACCGTAACAGAAGTACGTGTGGGCGTAACCTTCGTAGGAAAGTAAAGGAAGGTGACGACAACACGAACTTCTGTTACGGTCTTATTCTGCAGGATTCATCATACCTGTAAGCATCACGGTTTGTATCAGCCTGATACCCCTGCACCTTCACTTCTCCCACACTGCGCAGGAACAGCTGGAGACCAAGCAAGGGAACTACGCCATAGTTGGCTTCCCTCACGTGTTTGGGGCAATTGACTGCACACATGTACTACTTGTGCCCCCTTCCGACACTGCACACAATAACCACAACAGAAACTACACGCATTCCATCAATGTGCAGGCAAAAGTGGACCACCGGGGCCTTTACACGAATGTCGTCGCAAACTTCCCAGGCAGTGTGCATGATTCCTACATCTTCTGCAAGTCCATCACCAACCAGCACTCTGAGGATGGCACCTATGGAAATGCACTGCTCGTCGGTAAGTCCCAACTGAACACACCACACACCTCAACTCCCCAATCATACAACTCACAACTGTGGGAATGCACACATTACAAAATCACATACAACATGCCAAGCAACATGCCCAACTACCAGACACGACAACACAAGTAACTGTGGTAACCGTGGCCAGCCATGTAGACAAACCATCCACGGCATGGCACCTCTGCCACACAATTGCAGAATGTGGGGAGAGGTGGGAACCAAGTATGTGCGAAGGAGGCAAGTGACCCATCAATAAGAATGTACACAATGCCAAGTGTGGCGGTGATGTGCTGGACAGACTTCAGTATGCAGAGCACAGACATGTCCATGTGGACACATACTGCTAGTGTTTGTAGTGTTGTGGACAGGACGCAAACAGGTTACCTCAGGAAGCGTGGAAGACCTTGGTTATGTAGCTTTGTCGTCCCCCCCCCCTGTAAGCGTGAGCGGAGTGGCCTTGGCTCGCGTATGTCGTGAATAAATATCCCGGGGCTCTGGGCGTGGTTCAGTTCCGGGATGGCCACCAAAGTAACTACTGTGTGTGTCTCTGTGTCCGCCATATCCTGTCCACAGGCCTACACACACGTGGCCGACCACATTCAACGGCCAGATTCACACTGGAGACGAGGTGGCTACGTCCCAAGCCAACACGCGCACATCTCGTCATCGCATGCAGGGTCCTGTCTACCAGACACGACAACACAAGTAACTGTGGTAACCGTGGCCAGCCATGTAGACAAACCATCCACGGCATGGCACCTCTGCCACACAATTGCAGAATGTGGGGAGAGGTGGGAACCAAGTATGTGCGAAGGAGGCAAGTGACCCATCAATAAGAATGTACACAATGCCAAGTGTGGCGGTGATGTGCTGGACAGACTTCAGTATGCAGAGCACAGACATGTCCATGTGGACACATACTGCTAGTGTTTGTAGTGTTGTGGACAGGACGCAAACAGGTTACCTCAGGAAGCGTGGAAGACCTTGGTTATGTAGCTTTGTCGTCCCCCCTGTAAGCGTGAGCGGAGTGGCCTTGGCTCGCGTATGTCGTGAATAAATATCCCGGGGCTCTGGGCGTGGTTCAGTTCCGGGATGGCCACCAAAGTAACTACTGTGTGTGTCTCTTTGTCCGCCATATCCTGTCCACAGGCCTACACACACGTGGCCGACCACATTCAACGGCCAGATTCACACTGGAGACGAGGTGGCTACGTCCCAAGCCAACACGCGCACATCTCGTCATCGCATGCAGGGTCCTGTCTGCCAGTGCGGCGCCCCCCACCCAGCCACGAGCCCGCCGCCGTGACCGGTGGTGCGGGCGCAATCCTGTGCGCCTGCTGCACCCCAGCCCTGGTCCCCAGATCGGTCCGCCGCCCAGCGATGACTGGCCGCCCCTTCGCACCCAGGCCTCAATGCTCACCTGCCGCTACCGGCGTATCTCAAAGAGGGCCCACCACGTGCCAGTGCAACCTCCTCAGCCGATCGCTGGATTCCGCGCCACAGGCCCCCAGCGCACCCTGTGGCACCGCGGAGTCATGTGTGTGCTGACTGCTGCCTTCGGCATACACTGCGGTCCAGCAGGGCCCTCAAATCAAATCGAATCCTGATTGGCAGGACGTCGTATCGATGTCTACGCATCATCGCAGGCTGCACACCCGCTCAGCTCTTCAGGTGGGCCTAACTATGTGCACCGCAAGACATCGCCACGTGGCGGTAGGCCCATGCCGGATGCTGGCCATCGGGTGCCACTAACTCATTGCAACGCAAGTCATCGCCACGTGGCGGTAGGCCCGTGCCGGACGCAGGCCATTGGGTGCCATTAACTCAGTGCAACGCAAATCACGGACCTTTTATGATTGAGTTCCGTGGATGCGGACACCATCATGTCACCTCCGGCAGTGGGGGATGTGCTGTGGTGGGCCCCTTTTATTGGCAGGGTCACATGTGCTGAGACGCCTGTGCTGGATGGGTGTGGTGTGGGTGTAAACCAGCCCCCAGGGAGTGGCTGTGGCATGATGACAACTAGACCAGTGACCAGCAGATCACTACAAGGAAGACCTGGGACATGTAGCTGTGTCGTCACCCCCTGTGAGCATAGGCGGAGTGGGCTGGGCTGGCGTATGCTAGTCCAGTGTAGGGGTGTGAACAATGAGCCCAGGGCTCTGGGCGTGGTTCAGTTCTGGCCTGGACAAGGAAGTAACCAATGCGTGTGTATCCGTTGTAGTGTCTGCACCACCCGGACCGCAATCGGCAATGTTGCACCCTGTGACCCAAGCCCCACAACATGTGCAAAATGGACGTGAGGGGGAATCAGTGACTCTACATTCATCCATACTGTCATACTTGAAGGATCATAGACATGACACATCTGTGTGAATTTGAATGTGTTATTCACATTCAGTGGAGTGTTGCAGCTGGAGCAGTACAGGGCCATGCACACCCCACTTGACCTTGTTGCCCCGTGGAGGGCCAGCCAGAGTCCATTAGGGAAGGACAAATTCATTGGAAGAGTTCAGTCCACAGTCTGATTGCTGTGTCATTGGTAACCAAACAGAATATGGCAGTCCATGTCGAGGTCCAAGGTGAGTGCCGCAGAGTGTATCGGGGGACAGTGGAAGGTGATGATGCAAAGGGCCGAACCAAGCTGAAACAGGCTATATGGCGGAGATGAATGCTACCGCTTCCTCATTACCACAACGGCAGTCTCATCCACATCATCGTCCTCTGATGTGTGATGTGCCTCACCTGTGGGTGGTGGTGTTTTGGCTGCAGCACTGTGTGGCACTGACACATCAGGGGCCGGAGGTGGATTGTCGGCTGCACTGTGTGGCAGTGACACATCAGGTGCCGGAGGTGGAATGTCTGCCGCACTGTGGGGCACTGACACATCAGGGGGCGGAGATGTGGATGGTGTAGGAGCAGCAGCATTCATCTGCGCCAGGCCTTGTGGCAGCAATGCCATGATGAGGATCTGCAGGGCATGGAAGATCCCAGCTACATCTCGCTGATGTGCAGCCGTGGCAGCCATCCTTTCCGCCTCCATCCACACCATGTCCTCCATGAGCCTCCACATGTGTCCCAACTCCCGGCTGAGTTCGCTGGAGCCACTCTGACTAGACAGGTGTTCTTGTCTCCGAGTCATGACTCCAGCGATGTCAGCCATGGCTCATTGGAGACCATGGAGCGGACTGTGGGTGTCCGTTAGGGACTGTAAGTGGTCCCTGATGGGACGTAGACACCCATGGATGGCATCTAGTTTGGCTGCCATGAGGTCGAACCCCACCCGCACCTGCTCAGCCATCTCCTTCTGGCCCTCCAACACACGGCGTTGAAATGCAATGTGTTGGTCGTGGGGATCCTGGGAGACAGCCGGGGTGGTGGGTGCTTCCTGCTGTGTGGTCTGTGCAGGGGGTGGGGTCTCCTCGATGCAGCTGGGCTGCCCTGCTCCTGGGGGTGGGGTGCGGAAGCTGTCCATGAGCTCTTGGAGGGTGTCGGTGTCGAAGGTGGGGAGGTCCTCCTCGTCATCAGTGAGGAGGTGTTCGGTCTGCTCTGCAGGAGGTGATGATTCTCCCTCTGCAACATAAAGGGGAGATGCAGTTTAACAGTGTGTTCCATGTATGTTCACGCATTGGCCAAGTTTCCAAACAGACTGCATGACAATGTACATTGTGACTGTTTAGGAGGAGCTGCCTATTTGAAGCGGGACAGTGGACATTTGTGCACCATCAGGGATGTGGGGTTTCCTGCTATGCCAAATGTGATTGGCCAGTTTTTACACACAAGCGGCAGCAGTTGTGTCCTCTGTTCTGTTGTGAATGTGTTGTAGTTTGTACCACATTGTTGTCAATGTTGATGTGCTCTGATTCTTGTGTGTGTGCTGCATTGTGGGAGAGTCGCCCCTGCATCTCAGACTTTGCTTGGCCTTCTCCCTGTCAGGCGGTGTGCCTTTGACTTCTGTGCTTAAGCAGTGCTGAGATGTTGCATACTTGGGTAAATTGGGCTCTTGGTGGGAGCTGGGACTCTTGGGCATGGTTTGTCCGCAGATGTCTTGTTGCTGTCAGGGGTTGTTTGTGCACGTGGATGTGTCAGTGTGTGACCTGCTCCTTTCCGGATGTGGACCACACTCAGCCACCTCGGTGTCGTGGGGTGCAACATGTCATGATGAGTGGCCTGCAGACATGCTCATCGTCATGCAGTGTCACTTGCATTGTCAGTGGGGCTCACGGATCCGCAGCTTTGCTGGGTTCAGCACATGTGCATGGGTTTGTTGTGAGATTGGTGATCTGTGGGGAGGGCCCCCTCTGGGCACATTGTGGACGGGGGACTACTTGCTGTTTCTATGTGTGCTGCAGTAGGCTGTCTTGGGATCCAGTGGCCCCACTATATCCATCCCTACCCTTTCAAAGGGTGTTCCAACTACCGGAAAAGGTTGGAGAGGAGCTTTGACCTTCCTCCCACTCTTACCACTTGCCTGGCAAGTTTGGCAAGACCTACAGTGTGCATCTGACTGCCTTCGCATTTGGGGCCAAAAGAAGTGGGTGACAAGCCTGTCAAAGGTCTTGTCCTGCCCCAAATGTCCTGCCAAAGGCACGTCATGAGCCAGACCCAGTAGGAAGGTCCTGAAGCGCTGGGGTACCACCAGCACACGGGCTGACCCAGGCTCAGCAACCTTAGGCTCACTGTATAGGAGACCGCTCTCCCAGTAGATCAGATGTGACCCGGACTGATTACCAGCTGCCTGGTCTGCAGCCTGCCGCCGCAGACCCTCCAGAGTAGGGCACTCGTTCTGCTCCCTGCAGAACTCCTCCCTGGTGGGACCCCCTTCTTGCTGCCAATGGGTCAGCTCAGAGATGTCTCCCAGTTCGGCTACCTGCACCCCTGTAGGCACCGGGCGTCCCCTCGAGGTCCGCCTCCTCCCGGTCCGTGGGAACTTTGGGGGCCGGTTTCCGCGCCCCCTGCCCTTTCTCTTGGCAGGGACTTGGGCCACTGTTTCAGGCTCCAAGTCCTTTTGATCACCCTTTCTGGCTGCCATTGACCGAGTAGACACGCATGCCCACTCTGGCAACCCAAGCATCTCCAAGTGAGACCTGAGCTCAACCTCCTTCCATGAGGACTGCTCCAGGTCGTTTCCTAGCAGACAATCTACAGGCATGGTAGGGCTCACAACCACCCTCAAGGGACCTGAGACCCCCCCATTCAAAGGGAACCTGCGCCACCATACATTGGCGCTCTGAGTTGTCGACAGCAACTACTTGGTGGAATGCTCCTGGGACTACTTGCTTCTCAGACACCAGGTGACACCGGACTGAGGTCACACTGGCTCCAGTATCTCTGAGAGCCTCTATCCTGTTCCCGTTAATGGTCACCCAGGTGCTATATTTCTTTGTGTTAGGGGGCACCTGGTTTCCTGGGACCATCTCATTGTCCCCTAGTGAGACAAGGGTCATTTCTGCGGGATCCCCACCCTCCTGTGGGCACCCCTCCTCCCCAAGCGCTACACTAGCCAACACTTTGGACTGTCCACCGGTGGGTGGCTGTGTCCCCTTCGGGCACTTGGGGTCCCCCTTAAAGTGACCTACCTGGTCACATGCATAACACTTGCGGGGGCCGGTCTCAACAGGCTTCCCTGTAGAGACCCCTTTCTTCTTATCACTGGGGGCTGGGAACCTTTACCCTGGGTACTAGTTTGGGGCCCTTTAGAGAACTCCTGTGCTTTACCCTTGTCCCCCCACCTTTCTGCTGGGGACCCTGCACACCTTTGGCTGAGTCTCCCCAAACGCTTTCTTGTGGACCCTGGTACTCACCCAGCGGTCCGCTTCCATAGCAAGCTTCCTGGGGTCAGTTAGCTTACTATCAACTAGGTGCTGGCGCAGATCTGCAAAACATAGACTAGACAAGTGCTCCCATGCAATCAAGTTGTAGAGCCCCTGAAAATCTGTTACGCTACTGCCCTTCACCCAACCATCCAGAGACCTGCAGAACACATCCACACATTCCAACCAAGTGTTGGCATCAGACTTCTTACTGGACCTGAACTGATCCCTGTACTTTTCAGGAGTAAGACCATACTTCGTGAGAAGGGCATCCTTCATGTCAGCATAGGTGAGGTGATACCCCTTACCCAAAGCTATCAGAGCATCCCTTGCTTCTTCCGGGAAAAGTGGCCACAATCCTGCTCCCCAACTCTCCTCAGGGACCCCATTCATGTGTATGGCTGCCTCATAACCCTGAAACCACCTTTGTATGTCATCCCCCTTCTTGAACTCCTTGCCTACGTTCTTGGGAATGTGCACAATCCTGTCTGCCTTTCTGGACGAATTGCTGCCACCATCTGAGCCTGACTTACTCCTAAGTTCTAGCTCCTTCAGTTCTCTCTCATGCTCTAAGAGCATCTTCCTCTCCTCTATGGCCAATCTCTTCTCCTCCCGCTCACTCTCCAGCCTGAGCTTCTGCAGCTCAAACTGCCTTGCCTCCCGCCTGTCCTCCAGCTCCTCTGGGGACAGACTGCTGCTGCCTGACCTGGCGGGTTCCCCCCTACCCAAAAGCACATCCACCCTGGAAATAGGCTCCTCCGCCTCCTCACTGAGATCACCAGGCTGCCCATTGGCATGTCTGGCTGCTACCCAGGCCCTCAGCGCCTTCTGTAGCTCCTCCTTCCTTGTGAGGCCTTTAATTTGGACTTTCAAGTTTTTACAAATCGCTCGTAACTCCTTTACGGCGTAGGATTCCAACCTGTCCTCCTCAAAGATAACTTCCAGAGATGCAACGGATGATGCAATTGATTCAGGCATGACAAAAAGTCGTGAGTTGAAAACTGGCAAGATCAAAAATAGGCCAAAAGAAAAAGAACCAGTATGTGGTACGTAATGGTCTGCGATATGGTAGTAGTGCACACCAATCACTGTAAGTCAAGTGCAAACGCAAGTCCTATCCTCACCGCTGCCAACCAATTAGTAAAAGCGCGGGACTTTTGAAAAGGAATGAGGCAAGTTTAAATTGGAAAAGCTGATTGACAAGAGAAGAATATTCCTGTCATGGACACAGATATGTTAAAGTTGCCAGTTCTGAAGCAAAATTATGAAGATGCCGGTAACAGAGAATATCGTTGCTTACCTCCTCGTGTATTTCCAAGAGCTAAATTGCATAATGCATTCTGTGTGAGGAAAAGCGCGGGTTTTTCATAAAGAGTGAGGCAAGCTTGAAGTGAGCGCATAATTTAAAATTATTCACTGAAGTAATACTGTGGAGAAACGGGAGTCGTAAGCTGCAATTCCCGTGAGGAGCGTTGCTTTACACCAGTAGGAGGTGCTACCTCGGCTGAGATAGGAGGCGCGGCCTCGACAAAGGCAGGAGGCGCGGCTTCGGCAAGCGCGATGTGTGAGAAGCCGGGGATGACCAAGGCCGCTGGAGGCTCACCGTCGGTGTAGAATTACGGTGAGAGTCTTCAACGAAAGTTGCCGGAAAGCCGCCTAAAGTTGCTACCGCGACTTCCTAACATGGTTGGCACGAAAGAAGGAACCCTTTTAGTGCAGGGAAGCGAGCCGCTTTCTTCAGGGGCCTCCTCCACAGCGGAGCTCGCTCTTTAGGCGGCCATCTTCCCTGACGGCCAGACCACGCCCCCAATAATCTATTTTTAAAGTCAGACATTTCTTCAGTAGTGTTTAAATGCATTTTGTTCTAAAACTTGTAAGGACGACATCTCAATTTTAGACTATGGATTGATTAAAGTCATTGGCAGCTGCACTTCTTGGATCCAGACTAAATTATCCCGGCTCGTTACACCAACTCACTCTCAAACACCATCTCCACCACATACACACGCAGACCCATCAAAATGCCTTCTTAGCATGCTGGATGAGGAACATGATACAGAACAGCTACACGATTGCTATCCTAATATAATGCCAGCACTAAAAACACACCTGCTACAAACCCACACAATATTGATCACTCTTCTACAAAACAAAGTCTCACTATCACCAAAGGCCATTCTCTAAACTGTCTACTAATAAATGCTCGATCCCTCTCTAAAAACAAACATCTCATCTACGACCTTCTCACAGATGCAAAACCAGACATACTATTCATAACTGAATCATGGTTGGGAGATGATATGGCTCCAGTCCTGCATGAAGCCATTCCTCTAGGCTATCAAACGATCACCCAAAAATCGTATAGGAAAAAAAGGAGGTGGTCTAGCTGTTGTGTTCAGGCAAACATTACATATCACTAAAGTTGACGACATCTCCATAAAAAATTGTGAGGCTCTTCTAACAAGATGCAATACTACACCGTCTTCATCCTGTAACTTCCTGCTCCTTTACAGACCTCCACCTAGCAAGGCGACATTCCCAGACGCACTTCTAGACACAGTTTCCAAACCTGATAACAATACACTCCAACATATGCATTCTGGGTGACCTCAACATTTGGTTTGACAAACCCAATATGACCCATCCAAAAACAATCACTGGCCTAGACGCACTGAACCTGCATCATTGTCCACAAACCCACACACATCGCTGGACATATCCTAGATGTCATTTTTGCTAATACTGAACTAGTTACCTTTCAAACTATAACTCCAGTGACATGGTCAGACCACCACTTGCTTGCTTTCCAACATAAAACAACACTAAGGGACTCACCTAAAACGACCTTACATCCATCCACCTATCGGCCGTGGAACAAACTCAATTTGGAACACTTAGAAACACAACTAACATCAAGTACAAATCTGGAAACAATAACTTCTGTTCAAAATCTATATGAGTGGCTACAGGAAGCTTTTGACATCCTGATACCAGTCAAAACCACACAACAGCACAAAAGAAAAAAAGCGCCTTGGAGAAACATAGAAATAAAAGACAAAACAACAAATTAGAAAGCTGCAACATACCTGGCTCAAAACAAACGCCAAACAAGACAAACTTCACCTACAAAAAATTAACAGATTATACAAGTCAGCTATCAAAAAAGCTAAGAAAAGGTACTATTCAGACAGAATTCAAAATGCTAAATGTGCAAATAAAGAATTCTATAAAATACTCAATGAATTTCGCAAACCAAATTGCCTAGAAGGAACTCATCCCGTTACTCAAGATTTCACAGACAAACTGGCAAATCATTACACGGACAAAGCAGACACATTGGACTCGTACTTAAAACAGAAACAAAGCACCAGCACTAACCCTTGTACAAAACAACAATCCAAGAATACTCTAACCCAGCCTCTCCATTCCTTCCAACACATCTCACACGATGAATTTATGGACCTGGTCAAAGCAAGCAGGCCTGCCGGCAGCCCTTCTGACCCCTGTCCACCACAAACTTTCAAGACAATTCTTTTAACAACCTCTGCTGCCACTCCAGTAAGAAGAATCATCAACGATTCCTTAACTACCGGAATATTTCCAGAACTCAAAAAAAATCACACATACGCCTTTACTGAAGAAAACAAACTTGGACCCACTGAACCCTGACAACTACAGACCCATTACAAATGGGCCTTTCCTGGGCAAACTGATAGAAAGAGCAGCGTTCGCCCAGATGTCACAATTCATTGAAGAGAATGACATACTCTCAGACTTCCAAACAGGATTCCGTCAGGGAAGAGGCACTGAATCTGCCCTCCTTACCATCTGGGATGACTTGAAGAATACAGTTGACCGCAACGGGGTTGCTGCGCTACTCCTCCTGGACCTCTCGGCTGCCTTTGACACGGTTGATCATGACACTCTGAAACAAAGACTCTATGAAGCCGGCATAGAGGGAACTGCTCTAGACTGGATCGCGTCCTACCTTCAAAACAGAACTAATGTCATCCATACCCCACCTTTCTCGTCCAAACCATACTCCACAAAAGCAGGGGTCCCTCAAGGTTCTATCATCTCGCCCATGGTTTTCAACATCTACATGAAGTCATTACCGGTATTGATCAATCAATTTCACCTCACGTGCTATAACTATGCAGATGACACGCAAATACTCCTTCAACTGGAATGCCCCAAAGACATTGGAAAATCCCCAATTTTCAGTTGTCTCAGAGTCGTGGATCAGTGGATGACTTGGAGCCATCTCAAATTGAATGCTTCAAAAACGGAAATACTCACGTGTGGCGATTGGAAACATTACGATCCGCTTGCCGCCTGGCCTGATGAACTGGGATCACCGCCTAAAGTATCGAAGGAAGTAAGAAACCTCGGAATGACCACGGACTCCAAGCTGTCGATGAATGCCCAAGTGGACAAACTAGCAAGATCAAGCTTTGCCACTATAAAAACGCTGCGACAAATTTTCCCTCATTTGGGATTTCCACACAAGGTCCAAGCTACCATCTCCCTTGTTCTGTCCAAACTTGATTACGCCAATAGCCTCTACCACGGATCACCTTTAACGACCATGAAAAGACTACAACGGATTCAGAACTCGGCTGCCAGACTACTCTTGCATATCAAACCGCGAGACCACATCTCACCTGCCTTGAAAACCCTGCATTGGTTACCGGTTGCCAGAAGATCCACGTTCAAGCTACTTTGTATCACCCACAAAGCAATACATGAAATGGGACCGCTCTTCATCAGGAATAAAATCACCAAACACATTCAACAAAGGAACCTACGCTCTAAAGGGGCATCTCGCCTCAAAATCCCAAGATACAAGAAAAAAACATGGGTGGCACATCCTTCTCTGTTCAAACAGCCAAACTATGGAACTCTTTACCCTCCAACATAAGATCCGCCGACAACCACCTCATCTTCAGAAAACTACTCAAGAATTGGCTCTTCCCCACATAAGCACCATACGCAAACAGAAATTTACAGCATATCCCTCTGTATATAAGCATTTATTTTCACTATAGATATGTACCTATCTTTGTGTATTGCTTTGTATAAACATGTAGAATAATTATGTTGTTGAAAATAAATAAATAATAAAAAATAAAAAAATCATCTTTGGTCTACATGTACTTACTTCCATTGTGCATCTATGTACCTTCCATGTACTTGGATCTGTGTGTCTGTTACTTTTCTCCTGAAAAAGCATATCCAATGCACTACCCTATTTCTCATCCTGTACCTCTATCAATATCTTTAATCTACATATACTTACCTCCTTTATGCATCTATATACTTTCAATGTACTTATGGATCTATATATTTATCACTTTCTTCTAATTTAGCATTTCCAAGGCACTACCCTATTTCTCAGCCTATACTTCTCTTAATATATCTTCTAGCCCAACCTTCTGACTCATCTCAAACTTCTTTCTACTACTCTTTCCAATGCACTCACTACCCTATATCTCACCCTATACATCTATCAATATATCCTCTACATCCACTCATTTATCCCAAACCCCATACCACTACTATGATCCCCAAAATAACCCTTTCTAGACTCTCTCCTACTCTACCCCTCCTTGCATCATCTGACACCTCTTTTACTATACCGATCCCCCAAAACAAACCTTTCTAAACTCTTCCCTCTGACTCTTCCCCCTCAAAAAAACCCTTTTTACTCATCCAAAAGCCTCCTCCTACTTCTATGACCTAAAAAATTAAAATAAAATAAAAATCCTTCACTCTATCCCTCCACTATCCTTTTCAATCAAAATAACAGACTAACATGTTCACTTCTCAAATTTCATATTTCACTATACTAATTCACCACTAATCCTTTATGGGTTCCAGAGTAGCGTGCTACTCGCCAAAAAAGCGTTTCAACACCCCATCAGGGTTACCAGCGCTATACAAATGCAAACCTTTTTCCCTTTTCTACCCCTCCCAAACCCTTCTCAATCCAAATAACTGACTAACATATCCACCACTCAAATTACTTTCATGTTTCACCATACTAATTCAACACTAATCCTTATGGGTTCCAGAGTAGCGTGCTACTCGCCAATAAAGCGCTTCAAAACCCCATCAAGGGGTAGCAAGCACTATATAAATACAAACCTCTTTCCCTCTTCTATCCCGCAACCTACCCTTCTCTATCCAAATAACTGAATAACATATCCACCACTCAAATTACTTCATATTTCACTATACTAATTTTCAACACTAATCCTTTATGGGTTCCGGAGTAGCGTCCTACTCGCCAGAAAAGCGCTTCAACAGCCATCAGGGGTAACAGGTGCTACATGAACGCAAACCTTTCTTCCCCTTTTATCCCTCCGCTATCCTTCTCACTCCAAATAACTGACTAATATCCACCACTCAAATTACTTTCATATTTCACCATACTAATTCAGCACTAATCCTTTATGGGTTTCCGGAGTAGCGTGCTTCAACACCCCATCAGGGGTAACAAACGCTATATAAATACAAACCTTTTTTTTTTTCCCTCCTCTATCCTTCTGCTATCCTTCCGAATCCAAATAACTGACTAACCTATCCACCACTTAAAATTTACTTGCATTTTTCACTATACTAATTCTCTATGGGTCCCGGAGTAGCGTGCTACTCGCCGAAAAAGCGCTTCGACGCCTCGTCAGGGGTAGTAAGCGCTATATAAATGCAATTACAATACAATACAATACAATACATGGGTTTGCCCAGCCCCCATTTTAAAAAAGACTTAAGGTTGTCCAGACCAAATTTATCGAAGTTAGAAGTGAGAGTTGCAACTTCTTGTTCTGTGTCCCCCCATGCCCTGGAATATGTCTGGGGCAGAGTGATGGATTTACTCTCATTCAGACGCTTTTCAAACAACCTTACTCACTCTAATTGCAGGGACACTGAGCCAATCAGTTAAGGGGCGGTGTATGGCTATCCCTGCCACTGGATGCCCTACCAAGCATGGATGGGACAAGGGGATGCTGCGATGTGTTTCCTTCGCACTCTGATCTGAGCGGCGGAGGGAAGCACAATTGCTATTGCTCGACTGCATAGTTTTTCTCAACTCCCAGAAGTACTAACCTAGGACTTCTTGCAGCTGGAAAAGCAGATAAAGTGTCATGTTTTATTTGCAATCTGTCAGGTTTTACAATGTTGGACAGCATTACTCAGGTTATAGACCTTAGAAGGATGAAATGCTGTTGTGGACAGGCCAAATTTGGAACTAGTGACCTTTAGGTTACAAAGATGTCAGAAGCGTGGACTTTACTCATTAAGGTCCTGATGTAGAGTTTGGAAGACAGGCTACTCCATCGCAAATGCAGCGAAGTACCATGACCACCAAACCTATGCTCATTTAGAGATGTGAGGTCCTTAAGTATTTCATTGATGCAGCCCCTATTGGCTCTGTTGGTGGAATACTTCCTCCCACAGCCCAATGGAGTGGGGGCAGTAGGAGAGAGAACATTACACTGCCTGCCCTATTTAGTGTGGACGGTGTAAAGAATTTCTTTTCTTTCCATCACCGTCAGGGAGGTACAGGAAAATAAGTATAATGACCCCACTCCCTGGTAAATAAAACCCTCAGAGTGTGAGGGTGATTAGCGTTTTGTTTTTGCAAAATCAAACTGATGCTTTGGGATTTGTTTTTGGACAACAAAAAAAGTTAAAAGTTTGCTGAATTGCTGTCAAAACTGACGACAACCTTCCATCAACTATTAAGTATTCTGAAACAGGACAACGGTGGTTCCTTTCAATGTACAGAGATGACCACTGGGCTGGTGGCCCTCTCTACATTTAGTGACTGGCAGTCCACTGCCACCCTGACGGACTATACTCCACCTGCCGTACAGTAATTCATGGCCAAAATCCTCTTGCTGGCTGTCTTATTATTATTTTTCGGTGCAAGGATTTTCAGAGCGCCAGACAAAGTGGTATTTTGTTGCTTGGGTGCTCCTTTCCCCCATAAGCGAGGCCACTTTCAAGCCCATTTGTTGCAGTCATGCACCCTCTAGTGGCCATTTGTTGTGCTTCATAAGACAGTTGCATAAAAAAGGGCCTGAATGTAGCACTGCTGCTCGGATGTCATTTCCCTGGATTGTAAGAGTTCTGTTCGCTTTTATGTCCTTTGATTTGGGGTGTTTGTACGGCCTGCCAAACAGCCCAATCTTCAAGTTTAAATCCCCAGTCCCTTCTTGTATGTTAACTTTGTAAACTTTAAAGGGTGTTTTTTAAAGGAGTAATTTAGGAGTAATATTTGTGAGGCATCTCCTTTCTCGTGCTCTGCCACCCTGTCTGCCAAAGAGGTGCCCATGCCAGGTATGCCAAGCTCTCTTTTGCCCATCCGACCGGGCACAGGCTTCCTGCCAGAGACATCCTGCTAAATCGAATATGTAAATACAGCCTACAGGTTTATTATTAGCTGTGGGTTCCTAGCCTGTACCTCAAGATAAGATCAGCAAACACATACCAAGCATGACGTAAGAATGCATTCATTATATTCATTAATGTATTGGAAGAATGAACGGAGACCTATAGCAGAAGCATCACTGCTGATGTTAAATAATAAAAACAATAATTAAAAAAACAATATTAATGCCAGCAGCAACATAAACATCAAAACACAATTAACCACAAATTTAAAACAATAACAGCAATGATGATGATAATTATAAAAACAACAATAATAATACTATTAATAATAACAATAATAATAACAGCAACAACAATATAATAATACATGTTATTATTATTGTTGTTGTTATTAGTATTGTAATACTAATAATGTAATAATAATACGCATAATTATTATTATTATTACACTGGTTATTTGTTGTTACTACTATTAGTGGTATTAGTACTAAAGGTAGAATGAGCAGCAGCAGTTGTAATAGAAGTAGTATTAATAGTAGTAGTGTTAATAGAAATAGTAGGAACAGTAGTAGTAGCAACTAAAAGTAGTAGTAGGTGTATTAGTGGCAATATTATTATTATCATAATTGTTTGTAGTAGTAGCAATAGTGGCAATAGCAGGTGTATTAGTAGAATACTTATTATTAATAGTAGTATTAGTAGTAGCATTAATACATTTAAATGCCTGTCAAGGGAGATGATTCAAAACGTGGCATAGAAGGACTGTTTAGCATCTTACCCTTCATTTCTCCTTAACCGCGGCGCAAATTCCGCCGCGGTGCGGGAGTTCTATTGAGTGGGCGGGGCCGCGTCGGCCAACGGACGTGCACAGCACTAGCGAGGTCATGCTCGCGACGGCCGTTGGCCGACGCACGCACGGAAGGGGCTAAAACCTACAATAGAAAGTCTATTCTGGCTGTCCAGTCTGATCACTGAGAAGGATGGCACTGACTGGCAGCAGAGGTCTGGCTGTCCAGTCTGATCACTGAGAAGGATGGCACTGACTGGCAGCAGAGGTCTGGCTGTCCAGTCTGATCACTGAGAAGGATGGCACTGACTGGAAGCAGAGGCCTGGCTGTCCAGTCTGATCACTGAGAAGGATGGCACTGACTGGCAGCAGAGGTCTGGCTGTCCAGTCTGATCACTGAGAAGGATGGCACTGACTGGCAGCAGAGGCCTCCCATCTCTGACTCCAAATCATTTGATGTAATGATGATTGACATCTAATCTGAATGTGGGCCACAGAGCTTCAGCTGCTGCTGTGTTGACTTCAAGGCACACATTTAAGGGCACTGCCTGTTTGACCTGCGCAGACCTCAGGCCCAGCACATCCACTCTGTCCAGCCCTGTGAATCTGCGACATCTGCACCTTGATGACTGCACTCTGCCCTACGTGTTCTTTACAATGATTTACCATCTTCATGCGCTTCACGGTGCTGGATCCCATTGCTTACATTTACTCTTCGGCTGTCCCGTGTCGCCCATCACGTCACATTCCGTTTGTGTCTAGAACCTCATGTTCCACCTTTACTACACCGAGCCAGCCTTCTAGCCCATGTGGTCTCTTTAATTTCTGCTCAGACTGTCACAAATCCTCACTCGTACTTGGCCTCTTCTTCAGACTCAAGCATGAGTCTCTATGCCTCACTGTAGTCTGGGGGCTGCCATGCAACTCGACCACCCTATTGTCTCTTACTTCAACTTTCTCCTATTTTTCCTATGTGCCCGGCCCGTGCTGGGACTGGTGGAGGCATTGGTGTTCCATCACTGTAGGTGGCTCCCTGCCGTACCTCCTAACTTACTGTTTCTAAGTGATCTTTAGCTCTTTCCTTCCAGGATGTCTACCATCACCCTACAGCACTCTGTTCCTTATGTGATGATCTTGACTCTTTCTCTAGGGGATCATTTATGGATTAGCGGGTGGATGGCCGACCCCGAGTGGCCCAGCAGGGACCTGCTTTCCATGTTTAAGATTTTCAGCTGGGGAATTTTCATCTGAAATGCTTCTACTGAAATTGCTCAATGCCAGCAGGTCCACCATGCCATGGTAACATGACCAAGTGGCTGGCATTTGTTTATATTTTTTGAGGCAACCCCATAAAGTCAGGATTTGTTTCTGAGACATGTAAAATCAATGTTCGTGAGTTTTCCACAACACATGGGAGACATTGATACATTTTTGGTGCTCATGTCATGACCACCATCTTCTGGAACTTGAATGCAAATCCCAGGAAGAAAAACATGATTAAATCACTGCCCTAAGGAGGGTGGAACTTCTGACGCCATCAAGATGGTTGTGTGGTGGAAGCTGGTCCACCACAACTGTGTTTCCAATACTGGAGCTGGTAGAGACTCCTCCGTTGGTTCTCCACCTCTAAATGAGCTCATGTGTCACCTTCTTTGTCACTCTCTTGTGTTGTTTCTCCTCAGTGGCTTTAACTCTACCTACAAACCACTCATGCTTCATTTACCTTTAGTTCCATCTAGCAACCTTACTATTTCACTCAGCTCAACTCTCATCCTTCACATTTCTCTCTCCTGATCAAACCTTGACCCTATGTCTTAATTCTCTGACACAGGTATCTCTGTTATCCTGGAACTTATCACCCCTCATCTCCTTTTATCTTGAGCCTCATTTTTGTTTCATCTTCCCCTCCCTTCCTCTCTAGATTTTTACCTTATACCCTTAATTTCTCTGACATCCCTTCACCGATTTTTATCTTTTCTCCCATCCCCTGATTCTCTCCATCCCATTCATCCAGATCCTGCATCTCGAATGCTCTTCCCTTCACTCTGGAATGCCGCCATATTATCACTCAATCTATGCCCCCATAATTACCCTTGACCTTAGCTTAAATCCCCACTCTCACTTACTTGCAATCCTCTCTGCATAAAAACCGTAGCTGGAGAAAAACTCGACTGCCTTGAAATTCTTTCCCTATCTCATTCCTTCTTCGACAGAATTCTTATCCAAGTCAGACATAAGTACTTCTCAAATGCAATTGTTTTACTCTCTTCCAATCCTCGGCAGATCTTCTTGCTTTTTTCACTGGCTTCGTTCACTTTTCCACACCCTTCTACCTTAATCTTGGCACCTACCCACAAATATTATCTTAACATGCTACTTTCTTTCTCTTACTTCTGCAGTCTTTCCCAGTTCGTTTCAGCATTCTTCCATCCTTTCTATCTCAAAAAACCCTCCCTAAATACTTTCTCACCATCTAATTTAGATCCATTTTCTCTATTACCTTTTCTTTCTGAACCCTTAGAACGTGTCATCTTTAACAGTTAACGCTCGTCTATGGTTATAATTCTCTACTATCACTTCTCTAATCTGACTCCACTCTGCACACTCCGTGGAGAGGTGTGGTGCAGCGGCCAGGGCAGCTGACTTAGGAGCACAGGGTTCACGGTTCGATCCCCGGCTCCGGCGGCAGCTTAGCTCAGCACCATGTGACTCTGGGCAATAGCTCACTTAATTTCCACGACGGCCCCCAGCGCCTTGAGACCCGTAAGGGTGAGTAGCTGCGCTATATAAAAACGGACTTACATTTTTTTTTTTACATTTACACACTCCATGGAAACACCAATTCTTTGAATTGTCAACAATCTACCCTTGGCTTTTAACACGCCTGGGCTTTAGGGAGCACAGACACCTCTTTGTGGTCAAAATGTTGCAGTAGAGGTAGACCGCGAGACTCACAATGGGACCCGGAAGTACATTTGATTAACAGTTGACACTTGGCCCTTGACCTGGGGTTCTATAGGATGTGCTGTTTGGACTGAAGTTTCAAAGCCTTGGCAGATGCTTTAGTATAGCCAGTGATATGGCTCTCCAGGTGTCTGGGCGAGAGCTATGCTATCTCTTATCATGTATAATATGAACGCCAGTGTATGCAGGCCCGGCACTAATAACACTTGCAAAATGTCATCATGCCATTGGGGAATCATCATGCAGCTGTTTTTTCTGGCCAGCGGTGCAGACTGTGGGCAGTACCAATCTCAATTTAAGGGGGTGAGTAAACCACCTAGAAACCTCTGTGTTCACTTACCCTGACAACTGTAGTCATTGATATCAACTAAGAATACCAGAATAACAAGTGACTAATGGAGGACATGTTCCTCTGCTCCTGGTTAGAGGTTGCTGTTGGTGAGGAGGGCTTCTGGTTGCCTAATGTGTTCCCGTTCGGGGAGGACCTGGCTTAGCAGTTCGGGTTGGACTGTTCCCACTGGAGCAGCGTCAAGGCTGATTTGCATATGGCTGGGTCCAAACTAAGGTGGCATGGTGGGCAAAATAGTGATGAACTGGGAATGTGGTCCCGCGTAATTGCCAGTGGCTGAGATTAATTCAAGCATGCCAGCCATCACTTTTTGTATTCTTTCAAAATATGCTGCAGGCAAAGAATTAATTTAGCACACTTTGAAATGGGCCATGTGCAAAATTAGCCCTAAGAGGTATGTCCGTCCGGGTGGTAGGCGCAGAAGCAGGTACATTCCTTATTTACAAATATAGCACTCATTTCTGTATAGTGCCTTTTCCATGTGCCCTCCATGATCTGGGGCATGACTGCCGTGCAAGCAGTGGGCGCATATGTCCCCTGCCTGAATTGTGCGCTTCCACCCAACAATGGCTATGCCTGGCATGAGCTGTGGTGTACATCACTTAATTTCGACCCTTTAATTAGAAGGTAAGTTTCCTTGTGAGGGCCCATTAAAGGGATATGTGGGAAAGGTGCTCACTCAACCACGTGCATAGAGGTCCTGCTGACGTCATCACCCCCTGTCTCCCACCACGTGGCTCATTAGATCCATTGCATGCTGAAGTATCTGTGGTGCACTTGTGCCATTGACATGGAAGGTAGGATGGCTGTGTAGCACTTGAGCGAGCGCCTCATTAAATGTCTATATTTCAATAGTGACCCTTCTCTGTGATCTGTAAATGTGTTTACTTCAAGAAACATCAAGAGGAAAATGTAAGAGATTGTTCAGTTCCTTTTAGCAAGATTAGAAATGAAACTGATACTAAACAAATAATGAATCTACCTTGGAAACCATCTTCCCGAAGTTATTGGAGGGGCTCAGGCGATGTGCATAGCTCGATTGTTCTTGGGTACCATGGACTACGCATCCTCCGCCACCATAGAATGACCCTACACCCCCATGCTCCTAAATCCTGTGCCTTAACCTTCCAGTGCTTTTACACATTTGGAAACTATCTTGGTTCACTTTCTTCTTCCATCTCCTGCTCTGGCCTCTCTTTTCTCCTCCGATCACCATATTCTCTATCTAGATGTCTCTGTAGCTTCCTCTCCTACTCTTCCATTTCCCTCTCCCTCCTGCCTTTCTTTCTTTCTGAAACATAAGATGTCAATTTAAAGTTTTTGTAAAGTGCATACTGCAAAGCAAACTGAAGCAAAAGGACATTTAGGAGCCAGATATACTAACCTTCTGGTAGCAAAATGCAGTTGAAATTTACTACTTATGTTTTACAACCAGATACTTATTGAGCTAACCTATGTATGCATGTAATATTACACCGATTTGAAAAATAAGGAATCATAGTGAGTCACAGACTTCCGTGCCTAATGAATAATTATCAGCAGATCGCAATTTGTGACTCACTACGATTGGTCACCTGCAAGGGTCAGCAGACCATCATCTCTGTGATTGCTTTTAAAAAAAAAAAACATATTGTAGGAAATTGAGTTACTGGTTGAGGAGGATGAAACCCTACTCAAGCAGCAACCACAATTCTTGTCAGGCTGAAACACAAGCAATACCAAGTTAATGTGTGCTTAACCCTTGGCAGCACAAAGCAGTCAGGCTTAACTTAGAGGCAATGTGTAAAGTATTAATGCAGCACAAAAACAGTACTAATGAGACAACACAATACAATAACAATCCCACAACAATTTAGAAACTTAAAGTTACATTTAATAATTTATTTGACATCAAAAACACAAACATCCAATAAGTAGAACCGAAGATATGCAATTTTAAAGATTTAAGTAAAAATAGTGCTTAAAAGCAGTAAGCGCCAACTGTGATTATCTGGTCATGCTGGACGGGGACAAAATCACAAGTTCAGGCCTAGCACGATGGAGTGCTGGCCAGATACAGGTTCCAATTTAGGCCAGCTGAACAAAGTACCTTAAATCCTGGTTGTTGAGCATAGTGAAATCCAGCGTTGAGTATGCGTTGTGCAGCGGCGGTTCCGATGAGCTGTGTGCTGCTATGCAAGGTCCTGCGTCGAGGATGTGTCGCACAGCAGCAATTCTGGGGAGCTGCAGGGCTGTGATGTTAGGCCCTGTGTTGAGGATGCATCCCGCAGGGGCGGTTCCAAGGAGTTGCGGGGCTGCAATGTGAGGTCCTGTATCGAGGAGGTGTTGCACAGCAGCGGTTCTAAAGAGCTGCTGGGTCTTGCGTCAGGGATGCGTCACTAAAGCAGCGGTTCTGAAGCGAATCAGCAAGAAGATGCAACATGCTGCATCTGTTGTGCTCAAAAGACCACAGCAGGACTGGCAGAACACCGTCAGACCCACTTCCAAGGGTCCAGGACTGGGGGGGGGGGGCACCACTTGGGGAACAAGAATCACAGCAGTCAGACTCCAGGTGCAGGGTTCAAGGTAGTTGGAACCTTTTCTGCCCTTGAGGCTCTGATCAGGAGGTCCCTATTTATTTATTCAAAGTTTTATATAGCGCGAACATGACCCATGGGTATCAGAGCGCTTAACAAATACATAGTGGTAAACAAAAAAGAAAATTACGACAAAAAAGCGATAAACAACAAACGAATCATGGGGACACAGTGAAGATAGGAGTAAACAAGGTCAATGCAAAGTACTTGGATTAGACAATGTTACTTTGAGGACGTTATAGGCAAATAGAAAAACAAGTGTACAATACATGATAGATCTCAGCTTGTAAGGACTTACTGTAATGCAACAGTTCAGGAACAGAGTTGTTATGATAGAGCTAGATGGAAAGAGCAGAGTCATAGCTAATGGAAAATGGCAAGAATGGACTGGGTGGCAGCGTGGGTTTAGGGGTGAAGAGGATTGAGTTCAGTCGTCAGCTATGGTAAGAATTTGGTCATAAGGAAGATCTTAGCTTCCTTCTTGAAGGCAGAAGCAGAGCTCATTCTTCTGATGTGAGGGGGAAGCGAGTTCCAGATTCTAGGGGCCACTCCAGAGAAGGCTCTGTCATAGGTTTTCTTCTTCTGGAATAAGGGTGGTTTCAGGACTAGATCCTTGGCGCTCTGCGAAGGTCTTCCTCCCCCCGAAATCTTGATTTTTTTAGTAAGATACAACAGTGTTTTGTGGTGGAGGGCTTTGTGAGTAATACAAGCCAGTTTAAGTTGAATTCTGGCTACGAATGGAAGCCAGTTCAAAGCCTTCAGATGAGGAAAGATGTTGTCAACTTTTTTTATTTTTTTAATAAGGTTTTATTGTTATCATAAAGATCAGCACTGTGACATACATTGCGTCGCCTACAACCCTGGTCGGGCTGGCTGTATATCCATGGTTAATAGAACAAAGATAACAGTACAGGTGATACACAGCAAGACGCCTACAACCACGCTGGGCCGGCCGCGTTGTTACGTTGGATACAGCATTGAGAGCGGTCCACTAGGAAAGGTCCGTACACATGGTATATTCAATGCTCCTTCGCCTTGACAAGTATGAAGTGGATGACGGGAGCATAATTCCACCTGTGCATATAGTGGCGGGGATCGATCTAGTCTAGGCGGTAGGCCCCAGAAGCTGATTCTCATCTTGTCACCCAAGCATGGGAGTGTTATTGGTGTGGAGCTAATGTTAGTTGGATTGCCTGGTATGTGAAAGCATCTAGGGCAGGGTGATGCTCGATAACAAACTAAAAACATCTAACAAAGTAACTTCCAACGGGTCGGAGAGCGTCCTATCTATGAAATAGTGGCGAGGTGCAAATTTGTGCAGTGTGCAGGGGAGGCGATGTCTAGGTTCCTGCGGCGTGCGCGGGGGAACTCAGGCCAGCTGGGAGGGGCCGCAAATCACTCCGGGCCGAAGAGCTGAAGTGCCCTAAGCTTTGGGGGGTTGAAGCATGTGAATTCTATGCGTGTGAGATAATGTATCAGTGGCTGCCATACCCGTTGGAACTTCTTATCGGTGTAAGCTAAGCTGTGCGACAGCCGTTCCATCGCCAGAAGGTGCCAGGTCCTAGCGAACCACTGCGCGACCGAGGGAGGTGAGGCTTGCTTCCAAACACAGGCCATGAGTTGTCGCGCGGCCAGCAGCAGGTGACTCGCCAGTGTCCAATCAGCATGTGTCATAGCAGCGATGTCGGGGGCGTATGCCTAAGACAAGTGTGTGGGGTAGGGGTGGGAGCGGGAAGCCCAAAATGCCCTTGATGTGGCCCAAAACCTCTTTCCAAAAAGTTGTAATCACCTTGCAGGACCACCAGATGTAGCAGAGGGTGCCTCCCTCCTGTCCGCAGCACCAGCATATGTTTGGGACCGTGCAGTAAATGGCTGCCAGACGAGCGGGTGTGTGGTACCATCGGAGCATCAATTTATACGCTGTTTCACGTGCTGCGAGATTGCGAAATCACGCCATAGTGTTTCCCATTGTTTAGTGTTTATCCCCCAAGGGTAGCGTCTTGCCATCCAGCCTGGTACTTATGCGTGGGATCTGGGGTTGAATGTTGGAGGACCTGGAGATCAACCCTTTTGTGCCATCGAAGGCACATACTAGCTTCTCGAAGGGGGTGAGGGGGCGCGTTGCCGCAGCGTATATCCCAGGATGCGTTGCTCAATGCCGCAACTGGAGGTATTGGTGTCGAGCAGTGGTCGGGAGAGCGAATTCTGCCCTGCAGTCTTCAAAGGACTTCATGGTGCCTCCCACAAACATATTGCTGAGAGTCCGGCGATCCCCCTCTGCCTAGTGGCGGAAAGCGAGCGACGGCAGGCCAGGGGGGAAGGCCGGGTTACGTGTAATGGGAGTATTGGGGGATGGGAATGAGGTGAGACCCCTTTTCAAGGCAATTCTATCCCAGATATCTAATACCGTCCTGGTCGGGGCTGCAACATATGCACTGGGTGGGCGGGCTCATTTGGGCAGCCAGTCGAGGTCCCATAGGGGCCAGCATGCCACAGCGCTATCTATATGGAACCAGCGCTTCTCACTTTTGCGCACCACCCACTCAGAGATATACCTCAGGTGTGCCGCCCAGTAGTATTCCAACAGGTTTGGGCATGCCAGCCCCCCATATCACGCGGCTGCATCAGTAACGAGTGAGCTATGCGGGGAGGTTTCCCATTCCATATAAAAGTGCGTAGGTCTTTCTGGAGGCGTTGAATGTCCTCCTGTGGGATTGATGTAGGCAATGTTTGGAAAACGTATAGATCCCGTGGGAGTATGTTCATTTTGATAGTGTTGATACACCCAGCCACAAGATTTAGAGGGGTTTCCACCTCTGCAGGTCCGCCAGGATCGAGCGTCGAAGGGGGGACCAGTTAGCTCGGGACCACGTTGAGAGAGTAGGGGTGATATGAAGGCCCAAGTACTTGATGGAGTCTGACGACCACTGGAAGGGGGTGACACCCTGTAATGCCTTTGCCTCCGTGATCAGAAGGGTAAGATTGAGGACGAACGACTTAGTCATATTGATCTTGAAGCCAGAGACAGCTGCAAAGGTCTGCAAGTTTTCTATGACCTTGGGGAGCGAGACAGCAGGCTGAGCAAGGATAAGGAGGAGATCATCTGCAAATAGATTGATCTTATGCTCCTGTCCCCCAAAGGAGATGCCCTTCATCCCTTCCGAAGCCCGGATGCGAATAGCCAGCGGTTCTACTGCCAAGGCAAAGAGCAAAGGTGAGTGTGGGCAACCCTGTTGCGTGCTGTGACTCAGGGGAATCAGGCTTGCGGTCCTCCCGTTCACTCGGACGCAAGCGGTCGGGGCTCCATATGACGCTATGATTTTGGAGATAAAGGGCTGCCCCAGACCAATCTTGTGGAGCACCACGCGGAGGTAAGACCAGTCCACCCTGTCAAATGCCTTCTTTGCCTCTGGCGAGAGAAGGCAATCGGGTATGTCCAGTCGGTGTACTTTCTCTATTAAATGGGCAATGCGCCGTACGTTATCGGCGCCCTGTCGCTGGCGGATAAACCTCACTTGGTCTGGGTTGATGAGGCTGGGTAGATACGGGTTAAGATGTGTTGCAAGGATTTTGGTGAAAAGTTTGGCATCCGTGTTAAGAAGAGCTATAGGGCGGTCTGAGGAGCATTGTGCAAGGTCTTTCCCTACATTGGGGATGAGTGAGATCTCTGCCATTGCCATTGTGGGGGTGAGTCCAGTGTCTTGTGAGAAGGAGTTGAATAAATGTAGGAGGTGTTCCTGAAGCTGGAGTAGGAACAGGCGGTAGAAAAGTACCGGAAGCCCATCTGGCCCAGGGACCTTGCCAAGGGGAAGGGCACGGAGTGCATCGCGCAGTTCGTCCGCAGTGATAGGGTTGTCCAGGAGGGCTGCGTGGTGTGGGGGTAAGGGCTCCCAGTCGCAGTCTGTAGGGTATGCGTGAAGCCGCGTAGGGGAGGGGTCCTCACGAGAATACAATTGCTGATAATAGGCTCGAAAGGCCTCCAGCTTATCCCTTTCCGCTGTCACCCATCCCGTGTCACCCACTTGCAGTTTAGCGATATGGGAGTTAGCGTGCTGGTGGCGTAGTTAACACGTCAAGAGTTCCCCGTTTTGTCACCCCCTCATAATATCTTTGACATAGGGATAGAAGGGCGCGTTCAGCCCTACCCGTGCGCTGGGCCCGCAGTTGGCCACATAATATGGCCAGATTTCTCTTGGATCTTTGGGTGGGAGCCGCCTTATCCAAGCGTTCCAGCTGCTTGATCTCTGCAGTAAGTTTAGTTTCTACCAACTGCGCTTCCCGCCCTCAGGCTATTGCTATTGTCGTGATTGTGCCCCGGATAGCAGCTTTAAAGCCGTCTCAAAGCGTATGTAGAGAGATTTCAGGCAGGGCGTTAAAACGAAAGTATTCTTCAATGCCCTTGCATATCTCTGCTACGTCCACTGGGTCGCGCAGCAGGTGCGGGGCAGGTGCAAGCGCGGGGTGTGTTCATGACGGGTACCGGCATCCCAGGTGAGAGCCAAGTGTGCGTGATCGGATATAGCGATATCTGAGAGCTCTACTATGTGCAGGCAGCGTAGGATGGAAGATGTAACAAAAGCATAGTCTATGCGGGAATAGGAGGCGTGAACATGTGAGTAGAAGGAATAATCCCTCACGTTGGGGTGTCTATATCGCCACGATCTGTCAACACGTAGTCTTCAATATCCCTTTAAAGATTCACAGACATCGCACCCGTGTTCTGGTATGTCGTGGAGCTCCTATCTAGAGAGAGGTCCCAGACCAGGTTGAAATCCCCACAGACTATGACGTTTCCTTCTACCCCCCCAACTATTCTTGTAAAATGCATCTAATGAATGCGTCTTGGGAAGTGTTGGGGGAGTATATATTAAGCAGTGTGAGCTGCCGCTGTCCCCGGAATAGTTGAAGAGATAGGAAGTGGCCCTCCTTGTCCCGTGTCTCCTTAACTACAGAGGTATAAAAGGTGGCTTTGCATAGGATGCCCACTCCTAGGGTTTTGGAGAAGGAGTATGCCCAATGTCGCCTGGGATATTTTGGGTGTGTCATGCGGTGAAGGTCAGCCTTTACCAAGTGAGTCTCTTGGAACATTAAGACATCTGGGTCCTGCTGCAACGCGTTCCGCCAGATTTGTTTGCGTTTGTTCGGGGAGTTCAGGCCCAAACGTTTAAGGAGAGCAGCTTGAGATCACCCAGGGCGAGTGGGGGGTTGGTGGGCTCACCGGAAGAGGTGTATGGCTGAACCGGCAGCGGGAATGGGGTGCTCATGTCACTCTGGGGGAGCGTGTCGATCTCTGTCTCCTGCATTTCCAGACTCCTCTAGACCCATCCCCCATGTTGGTACCCGTCTCATGTGTATCCCCATACCCGCCCCCGGTCCACAGGCTGCCCACTATGTTCCACAACGCTTCTCCCCGCCAAATGAAGCAATAAGTGTCCCTTCGCCGTTGACCTGCATTACGCAAAGTCCGACCTGTAAGGAAAAACAAAATATAACAGATAGCAACAAGAGACCAACCGGGTCTAACTGGGACTACTTCTGCATGCGGAGACCGGCACCAAGGTGCTCCAATCCCACTAGAGGAGTCACTCTCTGGAAGAGGAAGTCTGTAAGGGGTGGCCATCAGCAATTCAAGAGGAACAATGGGATCTGGCCCCCAGAGCTCCCAGGCACCCCCAGGGCCCACCCCCATCAGGGATAGAGTAGTGTGAGGAGGCCGCGACAAAGCAGTGAGTTTGAGTCCACCTTTGTACCAGAATGCACTCAAACAGAGCCAGCGGTCAAGCGATCAGGAGAAGTCTCTCTGCCAAGTGCTCGTAGGTGATTAATTATGTCCTGCTTGGCGTCCGGGGAGGAGAGATCCGTGTGCTGCCGGTTGGTGCGCCGCTGAGGGACCGTGGCCCACCTGGGATTGCAATCATGACCTGATGAACCCGGCCAGGAGGCCCATCGCCAGTCGAGGAATCCTCTGGCAGTCCCATTAGTGCCCTGGCCTCAGCCAGCGAGTGCAATGAGCGGCACCTACCCTCTCACTGGAACAGAAGAGCAAAGGGGTGGCCCCACTGGTAGCGGATGCCCTGGGCGCGCAGCTTATCCGTGACTGGCTTGAAGTCGCGGCGTTTGCGGAGAGTGACCAGGAAGAGATCTTGGCAGAGTTGTATCGTGTGGCCTTGGAAAGTAAGTTCTGTCTTGCCCCTAGCTGCCTGCATGATCGCTTCCTTTTCAGTGAAAAAGTGCACTCTGGTTAAGATATCGGGACCACTGTCAGCTCTCCCCTTCCTCGGAGCAACTCTGTGGGCCCGATCCAGGGCAGGTGGGGACGCCTCTTCATCTCCCCTGACCGCCTTAGATAAGTCGGTGGGATTTTCTAATACTGTTGTAACAAGCCCCATTTCGCGACCATTGGACTTCACTATAGGCCCCATAACAGGGAGCATGCCCTTTGTATTAACAGAGAAATGTTCACTTAATTTACTAGGTTTGAAGGCTTTAAAAATGATGCATGCTACCATATATTGTACACCAGATGGTGTTTATCTGACTTGCAAGAAATCAGCACTATCTAAGCAGTATCTTGTTGCAGACAAAAATACCTTACCACCTGAACTTCGGGATATTGATCCAAAGTTGTGGGCACATGGACCAAACGATGTAGGAAGAATGGATATTGAGCCAGTACATATTAAAGTAAAACAAAATGTTAAATTACCCCGCATTCCCCAATACAAAATGTCAAAAGAAGGAGAGGAAGGATTGAAATTAGTGATATCAGACTTGCTGCAACGACAAATAATAAGAGAAGTCACAAGTAGCCTATGTAATAGTCCCATTTTACCTGTAGTTAAACGAGATGATGGAACAGAACAGGTCAAATATAGGATGGTTGTTGATTTGAGAGCCATTAATAAAATAGTGGAACCACAATATCCTGTTGTACCCGACATTACTGCAATGTTTTCGTCTGTACCACCTTCAGCCCAGTGGTTCACTGTGATTGATCTAAAAATGCCTTCTTTAGCATTCCCATACACCCAGATAGTCAGTATTTGTTTAGTTTTAGTTTCCAAGGGAGATCCTATCAATTCTGTCGAGCTCCACAGGGGTATACAGAAAGCCCTAGCATTTATAGCCGGGCATTAAAAAGACAACTGGATAACTGTATTATGCCATCAGGTACGGTATTACTGCAATATGTTGATGATTTATTAATCACCGCTGAAACAGAAGATATTTGTAAGCAGGCTACGCATGATGTTTTGACATTTCTCGCTTTGCATGGACATAAGGTTTCGCCAGCTAAACAACGGTATTGTCGACAGGAGGTAACCTATTTGGGTCACCTCTTGTCGAATGGGGGGAGGAGGCTTTCACCTGCCAGAATACAGTCCATTCAGAACATTTCAAGACCTAGAACTCAAAAGGATGTTCGTGCATTTCTGGGAATGGTCTCCTTTTGTAGGCAATGGGTACCAAATTTTTCTTTTCTGGCCAAACCATTATTGTCCTTAACTCACAAGGATGTGCAAGATCCCGTCCCTTGGGAGAATGAACATCACGATAGCTTCATGGCTTTAAAATCTGCTCTATGCAATGCACCTGCTTTAGGTACGCCAGACTATACTAAAAGCTTTGCATTGTTCGTACATGAAAGAGAAGGGTGCGCAATGGCTGTACTAACACAGAAAAATGGAGAGAAGAATAGACCATGTGCCTATTTTTCTTCAACATTGGATCCGGTAGCCAGAGGCCTACCGAACTGCCTAAGAAATATTGCTGCGGCGGCTGCTGCAGTAAAACAGGCAGACTCTATTGTACTAGGACATCCCGTTATGGTTTATGTCCCTCATTCAGTGGACATACTATTAAACAAAACCAAGACGCAGCATTTAACTAATGCTAGATTGACTCATTATGAACTAATATTAATGGCTACTAATGTGACCTTGCAGCGGTGCAACACTATAAACCCAGCTACTCTGATGCCTCTCCCTTCGGAGCAGGATGAAGTACAACATGATTGTGTGATTGTCACTGAAACTGAAACGAAAGGTCGAGTAGATTTGGTAGATGTACCTCTGTCTAAGGTCGATGGAACACTATTTGTGGATGGCTCTTGTCTAAAGAGACCAGATGGAACCACCTCGGCAGCCTATGCAATAACAACCAATAAAACAATTGTTGAAACATGTAAAATACAACAGATGTCTGCTCAGGCAGCTGAATTAATTGCTCTAACTAGAGCATGTGAACTTTCAGAGAAGTTAGTGGTAAACATCTACACTGACAGCCAGTACGCTTGGGGGTGGCTCATAACTTTGGACGCTTATGGGCCGAAAGAGGGTACATTACATCTGGAGGTGCTAAAATACAGCACGGCACCTTGATTACAAGATTATTAAATGCTCTTGCATTACCAACTAAGTTGGCTATCATGAAGTGTAGTGCACACAAGATAATCACAGACCATGTAGGCCAAGGAAATGCCTTTGCCGATGAAACAGCAAGGCATACTGCATTAAATGAGTACACGTTAACATATGTAGTGTCGAGTGCAGATGAGGAGACGAAAGAAGTTGATCCTTACACGCAGATAAGGGAGATTCAAGCTTTTGCAAGTGAAGAAGAAAGAAAGCAGTGGGTAAAGGAAGGTTATTATTTTGACACACATCTTGGGGCTTGGATGAATACACTTGGACAGAAATGGGTCCTGCCTGATAGTTTTCTCTTGCCCATACTTCAGATGGTCCATGGTCCTGCACATTTGGGAGCTGACGGGATGACAAATACAATTGAGAAAATATGGGAGAACAAAAATATAAGAAAGACAGCTGTAAAACTTTCTAAAAATTGTATGATCTGTGCTCTTCATAACGTGGGAAAAGGGATACAAGTACCACCTGGTCATTTCAGATTGCCAGAATATCCATTTGAATGTCTTCAGATGGACTTCATCGAGATGCCCCCTGCCAATGGGAAACAATATGTTTTAGTTGTCATATGCAGTTTTAGCAATTGGGTGGAAGCATTCCCTTTGAAAGATAATACCGCCTTGAGTACAGCAAAAATGCTGCTAAAAGAGTATTTCCTCGCTACGGTTTGCCCAAAAGTCTGTGGAGTGATAACGGAGTACATTTTTCGAATAAAATAATGGATCTAGTATGACAAGGACTGGGGCTAAAACAGAAATTCCATTCAATTTATCATGCAAAATCAGCAGGGCTTGTAGAGCGTTGCAATGCTACCTTAAAAATAAACTGCAAAAAATATGTGCATCAAGTACTCTCAGCTGGGTAGATGCTTTGCTAATAGCCTTGTTCTCTATGAGAACAACTGTTACATCCAAAAACAGACTCTCCCCATATGAGCTTGTCATGGGGAGACCCGCAAATGTATATGGGTTTGCCTCTCCATCAAAGTTGCAAGAATTGACACATTCTGCTTTATTGGATTATTGTAAAGAATTAACTACTGCTCTGTCTACCATTCGCCAACAGGTCAGAGACACTTGGTCCCCGCCTTTGGAAGGAGAAGTGCATGACATCCGGCCCGGGGACTGGGTCCTGACCAAGAACTTTGTAAGGAAAAACAGCCTACAACCCAGATGGAAGGAACCATCTCAAGTTTTGTTAGTCACACAAACAGCAGTGCGATGTGATGGACACAAAAACTGGATTCATTTATCGAATGTGAAAAGAGCACCACCATTCTGGCCAAAATTGCCCCCGGAAGAGGACCGTTCTGACCGAAGAACTGGTGATTGCCCTCCTACCCACATCGACGATCAACGAACTGTATCAGGATATAATCTACGCCCAAGGAAACTGAAGAGTGCTTAGGACGGAGCAAGCACCAACTGCCACGCACTGGGTAGTGCCAACTTTAAAGGACTAACTTGTGCAGTGAGGTTAGTAAAATAAGGACACTGCCGACAAAGATCTGTAGAGCCTGTAACAGTGAGGCCTATAACGAACACTGTTGAACTATCACATCTAAGTGAGATTGTATATTTCGAAGTTTTTAAGCATTATCTCTAACCGTATTGCTATCTGGGACCGTATTTTCGTCAGACATGGAAGATACCTATTCCACCCTTACAATGAACAAAAAGAGGCGTTGGTACTCCAAACTATGCATGTTATGTGTGTTATTTTGTGTAATGTCTTTGGTAATCGGCTTACTCTATCTTTTAGAGCTTTATCACCCTATAGCAAAACCAGCCCCGCTTCCCTCTGACAAGGTCCCCTCAGTTACTGTAGCACCTGAGGATATGGATCACAGGGAGGAAATGCGTCATAATTCTTTTCTTACCCTACTTCATCAGACTCATCAAGTAATTGAAAAAAATAATTGTTGGATATGCATGCAATTTCCGGCATATGTAGACGAAGGACTACCCCTCCTCCAAGTACCCCTGCCGTTTGAAGCATCCTGTTATGCGTTACATACCGTGATGTTGAAGGTTGAGCTAATAGGGGTCCTTAAAAACTTGGTCACCTCCCGTTCTACCACCAGAACATCAACTGTATCACTATACAACCGATATCAAGATGACATCCTCCAGGCAGGAAATTGCACTGAAGTTGTCTTACCTAATGCAACGTTCCCCTTTTCTAATATATTCACCCCACTCTTTTTGGTAAACAATGTAAGTACACCTCCGCTTCATAGAGACGCCAGAGAAATACCCTTTTTGAAAATGAGGCAGCGTAGTGTACTTGGGAGTATATGTATCAGAAGTAATGGTACTTCCGACATGGGGAATAGTACCAATTGTAATATGACATTTGAGATGGCTGCTCAGGAAATGACAGTTCCACTTTATATCGGTGACTCAGTTTATTTCATTTGTGGTTCTAGGGCCTATACTTGGCTACCAGTGAATTGGGGTGGCTGTTGTCATCTAGGTCTTGTGACACCAGCGATGTCTATTAAAAGTACAAAGGAGGTAAATAGAGCCTCCAAAACACTAAGGGGTAAGAGGAGTGTTGATCAAGGAGATACAGTATCAGAGATAGCTGGTGATGTGCTGAAGGCCTTTGTTCCTTGGTATGGCCCTGCCATAAATTCCAGAAATATTCGCAGGTTATCCCGTTTATTGGAAGCAACTGTAGAGGAGACAGCAGGGATTATTGAGAACATCACAGTGGAGCTCAAGGCTGTCAGATTGGTTTCCCTTCAAAACCGGATGGTTCTAGATATGATGTTGGCAGAACGGGGTGGAGTCTGTAGGGTGATCGGGGTGTCCTGCTGCGTGTATATACCTGACTCCTCCACATCAGTTAGGGAAGCTGTCAAAAGACTATATGATATAGGGGCCCAGGCCCATAGTGATATTGGCTCTTGGGATCCGGCGGGCTCTTTTTGGAACACTCTATCGGCATGGGGTTGGAAGATAGGGATGTTCCTAGTGACCATATTCCTCGTAGTAATTGGGTGCTGTGTTTTCATTAATTGCCTACCCATATGTTGCCAGTGTTTGGGGCGACTGCTGAAACCACCCCCAGTCCCTCCAGTGACACTGACTAACGCTCTTATAATGAGGGATATTGTGACTCAACAATTGATGGATATTGATGTTTCGGACAACGCCACCTCCCTCCCAAATGCAGTAGATTATGTTAATGAACGCCATGAGGCCCACTATAGTAACAGTCGGCCAATATATGAACACGTACATTAGGAGTCGATAACAATGTTGGACCTTGCGTCCAAAGGGTCGATTGTGGAAATACAGATTTTATAATGGACGTAAGCTCCACCATTTTATATTATTGTAGCCACCATTTTGTGGTAAGCTTTTCTTAGTTTGTCTCCCTAGCACAAAATAATGTGCTCCTTTCAGCTACACAGAACAAAGTGGATACGTCAAAAGACCCCAGAGCATATGTTTGTTCTCTACTTGCTAGCACGCAAGTAGGGCAGGATGCATTTAACAAACGGTCAATGATTAACATTCCTATTCACTGATATCACATGTATTACAGCCAGCTGCATAAATTGCTTATGTCTACAAATTATTGTTGATACAGGACGTGCGACCTTTTGTTCCATATCCAGATGATTAATCAAGTGAGCGCCTGACTCTGTAACCACAGGCGTGTCTATGTTTATATGTCTGACGCAAGTTATGTACAGTTCTGCTTTATTTCTGTTGACCACGGGATTACTGATGAGTGGTGGGAGTTAATGAGTAATCCTTATATATATATGTTTTGCATGCCATGTATACATATTTCCAGAGGTACTGGTCCTGACTAGTACATGATATCATCCTGGGATTATTAATCATCCTAGGCAGCTGCTAATTTTTCATACCCATTCCCACCTACACTTGTTCCAGCAGAAAGATATATAAGGCTGTCTATGACTGTGTAAGTTGTCCACTTCTCTCATAGCCACATGGAGCTGTGAGGTTGTGTACCCGCTTGAGCGAAATAAATCTTTTTATGTTACAGTTACCTCCGACTGCTGGTCTTCCTTGTTATAGGTGTACCTGTGGGAGGTTGGAGAAGGACCGCTTCCACAGGAGCTCCACCGTAAATGTCATAATGTCCATGCCCTCCTGGGGGGAGCAGTGTCACCTCCTGCTGCGAAGTCTTGCTCCAGAGAGACATTACTGATGCGTCTTTGGTCGCCTTGGAGCGGGGCATGGCGGGGGGAGGGCTGCCGGATCCGCCATGAGGCATAAATCCTCCGCTCAACATGCCATCATGCAGGCCCGTACCAGCTGACCCCAACGGGGCTCCGACAAGGCTACCGGGGCAGAGGAGAGGCTCTGGCGTTTCTGGCAGGAGTGCGCCGCTCCCAATCACCACCTCAACGGGTGAGCCGGATGCTGTCGGCGTAGGGGCCAGTACCCGTCAGTACCCAGGGCCAGGCCAAACGGATGCCCCCCTGCTGTCCAGTGCCTGCCCGGGGCCACGCACCTGGTTCAGTGTCCTGGTTCCAAGCTTCCTGGGCCAGTGCTGTAGGTTTCCCGGGCCCGGCAAGAGGTAACTCTTTCACTAAACCACCCGCACAATGCTCCATCTGATCTGGAATCTTGCCTGGAGAAGGTCGCAACCTGGATGCAACATTCATGTCTCAGGCTTAATGGAGAAAAAACTGAAATAATGTACCTAGGTAATCCACCCAACGTGGATTTCAAACTGCCATGGCCTACCTGCCTGGGACCCACCCCGACCCCTAAGTCCAAGATCAAAAGCTTGGGCGTCTGGCTTGATAAGTCATTCAAGTTTGACCAACAAGCAGTGGAAGTGACAGGTGCCTGCTATGGTATCCTTAGAATGCTGCGGAAAGTCCTCCCCCTCCTTCATATCGAGGCTAGGAGAACTATGGTCCAGGCCCTGGTCCTTTCGCGCCTGGACTACGGCAACTCTTTGTACCTGGGAGCACCTAAATCCACCACACGGAAACTTCAAGTTGTCCAGAACTGCGCCGCTCGGCTCCTGCTCGGCACTCCTAGAACTCAATCAGCTAAGCCTTGTCTGAAGACCATACATTGGCTGCCCATCCTGGAAAGGATCAAATTTAAATCCCTCTGTATAGCCCAAAAGACCCTTATGGGGAAAGGACCTTCCATTAACAAGTCCCTTATCACCTTTTACCACCCTAGGAAACTCCTCCGCTCAGCGAGTCTGAGTTTAGCCTTCATCCCTAAAATCCAAAGGACGCGAAGTGGGGGTAGGTCCTTCTCCTACAATATAGCCAAGCTTTGGAACACCCTTCCCCGGTATCTGCGCTCAGAGACTCACCATCTCACTTTCCGAAAGCGTCTTAAAACCTGGTTATTCCAGAACACTAACCTGTGAGCCACCTTCCCTCCCCTGTTTTTGCCGCTAGCGCTGGGATGCCTTAAGGTAGCTATGCACTAAATAAGTGTTAATTAATAATTAATAACTGTGGGGGGCCTTCGCCTACCAGGCCGCGTGAACCTCCAGTCCACCAGCCCCAATAGGTGCCCACTGCAAGTCAATTTCGGGGGGTCCCCAGCAACCTCCGGGACCCCTCTCAGTTCTGGTGGCCTTAAAGTTGCACTCTTTGCGCCCGCAAGAAGTGGCCCCACACTGGGGCTCCCCCAGGTGGCGTCCACGCAGCGCACGGGTGACTCGCAGGACAGGGTCAGGGCCCGACCGGCCCGCACGGATTCCTGTATCAGGGGCTATGCCCGCCCCCAGCCGGAGGCCCCCATCTTACCAGTTCTGTTGCTCCGCAGGCATATCCCCGGGGGAGACAGGCCCGGCCTCACTCCGCAGGCCCAGGGGACCGCGCCACCAGGCCGCTGACCAGGCCTCTGTGTTGCTGGAGGACCGACACAGGTCTAGGATGCTGCCACAAGCCCACTCGCAGCGGGTCGTCCGCAAACCTTCTGGCCCACTCTATCCAGCCATGAGTGGGCAAGGGACGTCCCCGGCACCAGCAGGCGATGAGACGAGAGCGTCAGGGCCCGGCTCCGGGCCGCCCAGGAAAACAGCGCGGCCAACGCCCCTCTCGGCTGCAAGCAGCGACCGCAGGATCAGGAGCAGCCGCAATCTCCCTCAGCAGCGGGTGGCCCCAGGGGGGCGGCGGGTTCCACAATAGACTGGCTGTTAGCTGATTACCCCGCGGGGAGTGGCGGGTGAGCTGAGGGCTCTGCTGACAAGATGGCGGCTGCCGATCGCCGCCTCCGTTCTGAGAGCTCCAGGGGTGCCCGCCCTTAGTTATCAGGCCGATGTCAGTGCGATCCCTTGTCCACGGGGCTCCGACAATCCTCAGAAGCACCCCGGAGCGGCTGCAGGCGCTCCGTCACAGTAAACAGCAGTACGGCGGGCCCCAGGAGGTCGGAGAGCGAGGGAGACACGTCTCACTCCATCGCCTCCGTCGTTGTCAAATTTTTTTTGATCCTGTTAAGAGTCTTGCTGCAGCGTTGAGGCACGTTTTTAGGGAAGCAGTGGAGATGTTGGGTAAGTGTTGTGCAACCATTCTCGATCCTAGAAATGACTAAGGATTGTACTGCCATTTTAAGGTCAGTAGATGAAATGAATGGTTTCAATTTCCTGAGATAGCTCAAGTGAAAGCAGGCGCTTTTGGCCATCGAGTTGATGTGAGTTTGCATGTTTAAGTTCTTGTCAAGAGTAATACCAAGAGATTTGGAGGAGTCAACCAGGACAGGAGTGCAGTTTAGAGCAGTGATCGACTTGGTCCATTCCTTAACATCGGCGGAGCTTTTGGGAGGAGAAATCAAGAGGAATTCTGTTTTTTGAGAATTGAGTTTAAGATGATTGCAGGTTAGCCAATGTAAGGTCAGCTTTAAGGCATCATCCACTGTCTTGATCTCCTCCAGAGATGAGATCTTCATGGAAATCTGGGTATCATCTGCATACATGTGGTAGGAGGTGTTAGTATGCTGGAGAGTTTCAGTGAGTGGTTCGACATAAAGGTTAAACAGTGAAGGGAAGAGAGTAGAGCCTTGTGGAACACCAATCAAGATAGAGGAAGGTAAGGATAAATCATGGTTGACCAAAAATCTTTGGGTTCTGTTCTGCAAGAAGGATTTAAACCAGTCCAGCACTATACCTGATAGCCCCATCCTGTTTTCGAGTCTGGCTAGCAATATTTTGTGGTTAACAGTGTCAAATGCGGAAGACAAGTCAAGAAGAACTAGTAGGCAGGTTTCGTTTTGATCAAGTACCAATAGAGCGTCGTCCACTATATGAAGAATTGCAGATTCGGTATCGTGACCAGGTCTAAACCCAGATTGACAGTCATCAAGCAAATTGAATTTCTGGATGTGTTGGCTCAACTGTTATTGCTCACATTTTTCTAGTACTTTGGCTAAAAGAGGAATGTTGGCCAATGGCCTAAAATTGTTCGGGTCGGCAGAATTCCCTGTCTGTTTTTTTAGGATGGGAAGGACTTGACCAGTCGTGATGCAGTCTGGTAAGGAACCTTGAGATAAGGAAGCATTGATTATGTTGGTCCAGCTGGGGACGATACATAGGTGGAGTAACGGAAGGCATTCGGATGGAAGGGGATCATTGTAGTGATTATTAGGATTAATGGACAATATGGTTCTAGCTATGTCATTGTGGTCATAACTTGAAGTCCGACCATTGTGCTTCGTTTTTGGAATTTGGCAATGGAGGGTGTAGTCGTTCGAGATGAAGAATATGCGAGTAGAACATCAGCAGCTGTCAAGAGTTCAATTTCCAGGGTATTGGCTTTGGATGAGAAAAAGGAGGAGAATTCCTCGCAGCTGATTTGGGCTATAGCTGATTCATGTGAGGTTTTAGTAAGCCTGTTCGATTGATGTTTTATTAACTCAAAGAGTTTATGCGGTCTGTTTTTGGCATTGTCAAGTTCAGTACTAAAGAAGTCTTTTTTTGATCTGAGAATGCTTTTGTGGTAGGCGTTTCTGGTCTTTCTTAGAAGCTGTAAATGGGATGATGTGGGGTGATGCCTCCATTTCCTTTCAGCGAGTGTGAGGTTTCTCCTTTCGTCATTTAGAGACCCATTGAACCATGGATTATTATCTTTATCATAAATTTTTTCAATTTTAGAGGAGCAATCAAGCTGATTATGTTAGTCATTGTAGAGTTATAGTGATCAGTGAGATCGTTCACATTACCCAAACAATACCCTTTGGAATCACTCTGGCGGTCCTGGGTTCAAGATGCAGGTCCAGTCCTTCTCACTCAGGCAGCAGGCAGCAGGGCAGCAGAATAGCAGTCCTTCCTGTGGTAGAGGAGCACAGCAGTCCTTCTTCTGAGTCTGCCACAGGTCCAGATGTGTGTTGAAGAGTCGGGTCTGAGGGTCCACTATTTATCCTTGGTGCCAGCTTTGACGTAGGAGAAGTTTCTAGAGGATTCCACCCCCAAAGGTGTTTGAATTATCCTGCTTCCCTGCCATGACACCAGCTTGTCTCGGGGCACAAAAGACTAGAGTTTTTCAGTACCAGGACATGTAAAAGTTAAAAGTAGATTACCAACTTTTTAAATGCACTGCAGCCTGCGCTTCAGGGCTGTTTAGGGTGTACCCTGGGGGTGTTTTATGTGTATTAAAAAGGAAGGTTTAGGCCTGGCAAATGTTTATTTGCCAGTTCCTAAATGCAGATTAAAACTGCACACACAGGCTGCAGTGGCAGGCCTGAGACATATTTAAAAGGGCTACTTAAATGGGTGGCACAATCAGTGCTGCAAGCCCACTAGTAGCATTTAATTTACAGGCCCTGGGTATAGGTAGTACCACTTTACTAGGGACTTACAAGTCTATAAATGTGCCAATTGGGTGGCAGTCAATGTTACCATGTTTTAGGGAGAGAGCACAAGCACTTTAACACTGGTTAGCCGTGGTAAATTGCACTTAGTCCTGAGGTCAGGAAAAACGAACTCAGCAAAAACAGGAGAATTGAAGGCAAAAAGTTGGGGGGAAACCAAGCCAAAGATGTCGGATCCAACACATATTTTTGTAAAGAAGCCTGATTTACTGCAAGCAAATGTGGCTGCTGAAAAAAAGTTTCTATTTTAATAGATTCAGTTAGAGTTGGCGGTGGTCCCTGGGACCACTGCCTTCTCCCTCTGAAACGTGTAATCCAATCACGGTCCGTGCAGGTAATAGCGGTGGGGCGGTGGGGTCGCGTTGGGGGTATTCGAGGACGATGCTGAGGGAAAATTAAACAAATAATTAATTTTCCTCGGCATCGTCCATCAAAATCCCCCAACACGGCCCCACCGCCCCACTGCTGTTACCTGCACGGACTTCGGCTGGTGTAATCCCAAATTGCAAAAACTTTACTGACCCTAAAATGAGTTTATTATATAGGGAAACATGTTTCAACTGTCGCAAACCGACAAATTTAGTGAATTGCAGGGTTTGTGACCCCTTAAAAGATTTGTTTATCTGGCCCTTAGTTCTTTACCAAGTAGCACACATTTCAACAATCTTATTTCAAACCTGTGTCTTTTGGTTTGGAGGTCTGCATTTAGCTGCTATATCGTATCTCTTACCCATAATGCTCAGGTTACTTCCAAAGCTTATGCTAACTCACAGCCTTCAGCATTCATTCCACTAGTCGTGAACCCTTTAGAAATTCACAGAACGACATAAATGCTGAATAGGCTTTTTATTGGAAATGTCATGGTTTTCTGCGAGGCTGCCTTTTGGCTAGGTTTGTTCTATAGAAATACCACATACATACATATTTAAGTGATGTAAAACACTGTAAATTCATAATGGCCTCTGATACACCAAAATTCTAGCCGTACTACGGAGATTTTTTAATTTAGCAAAAGTAAAATGCAACACCGTTTTACCATATTATGCAATGTGATGTTATCTCATATGGTATATTTTGCTTTCCATTTATTTACTTTATAGAGTACTGTACACTATCATGTTAGGATATGCTATGCTGGAGGCACTTATCGATACTGAATATGCTACTGAGTTGGCGATGGCTTCTATGGCACAAATATGTACTACACAAAATTATTTTTTACATTCTCGTCTATTACTCGTGTTAAACCACACATCTATCACAGGTCCTGAATTATGCCTTTCTGTACAAAGTATACAGTGCATAGTATAGAGCAATGGATTACCCATGGACGTTTAAAAAGCCAAAGGATAATTTTAGTTTCTTTACCTGAAAAAGTCATCAATGGCCAAGCACCGTCTTCATGTTATTTTGTTAGCATCCTGTTAAAAAGCACATCTGTTTTAATGTATGTGGTTTCTTGGTGTTAGAAGACAGATGGTAAGATTTATGATACATTTCAGATAAGACATTAAGGCTTCAAACATTTGAGCAGTGACCTTTGTCTTAACTTTGTTCATGGCTGGCAGGTCTTCAATTTGTCAATGTTATTAAGAATTAAAGATTAACCATAGAATCTTATTTTAAATCTATTTTAGTTTAAGGCTAGTATTTGGTGGTTTTCGTGCATTTTCAGCTGAGAGGATGAAAGGCTGACTTTGTGTTTCATTTTGAATCCATCAATAAATGAAAAGCTGCTAATAGGTTGTAATTTATTCTCAACTAGAACGATGTAAAAAAAAAAAGATGGCTTTATTAAAAATCAATCACAGACATGGTGATCTGCTGACACAAGCAAGTCACCATCTCTGTGATGGCAGCGATTCCTAGTGGGTTGCAAATTGCGACCTACCTCAATAATATTCATGAGGTAGGTCGAATTGTGACCCAATAGGAATCACTAATTTAAAAAGAAAACTTTCATATATTTAGAATAGCGATTACCAAATAGCAATTCGAAAAAAGTGCTATTTGGAAGTCGCTATTCTAAAGGTTCGTACATCTGGCCTCACATTGGGGTTTTTCGATCACTGGATGTAGGACTTGTAATATGTCTTAATTTCATATAATTTGAAACTGTACAATGCTGACAGCTAATTCACATTAGTCTGTCTGTGAGTCAGAAACATTGCTAATTGCCTTGTATTTTATATCACTTGGAAAGATGTAAGGCTGACAATTTGTGTTCGATGTATCTTTTCTGGTGGGCGGACATGCTTTTACAGCCTGAATACTGAACCTGCAACCTCTAGACACAAAGATCTCATGATTGATGCAATCGATAGACATCATCTGTCTTTCCATATCTGTTCTGCACAAGCTTCATGGAGGTCTACTCCTCAAATTCTGTTTGCTTTCTTATGAAATAAAGGATTCTACCATGTGATGGGATAGAATAGAACTTGTACAGCAGGAGGAATTTTGAGTGTATTAAAACAAATCACGTTCCAAGGCTTGTGCTCCTTAATAAATAAAAATATTTGCAATGCTAGACAATAATACAATGTATTATGCACACTTCTGTTGGGACATTTTAGAATTATCCTTCCTCTCAGCAGAAACTATTATGGTTCAGCACATTCCAAGGTCTGTAGTGGAGGAACAGTTCAGATTTTTAGATCACCATTGTTTAATTTTCACAAACACTGGGACCTTTGCAGTGAGTAAGCTGCAGAAGTTTGGAGTTAATTATGATTTTCTTTTATGTTTACACTTAAGCATTTGAAAAATATATTTTTAGGTTTTTGTGTAGAACTGAAACTTTCAGTTTATCTAAGCTCAAGTCTACAAGCATTTTGAAAAATAAGACACACACAAGTGCACAAACACACGTTAGGGAAAGAAAAGTCACCAAAATGCTAATTAGTAAACATTTTGAACTCTGGGTAGCCTGCAGGATTTAGACATTAATAATATTCACTGAAAAAATCAAAAATGAAAATAAAGTTATGGGTATCTTAAATTACAAAACATCAATAAATGTTTTTAAAACCTCCTTAAGCCATCTTAAAAAAGTTAAAGTGCAATTATGGGTATGAATGAAACCTGAAAAACCATTGAAATGTCCATTTTATAGTTATGAGCAGAATTCATAACTCGCACGGCAGCCACGCAAACCATAAAATTGCTCCCCAAATTCAGTGCTCATTATCTCACCCCTAACCAAACAGTTGCAATTACAAATGTTTGAAATCATCTTAAAGTTGTGGTTATACATGACATTACCCTTACCACTTTGACACAGACTTTGAATCTAGAACTATTAGTTGGTTTGATTATATGTTAATTAAATTTATTTTTTAGCTGCTTTTAATAGTGGTATAAATGTTATGATATAATTATATTATTGCTGGGGGGTCCCTTGGGCTCCCCCTTCCACATAGGGCTGGGGATCATGAAAGGTTCAGAGAAGGTTCACCTTGCCCCCTCTTTCTTTTTATGTTTCCCAACATGGTGCCCAGTGCACAGTGTTGGGTAATGGCAGCTGTAACAGAAACGTTTCTTTGATGGGCAGTCATTCAGAACACTGTGGATTTGTGACTGCACTGCCATATTCATGAATCCAAAATAGATAGTTGGAGAAAAACCTCCCAAGTCTGATAGGATGCTTTTACTGCTTGAAAAGGAGTCACAAAATCTCTGTGGATTTACAAATCTGTGGAGGATCTGAAAATTAAAAGACCAGGGGGCATATTTATAAAGAAATGACGCCGTGCAGTGCTGAAAGCAATTTAGCAGCGCTGTGTTGCATCATTTCTAAAATGCAGGGATGCTACGTATTCACAAGAATATGGCGCACTCCTGTCTTTTCCCTTGCACCGGCACTAAAAAAGCCGCCCAGCGCCAAAGCAGACACCCTTGCTCCATGGTGCAAGGGTGCCTGCGTTGCAAGGATGATTGTTTATGTGCAAGAAGGGACACCTTCCTGCACATAAACAATCATTAAAGGTGATTTGCTTCTTCTATGTGTGCTGCATAATGCAGCACACATAGAAGGAGCAAAAAACGAGAAGAAATAAAAGTGTTTTTGGGGCTGCCTCAAATTTACAGATCCTTGTAAATCTGGGCCAGCGTTAAAAAGCAATGGGTGTTGCGGTGTAAAGCCCACAGCAACACCCATTGCACACCCCTTTGACGCAGAAAACTGCGTTAAAGGGTACGATATTTACAATGCATTGTAAGTATGGAGCAGGGCATAGCGCCACTGTAGCGCTGTAAAAAGTGACGCTTCAGTGGCATAATGCCCTTTTAAATATGCCTCAAGATATTTCTAAAATGCAATGTCTTCATGCCCAAAAACACTTTTTTAAAAGCTTATTTAACAAAAATACGCAATAGGTTTACAGTAAAACTACAAAAGCATTCTTTCTGCTATCATGCCAAGTTTGGTGTAAATCAATTCTACTTTTTTTCTGCATCAGAAGAAAAGAATCATATGGGGATTAAAATTGGACATGACGCTTCCCCCATCCCAGTTTCTTGGCCCCACTTGACGGATCTGCACAAAATTTGCCATGAATAGTCCAAAGTAGATTAACATTTTTTTGTGTCTTTTTAGTTTTGCACAGATTCACCAAATGACAGTAAAGTTATTAAGAAAATAAAAAATACATTTTCTATAGAAACTGTGACTTAACCATATTTATACTGGGGCTGTGTCCGTCAGTGTAATGTACATATAACTTTCATTATTTTAACAGGAAGACAGCGATTTTACAACCTTTGATCTTCTAAATTAACCATTTCAGAATCCAGAGTGAAACAGTAAACTTCCCAAAAATTATAACATAAAATAATGTAACCATAGACTTCAGGTCCTCGGAATAATGATTTTAGGATAGAGATATTATGAAAATTCAAAGCATGCCCTTTAAACCATCCTATGTTTTAATTTCAAAGGTCACTTTTTGAGATATAAGAAAGTGTATACAATATCAACCCAAAGTAATGTTTTTCACATATAGCTTATGTCAATTGATCCTAAATTATCATTTATGTACTTCTTGATTTCTTTAATTAAGATAAATTTCAACACGTTTGAGACATTCTGTCCACTCCAAGTTAGGATCTATCATATTAAATATTGACTTTCCAAGGTTGACAAAATATACAACAATATAAATACAGATAATTCATTATATTTAAAGCAACATGATATAATATTTGTTTTGGACATATAATATTGTCTTTGTTTAAAGTAGCTACTTTACCTAACGTTTTATGTATTTCTGAGTACACAACATACACAGAACCACAGAAGAAATATTCAGAAAATTATATATGTTAATAAAACATATGTTTTTGAGGAATCAGTATAAATTGAGTACCATGTTGATGACATTTGATACAGTGGTGTGACCACATTGCCAAGGTGTGAATTGTAAGTGATTTTTTTTTTTATCGTGCAATGAAAACATTGTGCATTTCAGTGAGACTTCATAAACAGTTTAAAGAACTATTTTTTAATTTGAATTGCATGTGTTCAATCGTTTTCATTTTGAATCTCATATAAAATAATGGACAAAAATACTTATGATCATTTGCAGTGGCTCTTTTTTCATGAAGGCGCAGGTGTGTTTCCCTTTAGCCCAACCCCTGATGAAGCTCAGAGATCTCTGAAACTTGGATACTTAGAGTGACACGTTTCAGTTTTCAGGGACAGGTGGGGTTTCCTCTCTCCACCTCTCGGTCTCTGTTTCCTTTGTTGCTCAGAAAGCCCAGACCACAAAAACTGGTTTCACTTCTCTTTTGGCCTGTATGCAGCTGGCATGGCCTAGCTTCTGATGGGTCATCTGGTACAGCAAAATGTTAAATTTAGAATTCTAGTTTCAGATTGGTCATTCAGAACTGTGATATCATAGATTTAGTACTTGGCTACCCCAGCGTGCAGCGCAGCTGTGAGGCGAGGCAGGTGTGAGGTTGCGTGGAGAAGTTAGCCAAGTACAGGAGCTGGTGTCTGGGGGCAAGGGGTTCAAATGCTTTTCAAAATGTTTAAGGTTAGATAGGCAATTTAATCAATAATTTCTTTAAAAAGTCCTTATAGAAGTTCTCAGATTAACAAAATGAACAGGTTCAAGTGGACATTATACAGTGCCTTCTATCATCAGGCATTATGGAACTTGAAACCACCATCTATCTTGAAAACCCATAGTGCTTTAGTGTTTTCAACTCTTTATGAGACGTCATAGTGCTCTCTTGGTACGAAACATATTATAACGTACCCTTTTTAAGCATCAAACAGCGCTTTGCTGACAACTTTACTTTATACAACAAGTACTGTACTCAGCCCTTACAGTACTTTTCCAATATGGTACAAATTACACTACACCTTCTTTCAGACCTCAAGGCACTATACAGGTAGGTTTCTTATTATGCAGAATATTTAATTATACAACACCTATGTTCACAGTGCTTATACAGGTTATATACTCTATGCAGCTACTTCTATGCTTAAATATCACAGTGCTTAACTGACAATATGTATGCTACATAGCGCTTCCTAAACTTTAACCCTCGCAGCACTATAAGGAAAGGGAGCACATTATAGAACATCCTGTATTCTCAAACCTAAAGGGGACACAGATTAGCATACATTATTCCTCACTTTATTTCAGCCCTCACTGCCCCATATAGACAGATTGCACATTATATGGTACATGCTTTTCTCAGAATGTACACCACATTACAGACTGATCACACATTTCAGAGCCCTTTATAGCTCAGGATATTTACAGTAATTTACAGATGGGTTACATATTATACAGCAACTTATGTGCTCAGTCATCACAGCACCTTACTTCTATAGTAAAAATTATAGAACACCATCTTCCCTGAAATGTTACAGGCAAGTTACACATTACCTTCTCATCCCTCATCCTTGTCCCAGTCCTGCATAGAGTAAGGAGTGGGACGAGGAAGACCTGGATTCGGAACAATGAAGTTTACCGGTAATTAATCGGACCATTACGCAGTGCCTTTTAGCCTCAGAGTTCACAGCACTTTAAAGTGAGGATGCACATTAAGCATCCCTTTCTATTCTGGAACATGCTAGATGGGTATTGCTTCAAAACTTTGAAAATACCTTTCTAAAGATAACACTTCCCAATTATTAGTTCTAAAAATAAACACTTCTAAAAAGGAATACTTCCCAAAGTGCTTGTTTCAAAATATATTGAAGTTAGGATATTGTGAAAAAGAAGAAGGTTTTAATGGTAGGTTTTAGGATTAGTAATATATTGTTAATGTACAGGGCAAAGAAGGGCTTGTGGTGTAGGATTTAATTCATTTTAATATTGAAAAAAAAGAATTTTATGTATGTCTAAGATTTGAAGTGTAAATGTATATGGGGTTTTCAGGGTTCAGGGGTGAGTAAAGTTAAGAGATTATATATATGGTTGAAATGGGTTGATAGAAGTGCAAACTCCCACATTTACACATTTATCCTTCAAACATTTTAGTTTGTACTAGTACAGGAGTAACTATTTATTTTCTACACTAAATATTGGACTACTGTATCTTGCATGTTTACGTACTGTACATTAATATTGATGTAAATAGAACTGTACCATATGGAACTACAAAATAATTTCTGTTCTGTCACGTTCAAGAGACAAAAGAAGGAAATAAAAGAGAGCTTCCTCAACAACAGACTTGTTGCTGACTTGGTGACCAAAACACCTGACGTTAACTGTTCAAAGTAATATTTTTTAACGTGTTTATCATTTAAAACAAGTAATCTAATCTTTCAAAGGAAGGATGTATATGACATGTATACCCTGGTAATATACCCATGGTCCCCTCAGGACAATTATTTCCAGGCCCTCAATAGAGTTTGATTAATTTTGGTGTGGGCAGACCAGGGTGCTGGATTCTCTGATTCTGGCTGATATTCTTGCATCAAAATCTGGCAATTACAAGATTTATCCCTGGAATGGGGGAACAACCACATGTCTCCACAAATTTGGGGTCTTTTTTCATGATTCCCCATTACACTTAGCAGGTATAAAATGTCAGTGTGTTGGCAGCTGGGGATCAGGGGATGCTGAGGGTCAAGTTGTCGGAGTCAGGCCTGGTTCTGGTGAGTCTGCTGCCCCTTTGTTGTGGTATCCTCAGGTGAGGTTCACTCAACTACAGCTCTGCCAGTGGCCCGCGCTTCCGTATTATGTTGGATGCAGATTCGCACCCAGCATCTCAGCTGGTGGGTGAAGGCGAGGTGGTTGGTGGTCATCGGTAGGCCCACTAATAGTGGAGTCTCTACCCTAATTAGGAGGAGGACATCTGCTTTCCCCATGCAGGTATTGGGGCAGGTGGGAGCCCTGTCCGTCCTGGTCACAGCATTGGCCTAAAGCTCTGAATGTGTGCAGGTGCACCAGGTCTTGGTTTTTGGCAGGGGGGGGCTAGTGGAGAAATAGTTCAGAGGTGGTGAATGAGGGGTCAGGTGGCCAGGGAAAGCAGCAAAACGTTGTATGCTTCCCCTCCAATGCTACCCCCTGTGGGCAGGGAATTGGCTTAGTTCCTGCCCCTCCATTATTGATTTTTCCTACCTGGATTGCCATGCCTGGCATGAGGACCTGCACAGGAAAAGTGAGAAATGTGCCTGAATCACAGGTAGAAAACTTTCTGTGCACCAGTGACATTATTTTGGGATTAACATTATAGAACACCATCAGTCCTCTGACCTTAATGCGCTTTCCACACATGCCACACATTATACATCAATTTCAAGTCTCAAGCAATATAGCGCTTTACAAGTAGGCTGGCCATTAAATAATGCCTTCTATTCTACGACCTCAGTGTCATCCAGGAATGTAGCACTTTAAGATGTGCCTTCTGTCCTCAGACATCACAGTTCTTCACAGATAAGATAATCATATGCCACCTTCTATCCCTAAACCTGTTATTGCTTAAAAGACAAATAAGTTACTTTCCAACCAACTTGTTCATTATAAAGGACCGCATTACTCTAAAGTTCAAAATTACATCATGTAACACCTTCTGTTCTGAAATCTAACAGTGCTTTACAGACAATGCCTTCTTTCATCAAATACCAATTAACTTTAATGACAAGGTACCTAGTGTACAGCACTTTTTACCCATGGATCTCACATCACTTTATAGATATGGACACACTGTACTGCATCTTCCTTCAGACTCCAAGACACTTTAAAAATAGTTTACACATTATACAGAACCTTCTATTACAGTCAGCAGCACTCTACAGACAAGCTGTACAATATACAGCACCTGTAATACACAGGTCTCAATCATGGGGCCTGATATGTAATTTGCTCATTACAAAGCACATTTAACCCTCCGACAGTACTTTGCAGGTAGATCCTACATCATACAATGTCATCTATCAAGAGATATCATAGTGCATTCTACACCATGAAGCACATTCTACCCTTAAAAATCACAGTGCTTACAAGATTTTTAGTGACTAAAACCTTTTCTGTATTAGAGCTAGGTATGTTCAATGATAATCATACCAAGCTACTAATATTAGTTGCAATAGTGACCACATCAGACAAGATCACTTTGGTGGCCACCACATGCAAGATTATCAGCAGTGATCATCTCAGTACATCAGGAAGGGTTGCCAGAAATATTGTAAAAAAGACTTTATAAATTTGGAATGCCTCTATATGGGTAATAGATGACAACCATAGTTGCATTGTACAAAAGTAATAATAGTTCTCCGCAACACCACCTGATTATATAAGCTTTAAATATAACATACCATGTGCATTTGTAAAGCACACGTTCATACTTCAGGAAATCTTGGTGCTAAAACAATATATGTTTATTGTTACCCAATTCAACTGAAAATTCATTGTGAAATGTAACCATTTTTCTCCAAACATCAGCTTATACATTCTGGAAATATACACATTTTTGCCTAGAAATAAAGGCTTTTCAATTTTGGTATACATATATTAATTCAACCAAATAAAAGCTTCGAATTTAGTAGGCTGGGTGGATCACAGGAGAGCTCCTTACAGGTACCTGCAGAGCTAGCAGAGGGTCACGAGCTATTCATTGGAGAACCCTGGTTTAGGCACTATGGAGCACTTTCTTTTCTCACAGCTCACAGTGCCTTTTAGATTTATTTGTAACAGAGGGCTTTACAAATATTAGTAATCAATGGCATAGTGTCACATAAAAATGTAGCATGTTACATACAAAAGAGACCATCTAAATGTAAAGTTCCTATAAAATTGATAAGAGTGCATTGGGAGGGAGGGCAGGATATATCTCAGATCGCAGTGAGCTGTGTCTGTCTGTTGGAGATGAACCACGGCAAGACAAAGGAGGGTTATTGTGTGACAAATAGTGTAGGAACAATATGTCTCAGAGTGCTGTCTTGGTAAGATGGGATAAAGGCAGGGTTCTGCTTGAAGCAGCAATGGGGGTTCATATTCTGACTCCATTTCCTGAAAAGGATTTTTTCTGAGACTTTACTTTCTTGAAAGCTAGGATTTCTAGCAGCAGTGTCTGAGTTTCTCAGGAAGATTTGACTACCTAAGGTGTCCAGTTTCGTGGCCAGGTACTTACAAGCTCCTAGTGTACAGCTTTGTACGTAATGCAAACTAGTTTGTACTGATGTCTAGCCCTACTGCTAGCCAATTGAGTGATATAAACATATAAAGCTATGTTATATGTTATTTCACACCTTCCTTCTGTCCTCAGAACACTTTATGGGCAGGTAACATAATACAACAGCTTCTACCCTTGGATCTCACAGGGCTTTCCAAATAGGTTAAGGGAATGGAATTTATCTGATGGACACACTGTCTATCACATGAATGCCTTTCCTTAACAGATAGGAAGCACATTATACGTCACAATCTGTTCTCCTTGTCTCACACTGCTTTACACATACCATACATGTTATACAACACGCTACATCTTTAGACATTACAACACTTTATATGGAGGTTCCAATTTGTATAGTGCTTCCTTTAATAAGAGGAACCAGCACTTTGCAGACATATTAAACATTATGCAGCACATTTGAGACTCAGACCTCAGAGTGCTTTACAGATAGGGTTAACATTAGGCAGTGCCTGCTATCCTCAGAACCCATAGCACTTTAAATACCGGGGGCCTGTTTTACTGCATCTTTTATCCTCAGACCTGATAGAGGTGCATCTATCTGCCTTACATTATCCTGCATTTGATTTCCGCCCTCACAGTTCCTTACAGACATGTTGCACATGATGTAGCACTTCCTATAGCTGGAATGTATACCTCTGTTCTGAAACTTCATGTGCAGAGCACATATTGTCTTTAGGATGTTAGATTCTATAAACAGATACCAATATAGCATTACTCTTCTATAAAAATAAAACGATTCAAGATCACCAGATTTGACAGTGTTTTGAAGGCAGATTCTATATAATACAAAACCCTTTCCTTGTAGGCCTCATAGTTCTTTACAGAGACTTTGCACCTTTCATCGGATTTCTACACACACTTCTACACACAGTCTTTACAGTAACATTGTGCATTATATGATTATAAATCACTCTATTTGTTCATATGTCTCATCACTTTATAGTCTGGTTTCATTCTCTACACCACCATCTATTCTCATATCTCACAGTGCTTTAAAGAGAATTTCTACACTTTATAACACATGGTCAAACATCACAGTGCTTTGTGTGATACACTGCACTTTCTATTCTTAGACATCACAGTGCTTGATGTATAGTTTACTCATTACACAGCACTTTCTATCCTTAGTCTGCAAGATACATGGCTCATCTCAGACCACCATGATGGATATGTCAGTCTAGTGTAGCATGGGTACCACTCTCATTTGAAGGTTGGATGATGCCCTACGCATCCTGGACAAGGGCACCCTTTATTTCTCATTGTCTATTTCTCAGTGTTTGGTATAGTGAACTACAGCACTCTTCTTAACACTGTAAAGGAGCACATAGGAATACATGGCACAGTCTTTAGGTGGTTAACCTCATAACTGGGAACAATCTCCCCCGCGAGAGGGCTCTTTAGCAGAGATCTTTTTTGAGTAAAACGCCGTAGTGGTGAGTGCGGGTGTGTGGGGTTAGTACAGAGGTGGGTTAAAAATACTGTGATGGTACCCAAAAAACTGTTATTTATTCCTGGGTCTGTCTGGTATAGTTAAAAACAGAATTCAAACTGTGACCTTCCACCAATGAGGAAGTATAGTCTGGTTAAAAAAAGGTGAGTAGTGATAAAGGTCATGCCCTGATGGTCCAGAAAGGATCCTTGGCGTTTCTTCAGGACCAAATGAATTAAGAGAATTATTAATGTGCAAAATAGAAGAGATCAGGGGAGGAAAAATACCATGAAAGACAAGTCTCACTCAGACTTGTTGTGGCGTTTGCCGAGTAAAATTTGGTTCAACAAACACCTGAAATTTTGTTATCCAACCTAGAAGAGACAAGAGAGAAAAGAGAAAATACATTTGTAAATAAAAGGGAGAGCCATGCGGAGTGTTAAGTGGCTAAGAGCATGGGAGACTCAGCGTGATGCTATGGAAAGTGTGTAAGTACATATTGCGACTTAGGCTGTTCAAACTGAAATGCAGCCGACTTAAGGGATCACTATCCACTAGCAGCAAGTGAGTCATCACCTCCCAATGAGTTATGAACCTAGGTGTGTGCAAGATCAAAATTATGATTATAACATGGGTTGTCTTGCTTACCCTTAAAAGATGAAGGGGAGGGCCTCAGCGTAGGTAGTAGACATACGTAAGGGTAACCTGTAGGGTAAAGTGAGAAGGTAAGGTAACAGGGAAAATGGAGGCTGCATGGAGACATGCCGTCCGGAAGTGAAAGAGAGAGTGTACTCACAGTGACCCTTAGGAGCGTAGGTAATTTCAACTACCCGCGTCCACTACCGCCGGAGGAAGCGCACAGGTAGCGGTGGCTTGGTTTTATAGCGGTGGACTTTGTGAAAGCCAGAGCCGCTCCCGGCCGGGAAACGGGGCGGGAAGACGGATGTGACGTGGCCACTGGGGGGTGTGTCATCAACATGATTGGGTTTTGTTATACGTAAGAGGCGGCCATCTTAGAGTGGTTCAGAGGGCCCGTAAAACATCAAACAAGTTATTTTAACAGGAATGTGGGAATGCATATATACAGAATTAGTACTGAAATAAGATACACAGGGGTGTCTGTATACACTCAGTTCGAGAGAACGCAAGTGATAGAAAGTGGAGAGACATATTCAGAGGTAACCCACATTCAGGCGTATCTTCTTGAAATTAGGCGCACTGCCAGGTTCCACGTTACTGAATGGGAGTCTCATCGAGTTGTAAACGTGGGACTGTGGGAGTGTGGTGTGAATATTAGATGGAGTTGTATAGGAGACATCTGAAAGATTAAAGTGTCATACTGTCTGGCTAAAAGGACACATCGGGGTTATAATACGGATACTCGGGTCCCACTACACTAGTAATGTGGGACTGCCAGAGACATAAGCTGGTGTTCTACTAGAGGTTGGGGCTCCCCAAAAAGTATGGTGTTGTGATGTAACTTGGTGCTAAACACGCAGGTAAAAGGAGCAGGGTTCGCGTATAAGGCCCTGGATGTGTTCTGTGGTTAGGTGTGACATCTCGTCTGTGTGGCTGTTGCAGAGTAAGCCCGGGTGGCGAACTCCGCTCCGCCATCGGAGTTTGCGGAGTTTTGCCAACCCCGCGCTCCGTTGGGAACGTGGAGTTCAGGCAAAAACTATGACTCCGCGGCGGAGCGGAGTTAGCCCCTGCACCCACGCCCAAAAAAGAGAAGAGGAAATAAACACTTACCTGCTCTGGTGTCTCTGGGCTCCCCTCCTCATCGCTGTGGTCTCTCCTCCTCGCCATCCGCTGTCCTCGCCAGTCGCAAACCCCTACGTTGTACGTCTTGCAAGGTCTGCATGCATGCACAGTCCTCACAAGACTTACAACGTAGGGGTTTGCGACCGGCGAGGACGGCCTCTCCTCCTGGCCTTCCTGGGCATGCAGTCCTCGCAAGACGTACAATGTAGGGGTTTGCGACCGGCGAGCACGGCGGACAGCGAGGAGGAGAGACCACAGCAAGGAGGAGGGGAGCCCGGAGACGCCAGAGCAGGTAAGTGTTTATTTCCTACTTTAAAAAAAAACTTTTAATGTAGGTGGAGCGGAGAGGAGTTCCACTAAGTTTTTTTTCAACTCCGTGGAACTCCACGTAGTGGCACTCCGCCAACTCCGCCCTTTATTGAAGAGTAATACTCAGTATAGTGCTACAAGGAGCGGGCTCAAGCTGTGTAGACATCACCAAGGAGTAAGGGGCACCTGAGGGTATAGGGCAGGAGCCAGCTAGATTGCGCATTCAGACCAAGGAATGTCATCGTTCAATCCCTGGATGTGTGTTTTAAGTCGAAACACCCACCGCTGTTCTCATGCAAAAAGGGAGCTGGAATTCCATTTGTTATCTGCTTCAATGATGGTCCACCTTCGGCTGTCCGCCATGTGGTTAGACTCCGGATAGTGGGAGCACATCTTAGTGTTGGTTTTTTTGCAGCGTATTGTGCTGCGATGTTCATTAATGCATGTTTTCACTGTTCTTGTAGTCATACCTACATATCTTAAACCACACAGGCATGTGATGAGATAAATAAAAAAAATTGTATTACTGTTGGTGTGACGTCTCTGCTCCCATGGCTATGTAGCCTAATGTCAATAGTCTTCGTTGTTTTCGTTAAAGGGCAGGCTGTGCACGTCCCGCACGGGTAATGTCCCTTGACTTGAGGGAGACCCCAAAGGGTGGTCTGGGTCTCTTATGGTGCAATCTGATGTGTACGTATGAGCAGATCTCGCAGATTATTTGTGCACTTGTATGCAAAGAGAAGGGGGGTACCAGCCTCAAAGGACCCTGTATTCAGGATAGCCCAGTGTTTTTTAATAATTTTTTGTATCCTATTGGACGATGGTGTGAAGGTGGTCACACATGTGAGCTTATCTGTGGGTGGTCTGTCTTTGTTTTCTAGCAGGCTATCTCTGTGGTTATTCTTAGCTCTCTTGTATGCCTGTTGTATGATGGAGGCCTGCAGTTCATATTCTTTCATGGTGTTGCAATTCCTCCGGAGGCGGAGGAATTGGCCTACTGGTAGATTATCACGTAGAGCCTTCGGATGGTGACTCTCATAGAGTAATAAGCTGTTCCTGTCAGTGGGTTTCTTGTAGTTGGTCGTGATTAGCCTTCCTCCTTCTCTTGAGATTAATAAATCCAGGAAGGGTATAGATTGATCTGAGATAGTACTGGTAAATTTCAGAAAGGGATTCAGAGTGTTCATCCAATTGCAGAAATCCGTACAGGTGTCATGTGCCCCATGCCAGAAGATGAGGATATCATCCATATACCTACAGCAGGAGAGTATATTGCCACGGTACGGATTCTCATCATTGAGGATATTGGTACTCTCAAAAGCTGGCATATAAAGACATGCCAGACTGGGAGCAAAGCTGCTCCCCATAGAAGTGCCCTGCACTTGATGGTAAAGTTGTCCTTTGAATTTGAAGAAATTTCTCTTTGAGAGCCAGGGAGGCACATTCCATGATGAAGTTGGTCGGTGTCTTGGATATCCAAGGGGCCTCTAAGGTAAGAATGATCTCCTGAACTTTCAGAGTGGCATCTTGGGGAATATTGGTATATAAGGCTTCAACGTCCAAGGTCACTAAGAGGTCAATACCTTCCAGCTCCGTACAGTCCTGTATGAGGTGAAACACTTCTGTGGTATCCTTCAGGTAGGTTGGAGTCTTCATCACGATGGGTCTCAGGAAATGGTCACAGAATTTGCTGAGCGGTTCAAGGAACGAGTCATTGCCAGAAACTATAGGTGGGCCTGGTGGCGGGGTCACACCTTTGTGGATCTTGGGAAGGGTGTACTGTAACTGGGAACAATCTCTAGCAAACACAACACAAAGCAGCAACATTTCAAACTCTTCATCACTCAGAAGTGGGGTACAACAAGGTTTTTTTCTCATCTTGTTCAGTGTCTATTTGGAACCTCTTGTCTCTCCTGAACCAATCTATAATCACTTAACATCTCTATGCTGATGTTACACAGCTTCATTTAACGTTTCCTTTGTCCTCCACTTTGTGTGACCTCGTTTTTGTTGGCCTTTGAACTCTGAGCACTTTACTACTGCTAACCAGTGCTAAAGTGCATGTGCTCTCTCCCCTAAACATGATAACATTGGCTAATACCCAATTGGCGTATTTAATTTATGTGTAAGTCACTAATAAAGTGCACTACATGTGTCCAGGGCCTGTGAATTAAATGCTACCTGTGGGCCTACAGCACTTATTGCGCCACCCACTTAAGTAGCCCTCTAATATCAAAACCAAAATATCGTCATACCAAAATATCATGTTTAAAATATCATAATATAGAAATATCATCTGCAAGAATATTGTTGTCAAGAATATCGATTTTAAGGTAAGTAATATCGATTTTGAAAATATAAAAATGATTAATATCGTTTACAAAAATATAGTTGTTTATAATACTGTTTTTTAATTATTGTTATGTATTTTTGTTTATATTTTAAATGTATATGTAAGAAATGTTTTGTATAATTATTGTTCATGTTTTTTAATATAGTTGTTAAATTTTTAGTAGTTATTAAATTCAGTTTAATAAATTGTTGTCTTTTTTAGAACAAGAGCAGGTTGTGGGGTTTATAGGGGTACAGGGTGGGAAGTAATTTAATTATAATTAATTATTATTTAATGTCTAATTAATATTACTTATTGAATTGATAATTATGTTAATTGTGTGATTACATTTTTTTTACGTTAAATTTTAGATGTGCGTTGTGGGTTTTATAGGGTTAAAGGGTGGGAAGTTAATTAATTATAATAAATTGATAAATTTTTTTTTATAATATTAATTATTTAATTGATAATTAATTATGTTAATTGTGTGATTTTTTTAATGTAAAATTTTAGGTGCGGGTTGTGGGTTTTATAGGGGCACATGGTGGGAAGTAAAATAATTGTAATTAATTATTTAATTTTTAATGATTATTAATTACTTAATTTATAAATATTTATGTTAATTGTGTATTTTTTTTAAAGTTAAGTTTCAATTGCAGGTTGTGGGTTTTGTAGGGGTATAAGGTGGGAAGTAAATTAATTTAAGTACATTTTTATTTTTAAATTCATATTAATTAGGTAATTGATTATCAATTATGCTGATAGAGCGCTTACAGCACTCTAAATTGTAGGGGTGCACTATACTCCCGATATAAACGCACTCATGTATTTTTGTCGTGTGCAGTGTTTTATGATTATTAAGATGCATTTACTCACGTCATATTAGTATTAAAATGGAGTGAGCACGTTTAAGTAGGATTTGCGTGTATTAGAAAACTTAATTCCTGTATGTGTAATGTGCAGGACGAAATTATACTCATATAATGTAACCATGTTTAGTTTAAGTTACCCGATTTGTAGGCCAAATTGTAGGTTGTTTTGAGTTTCGTTTCTCCTTGGTTGCTCAAGAATTAATTAAATAAATTCTGTTGTGCTCGAAGACAGTATGTTCTCATCCTACTGCAGGTGCAGGAATCCGACCTCGTTATTCTTAGATTTGAGGAGATACCCGGAATGTCTTTGAAGAAGACTGCAAGGCGAGAAGGGAGGACTCCTTTCGTGCCTGGCCTATCTGGGAACCAAGGCCACTGGAAGAAGAGTCGACTTAATTAAAGCTTCTGTGGAAACTTACCGAAAAATGTTGCAAATAGAAAAGTTTTAACATGACGTATTGTGGGTTGAACATTGTCTTTTTGTATGATGCGCAGGGACAGATTCGAGAGACTTCTGCTGATTTTCGGAGGAGAAGGAGCTTCTTAGAGCGAGCTCCATAGCTTTAAGCTATCAGACCCATTTGACGTGAGTACTTCTTAGGAAGTCAACACGTGCTGACACCTTTGGGATATGATACAAGGGAGATAGGTAGGATCCTCATTGAGAGCAGAGTAGGGAAAGATTTTGCTTCTTCTTAAATGAAAAGAGAATTGGACTTCGCTTCTATTCTTTGCTGTATTTTGATTTTGGAGTTCATCATATTATGCCTTCTGTGCCGAATGACTTATATTCGTAGAATCGGCTCTGTATTGATTTTTCTGTACCTATATACTCTGATATTGAGGTGTGTGTATATTCAATTATTTTTGGCCTTATAATAAATCCACCAAACTGAAATTCGGAGTCTGTGGTCCATTACAGCATGACTAAATCGAAAGTATAATCTTGAATTGTTTTCCTCCCCTCTACCACTTTTAGCAGGCAAATAAAAGACCATCTGCATTAAATCTAGTAGGGAAAAGTAGGAGTAAAGGTTGGCCTAATCAATGCTAATAGTGTTATTAATTTTTTTTAATGTTAAGTTTTAGGTGCGGGTTGTAGGTTTTATAGGGGTGGCGTTAGTCCTACTTGACCTCAGCGCCGCATTTGATACGGTGGCTCAACCAACCTTTCCTCGAATTACATTATTAAAGGGTTCTTAATTTACAGACCCCCCGGCCCTTTCACGCATTTTACAACTGGCATCATGGAACAACTGATGCAGCCTGCTCTGCGTTATGAGAAATTCCTGGTGTTAGGGGATCTGAATCTTCATTTTGATGAGATGGCAAATACTGGGGTACAAGAATTCCGCCAGGAAATGGCAGCTCTTCATTTGACACTTAAATCGGTGCACCCCACCCATCAATTGGGCCATCTACTTGATCCAATCTTTGCTAATTGGGAGGCCTTAGATATTGGGCTCCCGGTTCCGGTCCCATGGTCGGATCATTTTTTGGTATCTTTTTCTGCCTGGATGCCTCATTCTTACTCTCAGGAGAAACTGGGCAGTAGGAAAAAGCTGAGGAAGTGGGCTAGGTTTTCTCAAGAGAAGTTTAATCTGGCCCTCCAACAGGGTGTGCCACCTGGAGGCATAAACATTGATTTGGCCTGTGAAGCCCTGGACAAACGTATTATTGAGGCATTAGACAGTAACGCTCCATGGTCCTTGAGAGCACCTGGGAGACGATGTAAAGCTGCACCCTGGTTTGGCAGTGAGCTCAGAATAGCCAAATCAGCCTGTAAACGCCTAGAGAGAGTATGGAGGAGAGATTTCTCAGTTCTTAGGAAAGGGGAATATAAAGCCAGCCTGAAGATTTATCATTCTCTTATAAGGAAGACTCGGGCTGCTTACTACAGTGAGAGGATTGAAATAGCAGAGAACTCCTCTAAGGAACTTTATACTATTTTCAAGGAGATCTCGTCTCTCGCTAGAACCTCAGCCCCGACAAACAACTCTATGGACTCTTGCAATAGGGTGGCCCATTTCTTTGCGGAGAAAGTAGAGAAGATTTACTCGACCTTCCCTGTTGCAGCACGTAATGGGTGCCAGGAGGATGAGGGGATGACTGACTTAGGGGAGGCAGAATGTCTTCGTAAATTTGTGGTCCCCCTTGTGACTCTCTCACTGGCGTAGCCCTTAGCATTAAGTCTGGCTCTCCCAGAGACCCCGCGCCCCCTAAGGTGCTAAAGGGGAGTCTTGAAACTCTGGAGCCTTATATTAGGCACCTTCTCGAGCTCTCCTTTACCACAGGAACGGTCCCAACAAGATGGAAAGAGGCGATCGTCCTTCCATTAAAAAAGAAGATAGATGTTAGTATGAGCCAATTGGAGAACCTACGTCCGATTTCCCTGCTACCTTATTTTGCTAAAATTGCAGAGAAGGTAGTTAATACCCAACTGACAGCTCACATTAGCAAACATAGCCTGCTTCACCCCTCGCAATCGGGGTTCCGGACATCTTATTCCACCGAATCGGCGCTGCTTCTCTCCACCGAAATTATCCGCAAATAGGTGGATGCGGGACAAACGGTGGCGTTAGTCCTACTTGACCTCAGCGCCGCATTTGATACGGTGGCTCATCCAACCTTACTTCAACGCCTGAGGAAAGGAGGTTTGGTGGACCGAGCCATGGAATGGCTTGAGTCCTTCCTACACGAGCGTAGTTTTCAGGTGTCGCAGGAACCTTACTACTCTAAAAGTATTAAGCTGAACCAAGGGGTCCCTCAGGGCTCTATCTTGAGCCCTACCCTCTTTAATCTCTACATTGCCCCTCTGGCAGAGATTATTGAAAAATTTGGGGTTAGTGTTGTGTCCTACGCTGACGACACACAATTGGTGGTGTCCCTAACACAGGAACATGAGAAGGCTGCCATCAATTTCTCGACATGCCTTCAAGAACTGGCGTCTTGGATGGCGGACAACTGCCTTAAACTTAATGGTAACAAAACTGAAGTTCTTGTGCTAGGCAGAGCCCCCACTATTTGGTCGTCAGCGTGGTGGCCACAGACACTGGGACCTACCCCGCCCCCATGTGATCAGGTGAAGAATCTTGGGGTATGGCTGGACTCTAAGCTTTCTTTCGATAATCACATAAGGCGTGTGGCGGGGAAATGTTTTGGGGTTATGAGAGGTCTTTGGAAGACCTTAGATGTACTGCCAGTTGCAGCAAGGAAAACTATGGTCCATGCCCTGGTGACGTCACGCTTGGATTACGGGAATGTCCTGTATTTGGGAGCTAGCTCCAAGTGTGTGCAAAGACTCCAGCGTATTCAGAATGCTGCGGCTCGTCTTGTTTTAATGTTACCTAGGAGAGCCTCTTCCAACAAGGCCCTGGTTTCCCTTCACTGGCTCCCGGAAAGGGAACGTATCCTGTTCAAGGCTATGTGTGTGAGCCATCGCATTTTACAGAGAAAGGGCCCCACCTACCTGCACGACTTCCTCACCCCATACTCTCCGACCCGTCACTTGAGATCTAGCGGGACAGGGCAGGTTTGTATTCCTAACATCAGAAGAGCGAGGATGGGTGGCCGCTCTTTCTGTTTTCTGGCTGCCAAATGCTGGAATAAACTCCCCCCGGGGCTCCGGTTGGAGTCTGTGGAGACACTATTTCGAAAAAAACTCAAAACCTGGCTTTTTCCTCCTCTGAGTTCTCTGGTTTAACCGCGTGTCTCCCTCTGCCAGCGATCTGAACTGTGCCGCAGCGCGGGGACACACTGGTTAGTGTAACCATGCGCTTTATAAGTTTGTTATTATTATTTATTATTTAAGGGTTGCACTGACTGGAGTGGGAATAGTAAATTTTACCCCTCCGCAATCCAACACTTTCCCTACTGTTGCATACACTGGAGTGGAAATAATACATTTTAGCCCTCCACAATCCAACCCTTTCCCTACTGTTGCATACACAGGCGTGAGAATAATAAATGTTACCCATTTGCAATCCAACACTTTCCCTACTGTTGCACTGCGTGAAGTGCAAATAGTTAAATTTACCCCTCATGAGTCTAACAATTTCCCTACCATTGCACTGACTGGAGTGGGAATAGAAAATGTTACCCCTCAGCAATTAAATATTTTCCATACTGTTGCACTGCGTGGAGTGGGGTAGTAAATTTTCCCCCTCCTGAGTCAAACATTTTTCCTATTGGTGTATAAATTGTAGTGGGAAAAGTATATGTATTATTTATAGAATTTTATAGTTTAGTTTACTTTATTTAAAATTAAATTATTATGTTTTTGTGTATGTAAAAATATAACATGTATATTTTTAAATATTTAATAATAATAATTAATGTTTTATAAATTGATAGTTTTTTATGTTGTTTACTTTTTTAATTGTAATTAAATTGGTATTTTTTAATTTTATTATGTTATTGGGTGTATATATATTATTACATTTAAAATATTAGTTTAATACTATTTTTAATTATATATATGTAACTAAATATGTATTAATATTTATGTGTGTTTTAATTTTTGAATACGTATAATAGCTATATTTATCTCAAAATTAATTACAAACATTTAATTTGCATAATATTAGTGTTACTTTTTAATATATTTAGGGGCAGATTTACAACTTCTGGCGCATCCCTGCAAATCAGCAGGGATGCGCCAGAATAGATGCGACACGCAATTCTCTCCTTGCACCACCATGGATGCGCCGCATTTACAATGCGGCGCACCGTGGCGCAAGGAAAGGCCGCTGCGTGTCGCATCCTGTGGCGTAAGGGCGGCGCATTGCTGGAGTCGTGTCGCAAGCGCGACGCGGCTCCAGCAATGCACAGGGGCCGCCCATACCTAACGTGGTGCGCCACTCCTTACGCCTGCTTGAAGCAGGCGTAAGGATTTGTCGCAGCGGCGTCGGAAAACTGACGCAGTGAAATCTTGTAGATTTCACTGCGTCACTTTTACGATGCTTTCCTGCGATGGAACGCCCACCCTGCGAGGGAACGCCCACATGAAACCTGACGCAGGTTTCATGTGGCGCAGGGCTTTACAACGTGACGCATCTCCCTAGATGCGTCACGTTGTAAATAATGCGCAACGTGGCGCATGGTTTGCGTCGCCGCTGCGTCACAGAAGTGACGCAACGGCGGCGCAAAAGTGGCACAAGGGGCTTGTAAATCTGCCCCCTAATGTTTTAACCATGACTCAGGCCTGCCATTGCAGAGCCTGTGTGTGCAGTCCACACTGCCATTTTGGCCTGGCAAAATAAACCTTTGCCAGGCCCAAACCTTCCCTTTTTATACATAAAAGTCACCCCTAATGTAGGCCCTGGACAACCACGAGAGCAGGGTGCAATGTATTTAAAAAGCAGGACATGTACCTTATTGGCCTTATTATGAGTCTGGTGGTCCACGGACCGCTAGACTCTCGGGGCGCAGCAGTGGCGGTCTTCCGACCGCCCTATTACGACCAGGGCGGTCAGGCCGCCCTGGGACCACAGCAAACACCAGGGATCAAAGATCCCTGGCATTGGCGTGGCGGTCTTGAGGCTGCAATATGCTTGGCGGGGCCACTGTGACCCGCCAAGCATATTACAAGTATCCTCACCACCACCCTTTTTTATGGTGGTGCGACTGCCATGAAAAGTGTGGCGGTGAGGAAATAAAGGGGGCCCTACAGGGCCCCCTTGTGCCTCTGCGCCATGGAGTGCATGCAGGGTGGTACATGTTGTGCCCCCCTGTCTGCATGCACCCCCAGTTCCTGCAGGGCATGGACTTGACAGTCCATGTCCTGCAGGAACTGCCTTTGACGCTTCCATAGTGGTGCCTATGCCGTGGGAAGGCCAAAGAACTGCCCGCCAGACAGGAGAACCACGGGTTTGGCATTGCAGGAGGGGGCGGTCCCGCTTCTGCACCGCCAAACTCATAATAAGGCTCTTAAGCTTTATATGTCCTGGTAGTGAAAAACTCTTAAATTCGTTTTCATTTCTGCAAGGCCTATCTCTCCAATAGAATAACATTGGGGTTACATTATTACATTTTTTAAGTATAATTCCCAATTGTTAAGAGACAGACTTTTCAAGTTTGGTGTCCCTAGAATCACAATTTAAAATCCAAACTTATGGTGAAGTCAGATTTTAAAATGCAATTCTGAAAATGCCACTTTTAGAAAGTTGATATTTTCTTACTTTAAGCATTTGGGGCCTGCTGCTTGTCTCTGATCACTTGTCTGGGTTGGGTGACAGCTGGTCTCTGTGTATTCCCCTAGACAGCCACACACAATGGGAGCTTAGGTGTGACTTGATGGGCCATCCTGGAAAGATGGTAGGGAGGTGCTGGCTCCAGTATCACTTGTACCTGAATAGGCTGTATCCTGTCCCCACACAAAGGGCTTCATACTCTCTCCCAGACCTATAGTGAATTTGGACCCAGGACAGGAAGGGCAGGACCTCTCTGCAGTACAAAGGCTAGTCATTGAAGTCTCCCCCACTTCAAAGGCTGAACTAGGTATAAGTACTGGATTTTTGACACCACCATTTCCGGACCTGTGACGTCTCAGCCAGGAAGAAGGCCTGCTGTGCTGCTGAAAGGATTGCCACTCTGCTGGACTGCTGCCTTGCTGGACTGCTGCCTTGCTGTGCTGCCTTTTGCCTGCTGTTCTCCTGCATGGGTGAAAAGGACTGGACCTGCATCACTTGAACCCAGAGTGACTCTAAGGGCTAGTTGGCTGGACTCATGATCAAAAGTCTCAGGGACATAAAAGACTTTCAACCATCCTGCTTCTGCATCTGGACTCTGCCATCTGTGAATCTGTCCACCTAAGTCATGTCAACCCAGTCCTGGACTTTTGTAAGTGGGCCTAAGGTGTTTGCTCCAGCAAAACCGATGCATCCTCTGCTGAACCAATGCATCACCGCCACTGCTCGGATCAGAACTGGCGTGTAGCCACTACTACGTGGATCGGCAGCGATGTATCGCTGCATGGATCGGGCTCGACGCATCGCCTTAAGAACCGCCACTGTGTTTCGCTCTTCCTGGCACAAGGTCCTAACATCCCTGTAGCCAACAGTCACAATGACGATGCTGGAACTCTGCATCACAGCATCACCTTGACTGCACAACGCATCCTCAACACTGTTCTTCACTTTGCAAGCCCTGTCAACAGGATCCTCACACATCTGAATCTTGGACCGCAGCCTTGGCGCAGCTCCGAACCGGCGCATCGCCTCTGCTGCACGAAGCATCCTCGACCTGAACCCAGCAACACTCTGCAACCCCGGATTAAGGTACTTTCGATCAGCAGGTCTCACTGGGTCCTTGTATCCGACTCACGCTCCAGCACAGTCAGCCTGAACTTTTGACTTTGTCCCGGTCCGGAGCGACCAGTTACCCCAAGTAAGCGCTTATTGTTTCTAAGCGCTATTTTACAGTTTATTGTTTGAAAATTCATATCTCATGTTCTACTTATTGGATTTTTGTCGTTTTGGTCTTGTTTACTTATTAGATTAAGTTTTATTTTCTAACCTGGTGTGGAATTTTTTTGTGTCATGCTTTCACTGATTTACTGTTTGAAGTGTTGCACAAATACCTTACAGATTGCCTCTAAGATAAGCCTGACTGCTCTGTGCCAAGCTACCAGAGGGTGAGCAAAGGCTAATTTAGGGTTTGCCTGCCTCTTACCCTGACTAGGATTGTGGTTTCTGCTTGACAAAGGCTCATGCCCCAGTCAACCAACATCCCAATTTCTAACATCTCTTTAGCCAAAGTCTAAAATAATTTTAGACTTCTGTCAGGTGTTGCATATGACTCTGAAAAAACAGACTTAAGTAAATATGGTCTGTTTCCTCAAATTGTTTTGAATGTTGTTGAGTCTATCTTTGTGAATGCCTTTCATGTTGAAAAACCTCCCTGCAATCCCTTTGTTTCAGAAACACATAGATTCCTTTTGGGGAGGAAACCCCTACATGCCACCAATCCTTTCTCTCCTCTACTCTTCATCACCCCCCAACTCAAGCAACCATGTTCAGCCTAGCCCTCTTCTCCTGCCTAAACACACCTCTATTCCTATCCTACCCATATCTACTTATAACCTTCCCATAAACTAGTTCCCTCAGACACCATACACCTAGTATGCCACTGCCTTTACCCCAGTACACCTACTTATACCTAGTACCTTTACCTCTGCCTGTAACCTACTGCTTCTACTCCAACCCATTTCCATCTATATCCCTCCCTATACAGTAGTCACTCTACCAGACAGACATAACAGTGTGATTCTTACAGGCTACACATTCCACAGGATACAGCCCTTCAATGCAATGCTTAATCTGAGCTGGTGGTTTCCGGGGCTCAGCACCGGCACCTTATTCTCAAAACTGGCTCCTATAGCAGCTGCCTCATGGTGGCACTGTTTGTCTAATTTTGTGAGAGGCACAACAACAGTTGTTTAATAGTTAACTATACATTAAAATCAGTAATACCTGCCGCACTAAGCTATAAGAATAACTTGGGTGGCATGCATTAGTCTTTTTTAATGTATATTTAAAGTCTGAATTGTCACACTTGTATGAGCATGATAGTTAGTTGTGATGGTTCTGTCATCAGCAGCGCTAGAGGGGGCAATGTATGGTGCAAGCTGCAATGGCCTCCTGACAAGTGCCCTGGCACTTATTTTTTTACAAATTAAGTAATGTCTATGAAATACCCTAACGCTTTATAGAGAATGTGCAAATACATCACGAGCCTCTAGCCTCAGACCAAATACAGGCAAGTCAGTGCTTAATTTGAGCCTGTGGTTTCCGGTGCTCGGCACCGGCACTTAATTGTCAGCAGCGGTGATTGTGACAGTCTGCCACAAGGTGGTGCTGTCTGGCTAGTTTAGAGATGACCACAACAAAAGTTAATTATTAATTCAATATACATTACTATTACCTGCCACCCAAGCCATTCTTTTTTTTCTTTTTTTTTTTTTGTTAACAATTTTTTATTAAAGAATAGAAAGAAAAAGTACAATGCAATGACAAATCAATGGACAGGTCCATATTAAAATAACACAATATACAATACAATAATTCACTGATAATCACCATAGCTGTCCCAGAGATGAACCAGGGTGCCCTCCTCTCGTCTGAGCGGTAAACAATAAGGGGTAGGAGTCATGAATACATCAATAACATATAAAACAGGTGGGATCGTACAGTTAGGCAATCATTACGGAAGTGAGGGCGCGGGCTCCACATCATTTATTGGTTGATCCAGCAATAAGTCTCTTTCACGTCGCAATTCTAAGGATGGGGAGACACAGATATCACCTCTGTATTTGTTCCATTTCCCCCATTTATAGTCCCATTTCTTGGGGCACCCTCTGTGTTTGAACACCTCTTTCTCAGCAATCATTGCTCTGTCCATGTCTATAGCCCAGTCTCGTAAGCAAGGGGCCGTACCCACCCCCCGTTTCTGTGCAATATTGCGTTTTACAATAGCCCATCCCATTGAGGCACATGTTTGTTCAGCATGTGTGAGATCAGTGGCCTCCCATACATTGAGGAGGCATAGCAGAGGAGAGGCTTTCAAGGTCTTGCCACAAGCCCTTTCCATTTGTTTCGTGACTCTATCCCAAAAATGCCCCATTAGTGGGCAGTCCCATAAGATGTGAAAGAATGTGCCAGTCAGGTTGCAGTGTCGCAGGCATAGGGGGTCAGGTCTTCTACCAAGCTTAAATAGGAGTGTTGCATCAAAGTATACACAGTGGAGGATTTTCAATTGGATTAGGCGCAATCTCATGGGGATGGCCACTTCCTTAGGGGAAGCCAGCGCGTCGCGCCAGTCCTCATCCACCCAAGCCATTCTTATAGTTTTGGGGGCCTGGAAGAGTCAGAATTGTCACACTTGTAGAAGTGTGCTGGTTAGTCGTTGTGTAATTACTATCATTGGCAGCACTGGCAATGGCAATGGGTGGTGCCAGCTGCAGTGGCCTCCTGACGAGGGCCCTGGCTCTTATTTTATTACAAATTAAGCACTGGGGCAAGTTATACATCGTACCACAGTTTATATCCTCAGAACTCAGAGATATTTACTAACAGATATACATGACTCATTTAGATCACAAAGCGCTTTACAGGTCATACACCATGAGGCGCTTTATGCTCCAGCCATACAGCTCTTTACATACAGGTTATAAATTATGGTACAGCTTCCATTCACAGATCTCACAGCACTTTGAAAACAATCTAAACATTGTACAGCACTCCCATTATTCACACTTGAACTCACTTTATAGGTAGGTATAGATTATATAGCATCGTTCTTGCCTCAGATCCCCCTGCATTATATAGAATGTTACTACACCAGAGCACCTCATGCAGAAGGGCGTCTTTTCAAAGGTATGGTGTCCTTGTGCGGTGAAATAAATCCTTTGGTACTTGAAAGAGCAACTTTTTCAGAATAGTTTTTATTTTTTCTTCAGAGAAATACATTGATTTATATTTAGGGGTGTGAAAAGTTGATGTAAACGGACTTTGTGAAGCTATTTCAAACTTGAACAAATTCAAAATATAATGGGTGAAAAATCTTTCAAAAGGTACGATTTTCTAGGGGAAAAATGTAAATCCTAATTTTACAAAAGAACTGTTGCACAAAAAAATATCTGCTTGGAAAACTCTTCAGCAAAAACATTTTTTGTGAGAAATGTTACCTTCTGGTGTAGTTTTGTAAGGTTTACAAGCCTCACTGACAAGACTATAAAAGTAAATCGAGATAAACAATAATTTCTTATTTAAGTGGGCTATTTTATTATTTAAAAAAAAAAAAAAAAACCTGCCTGAAGTGGGAAGATGACTTCGAAACCGAAACCGGTGGCGCTGGTGATGCGATGGGTACCTCTCCGTCAGCAGGTGGCCGTGACCTGCCCCAGAGCAGCTGCTGCTCCACTGAGGCAGAAAGGACATCGCACCCGGGGGTTTCTGCCGCCATTTTGGAAGGTTTCACACATTTGGTTTCTACAGCAGCACCTGTTTCAAATGATCAATCAGTGACACATTAATCTAAAAAAATGCCAGCTTCGAAGCATTGCTGATGGAATATCATATATTTTGCACTTTAAATATGTTTTACAGCATATTCAATAGACGAATGGAATGTTTAATCTATATCTTTGGATTGATTGATATAGTGCTTGACATAGAAATATCTTGCTTTAGCACTATAGCTACTTTTGTAACTTCGTGTGACAAAGAGACTTCTAAAGGTACTTGGGCTTCAGGTGAACAATAAAATAATTTGGCACATGACTCCTCCTATACATGTTTAACCCTGTCGCCCCTTGGCTGAGGAATAAATACAAAATCTATTGCCCTTTCTCTTAAAAAATCACCCAAACATGAGTTTATTCATTTACCCCGACTGTTTGGAATTGAACCGTCTCCTTCTCATAAACCGATATGAAAATGGCATTCACGCCATTAATAGCTCCCAAGAGAGCCTGCTCCTCACCTGAACCACTGGTGGTAGCGATGAGGTACCCGCTGATGGAGCATACCATTGGGCTCCTCACCTGAACCACTGGTGGTAGGGAGGAGGTACCCGCTGATGGAGCATACCATTGGGCTCCTCACCTGAACCACTGGTGGTAGCGAGGAGGTACCCGCTGATGGAGCATACCATTGGGCTCCTCACCTGAACCACTGGTGGTAGCGAGGAGGTACCCGCTGATGGAGCATACCATTGGGCTCCTCACCTGAACCACTGGTGGTAGCGAGGAGGTACCCGCTGGTGCAGCATACCATTGGGCTCCTCACCTGAACCACTGGTGGTAGCGAAGAGGTACCCACTGATGGACCATACCATTGGGCTCCTCACCTGAACCACTGGTGGTAGCGAGGAGGTACCCGCTGATGGAGCATACCATTGGGCTCCTCACCTGAACCACTGGTGGTAGCGAGGAGGTACCCGCTGATGGAGCATACCATTGGGCTCCTCACCTGAACCACTGGTGGTAGCGAGGAGGTACCCGCTGATGGACCATACCATTGGGCTCCTCACCTGAACCACTGCTGGTAGCGAGGAGGTACCCGCTGATGGACCATACCATTGGGCTCCTCACCTGAACCACTGCTGGTAGCGAGGAGGTACCCGCTGATGGAGCATACCATTGGGTTCCTCACCTGAACCACTGGTGGTAGCGAGGAGGTACCCGCTGATGGAGCATACCATTGGGCTCCTCACCTGAACCCCTGGTGGTAGCGAGGAGGTACCCGTTGGTGCAGCATACCATTGGGCTCCTCACCTGAACCACTGGTGCTAGCGAGGAGGTACCCGCTGGTGGAGCATACCATTGGGCTCCTCACCTGAACCACTGGTGGTAGCGAGGAGGTACCCGCTGGTGGAGCATACCATTGGGCTCCTCACCTGAACCACTGGTGGTAGCAATGAGGTACCCGATGGTGGAGCATACCATTGGGCTCCTCACCTGAACCACTGGTGGTAGCGATGAGGTACCCGCTGATGGACCATACCATTGGGCTCCCCACCTGAACCACTGGTGGTAGCGAGGAGGTACCCGCTGATGGAGCATACCATTGGGCTCCTCACCTGAACCCCTGGTGGTAGCGAGGAGGTACCCGCTGATGGAGCATACAATTGGGTTGCTCACCTGAACCCCTGGTGGTAGCGAGGAGGTACCCGCTGATGGAGCATACCATTGGGCTCCTCACCTGAACCCCTGGTGGTAGCGAGGAGGTACCCGCTGGTGGAGCATACCATTGGGCTCCTCACCTGAACCCCTGGTGGTAGCGAGGAGGTACCCGCTGGTGGAGCATACCATTGGGCTCCTCACCTGAACCTCTGGTGGTAGCGAGGAGGTACCCGCTGGTGGAGCATACCATTGGGCTCCTCACCTGAACCACTGTGGTAGCAAGGAGGTACCCGATGGTGGAGCATACCATTGGGCTCCTCACCTGAACCACTGATGGTAGCGAGGAGGTACCCGCTGATGGAGCATACCACTGGGGTCCTCACCTGAACCACTGGTGGTAGCGAGGAGGTACCCGTTGATGAAGCATACCATTGGGCTCCTCACCTGAACCATTGGTGGTAGCGAGGAGGTACCCGATGATGGATCATACCATTGGTAGCGGGTGAGGTTAAATATCCTTTTTTAAGAAATATCTCCACACGGTGCAATGAGAAGCAATGTTATTTCTCTCACAACAATAACAATTGTGACTATTCCCACTCTTTTACCTGCGCTCTCAGGCACCTGTAGTTGAAATATGGCTTTGTGAGGAATTACCAGGGGATTCCCTTAAATTCCTCTCTTCTCCTCTTTCTGGATCACAGTGCAAACTACAGTACACTGTGTGGCATGTGTACCAAAGGGCTCCTATTTTGTATCCATGTGGCTCAAGCTCCTCACAATATCTATGTACCCCGGGTTCTACACCTTGTCTGTTTGTGTAACCCAGGCTAGTGACAGTGATGTTTATGTGCTCCAGGCCCCTCACACACACTATGGCGTATATTTATTAAGATTTTGTGCTGTGTTTCTGTCACAAAAGTAGCACAAATCATCCCAAAATCTTTTTTTTCCCTATTTACTTTCCAGCGCAAAACTTGTCTTGTGCTGGAAAATCACTTGAAAGTACCGCACAGCAGTGCATAGGGCTGCTTTGCATTACTTAGCGCCAAGCGGACATTCCATGGGTGGTGCATGGGCTTTCCCATGCAACAACACAAGATTTTTGACGCAAGACCCTATTTCCTAAAAAAGTAGACAGGGTTTTGCGTAATAAAAATAGCACCCATTTCAAAATGGGCGCAATCACGGAGAAATGCTTCCAGTACAAAACCTATGCTAGACTCACGCAGAAACCCTTCCACTATGGTGCAAAGGTGTGTGCGTGGCACTAGGGAGAGGGGAGGAGAGTGCCATATTTCCTTAAATATGGCACTCTCCTGCTCTCTCCTTCTCATGCAAGGCCACGCAACACTTTTGGCTGTGCTGCGATGCGCTGTGTGAGAATTTAGTAAATCTGGGTCTCTGTGCTTTATGTTCTTCACAGAAGTTGTCTGCAGTTGCCAAGCAACCTCCATTGGTTTGTCCATAACAAAATCGATGTTCAATGTAAATGCAGAACACTCACACAGGTGGCCATTTGTGCGATTGTAATATTATTATAATAGCGTTCATTGATGGAATGTTAACATGCTCACACACTAGTATTCGGTGGTGGGATTGTAACACACACTGGTGTTCAGTAGTAGGAGTGTTGTATACTCAATCAATCTTTATTCAGCAGATTTCATAAAAGAACACATACATTGTTTTTAAAAAAAATCATAGAAAAACTTGCTTCCAATCATAGATTTGTGCAAATAGCGACAGTTAAAACAGGCATAACAATATTTTAAAATAATTCTAAAATATCATAACCTAAAACATCACATGGGCATAATTTCATGTATCACCATATAACGCTTCGTGATCCTCATAGCAACTCTTACAAAATTAATCACTGCTTAACAATTTTGTGGGGAGCTTAATTGTTGCAGATATTTAATCCCCAACCGAGGTTGCCTAGTGTAAGATGTTCGTAAAATGGGCTCTAGAAAGGATTTCCATGGAGCAGAGTATAAGGAGCAAAACAGCAATAAATGCACCATGTTTTGATTAGATACCATGTCACAAGGACATTTTGGAAGAGAATTTGACCCAAGTCTCTGTAGAGGAAATGCTGCCTCAAAGTGCAGAGTGCCTAGGCGAAAGTGAGTGGGGTAGAATCTATATGTAATGTTTGATATACAGTCTAAAGAAGGTTCCATTCCACCATTGGTGGAAACAGCTAAGTAGTTTGATACTGATATCATACTTGGGCTTGGGCTTTCTTGCTCTGCTCAGTTAATCAGCAAGAATAATAAGATGATTTAATAATATTCTTAGAGTTTGAATTGATGTTTAGCCGATTAAGAAACAACGCCGAAAGGCCCAATTTTAAAAAAAGTTTGCCTTACACTGACTAACCCTGGAATAGAGTCCCTGTTATCAAGGCCAAGACAATCAGTCAAGAACATGCAGACCAGTCCCGCTTCCGGTTTGCTCCATATCTTAACTCATAATAACAAGGGAGCTACGGCAGCTACTTTTTCCAGGAATGATAAGCCAAGCTCTGCATGGACTGTCTGGATTGCTGTTCTGCGTGGGACCGATAAATCCCGACATGCAAAGCCATTCTCAATCTTTTGCAAAGTGACCAGGTTACTGTAGCCCCATTTCCCGCTCCATGGAGTCCAACTGGTAAACATTTACTATTATAAATGTGGATCATTTCACAAATCGGTTTTATCCCAAATTTGGAGGAAAAACGAAAAACAGCTCTGTAGTCCTCTGCAGTTTCTGAGATCTAGACTTTAAGAGGGGGCTCCCAAGTCAGCGGTGTATTAAAAGAATACCCAAATAATTAAAGGACTTTACCTCGTCAAGCACAGTTCCCCCTAGCTTATGGGAACTAGATTTTGTGTAGGGAGCTGTAGATTATGACAAAGGATTTTGAAAATTTTACTTTTAGATGTAGGTCTTCCATGGAAGATAAAACTAAATTAAGAAGAAATTGAAGCCTGTTAGCTGTTCTTGAGACGCCCGCATAAAGCAAGATTGAAATGGGGCGAGTACCCCTTTTAGGTTTACATCTTGCCTTGCTGGACCTCTCCTGTTGCATACTCACACATTGGTGTTCAGTGGTGCAACTGAAATATAATGACTCCGGTACTTTGTAATATGATTGTAATTGTATTGTCACCAGTGTTCACTGCTGGGACTGTAATGTACACTGGCGTTCAGTGGTGTGTTTGTAATATACTCATGCATTGGTGTTCTGTACTTCTATTGTAACATTCTCACATCAAAGTCCAGTTGTGCTAATATAACATATTGACACCAGTATTCCCTAGTAGGATTGTTACACAGTCAGGAATTGTAACTTATTGACACAGATGTTTATTGATACTATTGTAAAATACACTGGTGTTTAGTGGTGGGATTATAATATACTTACACGTGTTCACCGGTGGAATTACAATATATTCACCTCAGTGTTCAGTGGTGGGATTGAAATATATTCACCTCAATGTTCAGTGGTGGGATTGTAATATATTCACATCAGTGTTCAGTGGTGGGATTGTGAGATACTTATGCATTGGTGCTCTACCTTAGATTGTAGCATACTCACACCGATGTTCAGTGGTGCAAATGTAACATATTGACACAAGAATTCCGGGCTGAGATTGCATGTACACCGTTATTCAGTGGCTAGATATATATCAACACCAGAGTTCCGTTATGACATTGTAACATGCTCACACAATGGCTTAGTAGATAGCTTGTAGCATTTTGACACCATTGTTCAGTGTTAGAATTGCAACATGCACTGATGTGGTGCAGAAGTTGGATGTACAATACAGTTGATGTTCAGAGATGGAATTGCAACATATTGACACCAGAGTTCATTGGTGGGATTGTAATACACACTGATTTTCAGTAGATGAATTGTATCCATATTAATTCCAGGGTTCAGTGGTGGGATTGTGACACACTGACACCATTACTCACTGGATGAATTGTAACATATTGATGGCAGAATTCAGTGATGGGATTGTAGTATATATGGGTGTTCAGTGGAGGGATTGAAACACATTGACATCTGGAGCTCAGTGGTGAGATTGTAACAACCACTGGTGTTCAGTGCAGAGATTATAATTTTGTGGCACAGGTGTTCAGTGGTGGGATTGCAGTGCACATTGTTGACCAGTGCTGGGATTGTAAAACGCATTTGTGCTCAGTGGAGGGAGTGTAACATTTTGCCACCAGTGTCATTTCCGTAATCGGTTCATACACACTCACACCAGTGTTGACTGCAGGATTCTGAAATACAAGGCACTGAGTTAAAGGACTGAACAAATCTAGTAAACAAAATACTGGGATATCCAAATAACTACTATGCGATCCATTTCAAATTTAGTGGTGGCAGCCGAGCTGTCATATTAAAAGATGTTCGCAGTTGTGAAAGACATTTTGTCCTCAATAGGCTCTTGCACACATTGCACAAATTTCCCTCTGGGGGAAAATAACTTGGTGGCAGGTCCCCAATCGCACTCATGTATTGTCTGAAGATGGATTCCCTAAGTGGGGGTCCATTTCTTGCACTCACATAACAGGTCCTCCCTACATGCTGGAGTTTTCTCATAGGAGTGCTCATAGCAGACATTTAAAAGACTTTCTGCCTGGTACATCCATGGTTTCAGGGATCAACCCAGACAAAATGGCTCCCGGTGGGCATGGCTTTGAAGCAACCACCATTAATTTGGTGGCCCCACTGACCCTGTTCCCATTTGTTCTGTTCTAGGACCTACAAAGCATTTTGTGAAGTATGAGACCGTGTCCACTCCACAATCAAGAAAGTACCTTCCCAAAATCTCTAAATGAGGTGGGGTAAGCAGAGATGGGTGGATTGGACATCTGACAAGCTTTGCTGGATGTCTCATTACCACCTGCCTGTAAATTTCCTCCTATGTATCAATTCAATTTCTATAGAGAGTCCTGATCTTCAAAGGGAACATGTTTGTTTCCTGTAACACAATATCATGCTCTCAACCTAGTAATAGAGGAACATTAGTGATGGGGCTTGTGGGGAACCCTGCCGTCCTAACAGATTCCCTGAGACAAATGCATCAGAGCCCCAGGTCATGTAGCCACATGTTGGAAGATTGCCAGGTACACGTATCATGGTTGGTTGCAACCAAGGAATTGTGTAATAAGGAGTCAGATACCAACAAATGCATCAATGGGTTTCTGTTGTCCAGCAACTCTCAGATAAAGACACACCGGGACAGAAACAATGAACTATTTCAAAGTACTGCATTAAGAAGAATGCAAGCTGTTTTTTGGGCGATTATAAGCAGTGCTTAGTTTGAGGCGGTGTTTGCGGGTGGGGCCCACCAGCACTCATTTTTGGGGACCGGCTTGTATTTTTCTTCAACAAGTTTTGATCTACAGCAAGAGAAAGAAAAACATAAAATGGGGAAAAAGGAGGAAGAAAAAGATGGAAAGACAGTGACAAAGGGAGAAAGCAGGGATGTAAAAGAGCCTGCAAAAGCAATATAAAGGGGTGGATGAAAGAGGCATGAGGTGAAATGGACACTACGCAGCCTTGGTATTCAGCATCCGACCTTCATCAGGGGGGGCTGAGGGCTTTGATTCACAGCAGTCATTCTTTTAATCATTAGAAATATGCATGCATTAAAATTCACAATCAGAGGAGTGCAAAACACATTGCGCACCATATTTATGTAATTAATTAAATCCAGCTTTAAACTTTCAAAACAATAGATTGGCTTCATTGCGAGCTCTGAAAGAAGGCCAGATATATTAGTTTCAAATATTCCCCCTGGAAACCTCTGAATTATTCCAGTTTTTTTTCCATTTATTACTATTAAAATTTAGAAACACAAATGTAGCTCTGTCGATTCTGTACCATGATCACTTCAGTCATTGGCTCGAGAAGTAATTAATATACAATTTCCATTATTTGTGGTAAATTGCAATCCCAAAGCTTACTTTCTAACATACAAGTCAAACATTTGCACTGCTCTAAAGATTGACAGGACAGATTCATAACCTTTCTAAATATAAACTTGATACAGAATTTCTGCATCCATTACAAAATCTCCATATGTTTTTAAGCAATTTTGATAGCAGCAGCAACTTCACCTCCCACTTTGACACAATCTCGAACATATCCTCAAATGGTGCATGCTTTTGACAAAATGGTGTATTTTTCTAAAAAAATAATGGATATGTTAGCTTTGTTGCTGCAGAAAATAAATTGTGTATAATATTTTCTGGAATCTAAAAGATCAGTGTTTTTGCACTCAATAGTCTTAATCTTAAAAATAGACGAATTCTATAATATTTCAGAGGTGTTTTGAGTTGAAATGAAACTCCAATCGGATTAACAGGAAAAAGTAGTCTACTCATTCTGTTAAATCTTTCTGTGTACAGATAGATTCATACTTTTATTGAGTATTTACGAACCAGATCTTGTTCAGAAACTTACCTTAAAAGGTAAAACTTTCCAAAATCTGGATAAAGTTAACAACAATATTTTTATTTGGTGATATGAAAATCAAATACATTTTTTGATCATAAAACCTTGAGTTATTTTGGGAAGGTTGGGCAAGGGTGACATAGATTGCATCTTCGCTAGCACACACACCAGTGGCTGTATGGCTGCACCTGGCCTTTTCATAGTTAAATGTTGCAAACACCTGCCTGTCACAAGCCGGGTGCAACAGAGCAAGAAGTAGCGATTGTTCCCAGAATAGGCCATGCTCTCATGCCCCGCAGATAGAAACTGTAGGTGGTGCTGTGACGTGGACTGCCACATGGACCAACGGTAACCGCCTTTTCGAAATACCCGTCAGCTGCTCCCTCCCCCCTTTCCTAGTCCCAATTTTTGTGTTGTGTAGGTCTCAGAAATGTTAAAGGTGATCACTGTCCTGCCATGATTCTCTCTTTCTTCTCACTTCTGCTGTTGTAATGCTTCAGGGCCCGTGGTTGTCCACCCTGTCTGGTCTTGGAGTGTAGGGCTTACAATTATAAAACTAAAACTACCCAGTATGCATAGGCCAAAACTCTACTGTTGTCAAGATTCTCAGAGCTGCAGAGTTCTGCAACCTTTTGAGATACTAGATACAGTCTTCCTATAACACACACTAGTGGCGGTAGTACTGCACCTGGTCGTACAGCGTTTGAGGGCTGCAAGCACCTGGCAACTTTGCAAGACAAGTGCACCAGAGCAAAGAGTAGAGGATGTCCTCAGAATTGGCCAGGAGCTGGGCTGCTGATGGTATCTGAGGGTGGTGACGTGGAAGGCCCTGCCGTGCAGATGACCAGCAACTGAATCTTGACACACCCTGCACCTGTGCTCTGTCTTGCTCTCTGGTGCATTATTCTTAGAAGCAGTTGTAAGTCACTCTGAAGGCTGTCCCTGCTCTTCATGCTCCACCATTCTAATGCTACTGAGTCCCACCACTGCATATCCTCACCTCACCTCACCCTCTGTATGGATCACGGCTATACCTTGCTTCTATGGACTGCTTTCACTGAGTCTTATGAACGATTATTGTGGGTCATGCAGTAATGGCCAATGATGTAAAATGGTGAAACACTAAAAACTTGATGAAATGTCAAAATAGCACATCACAAGTCATACCAGATCAACCTGAACTCCCATAACTGCCTATCTTGCCTTTGTTCCTTTGGAAAACATTTATTATTCAATGCAAGTTGTTGAAAGGTTTTAACATACCAGTGGGAAGTTATGGAGGCATGACCAATAAGATGCCACAAAATAGTTAGTGTCTCAAAATGATAGCTCATGGACTGCCTGCTTGTCTTCTCATTGCTTGGTCACATTGTCAGCTCAGTAACCTTGAATTGCTGCATATCTGCGTCTGACGCATACAATGCCTAATTGTCAGTTAATTGATTGACTCATTGGCCTCATTGGCTCAGTATAAGCTTATTTATTTATGTACTTGTTTGCTAGTGGACTGTCTTGTGACAAGTAGCCACTTTGAAGCACTGGTTGAATGCCAAAATGTCAGTTGGGTTGTTCATTCTTCCGCACACATGCAAAATTGAGAGAGCTCAGAGCAGGCAGGATTTCCGAAACTAGGGCTTGGAACGGTTGTACCTCACAACAGGTCCCTGTTCCTCGTAGGAGTGGAGTGGTCCCCGAGGTGGTTTTTCAAGAGAGAAGAAGAGGTTTCTCATATCTGGTTGCAAAGAGTGATATGTTTCAGACATGTTGTTATATTGTTTTGTTTCTTTAAGTCGTTGCCTTAGAGGATCGGGAGATGAATGTCACTTGCATATATTTATAATTTAATGTGGAAACTAATGTGGTAGTAGGGGACAGTATGTGCCGGGCGTCCCATGTAGATATGGTGATAGTGGGGAGCCTGGAGGAACTCTACTTGTTAGGTTTTTGTTAAAGGCAAGGAAGAAAACCCAAATTGATTCTTTGGTTTCGGTTGGAAAGGATAGAGTTGTGCCATTTAAAAGACCATTCTGGGTACCCAGTCCACTTTTCCAGACATTAAATGAAAATGTTGAGGTACAAGCCATCATAATGTCAAAGTTAGGAATTTACACTGTTCAAGAAACAAGAGAGAGTGGTGGTTCTTCTCTGATATGACACATTACCATTTCCATTCTCATGCTGTGTAAACCCTTTACAAGCTTTTGTGGGTTGGATGTCTGTTAGTCTCTTTATCAGGACAGTGATAACTGTTTGTCTTACTGCTCTGGGAACTTTAACTTGTTAAAGAGAAGCATTTATTTATATGGTTGTATTGTTCAAGTGTCACTTCACTGATTGGCATATTGACTATAATTAATTTCCAATTGTAATCTTTCTATTTGTATTTATCCAGTGCAATTTCATTAATTGACCCATTTCCACCCAAAAATTAATTTTCTTCCCTGCATATAATGTCAATTATTGATTAGCCTTGCAGCCCCGGTCACAGTTCATTGATGGTCACATTAACCCAGTGTCCCTTCATTGATTGCCCCATTGACCCCCGTTAAGATACTTTTCGGTTATAGTGACTATTGGCCAATTGGCCCTGGGACAAATTCATTTTTGGTTCTGTTGACCTTGTGTCAGTTTGATAATTGCCTCATTCGCTCCAGATATAAAAACGAGGATATGTCAGTTATAGGTCGCCTAAAATATGATCACCTTTTGACAAATCACCTACTTAACACCAAACTATGCTCATCATACAGACCAGGAAAAATGTCATTTCTAGTAGGCTTGGTGAGAGACTTTCCCTTCCGTGCCACAGTTCCTAAACTATTACATCTACTCTGTGACTATACAAGTTTTTGCGTAAGGCTTTATCTTTGCTGCTGGCAACATTTTTTTCAAATAAAGTTATTTAATTTTTACTTTGAATTCTTGCAGATGATTTAGGCCAATTGCGGATCCCAATCAGATTAGATTTGTAGAGAATCAACAACTAACTATACAGCTATACAGAGGGGTTTCTAAATCGTAAACTCTTCAATGCTTTTCAAATCTGCTAAAAAACAAAATCATGGCCCAGATTACGAAAGGTGTGCGACCGCAATCTGGTGATGCCAAGCATCACAAAACGGCATAAGCATCAGTGACAATAAACTTTTGAATGCAAAAGCTAGTTTGCTCCAGCAATTTACTCTTGCCCTTGTACTGTGTCAAAACCACTTTGCACTAACCCCAGATATTTTCTATAAAATGGGTGCGTCTGCAGGAGAACAATGTAAGTAACATACATGTTGGTGCAAACCCAGATTTACTAATATTGTATAATATATCTTTGTGGCAAATCCTAATGCCTAGTGAAACCAGGAAAATAAAGTGGGTCAAGCGGTATATTGCCTCATATGCCTAAGCGTTACATGTGTGCTTTACACTGAGCCACACATCTTACACATCAGGGTTATCTAAAGTCAGTCCTGGACGTGCGTCTTACCGGCATCATAACGGAAGCGGGACCACCCGACATGGAGTCGGAGGTCCCACTTCCCAAATTACGATCTGAGCACCGTGTTGGCAGTCGGATCCTTTATTTTCTCCATTGCGGCTTGTGCTGCCTCTCGCAGCACAAGCCACAATGGAAAATATGCTGAGTTTAAACATACCTGTACCGTGTGGCAGGCACCATGCAGTGCCTGCCACATGGTGCAATAATGCTTAGGGGGGCTCCATAGCTGGGTGCCGGGGAGAAGGATGTCCTGCTAGGGGCCAACAAATTTACTTTCCACCTGCCTTATCATGGCGGGCGGACCGCCATGAAAGAGCAAGTGGAAAGCAAAATTGTAATCCCGATGATGGAGGCGAGGCTAGCTCCACTGCCATTTGTGGATTACATTTCTGACCGCTGCCCTGATGGGCTCCGTGAGCCCATCGAAAGTGGAGCGGTATTCTCCTACGGGTTTCCTTCGGACCACCAGTATCATAATACGGCGGTCGGACGGAAACCTCTGATGTTGGACGGAAAGCCTCCAACGAGTTGTCAGATGGCTTTCCGCCAGACATCATAATGAGGCCCTAAGTTTTGATAGTTTCCTGCCTGCAGTACGATGGCATGTTTTGTGTTGGTCCACCAAGTACTGCAGTTCTTTATTGAACAGTGTTATGTGGACTCTTATAAGGATCTAAAATTACTTTTTCTCTGAGAGGCATTGAAATTCCCTGTGGCTAGGGTTCATGTGCTGATTATAGCCAGCTACATGAATTAGATGCATCAGATCACCCGAGGTTCAACCTGAACTACCGCAACAACATTGTGGAATCCCTGGCACAACCATCACTGAATTGTAGAGTCCTTTTCTTCTGCCTGGAATGTACCAACCACATCACTCCCATCCTGATGGCATTTAATTGGCTGCCAATAAAACAAAGGATTACATTTATAATCTTGTACCTAGTACACAAGGCTCCTCATGGCCAATCAGCTCTCTTCTCTCACAAAACACCTACTGCATTACCAAGCACCCACAACCTGAAGTTGAACCTGATCTATAGCAGTGGTATTTTTGGTGGCTTCCCTGCCAAAATGATCACTAAACAGCAGGGAGTCCAAAGCTATCCTGCTTGTCTTTTCTCTACAACAGTGATGGAAGAAACGTTTGAATATAGCCTTAGAGCCTATCGTAGTATTCTCTACCGGCCATTAAAGGCCCGCTCCAGCATTAAAGGCCCGAGCCGAAGGCTCTGTTTTTCATTCAAAAAATTGAGGGGACCCAGAATAGCTTATTTTTTCATGTTAGTTCGAAGTTCCAGTATTTTCGTTCACATAAAAATGTGGAAATGCACTTCTCTCCTCTATGGCTTTCCATATGCAGACCATTAGTCATATGAAAACGTGTTTGGATCCGCGTAAGCCACACCACTGGACTCTCTTGAGTCTCTACTTTTCAGTAATGCCCAGGGATGGTTGTGGTCCCTGGGTACCACTTGACCTCAGGCCCTAATACCACAGCCATATGCCAATGAAAGTAAGGTGGAAATGTTTCTTCAGGTATAGTTTTAACATTGACAGGCCAATATGGGCAAGAACAATTAGCTTTAGCACAAGGTACAACCATGCTAACAACATGGAAAAATTAACAAACATACTGAAATGGGTTGGTTTAGCACAAGAAATGAACTTGCATCCTAAATAGAAAATAATTGACAGCAACTGACCATTGCAAGTGGAAAACATTCCTCACAACTAGAAGGTGAAGACAAAACAAAGACACCACTAATGCAACAGGTGGTGACCAACATTGATGACGAACCCTTTTCAGAGTACAGCATAGGGAAAGAAAGAAAGATTTCATTGTACCAATAAAGGTCACAATGGCAGCATTAGCAGGCCAAGACAGTAGCAGTCTTGTAAAATATAGAAGGAGTAGGATTAAGTATTACCCTACATGGATGAAAGTGGTAGTATAAAGAGCTACCACTAAGGGTCATCCCCACTGTCATAGAATGAAGATTTTCTGAAATAAAAAAGTAAATAAAAAAACAAGGAATATAATGTCAACACACACAGACAGAAAGTAATTAAAAGAACTCATTATGAATCACTCAAAATGGTTAACCTATATTAAAACATAGATCACAGCATTTACTTGTTCATAGCGGTAGAGCCAGATCACAGCACTTGCCATTTTACCATCCATTCACTTACCATTATAAACACCCTCTCACAAGCATCCCACATGACAGTAGCTTGCCACTTGCATTAGCAGTCACTCACCGCAGACATATTCACACAAAACTCCACCCTCATCTGCAGTCACACAACAGCCACAACTACAATAACAATGCATCTAAAGCCATTCAACATCACATCTGCAGACACTTAAAACTCTCAGTTGCAGGCATTCACTACACACTCTGCCGACATGTGTCTTATACTTCTCCAGTGATACCACAAACATATCCCCAGACACTTATTACCTGCATTCAAATGCACCCAACACAAACAACTAGAGACACTGAAAATGTACAAGTGAAGGCATTCAACAGTCACCTCTGCTGACATGCAATTAGCACATATACACTTTCTTCCAACCCGCATCCCGAGCCCAAATAATAAGAAATTCACTTCCCTCCTCCTCAGTCAAGTACCATCTATGTCTGCGGTCATTATCACCACTCTTCAGTCGCTCATGTCATTTGCATTCTGCTCATTCTCATAAGAAGGGCATCTTCTAGCAAAAAAATAATAAAATTGACAATTGCATCACATTTCCCGCTAAACAATGGGAGAAAGGGAAACTGTGAGAAAGTAGATTATTGTTAGTGTTGATGGTCATCCACCACAAGTAATAATGTCACTATTCTTGTTCGGTCCAACAATGGTTTCAGTGATTTAAACCTGAGCACAACCTCTGGTAGCTATGGCACAGGGCAAACAGGCCTAACTTAGGACAATGTGTGAAACATCTAGAAGTACCTAAACAGTTAAAAAGTTGAAAACACAACACAATTAAAATCACACTCCTATTTCTTTTTTTAAAAGAATAATTTAATGAGCAAATTTACACCAAAAGGGCAAAAATCTAATAAGGGGAACAGGAGATATGATTTTTAAAGTTTCAAATTGAAATAGCACCAAAAAGCATTAGGCGCCAACCCGGTCATCTGGTTGTGCTTGACAGGTACTTAGACATGATTTAAGGCTTACCACCATGCGGCATGGGTCACATACAGGAACCAGGTTTCACCTAGTCCGAAGTTTTGCCTTCTGACTTAGGGCCTGATTTAGATCTTGGCGGACGGGTTACTCCGTCATAATGGTGAAGGATATCTCATCCACCGAAATATTAATCCCATTGGATATAATGGGATTTATATTTCGGCGGATGGGATATCCGTCACTGTTGTGACGGAGTAACCGACTCCACCAAGATCTAAATCAGACCGTTAGTCTCTGAAATGGAAGTCAAAAATCCTCAGCAGGGCAAGACAGCAGGCTGTGAAGGGCTCCATGTGGCTGGATAGCAGTCGGACAAGGTCCCGGTAAAGCTGTTGACTTTTGGTGGAAAACACAGAGCAGGAGAAATTCAAAATTTGTGCTTATGGAAGGTTCCTCGCCAGCCAGATACTTTTGGCCCCTTCACTCAGTGAAGATTTCCATGTTCAGACTCAGTTACTATTTTGGAGCTTGGATTCATCCAGGGGGGGGCAAGGCTGCAAGCTGTCCTCGAACAGGGCTCCACGAGGCCGGATACCCCCTCTGTGATGTCCCACTGAAATGGATTTTCTGATGGAGAAAAACTCAAAGGGAGAGAAACATGAATCTTTGGCCCAGTGGCAAAGCACCATCGTCGGATTGATGTGGCAGATTTGCCCTGGTCCTCCGGAGCTGTTTGGAGCCAAAAAGTTTAAAGTCCCAGGTTTCTCAGGATGTTAGGAAAAGTGTACGTTGACACAGCCAAGGGTCCCAAGACCTCAGGAACAGCACCTGAGGTTCAAGATTAGGCTTGGGCAGACTTTCGATTACAATGGAGTATTTGAAGTAATTTCAATAATTCTGCGTTATTCTTTGACATGGAATTACCATAATTACGCAAGTACTCCCGTTTGCATAATTAAGAGTAATTTTAGGGAAAACATCTTACCACAAGAGCACATTTAGGGGCACATGCATGAAAGTTACATTTTGCGATTACCAATTCGCGATTTTTTCGAAATTCCTTAAGAATCGCAAACGCAATTAGGTAATTGCTATTTGCTATTGCGACTCCATTCTTTCCTACAGGCCTCAAGGCCCATAGGTGGGAATGGTCTTGCATTGCCTAAATTGCGATTACCTAATCGGTAATCGCAAATTAGGTAATGCAAAGGCAAGGGTGCCCGGGGGCCTAAGGCCCCCCTGAGGCCCCCCTAACAAAAAAAAGGTGCACATGTAAGGCACACACATGCCCTAGGGGCATGTATGCGCCACATTGCACTTTGAAAAATGCAGTTTTGTGCATTTTTCAAAGTATGCACATATTAACATCAACTTGAAGTTGATGCTAATTAGTGTTTCCTAAATGCACAGTTCCCATTTAGGAAAGGCTTCTTGTATATGCATTAGGGAATCGCAAATTACGATTCCCTATTTGCATTCGCAATTTAGGTAATCGCAAGAAATTGCGATTACCTAAATTGCGAATCCCAAAAACTTTCATGCATTGCAAAAGGCCATTTTGCGATCGTAAACGGCCGATTTTTGCGAATCGCACTGTTTGCGATCGCAAAATACCTTGATGCATGCGCCCCCATGTGAATGCAAGAGCACATTTAGTGAGCACGGGCAGCTGCTTGCACTCGCTATTCATATGCTGCATTTAACACTTTTCTTAGTGCAAAATGCACCCTCGCATTCCATTTGAGATGCTAGGATGCATTTTATGATAAGAGAATGGCGCTACATGCCAGTAGTAAGTGGGGAGAAAATCCTTCCCCAAGAACACATTTAGTGCGCACTTGCTGACACACTCTATTTGTGTTTTGTTGCATTTAGTGCTATTTCTTAGAGCAAATGCATCCTCGCGTGCAGGGTATTTTAAATGGTAAACCAGTCGGTTTTTGATCATGAGGCATAGCCTGTGATAAACGCACCAAAGAATCTCCACGCCTAGAATTTGAGCAGAGTGATGCACTTGCTTTCCTGGATGTGTGCAGAATTCGAGACACTTAAAACCAAAATAATGATTTCCTGTTTTGTCTCATATGCGTGTCTCTCTGTCTTGTTCTCCACATCCACACTCGGCATTACCAATTCAGTCTACTGAACTGCAAAGAAAATTACTTTGGCAGGTGCCTGGACACCGCCATCACATCAAACAAGAATAGATTGGCGCTGAAGGTACCCTGGGGAGTCATAGAAAGCACTAAGGTAAAGAGTAGGCTATGGCTGAAAGCAACAGAACACCATGTGGTACATGTGAGATGGGTGACAATGCATCCATTGCATCTTACTTAACAAAGTGGCCGCAGCATCATAATGGAGTCCTTCCTCCCAACATACATGAGAATGGAGACCAAGCTCCCAGCAGAGCTGAATCAGCAAGGAAACCAGCCACAAAGGCTGCTGGACAGAGTTTCGTAATGAATGCAGGAACTCTTGCACTTCCTGTGGACGTTATTACAAAGCTCTCCGTCTCCACATTGGATGGGCGGGTTTATAAACTACACCAACTCCGCTCATCACTCCTTCTCAGCGAGTTTCTCCAAGGCACTCACCATCTGTAAGTAGGAACAGCAGTCGGCGGTGGATAGCCAACATCCAGACATGCAATTCTACATCCTTCATAATGCTGTGCTGCTAAAACAAAACACTAAGGGTGTGACCATCAATCGAGCCTGAGATAGTCATGAACTGACGTGCACACAAGACTGAGGTGCATTTGGTACTGGGTCTAGGGAAGAAATAATTTTGAGAACTGTGGCATTTTTATGCATTAACAAGACATACTATAGAGTGAGGCACATTAGAAATTAGAGAGAGTAACACTGAACACAGGCAGTGTGTGCAAGGCACATGCGGTACTGTACCATGTGGTAATGAGTGATAGACTTGTATCCCTGCAACAGAATGTTCTGCAATCATTCCAGCTTCTGCAAACAGGACAGGGCTGATGCAAAGCTATGCAGCTGTAGTTTATTTTTCAGACAACATATGTTGCCCATGTGAGGTTCTTGTGACATGATTATCAACTATGAGTCAAAGTGGTTTGTAAAACAGGAAGATACATATTGAAGACAGCATTAGACCTGGACGAAATTTTAATTATACCGGAGTAATTGGAGTAATTTTTGATAATTCCACATTAGGACAAATTTAGTGAGCATGAGTGGCTGCTCATTCTATTTTTCATGCTGTTTTACATTTAGGGCCCTATTACGATGTAAGTCGGAAAGCCTCCGACCAGTGGTCAGAGGCTTTCCGACTTACATCGTTGGTTTCAAATCCAACAGTGTTATTGCGATGAAGGCTGTCGGATTTGAAACCGGCTGGTCAGACCGACTGGCTTCCAACGGGCTCAAGGAGCCCGTCGGCCAGTCGGAGGCCTCTCATAATCCCCTATGTACGGCGTTAACGCTGTGGGGATTATGATGTCAGTTTCCAACAGGCTATTCATGCCAGGCTTTCCGACATAAAAAGCCTGTCCGAAAGCGACTTTGGGGGCCCCTGGCAGGGCCCCCTTGCCTCAGCGGCCTCCTGCTGGGGCCCTTGGGGGCACTTGTCGTGCCCCCTGTCAATCCCTGCCACGCGGAGCGGGGATAACAAAAACTCCCATTTCTCTATGGGAGCTTGTGCTACGGCCGGTTTACAGCTGCAGCATAAGCTCCGATAGAGTAATCGGAGCCTGCGATTGCACCATGTGCGGTCGTATTGTAATAGCGGTGTCGGGACCGCCGACCGGAGGTCGGTCGGTTCTGGGACCGCAATGGTGTCATGTCCGCCCGAAATCATAATCAGGCCCTTAGTGCTATTTACTTAGTGAAAAATGCATCCTCACATGCATTTTGTAGGCGAGAGTGAATTTTGTGCTAAGAAAATATCGCTAAATGCCAGGAGTAAGTTGGGAGAAAAATCCTACTTCAAGAACACATTTAGTGAGCGGCTGCTTGCACTGCTATTTGCGCTCTTGTTGCATTGAGCGCTATTTTCTAACTCAAAATGCACTCTTGCACCGAAATGAATGCAAGCGGGCATTTTTGCACTATGAAAATAGCGCTAAATTACTCTTCTTACATAATTACGTGGAATCTTGCGGTATTCTGCTGTGATTATGTAACATGTAATTCCGCAAGTTAAACCCACCCCTAAATAGCACTATATAGAACTGGGATATTCAATATTTATTTATTTATAAAGTTTTGTATAGCGCGAACAAGACCCAGGAGGGTATCAGAGCGCTTCACAGTTGAGGTAGGTAGAATACCAAGGTGTGACAAGAGCAAAACATTACAAATAGGTTCAAGATAAACATTACCACTAGGTTCAAGATGAGAGCATGACAACAAAATGATTCAGAACATTTGCGAACCAGCTAGGATAGTTCCAACAATAGAAGGGCATAGGCAATGTCCACAGTAACAGTAGTAGCCTGCCCATCCTATTAAACACCAGATTACACAAAAGTAACAGATAGCGATCAAACAATGGGAGAGAGACATTCCATAAATAGCATACAGCGGTGTGGAATGGCCTGTTCCCACTGTTAAACCCAGAAGTGTAACTGTGAACTGGAAAGTCAATAGTACATTAAGCTACTTTCTAGACTTCTATTGTACACTGGGCAAAAAGAAAAACCAGTGTACCTATTTATGACACTTTTTTTAGGATCATTCTTTTCAATGACATTTTAACAAAGTATTGTAAACCACATGCAATGGTTTTTAACAACTAAACATACAGAAATAAAATAAAAAAAACCCTAGCCTTCTCATATTTTGAAATCCATAATTCACATACATGATGTAACTTCTGCAAATTATGGAAAATAATTTATTCATAGGTATGGCATCAATCCTGCGAAATATATGTTTTGAAACCTCTGCTAAAAGGAGATTATAATCATATCCAAAAACCTAAAAAAAATCATTTTTACTATTAATGTTTGGGTATCATACCAAACCACAGCCCACATTCACGTCTTCTCCATTAGAACCAGCATTACTAAAGATATGTAATTTTCACTTCTCAGGCATGTCAAAATTGGACAAATGGTCAGGGACTAAAGTTGCAGATCTCTCAAAACCTTTGTTGATTTTAGCCCTCTCCTCCGAGCATCTCCTTGGATCGCCCATGCTTCTTCATAGCCCTCCCAGAACCAAGATCCGGGACTGCTCCCTAGCAGAAGTTCCAACTAGTACATCAAGGAGTTGTTTGGCTGGTGCATCACTGGCACAGGACCTAGCTCCACCAGCCCCCAGCCCATAATTCCACATTTCAACTCTGTCAGAGGCAGATTGGCACTGAAATAATAACTGGACATCAGAAATGTACCAGGGATCTACAAATTTGAAAATATTGTTTTGTTGGTGCAGGTGGGAGGGGAGCACAGTTACATGATCTTACTCCCATCTTTCTGTAATCAGCTCATTTTGGCGCGCCTGAGGACTGATCAACATGATTTGCTATTTTGCTAGACACCCGGGTTTTGTTTATAATGATGTAGGAATGTTTGACAGCAGACGGGAGGGGCCCTTGCCACAGACCTTACTCCCACCAGCCTTGAAGGGACTACAGTGTTCATTTTGACACCACAGGGACAGATTGGTGAGATTTGCTGAACTCTGCCTCCCCAGGAAGTGAAAATGGCCACTAAACCATGGACTTCGATTCACCAAAATGCTAGGGATTGTGGAATTGACATCACATGCCTTTTGACCCCTTGACATCACAGGATGAGACATCGCATGATCTCTGACATCCCACAAATTGGCATCATGTGAAGTGTGGCCTTAATTTAGCCACAGGAAGTGACACTTAGGAAGTTGATGTAAAATAATAAATACATGCCTGAACAGACTACTGGCACAAGGGCTTGTGATTCCTTCCTTCTTTGGTGAAGTTAGGACTGTTATGTTGCAAGTATTTGCCCAATGAGGGTGAAAGAAAATAAAAAGCAGCTGGTACTTTTTCCACCTAGAAATCTTAAAACGACCAATACAAGAGGAATTCACTTCAACTTAGAGCTGTCTAAACTAACTATATTTGAATATTAAAGGAGACAAGAGTAGAATTATTAAAAATATATAAAGAATTTTAAACAACTTCTTATTGAAGTACCAACTCTTGGCTTACTAGAAAAGCTTAAAAAACATGAACAAATAGCCAGTATTATTCTCTGAAAGAGGTGGCCACCCTAAATGTAGTCCAGTCCAGTGAAACCTACCAGAACCCAGAGTCTGCAAAACAATCAAAGATGTGCTTAGTAGAGCCTGGACCATAGGAGGCCCTAAAGGAAGTGTTGCTAAGCAACATCTGACTTCAGGGGACAAACTGAAACAATGTAATGTTTCAACTGGTACATTCCTGAACACCCTGAAGCAGCTGCTGTTTAAAAGAAAGAAAAATCCTAAAGCTGGTTTTATTTTCTAACACAACTATGGTGCTGCCTGTGCAACCTGATGCCAGAGGTCGCAAGGGCAGTGTCAGGGGTAGCAAGGGAGAAGCCTGGGTCGCAGCTGCGACCCATCGCTACCACTAGTGACGCCCAAAGACTTTGATGTCTCCTATATTGCTTTTGTTTGCAGCAGGTGGGAGGGGTCTGCCAGTTATGTGGCCTTATTGCTAACAGCTGTAGACCTGTAATAGTCTAATTTTAGTTCCCCTAGGGGCAGATGGATGTGATAGTTTACCCTAATCTGCCCCTTTAGATAGTCGAAATGGCAACTAGAGTCCAGGATTTTCGTTTTTGATATTGCTGGAAAGTTTTGTTGACAGCTGGTGGCCCCTGTCACAGGCTTTATTGTACGTGCCATTGAGGTCAGTGCTATACGGTTCATTTCAACTTCCCAAGGGGCAAATTGGTAGGATTTGCCCCAGATATGGCCACTAGGCCCGATGGATTTTGATATGCCCAACTTTGTTTTGGTTAGCTGCAGGTTGGAAGGGGCCATATTTCCACCCTTACAGATTATTATTTAATCTTGCATTTTTAATTTCAATTTACCTTACATTCACAGCATACTTTGGGAGCGCTAGGGGGCATCCATTGCATTGCCATGCACCGCTTTGCTAGTAGAAGGGCCATAGAGACCGATCAGCGTTCCTTTGTTAGAACATTGTCCGTAAACCCTAATAATCCCATTTCTGGAGTAGGCGTTATGTCTTGCGCGACCATTTCATTTCAGTTATTTCCTCAAATACATCTTTCTTATGCTAAGTCGTAGCAGGGCAACTCCAGGCCACAAACCAAGCGATGCGCTCTGGCATGTAGTATAAATGTGCAACGTATGTTGATAGCTGTGAGAAGCTGGCCTGGTATATGATGTCCACTAATGTAGGTGGGTACCTTGCACCAGTCCAGACAACCCTTATGTGATTTAAGAGGTCTTAGACAACCTTAGAAAGCTCTCTAAGTGGTAGCTATGGAGAGCAGCCTTCAGGCTTAGTCCAGAAGGAGTGTAAAGCAGCTTGTTTCACCAGAATGCAATCTTTATGTATTGATTAAGTGAAAAAGAACCACACCAAGTATTTATAAAAATATGTATTTATTATATTATACTCTCTAACACATACAAATATCTCCTACCCAGAGAAATGCAAAATGCACACAATACTTAGAGAAGGAATGTAGTAAATAGCACAGAATACACAGTGGGCCCCAGGGGGGACCAAACCATATACTAAGAAAGTGGTATAAGAACCACGACTCGAGTCAAGACAATGTCGAGAGGACGTAGAAGTGCTGGAGACCCAAGGAACCACCCAAGGTAAGTAGATAGGGACCCCAAGGAGCACATGTACAGTGTGAGTACACGACCGCGATCCCCGTACAACTCTACGTGTAAGTTGCGGTTGGATTTTTAAAGACTAATGACCCTTCCCAGTGGACCCTGAAGAAACCCCATGGAAGACAGAAGGTTTGAGAGCCATCCACCAGTGGATACCTTAGTACCCACGTTACCTACACCAGGGAAGCCGGGTGCATAGGTGTGAAGTGGTGTCGGAAACCCCCGTCGAACTCAGTGGAGGACATCAGGAAAGTGCCGCTGCTGGAAGAGGAGAAAGTGTCCGGTGGAATCCGAAGGTGGATTGTAGTCGGGAAGAACCTGCAAGCAGAGGGGACAGAGTCTATGTCACTCAGGAGTGACCAGGAGCCTTGGAAGTCGAATGCCCTCCAATGTCGGGTGTTGCAGGATGGGTGACGATGACCTTGAGTCTGCAGCTGTGAGGACCAGGTGATGCTGAGGAGGACCAGGAGCCATGCACAGGCTGTCCCACGAAGGATGTTGAGGGCTGAGGGGTCGGTGTCTGGCGGGAGCACCAAGAAGCCTTGGCAAAGGCAACCAATGTAGGAAGTGAAGAAGGAGCAACATCGGGACCAGCAAGGTCCACTGGACTCACCACAAGCAGGGGAGTCAGGGCAGGCCCCTAGCAATCAGGGGAGCCAAAAAGAAACAAGTGTGACCCTCAAGTGGACCCATAGGCCGGAGGCACTGGAGTCGCGAGAGGACCTCAAGCAGCTCACCAAAAGATGCAGGCCACGATGCACATGATGCAGTGTGGCTGAAGATTCTGGTCACTGGAGGTGCTCGAGGTTGGGGCTACTTGGAGCCCAAAGATCTTCTTGGAAGGAAGTCAACAAGCCTTTGCAACTGCAAGTTGACGCTGTGCACAGTGTTTGGTTATTGCAACCCCCATGAGGGATACTGGCCTCAAACTTGGTGAGAGGGCAGGGCAGGCCTCAGGAGCTGTGGAAAACCACCACCTGTGTTGCAGACCCCATGGAGTACGGAAGAGCTCAGGATCAGCAAACCGGTCGACTTAGTTGCAATGCCTGAGAATGCAGGTGAGTGACTCCTTTACTCCAAGGGAGATTCCTTCAAGTGTCTTTGATGCTTCACAGTCCTTGGACGGTTCCTGTATGATGCACAGGCACAGATGATGCAGCAGACTGGAAGGAAGACGAAGTCAGGCCCAAACGAAGTCCAGCGAAATCCAGAGTGCCCAGATGGTAGAAGAAGAAGTGGTGTGTGATCTGAATCTTGTCCCACGACGAATCTAGGGACCCACCCAAAGGTAAGCCCATAAGTACCCTAAGGAAAGGGTTGGGACGATTCAGGGGACCCTCCCAGGGGAGGGTCTGGACAGGGGGGAGGTTACACCCATGTCCTTTGTCCAGTTTCATGCCAGAGCGGGAGCCAACAGCTCCCAGGACTGGTTTGAACTGGACTATGCACGGGGACACCAAATGTGCCCCTCATACAGACTTAGTGGCGCTGGCAAGTGCACCCACCTGGCCCCAATACACTAAATCCTGTCTGGGAAGTGGTCACACCTCCCTGTGACAGGATACCTATTGTTCTGCCTTTCCCTGCTCAAGCTTGGTTCAGCAGCAGGAGGGCAGAAATGTGTCTCTGGTCGGCAGCAACCATTTTGTGCTGTCCGGGTCTGGAAGACTGGTACCGGGAACACTGAGAGCCTAACGGAGGGCTCTTACAGTGCTTGGAATCATACCTCCCACACCGTTTACGGTGTGGGGGTATGATTCCAACATGTTTGATACCAAACATGATAGGATTCGTTGCAGCCGATTTCGAGATGGTCATCGCGTAATTACGCGGTGCCCCTTTATATGGTATATGGCTGCTTCACTGACAACCCGGGAGAATAGAGACTGTAGGCTGTAGTTGTGTCCTGCTCATGCAGGGGCACCCTCTCACTTAGAACCAAGCACCCTGCCTTCAGGATTGCAAAGGCCTGCTATAGGGGTGACTTATAGGTTTTAAGTGCAGTGACCCAAGATATAGGAAACCTATATCTTTAGTAAGTGGTGCTAGCACCAACTTACACAGGCTGCAATGGCAAGCCTGTAGTTTCATTTTGAATGGTCTCCCATGGGTGGCATAATACATGCTGCAGCCCAAGGGGGACCTCTGGGGTACCTATGCCCTGGGTACCTTAGTACCATATACTAGGGACTTAAAAAGGTACCCCAGTATCCAATATGGGATGTACCTAAGTACTGAACATAAAAATGTAGGGAGAAAGCAGATAGACTGGGGTCCTGATTAGCAGGATCCCAGTCAGACTAGTCAGCAACAGCTTAGCACCAGGCAAAAAGTGGGGGTAACCATGCAGAAGGATCCTACCTTCCAACAATAGCTGATCAGCATGTCCTTAACCTGCACAGAACAATATTTCCAAGCTTTATCTGGTATAGGTCTACCTAGGTTCATCTCCCAGGCTTGTCTGGATGCATGGGTTAGCATAACTATAGAATCAAACATTTCCTCATGCAACTATGGTATTGTCTTGCTCTCATCTCCCCTTTGAATCAGCTCAGTTAACATTCCTAATTCTGGCCGGGCCTTGGGAAATCTTGAAATGTTGAGCGGACAGCGTGCCTTAGTCGATGATAAAGAAGCATTTCCAGTGTTTTGTTTCCTCCTCTGTCTCTAAGGGGCTGATTAGGATCTGCCCGCCACCCTATCGGGAATCAGGACCTCCTGTCAGGCTGTCGGCAGTCCCGACATAGGCATTATGATGTGACCACCACCACGGCGGTTGAAATGCCTATACTTTGCATTGCGGCGGGTGCTGCTGGCTGCAGCACCCACCACAATGCAAAAGAGGGACACCTGACATATCCCTGCCCTATGTGGCAGGCACCATGCGGTGCCTGCTACATGGTGCAGGGATATGTAGGGGGGCAGCATCAGTGCCCCCTGTGCCCATATCGGAGGGCCAGGAGGGAAGGAGGCCCCCAATGTCCCTTTCCGCCAGCCTTTTCATGGCGGGTAAACCGCCATGAAACGGCTGGCAGGGAGGGACATCATAATCCATATGGCGGTGCCTGGTAGGCACCGCCACCATTGTAGGGATTATGGCGGCCTCCGACGCACCGGATGTGTGGCGGTCGGTCTTTCCGACCGCCAACACACCGCCCGCCATCGTAATGTGATACAGTCACTGATAGGGGTGGGACCGCCACCGACGGGCTGTCGGTGGCGGTCTCTCCGCCATCGTAATCAGGCCCTAAATTCCTGCGAGCTAATAAAAGTGCCACTTTGGAACAAGTCACCTAGTACACTAATACCTAATTGTTTTAGTAGTCTCACTGTCCCTCACTCTACAAGTGGTGACAGGATTGGGTTAGCATCTATTTTAAACAATGTTAGATAGTTATGTCCATGCCCAGCAACCTTGCTATTTCGCACCATGCACAGCCATGATCGATAAGATATATACCTCAGCACACCGCTGCACAAGCTTCCTCCCCAAATTGGTGGAAAGCGTGAGGCCTTGCTAATGCCTTTTCAATGTTAACTTGAGCCAGGGTTCTTAAATAATAGAGCTAGGGATCTGGCACTCCCAGCCCCCCTTGTTCGCAGGCTTTCTGAGTACATCCATTTTAAGCAGGGTTGCTTGCCACCCCAAAGCAACCATGTGAGCAGTTGTTGGAATTTCCCCCAAAAATATTTGGGGAGTCTGATTGAAATGCTAGAAAAATAAGTAGTAAAGTTGCGGCAATATCACCATTCTAATCAACAATTAACATCTCATAATTGACCAGGGAAGTTTCAACCAATGTTCGACTTGCATCTTCAGATCTTCTGTTGTTACCCCAAAGTTTTTCAACAATAGTTCAGTCAAGTTTCTAGTGACATTTATCTAACCCTGGGCGTAGTCCGCGTAGCGGGGCTAAGGCGGAGGGCCACGGAGTTGGAAACAAACTCCGTGGACCTCCTCTACGCCGCCCGCCTCCACCCCCCTATTAAGACATAAGTTACAAGTAATTTAAAAAAAGTAAAAACCACTGACCTGTTTACCGCGGCGTCCCTGGACTGCCCTCCTCCTCTTCCTCGCTATACGGGTACTGCTTAATAGGGGGTGGAGGCGGACGGCGGGCCAACTCCGCTCCGCTGCGGAGTGTGCGGGATTTGCCTACTCCGCGTTCATCGCGGAACACGGAGTAGGCAAATCTCCGCACACTCCGCGGGCGGAGCCGAGTTGTCCGCCCAAGGTTACATTATCACCAGATATTTCACTTTCTCAAGACTACTGCAAAGTGGGTATTTTCCCTCCCATGGTTTTGTTATGTCACTTAATGGTAAAACTTCAGATTTATTTCAATTACTCTGCAATCCAGAGTACCCCCCAACCGGACTATGGGCCTGATTACGAGATTGGCGAATGGGATACTCCGTCACAAATGAGACGGATATTCCGTCAGCAGTATTAGGAGTTCCAAGGGATATAATGGAACTCGTAATACTGCAGATGGAATATTCGTCACGTTTGCAACGGATTATCCTGTCCGCCAAACTCGTAATCAGGCCCTATATCTCTAATGTTAGGTGCCACTTTTGCTTTGGGGTTTGCACATTTGCAATAGCATAACAGCATCTGCATACATTGATACTAATAAGGATCCCATCCCACTGTGAATCTCTATATTTGAGTGAAGTTTCTGTAGTCACCAAGCTAGTGGTTTGGATCAGTGACATAATATCGAGGACCAAAATATCGATTTGACAAAATATCGACGCCAAAATATCGAAGTACAAAATATAGTCTCCCTATCTACAAACAGGTAAGTACCAAAATATCGAATACAAAATATTGTTTGTCAAAATATAGAATGTAAAAATATCGAATTTTAAAAATATGTTAAAAGTAACATTAACGTAATTAAATAATAAATATAATTAATTAAAACATACTTAAAATTGTTTAACAAATGTTACATTTAATAAATGTTATATATGTAATAACTTAAAAAAAATTTAAATCACTGTTGGATAGCGGGAGTGTAAAATTTACTATTCCCACTCCAGCGAGTTTAATAGTAGGGAGAGCGTTGGATAGCGGGAGGGTAAAAATTACTATTCCCACTCCAGAGAGTGAAACAGTAGGGAAAGTGTTGGATAGCGTAGGGGTAAAAATTACTATTCCCACTCCAGTGAGTGCAATAGTAGGGAAGCGTTGGATAGCGTAGGGGTAAAAATTACTATTCCCACTCCAAAGAGTGCAACAGTAGGAAAGCGTTGGATAGCGTAGGGGTAAAAATTACTATTCCCACTCCAATGAGTGCAATAGTAGGGAAAGCATTGGATAGCGTAGGGGTAAAAATTACTATTCCCACTCCAAAGAGTGCAACAGTAGGGAAAGCGTTGGATAGCGTAGGGGTAAAAATGACTATTCCCACTCCAGTGAGTGCAATAGTAGGGAAAGCGTTGGATAACGTAGGGGTAAACATTACTATTCCCACTCCAGTTAGTGCAACAGTAGGGAAAGCGTTGGATAGCAGGAGGGTAAAAATTACTATTCCCACTCCAGAGAGTGCAACAGTAGGAAAAGCGTTCGATAGCGTAGGGGTAAAAATTACTATTCGCACTCGAGAGAGTTCAACAGTAGGAAAAGCGTTGGATAGCGTAGGGGTAAAAATTACTATTCCTACTCCAATGAGTGCAATAGTAGGGAAACTAATTATTTAATATTTAAATAAACATAAATTAATTATCAAAACCAATAAATAATTATTTACAATTAATTACCAATTAAAATTGATTTAATTAAATATTTATAAATTTCAAAAAAATAATATTTATTAAAAATTAATTACCTATTAATAATTAATTAACAACCAATTAATTTTCAAAACCAAATATGTATTAAAACAAAAAAATCCAATAAATAATTATTTAACAAAAAATTAATTATCAATACATAAAAATAATTTCAATAATTAATTGTTTACAATTAAATGACTTCCCACCCTATTCTCCTATAAACCCATAGCCCACTCTACATAATAAATTAATACAATTAACATATTTATCAATTAATCAATTAATTACTATTAATTACCAAGTATTAAAATTTATTTACCAATTAATAAAAATTATTTACCAATTAATATTTAATTAACAATAAATTAATTATCAATACCAATAAATAAAAATAATTATTTACTTAATTACAATTAAATTCTTCCCACCCTATTCCCCTATACACCCACAACCCGCTCCGAATAATAAATTAATACAAATAACATAATTATCAATTAATCAATTAATTACTATATCAATTAATTACACTGGGAGTGTTAATGGATAATAAGTTGACACTAGGTGACCAAATAAGTTCAGTTACCTCGGCCTGTTTTTATGTTCTAAAGATCATAAACAAGATTAAGTCCTATCTCAACGATAATGGCCTCAAAACAGTAATCTCGGCACTCATTATGTCTCGGCTGGATTACTGCAACGGGCTCTACATCAATGCTCAAAAACAACTTATTAACAAGCTTCAGATGGTTCAGAATGCGGCAGCTAGACTGCTGTCAGGAACCTCAAATACCATCCCTGCCGACATGGACAGAACAAGGAGCAACACCAGCACAGGGACCCTGGACCAACCTGGGGCCATGGACACCACCACCACCACCAACCCCCAAGGTGGACCAGGGTTATCTGTGCGTGCCACTGCACACACTGCACATGTCAGCAGGGGTGGTGGGAGGGGTGGGAGACAGAGGTCGCTGCTTGCAGACGTTGCTGGTGTGCATGATGACCCACAACTGGTACGCATAGCTGATGCGTACCAGTCCAGCACCGGAGAGCTCAGCCAGGTAGTGGGGCTCCTCAGAGACATGAAACAGCAGCAGGCTGCCCATCATGCCCGCTTGGACTCCCACATGTCCCACGTGGAGTCACACATGTCCCGCGTGGACTCACACATGTCCCGCGTGGAGTCCAAGTGGGATGCACTGCATGAGATGACGGCGGTGCACAGGGACATTTTACAATGCCTCCGCCAGATGAACAGCAACCAGTCCACACCTCCCTGTGTGCCAACATCTGGTGCCGAATAAACTGCAACTGCCACAGGGAGGGAGGAGGACTCTGGCGGAGAGTCCCCTGCACCGCAGCAGCCTGTACTTGAGGGGCCCCCCCCAAGAAGAGGGGTCGTCCGAGGAGGGAAAAGTGAGAGGCCGATGGCCAAGCGCAACTCCCAGGAAGCCTGAACCTGTTCTGGATGTTCGCCTTTGTGCACAGACTGTTCACCCTGTTGACGGCAACACTACTCCCACACATTGCATGGGGAGTACAAGTTGGACCAATGTGTCAGACAACTGTGGCCCCGATACTGGGGATACTGTCTACCAGGACTTTCAATTCACCTAGGAACTTCGGATTGCAAGATTTATGTACAGCACTACCCATCCTATGCACTATTAACACAAATGTATCACAATAAACACACTAATACACCATACTTGCCTCTGTCGTGATTCCAACGTGGGTGCTGTTATGGGGATGATGAACTGCAAAATTACACTGTGTATGCGAACTGCAACAGCAAGGACAACACAGGCATGTGAGTACAGGCAACGTGACACACATGAGGGAGACACACCACCAGGGCTACACAACACATACACACCTAGGCCATCTGACTCATTGCCACACTGATGTTGCCAGGGAAGACGGTGCAATGCACAGACACCACACCCATTCCCAGTTGTAGTCAAGTAGCCCACAGGTGCAGTAAGCAAATGGCAGTCAAATGTGTGACCACAGACAACGCACATCACAAAGTGAAGCACAGTTGCAACATGTCGTAACCACTACAGATGCAAGGTAATCCCACCTGGCAGCGGGCACACAGTCAACAACTGTAGACGGAAGGAAGTCCATGGGTGTGGCGCACATCACCTGTAGGGACACAACAGCTACCAGCCTGGATGTGCAATCACGTCGTCGGTGGACACAGTTGACCAAACGAATCTGAAAGTACCCTGTGAAGGACAGAAATGACACACAGTCAAAAGCAATGGAGTACAGGACAGAACAGCAAAACACATGCACAATACATGTTACAAGATACCCACCCAGAACCAAGTTAGCATGTCAACACTGTTGGGGAGTACAGCCCACCTGTTAGCACACATCGCAACACACATCCAGTCAAGTAGCCCATGGACACACTCCAACAGCACCAGAGCACCACCCACACATCATGCCAACTCACATCATTGACATGACACCTCAGGATACTCACATTCAGCTAAAGAAGTTGGTGATGAGCTGTGTGCGGACATCACCATCATCATCATCGTCACTGGCATCGTGGTCCAGGCCAGGATCCTCCACAGGTGGCGGATGTTGGTCATTGTCATCCTGGATGAGAGGCAACTCCTTCCGCACTGCCAGGTTGTGGAGCATGCAGCAGACGATGATAATCTTGCACACTTTCGCAGGGGCATATGGGAGGGACCCTCCGGTCTTGTCCAGGCAGCGGAAGCGGCTCTTCAGGAGACCAAATGTCCGCTCAATCACTCTCCTGGTCCGACCATGTGCCTCATTGTAGCGCATCTGGGCTGGTGTCACAGGGTTCCTGAGGGGTGTCAGCAACCACGGCATGTTGGGGTATCCCGAGTCACCTACGGACAGACAAGTGCACATTAGCTGACTTGGAAAAGTGGGTGGAATACTACAGATCAGATCACACACAATGGCACAAAGTCAGTACACACCGACAAGCCAGGCACGCTGGTTCTGCATCTGTGCCATCATCCTGGGGATGCGACTACTCCTCATCACAAAGGCATCGTGTGCTGAACCAGGGAAACGGGCACACACGTGTATGATGGTCATGTCTGCAAGACACACCACCAGTGCATTGACCGAGTGGTAGTGCTTGCGGTTCCTGTAGGCCTGCTCCTGGGCCTGTGGTAGTACCAAAGCCACATGTGTCCCATCAATGGAGCCAATGACATGCGGCATCCTCCCCAGGGCATAAAAGTCACTCTTCACGTCAGTGAGTCGTCGCAGTCTAGGGAAATAGATGTACCAGTTCAGGAAGAGCAACATTGCTGCCAAAACATCGCAGAGCACACGGCTCAACATGGTCTGTGACATCCCACCAGCAGTCGCCACAGTATGTTGGAAGGTACCGGTGGCAAAGAAGTGTAGGGCTGCCATCACCTTCACCTTGGGGGTCAGCGCTGTAGGATACGGCCGGCCAGGCTGCAAATGTGGGGACAACTGCACTGCCAAATCCTCAATCAGCTGCCTGGTGAAGCGGTACCGTCGGATGCTGTCCCGTTCCACCATCGTTGCCAGGTCTGGGAATGGTCGATGGACAGCAGGAGCCCTGCAGTGCAGAGGAGAAGTAAGCAAGATTGTCAGTCACCCCACATATGCGGCATTGAACACACTCAAGATCCCAACATACATCATTATGAGGCACAACTACATGAAGTGTGCAGTTCCGGAAGGACATGTATGGTACATACATGGCCAACATCTGTCAACACGGTCCAACAGGTGGCATCAATTAGTCCCAGGTTGGCCCATTGGATATCATGAGGCCGTGTCACAGTTCCCATCTCCTGCTGCCGTGTCACAATAACCCCCCACAGTGACATGTGAGGACAGATGTGCCCCAGGCACCACAGCTCAACGACAGGTACATTCCCAGGGACCCTGTATTGCCACATGGACACTGGCATTACATGGAGTATCATGTATACACCACAGCAAAACAACCATGACCCCCACAGGTAGTGGCCCCACTTGCCACGGCAGGACAGACATGGACGTCTGTGACACACACACGCACAACATCAAAGTCCATGCACACACAACGTGGATGTGGAGACTGTCTCCCATTGTGCACATGAAATCAGAGACATTGTAAACACTACATGCACAAAGACTGTGGAGGACCATCACTATTGTGCCACTGGGACACCCTGGCTCAAACATACCGTCCCACATGGGACTCACGGGGTATGTGACATGACATACACATACACCACCGTGAAATGTGACCATGGCACATGCACAGATATGAACAGTTGCACATCACAGTGGTCATGTACACGTAACACCCAGGATCCTGTCCCCATGAACACGTGCACAGCCTGGGGGTGGCTGCCCACAGGTGACACCCACAGGACAACATGTACACCAACATACACACAATAGGAAATGCAGCCTTACATGCCTTATGATAAAGTTTGGACAGGCTGTCGTGATGTAGGTGTGCCCCTCCTCCCTGGGAGCTATCTGTGGCTGGCATATGTCCATCTGAGACAGGCATGCTGACATATGCCAGTCACATGTACAGTGATGCGTTGTACTGCAATGGACCGATCGGTGCCTCCGGCCGGCCCATTGCATTCAATGTGTCGGGTACGCGTTGTACCCCTGTACGCGTTGTACTGCAATGGACCGATCGGTGCCCCCGGCCGGCCATTGCATTCAATGTGTGCGGGTACGCGTTGTACCCCTGTACGCGTTGTACCCCTGTACGCGTTGAACTGCAATGGACCGATCGGTGCCTCCGGCCGGCCCATTGCATTCAATGTGTGCGGGTACGCGTTGTACCCCTGTACGCGTTGTACTGCAATGGACCGATCGGTGCCTCCGGCCGGCCCATTGCATTCAATGTGCGTGGTGCGCGTTGTACCCCTGTACGCGTTGTACCCCTGTACGCGTTGTACTGCAATGGACCGATCGGTGCCTCCGGCCGGCCCATTGCATTCAATGTGTGCGGGTGCGCGTTGTACCCCTGTGCGCGTTGTACTGCAATGGACCGATCGGTGCCTCCGGCCGGCCCATTGCATTCAATGTGTGTGGGTACGCGTTGTACCCCTGTGCGCGTTGTACTGCAATGGACCGATCGGTGCCTCCGGCCGGCCCATTGCATTCAATGTGTGCGGGTACGCGTTGTACCCCTGTGCGCGTTGTACTGGTATGGACCGATCGGTGCCTCCGGCCGGCCCATTGCATTCAATGTGTCGCGAGTACGCGTTGTACCCCTGTGCGCGTTGTACTGCAATGGACCGATCGGTGCCTCCGGCCCGGCCCATTGCATTCAATGTGTGCGGGTACGCGTTGTACCCCTGTACGCGTTGTACCGCAATGGACCGATCGGTGCGCACCCTTTGACAATGGGCTTGCCTGGCAACGGACGCGTTTTCGAATTTCGAACGAGTCGGTTGCTGGAAAATCAGTTGGTCACCCACAACAATGTTGCAAAATCATGTATGTCATGAAGTTGAAGATTTGAAGGATGCTGTGGGCGTGTTTTGGTGCTGCTATTCCATGGATTGGCCAGATTCAGAAGATGCAAACGACTTGGACCTATCACTTTGGACACAAGGGACAGTATCTGCCTCTCCAGCACATATATATTGCTGGCTGTTCCCCTGAGAGCTCACTTGCCTGCACTACATGCTCCAGGATGACATCTGCCACTGCACTGCTGCTGTCTCTGCCCCTCTGGACCCTGCAATGGCACGTACTGTGGAGAGAGCCCCAGCCTTCAGCCTTGAAGAGAACCAGGCCCTGCTGGACAGCCTACTTCCACAGTACAGCAAGCTGTATGGGACACCAGGGGAGCAGGTGAGTGTTCTGTGCACTGCCTTTCTGAATGTGCATTTTGTGTGACTAGCAAGGCTGAAAGTCTGCACGCCACTGGCTAGCAGGCTCACTGAGTAGTTGTCACCCCCATAGTGTGTAGTGACTTGCACTGGACAGGTATGGTGCAGTGACAGTGCATTTGAACATGGTTTTACTTCCCATGCAATGATACCATGTAGTGACGTCTGGCAAACTGTCCATGGGCAGCTTTGCACTGCCTGTGTACATCATGTGCCCCTGTGATTGAGACATGTATATACAACTGTGTCATGCACGGATATGTTGCATGTGTGGTAATGGCCTTTTCACTTTGTCATCCTGACAGGTTAATGCCCATCGGAAGCAGGAGATCTGGAAGGACATCGTCCGGGCCGTCCGGTCCGTGGGGGTCTACAAGCGCCGGATCCGCAACTGCCAGAAGAGGTGGCAGGACCTTCGGGGCTGGACCCGGAGGATTGCACGGGTCCAGCTGAAGCTGTCGCCTCCTCGCAGGAGGGGCGGAACACGGACCCTGACCCCCCACATGCTCCAGATCCTGGCGGTGGTGTTTCCAGACCTGGATGGGCAGCTGAAGGCCAGACAGCAGCAAGGAGGGGGTGAGTCAAAGACTGCACGGTGAACTCTGTATTACATGCTTTGTGCCCTCCTCTGGCCTGGTTCAACTGCCACAGTGCAGCAGCCATGTCCCTCTATTGTGCACTGCCCACTGCTCATCTGATACCCAGGTGTGGCCCTTACATTCAGGGAATTGTGTCACTTGGGACTGTGTCCTTGCAGTTTGCTTCACTAAAGGTGGGGGACAGCATCTGTTTCCCTAACTCTGTTGTGGGCATCATGGGTGGGTCCATTGTTCACACAACGCCTGTGTTTGGACATGTGATCTGCATGTTGCTTTGATATGCGGTCCACTTGCTGAGCTGAGCCACCACATGTGCCTGGGGTATGTGGCACACGCCCATGCAGCGGGTGGGAACAATGTTTGGGCCCCAGGAGTGTGCAGATTACGTGTGTCAAACATACATAGCCAGCTATCCACTGTCCAGGGCACATCCCTCATTCATGTGGAGCAGGACAGTCATGCCTACTCCAGGCCATGCAATGCACTCTGTACTCCCACTCCCGTGTATCAGCTGACACATTGTGCACAGTGATTTGACCCCTCAGGTGTCTGCCTCTGTGTCAGTGTGCTGTGGATTAGTTGCCAGGACTGCTGGGGTGTTTCTTGGTAGGGGCTCAGCATGCCCCTGGAGATGTGACCATAGGAGACGATACTTGTGTGTCACATAGGTGTTTGATCAGCTGCGCGTGCAGACTGGGGTATGCGAATGTGAAGTTCAGGCAGCTGTTCCCCATTCACAGAAAATTGTGAGGGGCTCAGGTTCAGAGGGTAGTGTCACAGGTCTCCCATATGTCCAATAGGTATGACCTGGACAGATGAGGGTTAAGATGATGTGTTGTGTGGGGGATGTACATGTGCACTTGTGCAGCTCCAGGACTTGCATTCCCCATGACCTACTATTGTGACACAGTGCATAGTGTTGTTGTCTGGCTGCCAAGTCATACATCACTGAGACAGTGATGTATGACTTAGCAGTCATGCCTCTGCCATGGCATGTGTCAACTTATTGGTGGTCCTGCAGGGGAGTGACATGTGCTACATGCACACCATTGTGGCGATGGCTATCAGGACATGGGTGCATCATGGTGTCTGTCGCTGGTATGCATCACATGCATTTCCTATTTGACTCTGGGCATCCCTTTCATCCGGAAACCTGTACTGACTCAGTGGCAAGAGCTGTGATGTGTGCATGTCCACATGCCACACCGTGTCCTCTGCACTGTCCAACTACTGTGTACTTGGTGCATGTGTCCACACTGTGGTGTTGCAATCCAACAGACACCAGACAGATGGGTGCAAGGCCATGTGGGATGTGAGTGCCATGCTTGGCATCAGACTGACAATTGGCTTCTCCTGTTCAGTTAGGGCACTTTTAGCAATGTACAACTAATGATGCCAGGGCTTGCTCTGTAATGTGCTGTGCTCACAGTGGTGTGTGCGTTTGGTGCAGGTGACTGATGTCTGTCTGTTTCCCCATTGTTTGCAGATACATCCACGGCCACGGAAGGGGACAGTTCCACGGACCAGGAGGAGCCAGAGAGCCAGACTGGGTCAGCAGCCGAGGAGTGGTCGGAGGGACCCAGTGGCACGGAGGGCGAGGGGAGCCACACCGAGGAGTCCTCAGCACCATCCACCTCAGCTGAGGACCAGAGCAACTCGGAGGATGACTCCCTTGTGGAGGCGGGTGTCAGCAGCCACCACACCCCAGCTAGTGTTGCTGTCCCCGCCACCACCAGCACCACCACCGCCCTCCCATCGGCTCCCATTCCCCAGGTCCGTGGAGGCTCCCATGTTCGGGAGCTTGTCTCCTTTGGGCCAGGCACCGCACCCCCTGCCCCTGTGTCCCCTGCTGCCCTGAGTGAGGAGTCTGTGTACCTCCTTCGCCAGCTCCATGTAGGGCAGACAGCCATGCTGAGTGTCCTCCATGCGCACACCGCACTGTTGACTCAGCTGGTGTCGTTCATGGAGGGCATCTCATCGGGCATGTCTGACCTACAGAAGGGCAACAGGTCCATGGACTCCTCCCTGAGGCAGCAGTGTCCCTCCTCAGACAGTCCCTCACCCCTCCTGCCTCTGCTCCATCCACACTCCCCAGCACCTTACCCGTCCCAAGCACACACACACCGGCACAGGCACACACCAGCACACACACGTCCAGCACACAGACACACACGCCACAAACTAAACGCACATGCACGCACAGTCAGGGGACTGAAACCAGACTCACAGGGGATGGGGCCCTGATACACACACACGCATCCACGGGCACTGCGCAGTCCTCAGTTGCCTCTCCCTCCAAAGCATCCTCCCTTGCCTCACCTGCAACCCCAAAGACCCAGCGCCTCTTCCTCAGTGACCTCGGCCTCTTCCCCTCCGATCCAGCTGCCCCAGCATCCAGGGGGAAGAGGAAGCCCCCACACGGAGCAGAGTGCCCCTCGCCCCCGGACACCCTCCCCCAGGCGCAGACAGACTGAGGCCCCCACCCGCAAGTCCCCCGGAGTGCTAAGAGCAAGACCCCGCCGCCGCCCTGCAGCTCAAGCACCAGGTCTCCTTCCTCCATCCCTCAGGCCCCCACTCCACAGGTGCCCCCACCACACCCTGCCCCAGGTTCCCCCACCCACAGATATACCATCCCCAAGAGGCTCCGGCCTTCTCCCCCTGCCACTTGCTCTCCCGGAACCACACCCCGCTGTGCTTGTCTGTGCCACTGATGTGGTGAGGGTGTCCTCCCCTCTGTCCAGCCCACCTTGCCTGTTCCCCATTCTCCTCCCCTGGTGGTAGGCACTGCAGTGGAGTCCACTACCACCCTGTCTGACTTGGGCACTGCAGTGGCGGACCTGTCCACTCCATCTGCAGGGTCCACTGCAGTCGTGCCGGCACCCACAACATCTGAGCCATGCCCCCCAGTTGTGCCGGCACACACCATGTCAGACACCTCCACTGCAGTTGTCAGTGGCTCTCCAGCACCCACCACCCCTTCCCTGCTTCCTCCTGGTGAGCCCTGATCCTGTCCCTGCGGTGCCTGACCTACCCCCCGGTTGCCCCTCCTAGTGGATTGTCCCTGGTTTTGTGCAGGCATGTGTAGGGTGGCATCTGCCACTGTCACCCACTTGTGACTTTGTTGATGGACTGGCCATTGGCCTTTGTTTATGTTCTACCGGACTTCTACTTTTAATGCCACATATGCTGAATAAAGCAACTTTCTGTTCTCTAGTGCTTTTGCTTCTGATGTACATGATGTTAATGATGCTAACCATGCCCTTGCTGCAGTGATGGTGATATTTGGTCTCATGATAATGAAGTGTTACTGTGCAGGAACCCATGTGGTCCAGGGGGAATGTGTCCTATCCTGTGGTGTATCCATGTCATCCATAGCAGCATCTGAGGGTGTCATGTGTTCAGTATTTGGCAATGGGATTTCCTACTTAGATTGGCTATTTCACATCTGTGGCTTCCACCCCTGCACATCTGTTGTGCCTGCCATTGTTCAATTCGTCTACTTCCCTGACCGTGTGGCCATCTCCACTGGACATGCAGGTTTGGGCATCAATGGGGAAGGACTCATCTGTGTTGTCAGTGCAACATTGCTATACAAGTGTGTTGGATCTGTGCTGATGATTCCGTTGGCACTTCCATGACCAGGCTGATGTGACGGGAGCCCTCATTTGGTGCTAATTGTTGATTGTGTGACCAAGTGCTCAGCTGACATGGTGGGGCCCTACTGAGGCAACATATGGCACAGCTTTCCTCACACAGGAGTGGAGTCCCCTCATGGCAGTCTGTACTCCTGTGACATTGCCTGCGCCCAAGGTGTGTGTCGTATGTGCATGTCTGTGTGTTCACTTCCGTTTAGCTGTGCATGCTGTGATCCCTAGTGTTGTACCTGTTTGTGATGCTAGCTGAGTTGAGCTATGTTCCCCCAAAGTCTTCTCCCTGGGTTCTCTGTGATGTGGGTGCATGGCACATTACTGGTCATCAGGGTGTCACCCATAGGTGTGCTTGCTGTCAGGGCTGAGTTTGTGTGCAGGCGCAGATGGGTCACAGTCAGGTTTCCCCTTGGCACTTGTTGTTTGCCCCTGTCATGTGATTTCCAGTTTGTGTTATCTTTCAGTGATTGTGACACGTTGTGTGTGTGACTGCTGGCACTCCTCAGGGTCCGGGCTGCAATGTTGGTTGTTGTCTATGTGTGTTCTTTGTGGGTGACCTTGGCTTCTTCATTGGTGTGTGACTGTGGCTGTGATCCCATTGGTTGGTGTGGTATTGCCGTCATGTCCATGTACAGCGTAGTGTGCAGTGTGTCAGACATTCAGGAGTCTTGTTGAGTGTCCATGTGTGATGTGTTTCTGCACCTTGGTTCCCACCTACCACCCTGGAATAGTCATGGGTGCATGTGCAATGTCACCAGTGCATGTGTGCTTCACTGCTGCACATTGTTGGAGGTCGAGGGGTGTGGTGTTGAGTGTGTGCAGATGAGAGTTGTTGCCCGGCTAGGCCCCTGCCTCCATGTTGGCCTTGGCTTACTGGCAATGCTGTTTGATTTGTGCTTGTGTAGGTGTGATGGTAGTTAGTTGCTCAGTACACATGACTGTGGTTCACAGTGTGAACCACATTTAGCTTTGTCATCACAGTGGGATTGTAATGCAGCCCAGGGTCACCACATTGTGGGGGCCCTGGGGGTGGTGCTGTGGTGTGTTTGTGTCTTGCTGTGTCAGTTGCTGTCCCTATGTGCCTGTGTGACATGTGTAATTTGTGCTCCCTCTCATCTGACAATGCCTGCTTGCCCACATAGGGGATTTGGATCCATGAGTTACCTTTGTGTGGCACTGTATGCACATCTGTATGATTGGTATTCAGGTCTCCTCATGTGTTGTGTGGTTGCCTGGGGACACTGGCACCCCCCCCTCACCTGTTGTGTATGATGTGCAGTGTGGGTCTGCCTGTTTGTGTTTGTGCATCTGCACCACTGCATTGGCATATCTTGGGTGTGCCATTGGCTGTATGTAGTTTGGTGGGTTTCCCCTGCTGTCCCTGGGACTCCTAGGTCATCGGTCAGCACAATGATCATGGTTTGTGTGTCCCAATGCTGCCATGGTATGGTATCTGTTCACCTCACATCTGCAGTCTCCACAGGGTATTTGCATGTGTGTGCCCATTGGTGCAAATATGTGGGTCTGCATTCTGATGGTCACTTCTGTCATTGTGTCATTGATGATTGTTGACGGTGTCAGCCCCCATGGGTGTTGTTTGTCTGCACATGGCCAAAGTTATGTCTTATTTGCACTGCAGGATTTGGCTCCCCCAATTTATGTTGCAATGGGACACATACACTACTTTGCCACTGATGTGTTTGTTGTTCTGTGACCAGGAATCATCCATGCAGTTTGGCAGTTGCACCTCTTTCTTTGTCAACACTTACCTTTTGGTCACTGTGATGATGGGGGTTTGGACCCCATTGCCACAATGTTCGAAATGTGCTTCAGCTATGGACCCCACACTTACATTTTGGTCACTGTGATGATGGGGGTTTGGACCCCATTGCCACAATGTTCAAAATGTGCTTCAGCTATGGACCCCACACTTACCTTTTGGTCACTGTGATGATGGGGGTTTGGACCCCATTGCCACAATGTTCAAAATGTGCTTCAGCTATGGACCCCACACTTACCTTTTGGTCACTGTGATGATGGGGGTTTGGACCCCATTGCCACAATGTTCAAAATGTGCTTCAGCTATGGACCCCACACTTACCTTTTGGTCACTGTGATGATGGGGGTTTGGACCCCATTGCCACATTGTTCAAAGTGTGCTTCAGCTATGGACCCCACACTTACATTTTGGTCACTGTGATGATGGGGGTTTGGACCCCATTGCCACATTGTTCAAAGTGTGCTTCAGCTATGGACCCCACACTTACATTTTGGTCACTGTGATGATGGGGGTTTGGACCCCATTGCCACATTGTTCAAAGTGTGCTTCAGCTATGGACCCCACACTTACATTTTGGTCACTGTGATGATGGGGGTTTGGACCCCATTGCCACATTGTTCAAAGTGTGCTTCAGCTATGGACCCCACACTTACATTTTGGTCACTGTGATGATGGGGGTTTGGACCCCATTGCCACAATGGTCATGGCCTGCTTGCATTGTGGGTGCCACACACATATATGTGTGGCACATGTGCTAGGGGGTCACATTGTATGTTCAAAGTCATGTTCGGTGTTGTAGGCATTTGACACAGTCTACACACGCTTGTCATGGTGTTGGGGGGATGTCTTCTTCTTGCATTCCCTAGGTTGTGGTGTGCTGGTTGTGTCATGCATTGTCCATCCTATGAGTGGGGGTGGTAGTAGTGGTAGGCATCCAGCCCCCCCTGGGTGAGGGTGGTAGTAGTGGTAGGCATCCAGCCCCCCCTGGGTGAGGGTGGTAGTAGTGGTAGGCATCCAGCCCCCCCTGGCTAAGGGTGGTGGTAGGCATCCAGCCCCCCCTGGGTGAGGGTGGTAGTAGTGGTAGGCATCCAGCCCCCCCTGGCTAAGGGTGGTAGTAGTGGTAGGCATCCTGCCCCCCCTGGCTAAGGGTGGTGGTAGGCATCCAGCCCCCCCTGGGTGAGGGTGGTAGTGGTGGTAGGCATCCAGCCCACCCTGGCTAAGGGTGGTGGTAGTGGTAGGCATCCAGCCCCCTGGGTGAGGGTGGTAGTGGTGGTAGGCATCCTGCCCCCCTGGCTAAGGGTGGTAGTGGTGGTAGGCATCCTGCCCCCCTGGCTAAGGGTGGTAGTAGTGGTAGGCATCCTGCCCCCCTGGCTAAGGGTGGTGGTAGGCATCCAGCCCCCCTGGCTAAGGGTGGTAGTAGTGGTAGGCATCCAGCCCCCCTGGCTAAGGGTGGTAGTAGTGGTAGGCATCCTGCCCCCCTGGCTAAGGGTGGTGGTAGGCATCCAGCCCCCCTGGGTGAGGGTGGTAGTGGTGGTAGGCATCCAGCCCACCCTGGCTAAGGGTGGTGGTCGGGGTAGGCATCCAGCCCCCCCTGGGTGAGGGTGGTAGTGGTGGTAGGCATCCTGCCCCCCTGGCTAAGGGTGGTAGTGGTGGTAGGCATCCTGCCCCCTGGCTAAGGGTGGTAGTAGTGGTAGGCATCCTGCCCCCCCTGGGTAGGGGTGGTAGTAGTGGTAGGCATCCAGCCCCCCCTGGGTGAGGGTGGTAGTAGTGGTAGGCATCCAGCCCCCCCTGGCTAAGGGTGGTAGTAGTGGTAGGCATCCAGCCCCCCCTGGGTGAGGGTGGTAGTAGTGGTAGGCATCCTGCCCCCCCTGGGTGAGGGTGGTAGTGGTGGTAGGCATCCTGCCCCCCCTGGCTAAGGGTGGTGGTAGGCATCCAGCCCCCCCTGGGTGAGGGTGGTAGTGGTGGTAGGCATCCTGCCCCCCCTGGCTAAGGGTGGTAGTAGTGGTAGGCATCCTGCCCCCCCTGGCTAAGGGTGGTGGTAGGCATCCAGCCCCCCCTGGGTGAGGGTGGTAGTGGTGGTAGGCATCCAGCCCACCCTGGCTAAGGGTGGTGGTAGTGGTAGGCATCCAGCCCCCCCTGGGTGAGGGTGGTAGTGGTGGTAGGCATCCTGCCCCCCCTGGCTAAGGGTGGTAGTGGTGGTAGGCATCCTGCCCCCCTGGCTAAGGGTGGTAGTAGTGGTAGGCATCCTGCCCCCCTGGCTAAGGGTGGTGGTAGGCATCCAGCCCCCCTGGGTGAGGGTGGTAGTGGTGGTAGGCATCCTGCCCCCTGGCTAAGGGTGGTAGTAGTGGTAGGCATCCAGCCCCCCTGGCTAAGGGTGGTAGTAGTGGTAGGCATCCTGCCCCCCCTGGGTAGGGGTGGTAGTAGTGGTAGGCATCCAGCCCCCCCTGGGTGAGGGTGGTAGTAGTGGTAGGCATCCAGCCCCCCCTGGCTAAGGGTGGTAGTAGTGGTAGGCATCCAGCCCCCCCTGGGTGAGGGTGGTAGTAGTGGTAGGCATCCTGCCCCCCCTGGGTGAGGGTGGTAGTGGTGGTAGGCATCCTGCCCCCCCTGGCTAAGGGTGGTGGTAGGCATCCAGCCCCCCCTGGGTGAGGGTGGTAGTGGTGGTAGGCATCCTGCCCCCCCTGGCTAAGGGTGGTAGTAGTGGTAGGCATCCCCCCCTGGCTAAGGGTGGTGGTAGGCATCCAGCCCCCCCTGGGTGAGGGTGGTAGTGGTGGTAGGCATCCAGCCCCCCCTGGCTAAGGGTGGTGGTAGGCATACAGCCCCCCCTGGGTGAGGGTGGTAGTAGTGGTAGGCATCCAGCCCCCCCTGGCTAAGGGTGGTAGTAGTGGTAGGCATCCTGCCCCCCCTGGCTAAGGGTGGTGGTAGGCATCCAGCCCCCCCTGGGTGAGGGTGGTAGTGGTGGTAGGCATCCAGCCCACCCTGGCTAAGGGTAGTGGTAGTGGTAGGCATCCAGCCCCCCTGGGTGAGGGTGGTAGTGGTGGTAGGCATCCTGCCCCCCCTGGCTAAGGGTGGTAGTGGTGGTAGGCATCCTGCCCCCCTGGCTAAGGGTGGTAGTAGTGGTAGGCATCCTGCCCCCCTGGCTAAGGGTGGTGGTAGGCATCCAGCCCCCCTGGGTGAGGGTGGTAGTGGTGGTAGGCATCCTGCCCCCCTGGCTAAGGGTGGTAGTAGTGGTAGGCATCCAGCCCCCTGGCTAAGGGTGGTAGTAGTGGTAGGCATCCTGCCCCCCTGGGTAGGGGTGGTAGTAGTGGTAGGCATCCAGCCCCCCTGGGTGAGGGTGGTAGTAGTGGTAGGCATCCAGCCCCCCTGGCTAAGGGTGGTAGTAGTGGTAGGCATCCAGCCCCCCCTGGGTGAGGGTGGTAGTAGTGGTAGGCATCCTGCCCCCCCTGGGTGAGGGTGGTAGTGGTGGTAGGCATCCTGCCCCCCCTGGCTAAGGGTGGTGGTAGGCATCCAGCCCCCCCTGGGTGAGGGTGGTAGTGGTGGTAGGCATCCAGCCCACCCTGGCTAAGGGTGGTGGTAGGCATCCAGCCCCCCCTGGGTGAGGGTGGTAGTAGTGGTAGGCATCCAGCCCCCCCTGGGTGAGGGTGGTAGTAGTGGTAGGCATCCAGCCCCCCCTGGGTAGGGGTGGTGGTGCGCATTCAGGCCCCTGTGTGCATATGTGGCATTGGTGATGGACATCCCGCCCCTATGGTGCTGCTGTTGCTGGTGTAAGTATATTCTGCATCCCTCTGTGTGTGTGTGATGTGTCGTGTACGTGTTGTATGTGTTTTGTGGTTGGTGTCTGGTTTACCTTCTGCGCCGTACGCGTCCGTGCCTGTTCCGGTAGTAAATGTAGAATATTGGTATGATCGGGACGAAGGGATTCATGGTTGGTTCGTGTCGTTCGTCCTTCTCGTTGCTTCGCGTCGTCCTCGTCGCTTCGCCTCGTCGCTTCGCCTCGTCCTCGTCGCTTCGCGTCATCCTTGTCGCTGCCGTGTTCGTCTCGGAGCCGTGGATCGTGTTGTGGCGCGAATAGGAGCTTATGTGCGCCTCTCCCGGATGCTTTGACGTGCCGTGCGTAGCGACGGGTTCGGCGCGTACGGAAAGCGCATCGTACTCGTTCGGCCGGACGGAGCTGCATTTTCCCTTCCGTGCGACTCGAATCAGCGTTTCCGGATTCGCCTCGGTCGGGGAACAGGACCTGGTTTGGGTGAGTACGGCTCGGCCGGATTCTTTGCTGTTGTGCGCATCGTACTTACTCGTTCGGTTTGCTGTACGGATCGGTCGGGAAACAGGCTTTCGCATGGCTTTTTTCCCGACCGAATGGTGTTGGGTACGCCTCCGACCGAGATCGGAATCGGCCCCTATGTCTCATTACCAGTGGTTTGATGGACAAATCAAAAATAAGTGGTGACACTGGGAATCCCTGACAGGTACCCCTACCTATTGGGAATCCTAAGAAGTGTCTACCGTTTATAGTAACTCATCTCGTGGGGCTTGTATACAGTAGCTTAATGAGGCTCAAGAAATATTTCCTAAGACCTATGCACTGCAAGGCCTCCTGCATGTATCTCCATTCCAAAGCATTACGGGGCATATTTACAAGGGCCTTATCTCCGCTTTTTTGGCTTTAAAAGCCAAAAAAGCGGAGATAATATTAGCGCCCTATCTACAAGGGGATGCTAACATGCAGTAGTGCATGTTAGCACCCTTTTTCCCGACGCCTCGCTTTGCATCTCTAATGAGATGCAAAGTGGGCGTCACTGGGCAGTACAACCTGTAAAATATCGCTGATGTGCACATCGCAATATTTACAAGGCGGCCCACGCATTTTAGCAGACGTTAGTTTTGGGCGAAAACTGCTGTTTTTGCCAAAAACTAACGTCTGCTAAAATCCTGACTCATGTATGTTTAACATGGGGGGTGGATTCTTGTGTTACGACCACAGGGTCGTATCATCAAGCATATTAATAGATACAGCAAGCAGCTGGGTCGCAGAGGATTGCACCGTCAGGACAAGTCACAACGAGTAGTCAAATACTGCCCACCTCAAATGGCCAGCTGCCACATGACCACAAATCACAATATTATTCACAGGGGTATGAGAGGCAATATAAGCAAGATGACAATTAAAAATGTATACAATAAGTAAATTAAATATTGAGTCCACGTCGTAGCTTGTATTCTTTAGTTGTTTTTATTCATAATTAGTATTCAACACAGCCAACGCGTTTCGCCCAAACATGGGCTTCTTCAGGGCTGTAATATCATACAATATAAAAAATATTTTATTAAAAGATATCAATGTTTAGTAAGGACATTTTTTTAAATATTTAAAATAAACCCAAAGTTGTAGCCTACCATTTTAAAATTGCAAACTAATTAGTGACTTATTTATAAAGTGCAATGATGACGAAAACCAAATACCCTATAAAGTGCAACATATGAAGTGTAATAAAGGAGGAGACTTAAATTGAGAAAAGGGTGAACAGTCTGAACACCCATATTTACAAGTGGTGAAAGTGAGTCATTGTGTAACAACTGCCAATTTACATTAATAAATACAGAAGAAGAAAGAGAAACCACAAAGTCTCCCAAGACACTGTGTTTGAGAAAAAGAAGTGAGCGAAGAAAGGGCTTCACGAGAATGCCAGGTTGATGTAAATAGCGCTTACCAAGGCGAGTATGAATAAGCGCGCCACAAGGTACAATGCGCGTCCAAATTGAATTTAGTCCATCACGGGACAAAGGAATTTAAAAGATAAAGAACCTGGTAACAAAGAGGAAAGATCCATATGACTAAAGATTCAGGTCAATTGAAAAAGTAAGAATAGTGCAACAAAGTAGAGCTCACTAACCTTAAAATGTTAGTGCAAATAGATGGTCCAAGAAAATGGGAGGACAAACAATTTCCTCCCTTGTGCCGTTCTGTGGTGTTATATAAAGATATCTAAATAAAAGATAAACTGTTCAATTAACGAACAGACTAAAATAACTAAAATACATTACGTAAAAAAACTCTAAAGAGACACCCTAACCTAAGTATGCGAAACATGTACTATGCAAGCAAAAGTGGGCGAGAGCTATAAAGCGCCTTAGGGAGTGTGTACCTAACATACTGGGGGAGCGGGAAAATTGAACTAAAACTGAGCTACTGGAGAAAGCAACGCCTTGTCCTAGGCCAAGCGACTACCAAATAGTCTCGTAAAGTACTGATGTAAAAGCAAGACTTCCAATACTTCAATGACCAAGAGCTACGGCTAGAAAACCGATAAACATTAATATAACAAAGAAAACAAAAAAATAATATATGACGATAAATCCGCACGATAACAGTACAAAGTAAAAAAATATATACCAAAAGAGGCAGCCGCAGCCCGGTATCTATGTAAACCGCTAACTGCAGTCCTAAGACTTACTTGATCGAGGTGCTCCGTGTTCGGGCAAATAACGGCGCAATTCCGCGCTCGATGAAAAGAGTAATGCGGAAGCAATGACACAAAACCAATATAAGTAAGGTTCCGGTTAGGTACTTCCGGGTTAGGGGCCAACTTGATGAAACCAAAGCTAGAACGTACACCAAAGAACTGAACCAGCCATGTTGCTAGTGAACCTTATAACCAATAGCAACTGGGCGACCTAGTAACAGTAAAATAAAATATATAAGCATGCATGTGTATCTAGAACTGTGAGTAAAAGGAGGACATGTAGAACCACTGTATCTTAATGTAAAAAATGAAAACACAAGAAACGATACTCCAATGTAAACCAAACTGATGTAAAAAATTTTTTTTATATAAATGGACCAGAATTTAAACGCGCAACAGTTTAAACGCGCGACAAAAATTGTTAGCTTCACGCTGGTCGATCCAACGCGAGAGCCAAAATGGTAGAAGTGAAAAGATCCTTAATAGTTCATACGTGCTAAAAAGAGGGAGCAGATAGAGGGAAAGACACAGATAGAGGTAACTTCGGTGACTTTTATCCATTATATATGCCATGTTGATGAACATTAATTGTTTATAAAGACGAACGAACTGCGTAATTACTGAAAACGTATTTCTGGTTCTATCGTTACTAACGCTGCTGATTAATATACACTTCCAATACAGCCCTAATATTGATCATTTAAAAAAAAAATTTTATGCACTTTAAAATTCCAATCAACTCTAAACTTAGTTGTTACAGTATAGAGCGGGGGAAATATGATACACATATGTAAGTAGAGGGATATTATGGAAACAATCACCATCGTATATGGGGTATGAGACAGATGGAAAAGCATAAGATATACTCATTTGCCGTAATAGTGAATGGAGATACATACAGTAATGCGCGCTCAGTCCTTACGTTCTAAGTGAATGAGCTGCAGATTTTCATTTAATAAGCCAGTGATACTACATTACATATTAGTGTAAATACATACAAGACATGGTGTATTGCATTAACACTGTCGAAAGCTGCAAAATTAAGACAGTGGCTACAAAAAGTAATGCATTTCAGTATCAATATTGAGGCCCAGAGTAGCAGATCGCAGAGTACAAATCCACCTAGCTTCTAATTGTCTAAGGGTCAGTTCTCTGTTTCCACCCCTGTTATTGGGCAACACCATATCAATGCCATGAAAGCGAAATTTGGATCTATCTACCCCATCTCTACATTCGTGTGAGACAAGGGCATATGAGGTATCCCCATTCGCAACCGCTCTGCGGTGTTCCTGTATGCGGGTTTTGAGTTGTCTTACTGTACTGCCCACATAGATTTTACTACAACCACAGATCAGTATGTATATCACAAAACTAGTCAGACAGTTAATGAAATGTCGTATCTTGTGATGTGTGCCAGTGTAGTAGCTAAAGGTGGTGGTTTTATTACACCCTAGATTGCAAATGTTGCAGGTGCTGCAAATATAGAACCCCAGAGGTTTGCGCAGCCAACTCTGTTGTTGCGGTGTTCTGGGTATTGTGTAACTAGGGCACAGAGAATCCCTAATAGTTCTGCTTTTCCTGAAAGTCATGGAGGGTTTCTGAGTGATGATGTTATTCACTCCAGGTGCCCCCTTAAGTAGTGACCAGTGTTTTGTGAGAATCTTAAACACCTCATGGTTGAGTCTAGAGTGTGTCGTAATGAATGAGAGTCTTTCCTTACCCATTCTGCTACCCTTGCTGCCACTCTTAAGTATGTCTTTTCTCTTAAGGTTCCTGGCCCGGTTCCTAGCTGAATACAAAACGCTTGGTTCGTAGCCCCTCCTGCGCAGTCTGTCCATAGAGAGAGCGGTTTGGGCTTCAAATTTGTCATTTTCACTACAATTTCTACGAATGCGTACCATTTCCCCATATGGAATAGCCTTCTTAGTGGATGTTGGGTGGGAACTGGTGTAATGTAAAATACTGTTCACTGCAGTGTCCTTCTTATACAAAGTACTGTGTATCCTATTGTCCCGAACATACAGTTCGAGGTCAAGAAAATGTATAGATGTTGGTGACATCTCAAGGGTGAAAGCGACATTAAATATGTTCTGATTGAGAAAGTTAAAATACTCAGTCAGCTCAAGTCCTGTGCCAGTCCATATGATGATAATATCATCAATAAACCGACCCCAGAACTGAATATGTCCAGTCCATTCTGAGGCCGCTCGTGACCATGCATGGGTGTGCTCCACCCACCCCATGAAGAGGTTCGCATACGATGGAGCAAATTTAGATCCCATCGCGGTCCCCTGCTCTTGTTTGTACCAGGTGTGATTGAACAAAAAGAAGTTATTATCTAAGATCAGGTCGATCATGGTTAGTAGCATGGTGTTATGATCAAAGAGAGTCGCCTGTCTTTTGCTAAGGAAGAAATCAATGGCTATTCTTCCAAGGTCTTTCCTGATGCAAGTGTATAAGGATACCACGTCCAGAGTGGCAAACCACATTCCTTCCTCCCACTCAAGATCCTCTAGTTTATTTAGAATGTCAGTACTGTCTCTGACATATGATGGTAAGTTAATTACAAAAGGCTGTAGGAAAGTGTCAACAAAATTGGAAATGGCTTCAGTTATGGAACCAATGCCTGAAATGATTGGGCGTCCAGGAGGAAAGGGTTGCTTTTTATGTATCTTCGGTAATAGATAGATGCAGGGGTATCTGAGATTCTGAATTAAAAGAAAATTGAATTCGGTATCCGATATAAGTCCAACCTCTTTCCAATGTATAAGTTGGCCATTAATCCGAGTAACGGCTGCAGGACATGGATTGTTAGTGAGTCTCGTGTAATGTGTAATATTATTGAGTTGTCTCATTACCTCACCGTCATAGTCCACCCTATTCATCACCACCACGTTACCACCCTTATCTGCCTCTCTGATAACTATGGAGTCATTGTTGCTAAGGCTATGTATAGCATTTCTCTCTTCCCATGTAAGGTTATCCTTTTTGTATTTGTTAGTATGTCTCTGTAGCTTGTCTTCCAACCCATAAAGGTCTCTTGATACCAAATCATGAAATACCTCGATGCTGTTAAGGTGAGTACCCTGTGGAGTAAATTTGCTCCGTGTGTGTAATCCACTATCACATGAGTAGTCCTGTGTGATGTTTAACTCAGCCAGCACACTGCTGACCGAGGAATCGTTATCCTCATCTAAAGAGAGTAGTGTGGCTACGTTTTTAACATATGAGACAGTGATGTCTGTTAAAGTTACAGGCAAATCATCTACATGACATTCAAAGTTGTTCACAGAAAAATGGCATTTTAGTTTGGCAGTACGTACAAATTTGTACAAGTCTACATGTAGATCTGAAAAAAGACCCCGAGATACAGGACAATATCCAAGTCCTTTATTCAGTACATTATTCTCATGCACAGACAGTGGGTAACTGGACAAATTGATAACCAACTCATCTATAACAGCAGGTACAGTCATATTAATCGCATTATTGGGCATTTCATTCATTAGCGTTTGTTCATCTGGCTTTTTTGGTAACGCGTCAGAACCCTGTCCCCTTCCGGCGTTTTTCCTCCTCCCCCCTCTCCTGGTTTTTCTTTTGGTTTTCTGTTCCCAATCCTGAAACGGAGGACCTCGTCTAAAAAAGTCGACGAGCCCGCTACCTGCGCTGCTCCTGAAGTCCCTCCTTCCACCCTATTCATGTCCTCTAATGAAGATGCATCTGAGCTTACACTGATGCTAGATGTACTCCCTGCACTTGGTGTGGCGGAGACATTAACATTAGGGACTTGTATGTTGTCAAACCTTGAAGCAAACGTGAAAATACGTCCATTCTCGTAATCACGATCATCTCGTACTATCTTATGGATTTTACTACTCTTCACAGCTGATTGATACGCTGTGATCTGTTCTTTGAGTATGGCATAGTTTTTGGCAGTCGCCTCAACTAGATTAAGTTGTTTAATCTCGTCCTCCAGAGTTTTTATTTCAGTCCGGAGTTTAGCACACCTCCTATCTGCATGAGCTATGAGTATCCTCATCATGTTAAATGAGGAATTGTGTAAGTTATCCTCCCATTCTGTCAGGTTATGCAAGAGGACACTCACCTTCTCAGACAGATCCAGCGGGGGCGATGCACAGATCCCAGAGCCCCTTTGCACTACTCCACAGGGGGAGGTCAAACACTCCACCCTGCACCGTAGTACACCGGGAATAGGGGAAAATAAACAAGGAGCAATGGAAAAGAACGGTCCGTTGCTTTCTTCCTAGGGGATCCCTGGTTCCGGGGCTGCTAGGCGTAGACCGGCGGCAGGGTAGATCCTACGGGACCTCACTGTATAAGGAACTCTCTGAGGTACCCTCCGAAGAAAGCAGGCAGCCAAAAACAGCAGGGGAGCATATGGGAAAGTTTAAATAGCGCTAGCGCGCAAAACTCTCTCCCTGAGAGCCTGCGCAAAGTCACAAAAGTAAAAGAAAACAGCGCGGAAAAACTCTCTCCCTGAGAGCCTGCGCATAGACACAAAAGCAAAAGAAAGCAGCGCGGAAAAACTCTCTCCCTGAGAGCCTGCGCAAAGACACGAAAGTAAAAGAAAACGGCGCGGAAAAACTCTCTCCCTGAGAGCCTGCGCAAAGACACGAAAGTAAAAGGAAACAGCGCTGCTCCTGATTCCAAGGTTGCAACCGGGTTCCCGGTTGGGAGAGCGCGCCGCGAGAAACCCTCCTCACGGTCACCCTCCTGAGCGCTGTGAATCCTGTGGTACAGGATCAAGTACTCGGACGCCGTCACAGGCTGGATGCGGCTAGACTCGGGCCAAGGACGAGAAGCTGCAGCGATAGTCCGTGCTGCGTAGGACGCCGACTCCAAGAGCTGTAATCACAGAAACCAGGTGTAATCCGTAGGGAACAGGTGACAAGCACCGGATCCCCCTGTAGGTGAGCTATATATAGCAGCCCAACCTCTAAGGAAGAACCGGGGCCTGCCCAAGTGCATGCTGGGAGGTGTAGTCTTCCCCCTACTCACCCCCTCGCATCCCGCGCCTGGATGGGATCGTGACAGTACCCCTCCGCAACGACCGCCGTCCCGGCGGACTACCAGGTTTAGTAGGGTGAAGAGCATGGAACCGTCGGAGAAGCAGGGAACAATGCAGGTTCTCCACCGGTTCCCAAGTGCGATCCTCTGGACCATACCCTTTCCAGTGTATGAGGTAATAGATCCTTCCTCTGGTTCTTTTGGAGTCCAGGATGCTCTGTACCTCGTATTCCTCTTCCCCTTCCACTACCACAGGATCGGGGCCTACCAACAGGCGAGTGTGGGGCAAGCATGGACGCAAAAGGGAAATATGGAAAACGGGGTGAATGTTCCAACTCCTTGGAAGTTGCAGTTTCACGGCTACGGGGTTTATCACTTGTGTTATGGCATAGGGCCCTACAAACTTGGGTTTAAGCCTATTAGAACCTTTCATTTGCAGATTCTTCGTAGATAGCCACACCTTATCCCCTATTCCGTATAGGGGCCCTGGGGAACGCCTTCTGTCGGCGAACCGTTTGGTGGCTTCCTGGGCCTTCAACAAATGGCCTTTGGCCTCTAGGAGTACTGCACGGAGATGCGCGTGGTGAGCTTGTATAGAGGGGTGTTTAGACGTTATGGGCCAATCAAAGGGAAGCATGTTGGGATGGTATCCATATAAACAGTAGAACGGGGAGCAACCCAACGTGGTATGGTTGCTGTTGTTGTAGGCAAACTCCGCCGTCCAAAGCAAGGTACTCCACTCAGCCTCATGGTGCAATAAAAAACATCTCAGATATTGCTCCAACGTCTGGTTAAGCCTCTCGGTTTTTCCGTCCGTTTGTGGATGGTAACTGGTTGACAGCCGCGCGTCTATTTTCATGATGGTACAAAGTTCTTGCCAGAAGTGGGACGTGAACTGCGAACCTCGATCAGTGATGAGGACTGCTGGAATGCCGTGTGCTCTTACCACATGTTGTAGGAATACGATGGCTAACTCAGGGGAAGAAGGCATAGCCTTCAGCGGTACGAAATGCCCCATCCTGGTCAGGTGGTCCACCACGACTAGAATGACGGTGTGCTCGTTACTGGGAGGCATCTCGACTATAAAATCCATTGAGACGGTGTGCCATGGAGCGTCTGGAATGGGGATAGGATGCAGTAACCCCACCGGTTTGGTATGCTGGGTCTTGCCTTGGGCGCAGACGGCGCACCCCATGATGTACTGCCGTACGCTGTCTCGCAATCCTGGCCACCAGAAATGCCGTTCCACGAGGGCTATGGTCTTGTGGAACCCCATGTGACCCCCCAAGGACGTGTCATGAGCCCATCGAATCGTTCGTTCCTGCAAATGGGCTTTGGGTAGGAACAAGGCATGGTGGTGGAAAAGCAAGCCCTCCTTCTCGCTTCTGTTTCCAGGTCCTTCCTCCACCCATGCTTGTGTATCTACGCCTCCAGCTCGATCCTTAAGTCGACCAGGAATTCTTCTTCGGTCACTATGGCGATCTCTGTACTAGGGAATGCAGCTTTGCTTAAAATAGGGGAGGAGTCGTGAGGGAATGGTCTTCTTCTTTAGCGGGTTCGTTCGGCCTTGACAAAGCATCTGCCTTGCCGTGTTTGCTCCCTGGCCTGTATTTTATCACAAAATCGTAGTCCGCAAAAAGAGAGACCATCGCAGCTGTCTGGGCGTAAGGGCTCTAGCCGTCTTCAAGAATAACAGATTGCGATGGTCCGTGAAGATCTCAACGGTATGTTGAGCCCCCATCAGATGATGCCTCCATTCCTCACATGCCCTCTTCACTGCCAACAACTCTTTGTCTGAGATGCTGTAGTTGACCCGAACTGCGACAACTTTTTTGAGTAGTAGGCCACTGGATGTAGCTGTCCTGTTTCGGGATGTCTTTGGGAGAGGATTCCTCCTACGGCATAATACGAGGCATCGGTTTCCAAGATAAAGGGCAGAAGCACATCAGGGTGTCTTAAGATAGGCGCAGTCGTGAAACAGGTCTTTAACGTCCGGAAGGCGGCTTCCGCCGGTTCGGTCCATACGAACTTTGCTCCCTTCTTGAGCAGGAAGGTAAGGGGCTGTATTATCTGCGAGAAGTTCTTCACAAAACGCCGATAAAAGTTAGCAAAGCCGATGAAGCTCTGTAACGCCTTCTGGTTCATCGGGGACTTCCACTGAGTAATTGCCTCCACTTTCTTTGAATCCATGCAGATCCCACTGGCGCTGATGACGTACCCCAAAAACTCCACCTCGGATGCATGAAAAAGGCACTTCTCTGGTTTGGCGTACAAGGAATGCTGTTGCAGCCATTCCAGGACCTGTGTTACTTGCGTGACGTGCTCTGCGACAGTGGTGGAATAGATCAGGATATCGTCAATGTACACCATGCACATCACGTCCAGTAGGCCCCGCAGAACTTCGTCCATGAAGTACTGAAATGCCGCTGGGGCATTGCAGAGTCCGAACGGCATGACTTGGTACTCGAAAAGCCCAAACTTCGTACGGAAGGCCGTCTTCCACTCATCCCCCTTCTTCATTCTCACCAGGTGGTAGGCTCCTCTTAGGTCCAATTTTGTGAATACAGTGGCTCCTTTTAGTTGGTCCAGCAGCACCGATATCAGGGGGAGAGGGTACCGGTTCTTTATCGTGACTCTGTTGAGGGCTCTGAAGTCAATGCACGTTCGTAAATCGCCTTCCTTCTTCGGGATAAAAAAAAGAGGAGAGGAGGCGGGGGAAGACGAATGACGTACGAACCCCTTGGCCAGGTTCTCATCCAGATACTCCCTCAGATGCTGGGTTTCGGGTTCGGTCAACGCGTAGACCCTACTACAAGGAATCGCCGCTCCAGGAACCAGGTCGATCCGGCAGTCAAAGTCCCGTCTACTGCTTTCACTGGTTCGGGTATGGTTTTCTTCTGCAGGGGCACCCCTAAATCCTCCGCGTACTTCCGATCTATGAAGTTGCCAGTGGCCCCGGAATCCACCAAGGCTGGTATTAGCTTGAGAACTCCGTCCTCCAACCACAGAGAAACGCACACGTTGAGATGAGGAACGGTATGTTGTAAGGTGTTAGCTATCACTGGAGACACTGCATTATCAGTACGCCCCGAGCTGGAGGTCTCACATCGGCTCGGAGCTAATCGTTTCCCGACTCGTCTGGGAGGTTCCAAGACCCATGGGCCACGGCTTGTGTCTTGGACGGAGGCTTCCTTTCTGGTTGTTTTGATCGGGCCTTGCAGTCCCGAATGAAGTGTCCGGACTTCCCACAGTAGAGGCAAAGACGTTGTTTCCGTCTCTTCTCCCGTTCTTCTGAGGTCAGTGGTCCGCGAGTTCCTCCTATTTGCATCAGTTCCGGACCCTCCGAGCTTTGGACTCCGTCTCCGGAAGCTGGACGACCCCGAGGGGCATAGTACTTGAGGTCACCCTTGGTCTTATCGGTTTTCTCTCTTGCATCCGATGGTCCAATTGCACAGTCAGATCGATTAGCTCCTCACACGTCTGGGGTAAATTAATTACCTGAGCAAGAACATCCTTCAGCTCTCCCCTAAGTCCCTGGTAAAATAAGGAGGTTCTCTTATTCGGAGGCCAGTCGGTTTCCACCACAAGCCGGTTGAACGTGGTGATGTAGGAAAGGAGGTCCTGGGTCCCTTGTCTGAGGGTAAGCAGCTCTCTGTCAGAAGTCAGAAGGTGCGATTTACGATCGAACAACTTACGCATCTCCGTGTAGAACTCATTAAAGTTATACAACACCGGGTCATCCCGTTCTATCAATGGGATGGACCAACTGGCTGCGTCCCCCCCAAATACGACATGACAAAGGAGGTCTTCGCCTGCTCGTCGTGAAAGAGGGTCGGTTTGCACAGAAAGTGCAGCCTACACTGGCTGATAAAAATCCCAAACTTCTTTGGGTCACCATAAAAGCGTTCAGGGGCCGCTAGGGGTATCTGCTGAGAATGGACCACGTGCACAGGGGTGGTCTCGCCCGTACCAACTAAGGGAGAGCGAGAGGGTAGAAAGAACCCTGTGCTGGTAGCACCCCCTCCCACTTGACCTGCAGGCGGCTCCGTTGTCCTGGACTGTGGAGGTGGCAGTGTCCATTCCTTGATATACCCCCTCCCGGGAGGATCAGGGGCCTTTCTGCTTAGCCCAGCCACTTCTCGACGCATGGTGCCCATCTCGTTCCTCAGTTCTTGTGTTTCAGTACGAAACGCGTTAACTTCTACCTGTAGGACGGACATGGTCTCTAACAGTGAGGTAAGCACTGTGTTTACATCCATCGCCCAGGCTGGATGGTCGTCTTGGGCTTGTCACTCTGTCAGGTTATGCAAGAGGACACTCACCTTCTCAGACAGATCCAGCGGGGGCGATGCACAGATCCCAGAGCCCCTTTGCACTACTCCACAGGGGAGGTCAAACACTCCACCCTGCACCGTAGTACACCGGGAATAGGGGAAAATAAACAAGGAGCAATGGAAAAGAACGGTCCGTTGCCTTCTTCCTAGGGGATCCCTGGTTCCGGGGCTGCTAGGCGTAGACCGGCAGCAGGGTAGATCCTACGGGACCTCACTGTATAAGGAACTCTCTGAGGTACCCTCCGAAGAAAGCAGGCAGCCAAAAACAGCAGGGGAGCATATGGGAAAGTTTAAATAGCGCTAGCGCGCAAAACTCTCTCCCTGAGAGCCTGCGCAAAGTCACGAAAGTAAAAGAAAACGGCGCGGAAAAACTCTCTCCCTGAGAGCCTGCGCATAGACACGAAAGCAAAAGAAAGCAGCGCGGAAAAACTCTCTCCCTGAGAGCCTGCGCAAAGACATGAAAGTAAAAGAAAACGGCGCGGAAAAACTCTCTCCCTGAGAGCCTGCGCAAAGACACGAAAGTAAAAGGAAACAGCGCTGCTCCTGATTCCAAGGTTGCAACCGGGTTCCCGGTTGGGAGAGCGCGCCGCGAGAAACCCTCCTCACGGTCACCCTCCTGAGCGCTGTGAATCCTGTGGTACAGGATCAGGTACTCGGACGCCGTCACAGGCTGGATGCGGCTAGACTCGGGCCAAGGACGAGAAGCTGCAGCGATAGTCCGTGCTGCGTAGGACGCCGACTCTAAGAGCTGTAATCACAGAAACCAGGTGTAATCCGTAGGGAACAGGTGACAAGCACCGGATCCCCCTGTAGGTGAGCTATATATAGCAGCCCAACCTCTAAGGAAGAACCGGTGCCTGCCCAAGTACATGCTGGGAGGTGTAGTCTTCCCCCTACTCACCCCCCTCGCATCCCGCGCCTGGATGGGATCGTGACACATTCTGAGAGCAGATCTGGATCTAAATCATCGAAGCTGGGAAATGTCAGGATCCTAAGCCCTCTGGGTACTTTCTTGTTCTCCAGATACCTTTTAAGAGTGACCCCGTCCCACCACTTCGATAGCTCGTTTTTTTTAAGTCTTTCAAGTTTTTGGAATTTCAGTTTCAACCCTTCCTTTTTGTTGCCAATATTCGATACTACTGACTTGATTTCGCTATTCTGTTTGAAGAGGTCTTTCGCTAGCTCCTCCCTGTCATCATCAAAACTCATCTTTGTTTCTAAATGTTTGAGAGCGTATATGTGCGTCAAGCGTGCAATCGACCCTGAAAAAGTCTATTAATAGATACAGCAAGCAGATGGGTCGCAGAGGATTGCACCGTCAGGACAAGTCACAACGAGTAGTCAAATACTGCCCACCTCAAATGGCCAGCTGCCACATGACCACAAATCACAATATTATTCACAGGGGTATGAGAGGCAATATAAGCAAGATGACAATTAAAAATGTATACAATAAGTAAATTAAATATTGAGTCCACGTCGTAGCTTGTATTCTTTAGTTGTTTTTATTCATAATTAGTATTCAACCCAGCCAACGCGTTTCGCCCAAACATGGGCTTCTTCAGGGCTGTAATATCATACAATATAAAAAATATTTTATTAAAATATATCAATGTTTAGTAAGGAATTTTTTTAATATTTAAAATAAACCCAAAGTTGTAGCCTACCATTTTAAAATTGCAAACTAATTAGTGACTTATTTATAAAGTGCAATGATGACGAAAACCAAATACCCTATAAAGTGCAACATATGAAGTGTAATAAAGGAGGAGACTTAAATTGAGAAAAGGGTGAACAGTCTGAACACCCATATTTACAAGTGGTGAAAGTGAGTCATTGTGTAACAACTGCCAATTTACATTAATAAATACAGAAGAAGAAAGAGAAACCACAAAGTCTCCCAAGACACTGTGTTTGAGAAAAAAGAAGTGAGCGAAGGAAAGGGCGTCACGAGAATGCTAGGTTGATGTAAATAGCGCTTACCAAGGCGAGTATGAATAAGCGCGCCACAAGGTACAATGCGCGTCCAAATTGAATTTAGTCCATCACGGGACAAAGGAATTTAAAAGATAAAGAACCTGGTAACAAAGAGGAAAGATCCATATGACTAAAGATTCAGGTCAATTGAAAAAGTAAGAATAGTGCAACAAAGTAGAGCTCACTAACCTTAAAATGTTAGTGCAAATAGATGGTCCAAGAAAATTGGAGGACAAACAATTTCCTCCCTTGTGCCGTTCCGTGGTGTTATATAAAGATATCTAAATAAAAGATAAACTGTTCAATTAACGAACAGACTAAAATAACTAAAATACATTACGTAAAAAAACTCTAAAGAGACACCCTAACCTAAGTATGCGAAACATGTACTATGCAAGCAAAAGTGGGCGAGAGCTATAAAGCGCCTTAGGGAGTGTGTACCTAACATACTGGGGGAGCGGGAAAATTGAACTAAAACTGAGCTACTGGAGAAAGCAACGCCTTGTCCTAGGCCAAGCGACTACCAAATAGTCTCGTAAAGTACTGATGTAAAAGCAAGACTTCCAATACCTCAATGACCAAGAGCTACGGCTAGAAAACTGATAAACATTAATATAACAAAGAAAACAAAAAACTAATATATGACAATAAATCCGCACGATAACAGTACAAAGTAAAAAATATATACCAAAAGAGGCAGCCGCAGCCCGGTATCTATGTAAACCGCTAACTGCAGTCCTAAGACTTACTTGATCGAGGTGCTCCGTGTTCGGGCAAATAACGGCGCAATTCCGCGCTCGATGAAAAGAGTAATGCGGAAGCAATGACACAAAACCAATATAAGTAAGGTTCCGGTTAGGTTCTTCCGGGTTAGGGGCCAACTTGATGAAACCAAAGCTAGAACGTACACCAAAGAACTGAACCCGCCATGTTGCTAGTGAACCTTATAACCAATAGCAACTGGGCGACCTAGTAACAGTAAAATAAAATATATAAGCATGCATGTGTATCTAGAACTGTGAGTAAAAGGAGGACATGTAGAACCACTGTATCTTAATGTAAAAAATGAAAACACAAGAAACGATACTCCAATGTAAACCAAACTGATGTAAAAAAGTTTTTTTATATAAATGGACCAGAATTTAAACGCGCAACAGTTTAAACGCGCAACAAAAATTGTTAGCTTCACGCTGGTCGATCCAACGCGAGAGCCAAAATGGTAGAAGTGAAAAGATCCTTAATAGTTCATACGTGCTAAAAAGAGGGAGCAGATAGAGGGAAAGACACAGATAGAGGTAACTTCGGTGACTTTTATCCATTATATATGCCATGTTGATGAACATTAATTGTTTATAAAGACGAACAAACTGCGTAATTACTGAAAACGTATTTCTCATACCCCATATACGATGGTGATTGTTTCCATAATATCCCTCTACTTACATATGTGTATCATATTTCCCCCGCTCTATACTGTAACAACTAAGTTTAGAGTTGATTGGAATTTTAAAGTGCATACATTTTTTTAAATGATCAATATTAGGGCTGTATTGGAAGTGTATACTAATCAGCAGCGTTAGTAACGATAGAACCAGAAAACGTATTTCTGGTTCTATCGTTACTAACGCTGCTGATTAATATACACTTCCAATACAGCCCTAATATTGATCATTTAAAAAAAAATGTATGCACTTTAAAATTCCAATCAACTCTAAACTTAGTTGTTACAGTATAGAGCGGGGGAAATATGATACACATATGTAAGTAGAGGGATATTATGGAAACAATCACCATCGTATATGGGGTATGAGACAGATGGAAAAGCATAAGATATACTCATTTGCCGTAATAGTGAATGGAGATACATACAGTAATGCGCGCTCAGTCCTTACGTTCTAAGTGAATGAGCTGCAGATTTTCATTTAATAAGCCAGTGATACTACATTACATATTAGTGTAAATACATACAAGACATGGTGTATTGCATTAACACTGTCGAAAGCTGCAAAATTAAGACAGTGGCTACAAAAAGTAATGCATTTCAGTATCAATATTGAGGCCCAGAGTAGCAGATCGCAGAGTACAAATCCACCTAGCTTCTAATTGTCTAAGGGTCAGTTCTCTGTTTCCACCCCTGTTATTGGGCAACACCATATCAATGCCATGAAAGCGAAATTTGGATCTATCTACCCCATCTCTACATTCGTGTGAGACAAGGGCATATGAGGTATCCCCATTCGCAACCGCTCTGCGGTGTTCCTGTATGCGGGTTTTGAGTTGTCTTACTGTACTGCCCAAATAGATTTTACTACAACCACAGATCAGTATGTATATCACAAAACTAGTCAGACAGTTAATGAAATGTCGTATCTTGTGATGTGTGCCAGTGTTGTAGCTAAAGGTGGTGGTTTTATTACACCCTAGATTGCAAATGTTGCAGGTGCTGCAAATATAGAACCCCAGAGGTTTGCGCAGCCAACTCTGTTGTTGCGGTGTTCTGGGTATTGTGTAACTAGGGCACAGAGAATCCCTAATAGTTCTGCTTTTCCTGAAAGTCATGGAGGGTTTCTGAGTGATGATGTTATTCACTCCAGGTGCCCCCTTAAGTAGTGACCAGTGTTTTGTGAGAATCTTAAACACCTCATGGTTGAGTCTAGAGTGTGTCATAATGAATGAGAGTCTTTCCTTACCCATTCTGCTACCCTTGCTGCCACTCTTAAGTATGTCTTTTCTCTTAAGGTTCCTGGCCCGGTTCCTAGCTGAATACAAAACGCTTGGTTCGTAGCCCCTCCTGCGCAGTCTGTCCATAGAGAGAGCGGTTTGGGCTTCAAATGTGTCATTTTCACTACAATTTCTACGAATGCGTACCATTTCCCCATATGGAATAGCCTTCTTAGTGGATGTTGGGTGGGAACTGGTGTAATGTAAAATACTGTTCACTGCAGTGTCCTTCCTATACAAAGTACTGTGTATCCTATTGTCCCGAACATACAGTTCGAGGTCAAGAAAATGTATAGATGTTGGTGACATCTCAAGGGTGAAGGCGACATTAAATATGTTCTGATTGAGAAAGTTAAAATACTCAGTCAGCTCAAGTCCAGTGCCAGTCCATATGATGATAATATCATCAATAAACCGACCCCAGAACTGAATATGTCCAGTCCATTCTGAGGCCGCTCGTGACCATGCATGGGTGTGCTCCACCCACCCCATGAAGAGGTTCGCATACGATGGAGCAAATTTAGATCCCATCGCGGTCCCCTGCTCTTGTTTGTACCAGGTGTGATTGAACAAAAAGAAGTTATTATCTAAGATCAGGTCGATCATGGTTAGTAGCATGGTGTTATGATCAAAGAGAGTCGCCTGTCTTTTGCTAAGGAAGAAATCAATGGCTATTCTTCCAAGGTCTTTCCTGATGCAAGTGTATAAGGATACCACGTCCAGAGATGCAAACCACATTCCTTCCTCCCACTCAAGATCCTCTAGTTTATTTAGAATGTCAGTACTGTCTCTGACATATGATGGTAAGTTAATTACAAAAGGCTGTAGGAAAGTGTCAACAAAATTGGAAATGGCTTCAGTTATGGAACCAATGCCTGAAATGATTGGGCGTCCAGGAGGAAAGGGTTGCTTTTTATGTATCTTCGGTAATAGATAGATGCAGGGGTATCTGGGATTCTGAATTAAAAGAAAATTGAATTCGGTATCCGATATAAGTCCAACCTCTTTCCAATGTATAAGTTGGCCATTAATCCGAGTAATAGCTGCAGGACATGGATTGTTAGTGAGTCTCGTGTAATGTGTAATATTATTGAGTTGTCTCATTACCTCACCGTCATAGTCCACCCTATTCATCACCACCACGTTACCACCCTTATCTGCCTCTCTGATAACTATGGAGTCATTGTTGCTAAGGCTATGTATAGCATTTCTCTCTTCCCATGTAAGGTTATCCTTTTTGTATTTGTTAGTATGTCTCTGTAGCTTGTCTTCCAACCCATAAAGGTCTCTTGATACCAAATCATGAAATACCTCGATGCTGTTAAGGTGAGTACCCTGTGGAGTAAATTTGCTCCGTGTGTGTAATCCACTATCACATGAGTAGTCCTGTGTGATGTTTAACTCAGCCAGCACACTGCTGACCGAGGAATCGTTATCCTCATCTAAAGAGAGTAGTGTGGCTACGTTTTTAACATATGAGACAGTGATGTCTGTTAAAGTTACAGGCAAATCATCTACATGACATTCAAAGTTGTTCACAGAAAAATGGCATTTTAGTTTGGCAGTACGTACAAATTTGTACAAGTCTACATGTAGATCTGAAAAAAGACCCCGAGATACAGGACAATATCCAAGTCCTTTATTCAGTACATTATTCTCATGCACAGACAGTGGGTAACTGGACAAATTGATAACCAACTCATCTATAACAGCAGGTACAGTCATATTAATCGCATTATTGGGCATTTCATTCATTAGTGTTTGTTCATCTGGCTTTTTTGGTAACGCGTCAGAACCCTGTCCCCTTCCGGCGTTTTCCTCCTCCCCCTCTCCTGGTTTTTCTTTTGGTTTTCTGTTCCCAATCCTGAAACGGAGGACCTCGTCTAAAAAGTCGACGAGCCCGCTACCTGCGCTGCTCCTGAAGTCCCTCCTTCCACCCTATTCATGTCCTCTAATGAAGATGCATCTGAGCTTACACTGATGCTAGATGTACTCCCTGCACTTGGTGTGGCGGAGACATTAACATTAGGGACTTGTATGTTGTCAAACCTTGAAGCAAACGTGAAAATACGTCCATTCTCGTAATCACGATCATCTCGTACTATCTTATGGATTTTCCTACTCTTCACAGCTGATTGATGCGCTGTGATCTGTTCTTTGAGTATGGCATAGTTTTTGGCAGTCGCCTCAACTAGATTAAGTTGTTTAATCTCGTCCTCCAGAGTTTTTATTTCAGTCCGGAGTTTAGCACACCTCCTATCTGCATGAGCTATGAGTATCCTCATCATGTTAAATGAGGAATTGTGTAAGTTATCCTCCCATTCTGAGAGTAGATCTGGATCTAAATCATCGAAGCTGGGAAATGTCAGGATCCTAAGCCCTCTGGGTACTTTCTTGTTCTCCAGATACCTTTTAAGAGTGACCCCGTCCCACCACTTCGATAGCCTGCTTTTTTTAAAGTCTTTCAAGTTTTGGAATTTCAGTTTCAACCCTTCCTTTTGTTGCCAATATTCGATACTACTGACTTGATTTCGCTATTCTGTTTGAAGAGGTCTTTCGCTAGCTCCTCCCTGTCATCATCAAAACTCATCTTTGTTTCTAAATGTTTGAGAGCGTATATGTGCGTCAAGCGTGCAATCGACCCTGAAAAAGTCTATTAATAGATACAGCAAGCAGCTGGGTCGCAGAGGATTGCACCGTCAGGACAAGTCACAACGAGTAGTCAAATACTGCCCACCTCAAATGGCCAGCTGCCACATGACCACAAATCACAATATTATTCACAGGGGTATGAGAGGCAATATAAGCAAGATGACAATTAAAAATGTATACAATAAGTAAATTAAATATTGAGTCCACGTCGTAGCTTGTATTCTTTAGTTGTTTTTATTCATAATTAGTATTCAACACAGCCAACGCGTTTCGCCCAAACATGGGCTTCTTCAGGGCTGTAATATCATACAATATAAAAAATATTTTATTAAAAGATATCAATGTTTAGTAAGGAATTTTTTTTAATATTTAAAATAAACCCAAAGTTGTAGCCTACCATTTTAAAATTGCAAACTAATTAGTGACTTATTTATAAAGTGCAATGATGACGAAAACAAAATACCCTATAAAGTGCAACATATGAAGTGTAATAAAGGAGGAGACTTAAATTGAGAAAAGGGTGAACAGTCTGAACACCCATATTTACAAGTGGTGAAAGTGAGTCATTGTGTAACAACTGCCAATTTACATTAATAAATACAGAAGAAGAAAGAGAAACCACAAAGTCTCCCAAGACACTGTGTTTGAGAAAAAAGAAGTGAGCGAAGAAAGGGCTTCACGAGAATGCCAGGTTGATGTAAATAGCGCTTACCAAGGCGAGTATGAATAAGCGCGCCACAAGGTACAATGCGCGTCCAAATTGAATTTAGTCCATCACGGCACAAAGGAATTTAAAAGATAAAGAACCTGGTAGCAAAGAGGAAAGATCCATATGACTAAAGATTCAGGTCAATTGAAAAAGTAAGAATAGTGCAACAAAGTAGAGCTCACTAACCTTAAAATGTTAGTGCAAATAGATGGTCCAAGAAAATTGGAAGACAAACAATTTCCTCCCTTGTGCCGTTCCGTGGTGTTATATAAAGATATCTAAATAAAAGATAAACTGTTCAATTAACGAACAGACTAAAATAACTAAAATACATTACGTAAAAAAACTCTAAAGAGACACCCTAACCTAAGTATGCGAAACATGTACTATGCAAGCAAAAGTGGGCGAGAGCTATAAAGCGCCTTAGGGAGTGTGTACCTAACATACTGGGGGAGCGGGAAAATTGAACTAAAACTGAGCTACTGGAGAAAGCAACGCCTTGTCCTAGGCCAAGCGACTACCAAATAGTCTCGTAAAGTACTGATGTAAAAGCAAGACTTCCAATACCTCAATGACCAAGAGCTACGGCTAGAAAACTGATAAACATTAATATAACAAAGAAAACAAAAAACTAATATATGACGATAAATCCGCACGATAACAGTACAAAGTAAAAAAATATATACCAAAAGAGGCAGCCGCAGCCCGGTATCTATGTAAACCGCTAACTGCAGTCCTAAGACTTACTTGATCGAGGTGCTCCGTGTTCGGGCAAATAACGGCGCAATTCCGCGCTCGATGAAAAGAGTAATGCGGAAGCAATGACACAAAACCAATATAAGTAAGGTTCCGGTTAGGTACTTTCGGGTTAGGGGCCAACTTGATGAAACCAAAGCTAGAACGTACACCAAAGAACTGAACCCGCCATGTTGCTAGTGAACCTTATAACCAATAGCAACTGGGCGACCTAGTAACAGTAAAATAAAATATATAAGCATGCATGTGTATCTAGAACTGTGAGTAAAAGGAGGACATGTAGAACCACTGTATCTTAATGTAAAAAATGAAAACACAAGAAACGATACTCCAATGTAAACCAAACTGATGTAAAAAGTTTTTTATATAAATGGACCAGAATTTAAACGCGCGACAGTTTAAACGCGCGACAAAATTGTTAGCTTCACGCTGGTCGATCCAACGCGAGAGCCAAAATGGTAGAAGTGAAAAGATCCTTAATAGTTCATACGTGCTAAAAAGAGGGAGCAGATAGAGGGAAAGACACAGATAGAGGTAACTTCGGTGACTTTTATCCATTATATATGCCATGTTGATGAACATTAATTGTTTATAAAGACGAACGAACTGCGTAATTACTGAAAACGTATTTCTGGTTCTATCGTTACTAACGCTGCTGATTAATATACACTTCCAATACAGCCCTAATATTGATCATTTAAAAAAAAAAGTTTATGCACTTTAAAATTCCAATCAACTCTAAACTTAGTTGTTACAGTATAGAGCGGGGGAAATATGATACACATATGTAAGTAGAGGGATATTATGGAAACAATCACCATCGTATATGGGGTATGAGACAGATGGAAAAGCATAAGATATACTCATTTGCCGTAATAGTGAATGGAGATACATACAGTAATGCGCGCTCAGTCCTTACGTTCTAAGTGAATGAGCTGCAGATTTTCATTTAATAAGCCAGTGATACTACATTACATATTAGTGTAAATACATACAAGACATGGTGTATTGCATTAACACTGTCGAAAGCTGCAAAATTAAGACAGTGGCTACAAAAAGTAATGCATTTCAGTATCAATATTGAGGCCCAGAGTAGCAGATCGCAGAGTACAAATCCACCTAGCTTCTAATTGTCTAAGGGTCAGTTCTCTGTTTCCACCCCTGTTATTGGGCAACACCATATCAATGCCATGAAAGCGAAATTTGGATCTATCTACCCCATCTCTACATTCGTGTGAGACAAGGGCATATGAGGTATCCCCATTAGCAACCGCTCTGCGGTGTTCCTGTATGCGGGTTTTGAGTTGTCTTACTGTACTGCCCACATAGATTTTACTACAACCACAGATCAGTATGTATATCACAAAACTAGTCAGACAGTTAATGAAATGTCGTATCTTGTGATGTGTGCCAGTGTTGTAGCTAAAGGTGGTGGTTTTATTACACCCTAGATTGCAAATGTTGCAGGTGCTGCAAATATAGAACCCCAGAGGTTTGCGCAGCCAACTCTGTTGTTGCGGTGTTCTGGGTATTGTGTAACTAGGGCACAGAGAATCCCTAATAGTTCTGCTTTTCCTGAAAGTCATGGAGGGTTTCTGAGTGATGATGTTATTCACTCCAGGTGCCCCCTTAAGTAGTGACCAGTGTTTTGTGAGAATCTTAAACACCTCATGGTTGAGTCTAGAGTGTGTCGTAATGAATGAGAGTCTTTCCTTACCCATTCTACTACCCTTGCTGCCACTCTTAAGTATGTCTTTTCTCTTAAGGTTCCTGGCCCGGTTCCTAGCTGAATACAAAACGCTTGGTTCGTAGCCCCTCCTGCGCAGTCTGTCCATAGAGAGAGCGGTTTGGGCTTCAAATTTGTCATTTTCACTACAATTTCTACGAATGCGTACCATTTCCCCATATGGAATAGCCTTCTTAGTGGATGTTGGGTGGGAACTGGTGTAATGTAAAATACTGTTCACTGCAGTGTCCTTCCTATACAAAGTACTGTGTATCCTATTGTCCCGAACATACAGTTCGAGGTCAAGAAAATGTATAGATGTTGGTGACATCTCAAGGGTGAAGGCGACATTAAATATGTTCTGATTGAGAAAGTTAAAATACTCAGTCAGCTCAAGTCCTGTGCCAGTCCATATGATGATAATATCATCAATAACCGACCCCAGAACTGAATATGTCCAGTCCATTCTGAGGCCGCTCGTGACCATGCATGGGTGTGCTCCACTCACCCCATGAAGAGGTTCGCATACGATGGAGCAAATTTAGATCCCATCGCGGTCCCCTGCTCTTGTTTGTACCAGGTGTGATTGAACAAAAAGAAGTTATTATCTAAGATCAGGTCGATCATGGTTAGTAGCATGGTGTTATGATCAAAGAGAGTCGCCTGTCTTTTGCTAAGGAAGAAATCAATGGCTATTCTTCCAAGGTCTTTCCTGATGCAAGTGTATAAGGATACCACGTCCAGAGTGGCAAACCACATTCCTTCCTCCCACTCAAGATCCTCTAGTTTATTTAGAATGTCAGTACTGTCTCTGACATATGATGGTAAGTTAATTACAAAAGGCTGTAGGAAAGTGTCAACAAAATTGGAAATGGCTTCAGTTATGGAACCAATGCCTGAAATGATTGGGCGTCCAGGAGGAAAGGGTTGCTTTTTATGTATCTTCGGTAATAGATATTTGCAGGGGTATCTGGGATTCTGAATTAAAAGAAAATTGAATTCGGTATCCGATATAAGTCCAACCTCTTTCCAATGTATAAGTTGGCCATTAATCCGAGTAATGGCTGCAGGACATGGATTGTTAGTGAGTCTCGTGTAATGTGTAATATTATTGAGTTGTCTCATTAACTCACCGTCATAGTCCACCCTATTCATCACCACCACGTTACCACCCTTATCTGCCTCTCTGATAACTATGGAGTCATTGTTGCTAAGGCTATGTATAGCATTTCTCTCTTCCCATGTAAGGTTATCCTTTTTGTATTTGTTAGTATGTCTCTGTAGCTTGTCTTCCAACCCATAAAGGTCTCTTGATACCAAATCATGAAATACCTCGATGCTGTTAAGGTGAGTACCCTGTGGAGTAAATTTGCTCCGTGTGTGTAATCCACTATCACATGAGTAGTCCTGTGTGATGTTTAACTCAGCCAGCACACTGCTGACCGAGGAATCGTTATCCTCATCTAAAGAGAGTAGTGTGGCTACGTTTTTAACATATGAGACAGTGATGTCTGTTAAAGTTACAGGCAAATCATCTACATGACATTCAAAGTTGTTCACAGAAAAATGGCATTTTAGTTTGGCAGTACGTACAAATTTGTACAAGTCTACATGTAGATCTGAAAAAGACCCGAGATACAAGACAATATCCAAGTCCTTTATTCAGTACATTATTCTCATGCACAGACAGTGGGTAACTGGACAAATTGATAACCAACTCATCTATAACAGCAGGTACAGTCATATTAATCGCATTATTGGGCATTTCATTCATTAGCGTTTGTTCATCTGGCTTTTTGGTAACGCGTCAGAACCCTGTCCCCTTCCGGCGTTTTCCTCCTCCCCCTCTCCTGGTTTTTCTTTTGGTTTTCTGTTCCGAATCCTGAAACGGAGGACCTCGTCTAAAAAGTCGACGAGCCCGCTACCTGCGCTGCTCCTGAAGTCCCTCCTTCCACCCTATTCATGTCCTCTAATGAAGATGCATCTGAGCTTACACTGATGCTAGATGTACTCCCTGCACTTGGTGTGGCGGAGACATTAACATTAGGGACTTGTATGTTGTCAAACCTTGAAGCAAACGTGAAAATACGTCCATTCTCGTAATCACGATCATCTCGTACTATCTTATGGATTTTCCTACTCTTCACAGCTGATTGATCCGCTGTGATCTGTTCTTTGAGTATGGCATAGTTTTTGGCAGTCGCCTCAACTAGATTAAGTTGTTTAATCTCGTCCTCCAGAGTTTTTATTTCAGTCCGGAGTTTAGCACACCTCCTATCTGCATGAGCTATGAGTATCCTCATCATGTTAAATGAGGAATTGTGTAAGTTATCCTCCCATTCTGAGAGCAGATCTGGATCTAAATCATCGAAGCTGGGAAATGTCAGGATCCTAAGCCCTCTGGGTACTTTCTTGTTCTCCAGATACCTTTTAAGAGTGACCCCGTCCCACCACTTCGATAGCTCGTTTTTTAAGTCTTTCAAGTTTTTGGAATTTCAGTTTCAACCCTTCCTTTTTGTTGCCAATATTCGATACTACTGACTTGATTTCGCTATTCTGTTTGAAGAGGTCTTTCGCTAGCTCCTCCCTGTCATCATCAAAACTCATCTTTGTTTCTAAATGTTTGAGAGCGTATATGTGCGTCAAGCGTGCAATCGACCCTGAAAAAGTCTATTAATAGATACAGCAAGCAGCTGGGTCGCAGAGTATTGCACCGTCAGGACAAGTCACAACGAGTAGTCAAATACTGCCCACCTCAAATGGCCAGCTGCCACATGACCACAAATCACAATATTATTCACAGGGGTATGAGAGCCAATATAAGCAAGATGACAATTAAAAATGTATACAATAAATAAATTAAATATTGAGTCCACGTCGTAGCTTGTATTCTTTAGTTGTTTTTATTCATAATTAGTATTCAACACAGCCAACGCGTTTCGCCCAAACATGGGCTTCTTCAGGGCTGTAATATCATACAATATAAAAATATTTTATTAAAAGATATCAATGTTTAGTAAGGAAATTTTTTTAATATTTAAAATAAACCCAAAGTTGTAGCCTACCATTTTAAAATTGCAAACTAATTAGTGACTTATTTATAAAGTGCAATGATGACGAAAACCAAATACCCTATAAAGTGCAACATATGAAGTGTAATAAAGGAGGAGACTTAAATTGAGAAAAGGGTGAACAGTCTGAACACCCATATTTACAAGTGGTGAAAGTGAGTCATTGTGTAACAACTGCCAATTTACATTAATAAATACAGAAGAAGAAAGAGAAACCACAAAGTCTCCCAAGACACTGTGTTTGAGAAAAAAGAAGTGAGCGAAGAAAGGGCTTCACGAGAATGCCAGGTTGATGTAAATAGCGCTTACCAAGGCGAGTATGAATAAGCGCGCCACAAGGTACAATGCGCGTCCAAATTGAATTTAGTCCATCAAGGGACAAAGGAATTTAAAAGATAAAGAACCTGGTAACAAAGAGGAAAGATCCATATGACTAAAGATTCAGGTCAATTGAAAAAGTAAGAATAGTGCAACAGAGTTGATTGGAATTTTAAAGTGCATAAATTTATTTTTTTAAATGATCAATATTAGGGCTGTATTGGAAGTGTATATTAATCAGCAGCGTTAGTAACGATAGAACCAGAAATACGTTTTCAGTAATTACGCAGTTCGTTCGTCTTTATAAACAATTAATGTTCATCAACATGGCATATATAATGGATAAAAGTCACCGAAGTTACCTCTATCTGTGTCTTTCCCTCTTTCTGCTCCCTCTTTTTAGCACGTATGAACTATTAAGGATCTTTTCACTTCTACCATTTTGGCTCTCGCGTTGGATCGACCAGCGTGAAGCTAACAATTTTTGTCGCGCGTTTAAACTGTCGCGCGTTTAAATTCTGGTCCATTTATATAAAAAAACTTTTTTACATCAGTTTGGTTTACATTGGAGTATCGTTTCTTGTGTTTTCATTTTTTACATTAAGATACAGTGGTTCTACATGTCCTCCTTTTACTCACAGTTCTAGATACACATGCATGCTTATATATTTTATTTTACTGTTACTAGGTCGCCCAGTTGCTATTGGTTATAAGGTTCACTAGCAACATGGCGGGTTCAGTTCTTTGGTGTACGTTCTAGCTTTGGTTTCATCAAGTTGGCCCCTAACCCGGAAGTACCTAACCGGAACCTTACTTATATTGGTTTTGTGTTATTGCTTCCGCATTACTCTTTTCATCGAGCGCGGAATTGCGCCATTATTTGCCCGAACACGGAGCACCTCGATCAAGTAAGTCTTAGGACTGCAGTTAGCGGTTTACATAGATACCGGGCTGCGGCTGCCTCTTTTGGTATATATTTTTTTACTTTGTACTGTTATCGTGTGGATTTATCGTCATATATTAGTTTTTGTTTTCTTTGTTATATTAATGTTTATCGGTTTTCTAGCCGTAGCTCTTGGTCATTGAGGTATTGGAAGTCTTGCTTTTACATCAGTACTTTACGAGACTATTTGGTAGTCGCTTGGCCTAGGACAAGGCGTTGCTTTCTCCAGTAGCTCAGTTTTAGTTCAATTTTCCCGCTCCCCCAGTATGTTAGGTACACACTCCTAAGGCGCTTTATAGCTCTCGCCCACTTTTGCTTGCATAGTACATGTTTCGCATACTTAGGTTAGGGTGTCTCTTTAGAGTTTTTTTACGTAATGTATTTTAGTTATTTTAGTCTGTTCGTTAATTGAACAGTTTATCTTTTATTTAGATATCTTTATATAACACCACGGAACGGCACAAGGGAGGAAATTGTTTGTCCTCCAATTTTCTTGGACCATCTATTTGCACTAACATTTTAAGGTTAGTGAGCTCTACTTTGTTGCACTATTCTTACTTTTTCAATTGACCTGAATCTTTAGTCATATGGATCTTTCCTCTTTGTTACCAGGTTCTTTATCTTTTAAATTCCTTTGTCCCGTGATGGACTAAATTCAATTTGGACGCGCATTGTACCTTGTGGCGCGCTTATTCATACTCGCCTTGGTAAGCGCTATTTACATCAACCTGGTATTCTCGTGAAGCCCTTTCTTCGCTCACTTCTTTTTCTCAAACACAGTGTCTTGGGAGACTTTGTGGTTTCTCTTTCTTCTTCTGTATTTATTAATGTAAATTGGCAGTTGTTACACAATGACTCACTTTCACCACTTGTAAATATGGGTGTTCAGACTGTTCACCCTTTTCTCAATTTAAGTCTCCTCCTTTATTACACTTCATATGTTGCACTTTATAGGGTATTTGGTTTTCGTCATCATTGCACTTTATAAATAAGTCACTAATTAGTTTGCAATTTTAAAATGGTAGGCTACAACTTTGGGTTTATTTTAAATATTATTTTTTTTTTCCTTACTAAACATTGATATCTTTTAATAAAATATTTTTTATATTGTATGATATTACAGCCCTGAAGAAGCCCATGTTTGGGCGAAACGCGTTGGCTGTGTTGAATACTAATTATGAATAAAAACAACTAAAGAATACAAGCTACGACGTGGACTCAATATTTAATTTACTTATTGTATACATTTTTAATTGTCATCTTGCTTATATTGCCTCTCATACCCCTGTGAATAAAATCGTATCATCAAGCATATCGCCGTTTTGCAGGGAACATCGCTGGAAAACCAGCGATGTTCCCTGCAAAACGGCGATTTCCCCGCTATCACTGGAATTTACATCGCCCTGGAGAAACGCGATGTATTAATAACACGCTAACAGGGCGATAAATTCCAGCGATAGACGGCGATAAATACAAAAGCGCTAAGCGCGCTTTGTGTTATTCATCGCCGTCCGTTGCTGATATGCCCCCAAATGCTTTCTCAGCATTCAGTACCATGGCTACTGCCACAGCCATCAGTATGCGAAGGTTGTGTGCCGGTGGTCAATGAGGAACACAATCTGATTGTTGTGGAAGCACCAACCTCTGTATTAGGGACTGTAGTCAATGTGCCATGATCTTGGTGAAGATCTTATTGTCCATTCAATTATGAAAGTGGTCTATGTAAGCCAGACTTACTGTGTTTGCGCCCGTCTTCTGCAAGACCGCAATCACTGCCTCAAGCATTGAGGGGGGCAGTCTACCATTGGCTATTGTCTCAGTGTACGATGTTAATAGTTTGGGAGCCAGTATGTCAGAAACTTCTACATAAAATTCCACTGGGAAGCTGTCGCTCCCCAGGAACTTTCCTTTTGCGAGTGCAGCAATTGGCAACTTCGCATCTTCCTTCGTTATTGGGGAGTTGAACAGTTTCCACAAGGACCTTTCTATCCAGGCTAACGGGACATTATCCAGATAACGTCTTATGTCCTGGTCCCCATGTTGCAACCTTAAAGTATATAACTGTTCATAGTATAAACTGTTAAGATATCCTCTGCTTTTTTTTTCAATTTGCCATCCTCACCTGTCACAGGGGTCTATGGTAAGTGGTCAGTGTTCCTCCCCAACACCCAGGGAAGTGTCCTGCCTGGGTCTTTCGCCTTGGCCAAAAATCCTGGTTCCTCTGTGTTTCCCCAAGTATGGTACTTCCCTTTCCGAAGTCTCCCAAAAGTACTCTGGAGTTTCTTGAATTCTAGACAACAAGACCATATCTTTACAGCTCTCATCATCTATTTCAAGCTGCTTGATATCCTACTATAGTATACTTAATCTTGTGCGTAACAACTTTAATATTCCAGCCACCTTGGAAATACAGACACCATACATATAAGCTTTGAAAGCACCCCATAGGGATCCTGTATCTGCCACAGAACCTTCATTCTATTGCAAGTTTTCCAGTATTTATTTATTATTTATTTATTTGAAGGTTTTATAAAGCGCGAACAAGACCCTCGTGGGTCTCAGAGCGCTTTACACATGTTAAAGAATAGAGACATATACAATCGATATTATAATATTCGAGAAAACACTACAAGATATGGCAGATCCCCAATGAGGGCGGGATCGCCACAATGATAGGACAGATAAGTCAAACAGTAATATAACAAGCAAGCCATAATCACCGATGAAGTTGATGAGTCCTGATAAGCAAAGAGAGAAGACTTCCAAGGATCTATGGCAGAAATTTGTTCATGAGTAGTAGTTTAACTTCTTTCTTGAAAGATGCCGTTGAGGGATTCAGTCTAGTTTCAGGGGGAAGGGAGTTTCAAATGCTCAGGGCGATGCCAGAGAAGGTTCTCTTGTAAGTTTCCTTATTAGAAAATCTCTGTGATTTCAGCAGTAAAGTGCTGAAACTTCAAGAAGGTCTGGAGCCCCCAGAGAGTTCAAGCTTCTGAGTGAGATATCTTAGGGTATTGAAGTGTTGGGCTTTATGGGTCATGCATGCAATTATCAGCTGAATTCTTGCTTCGTAGGGGATTTCAGATCCGGGGTGATGTGGTTGTTTCTTTTTGATCCAGTGATGAGCCTTGCCGCAGAGTTGAGGGAGGCCCTTAAGGGGGCAGTTTTGGATTTGGACGGGCCGGCTAGGGTTACGCTTCCATAATCCCGCCTGGGAATCACTAGGGCTTGGACTGCAGAGTTGAAGTCCTTGGGGGTAGGAAGGGTTTTAATTTTCTTAAGATGTTCATTTGGAGGTTGGCTCCTTTGGTGGCAGCACTGATGTGCACGTTAAGGTTCTTGTCAAGAGATATTGAGGCAGGCAGTTAAAGGCTGTTCGTTGCTTCATCCATTTGTTAATGACGGGTGCCTGATTGGGTGGGGCAATAAAGAGGAATTCAGTTTTGAGAGTGTTTAGTTTGAGGTGGTTACATGTCAGCCAGTTTTGGGTTTTTTGTAGGGTTAAGTTAAGGGCTTTGACGTCTTCAGGGGAGGAAATTTTCAGGTATAGTTGGGTGTCATTGGCATGCATGTGATAATGGATGTTGGATGAGTTCAGAATTATTGTTAGTGGCTACATTAACAGGTTAAAGAGAGTGGGTGAGAGGGAGGAACCCTGTGGAACCCCTAAGGTGACAGGCGCGGACTTAGACAGAAACTGATTAACCTTGATTTTTTGGGTTCTGTTTTGGAGAAACTAGGTAAACCAGTTTAGGACGGTCCCTGAGAGTCCCATCCTACGTTCCAATAGGTCTTGTAGGTATTCGTGCTTAACCGTATTGCATGCTGAAGATAGGTGGAGGAGGATAAGAAGGCATGATTAGTTTTGATCCAACATTTTTAGCGCATCATCCACTATATGTGTAAGTATCAATTCGGTACTGTGCATTGGGTGGAATCTAGATTGGAATTGATCAAGAAGACGGAATTGATCAATGTGATTACAGAGTTGGATGTGTACATACTTTTCAAGGAGCTTCGCCAGAGTTGGAATGTTGGAGATGGGGCGAAAGTTATTTAGGTCCATGTGATCAGCCGTTGTTTTTTTTAGGATAGGGGTGACCTGCCCAGACTTTAGGCACTTTAGTGGGAGTCTCAATAGTTTAATCTCATTGAAGAAGTTGGGGGTAGCGGGTAGTTGTAGTTGTTTGAGGGTTTCAGACCAGCTAGAATTTTGAGAATGGCATTTACTTCAACGGTTATGCAGGAGTTCCACTAAGCGTTGTCTTTGAGGATGTGCTCCAGTCGACATGAGGGTACAGCAATCCGGGAAGGAGAAGGGCTGGAGTGAGGCGAGAGAGGACAGTGATCCAGTGCCCTCTGCAGATCAGATCTGATATTTTCCATCTTTTCAAGGAAGAAGGAGGCAAAATCTTTGCAGTTTGGTAGCGGACTGGATCCTGATGGGGTAGGGTTGGGTAGGCCATTAGATTGAAGTTTAACAAGTTCCAATAGTTTTTTTGGTCGATTTCCAGCTTGATCTAGTTGTGTAAAACTTGCATGTCTGTTTAGGAGTATTCAATCATTATCACTTACTGCCAATTTGTGTCTCCGATCACCATCGGTGGCAGTTGGACTGTTGGCACCAGACTTGTCCTACAACTTGGTCGAAAATGAGTCTACAGGAAGGTCAACACTGACTCAGGCTGGGTGAAAAAGTGTGCTTTCCCATTTTGCTCCACTTTCCGTTTTACCGGGAAAAGCATAGAATATTTAACAGATCTCTTACAAAGTTGTTTCTTGGCTACCAGAAAGGATTTCCAAGCCTCTTGCATGAGTAGTGTAAAGTCTGGGTAAAGCACCACGGGAGATCCATCATATTGAAGAATCAGGTGTTCCCTATTCAGTGTCCCTGTCACTATAATGTAGCAAGTGTGCTATAATCAGTGTGCGGTGTTGACCGAGCTGGGCCTAGGTGCCAGTGATCCACGATCTCTCTCACCAATAAATACTGTTGAAAATGAGTTATATCCAAGTAGGGATTCTAGGAGCTTTTCCACCAAAGTTTCCATGTTTGTTGGGTTTTCCGATTCAGCCACACCTATAATCCTTATTTCGACATGATCTACCTTCCAGGTCATTGTTTTTATGTTTCACAGTTTTAAGTTCTTTTGTTTAAGCCGCCAAGGTGGTAGCTGATGTTAGGGTGGTATCTTCCATCTCTGACAGCCTAGATTCAACTTCAACCAATCTGGTATTATGTTTGCCCAACCTTTACTTAAAATGGTGCATCCAAAGTGTGAGGTGATCGATTTTAGAGTCTTTGGTCTGCAGACTTTCTTTAATTTCTTTAAGTATATCCATCATTTCCAGGACCAAGGTTGCAAGCGGTGATTGTAGCTGTTCTTACTGTTGGCTAGTTCCCTTTTTTCTATCAATGCGTAGTATGGAATGCCTTTGATCTGTTTTCCCTATTGTGTTGTACCATTAAAGATATTGTGTTTGTCAGCAGATTCTCAAGCAACTGGTTCCAGTAGCACCCGGCACAGGGCTCTATAATGTCACACCACTCCCTGTGCCACAGTGCTTACTTTGTAAAAGAATGAGTACCGGTGTCCAAAGCTCTGCTCTTATGTGGCCAGTGCAATTAAATGTCGGCGTGATGAATACTAAAGCTGTTCAGTCCTAAATGCACCTTATGCCTCTTTAATCCACTACCAGACATTCCCTGCCCCTTACTCTCACTCGTGCAGGCTCCTGCTTTTTCCCTTAGTGGCGGTTTGCTGTCTTGCTCTTCCACCCTCTTTCCGCTCCATGCCTTTTTTCCCTCTCTTGCACTCAATAAATGTCTCATGCAGAAAAATAAGTGCTGGCCCGCAAAAGTAATCTCCCACTGGCAACCACCGACTCAAATTAAGCACTGCCGTGCTGTTGTCTCTTGCCCACGCAAAGCTGTCAAGTTTTGGGTTGATCAATTGCAGGGACGGATTCCAGTGATGCTGACGATTAAGTTGGTCTGATGTAATGTCTATCGCTAAGGGTTCACTCTATCACCCCACTCAGTGTATTGGAGAAACAGGCCACAAGCATATTATCTCAGGATTCTGCTCGCAAGTCTGATGGTTTGCAATCAGTACAATTTTATTCGGCTCGCTAGCACATACACCACTGTGATGGTGGACTCTATAACTCCTAATTCACCTTCCCTGGGTGGTTCCAGTCACAATGCAAGTTCCAGTGTTATAAGACAAGGTTTTATGAAAAGATTCAGAGATGGAGAAATCCCCCCTGCCGAGCCATTAGTCCACCAAGCACACTTGTCTATGCCCCACGGCCAGGCCCGGTAGCAGTCCACAATACAAGAAAGCAGCACCAACCAGATCACCCGCCTGACACTGGTCCGGCTCCGGCAGGCCACGATCTCTCACCACAGTGTTAATGCACCCACGCTCAGCCTTTCGCTCTTTAGGGTAATGTTCCAGAGACTAGGTACTAAGGTAAACATTTTCACTGGGAAGGGCCTGGTCCCTATATCCAACCCACGCTCCATCGTGGTCAACCTTAAACCTTACCCTTGTCCATGTCAAGAACAACCAGATGGCTGCAGTTGGCCTTTTTGGCGCTTTGAACTTTAAAATAAAATAAAAATAGCAACTCCAATTCTACTGATTGGATTTTCATTTTGGTGTCATTTTATTTATTTAAATTTCGATCTGACATCCTCTTTTCAGGGTAGATCACTTCCTTGGTCTGTCCTTCAGGGACTTTGCAGATGTGATGAATCCCGAGGCACCAGCAGTTATGTTCCAGGTTCCCAGCTGTTGAGTCCTCACCCTCTCTAGATCCCTCCATGCCTGCAAGGCCCAGCCAGACAGGGATCGGTAACCGGCTCGCAGCTTCATTAGTATAATACGCAGCACCAATATGCCTCAGCAACTGATAGTGTGTTGCCTGGGTAGGCCCCAAACAGTTGCTGTGCACTCTTGGCTCCCCTAATCGATCCCAGCAGGGCAAAGTCCTCGTACTCCACACTGGTCAGTGTTGCTTCCTTCCGAACTTTAAATCCAGCAGAGATGGCTGCCAGAGCAAGAAGGAGGAGCTCAATACTGCAGCTTTTTGCAGCAGGCCTGGAGAGCTCGCCTACAAGGCAGCCATCTTCGTTTATGGCTCTCTAGCGCCAAAGGTGGTGCTTTTTAAGCATCTCTTCTGACTCTGGCTTTGTACCTCGCATGCTATTGCTTTTTTTAGCTCCAGAAGGGGCATATTAATTTACTTCCTAGGAGCAGCAAACAAAAAGGATAAAAAGACCAAGCGCCAGTGCAGGTTAAGGGAGATTCCTTGAGATTCAGGAACACTAACAGCCAATCAGCTAGTGCTGATTGACCACACAGCCAACCAGGCCATGAGGGCGGGGTCTTTCAGATAGGCTGTGCTTTCTAGCTCTGGTACAAGCTGAACATTTTCAACTTTGAGCAGGCGGTTCATTCTGATACCTACTACCAAATAGCAACCATTTCCTTACAACTACTGTGCAGCATTTCTCTATGCACTAACACCAAACAGACTTGGGACACCAGCCACTTGGCCCTCCTGGTCTTGCAGCCCCTGGAATCTCTATCCCAGGCCTGCGCTCACTAAGAGACTTGGTACAAACTGACAAATGGAAGTGCCACCAACCTGTGCTGTACCCAGGCTACCTCTTCACTTGTCCAGCATTAACCACACTCTGCACTCAGTAAGCCCTCCAATCCAATTGAAGGGCCTGATTCACAAAGGTAAACTTACACTTTGTGTAAGTTTACTATTTTTTTGGTATTCACAAACTACGAGTTTAATTTTACTAATAGTAATCTTATGACTGTTAAAACTCTGCATTCATTATGGAGTCTCGGTACATAAAAAGATAGGCCTGTCCTATCTGTGTATGTATGGAGTTCTCCACCCCAACTGCAGTCATAAAATTCAGCCATACTTCATTTAGACGCCCTAAGGCTCTAATAGGCTGATGGGCTCAGACAGAGTTAATTGCGTCTACCAGTACTCAAAGGCCTGTAGGACCAAGTAGATGCGAGTCAAGTCAGGTTGTAGTCCTTGAAAGGCAGTGTAGGCTTTTTCGAAAGTCGATCACAGGTTAGGGTGATGCCTTCGATAAGCTGATGGAGCTTGAGGAATGTCAGCCTGTAAGTTAGGTCTGTAACTTGGCTTTGTTTTTAAAAAGTGTTCATGTTCGCTTAATATTGTTGATTTTAACCATTGGAAAAACTGCTTTATATTATAAAGTGCCTTTCCGTGTTAAATCAAGTCCCTATAAGCCTTTTAAACACATATGACCAATACCACACGTATTGGATGTTACCATCTTTGGGTGGTGTACCCCTAAATGTTTGCCTTGACTGTATTTGCTGGCTGTAAAACTATATGCACTTCATCCCCGCTAACCAGGAGTAAAGTGCCTGTGCTCGCCATTTTAAAAGGCATAATGAAATTGTCGCACCCTTATTGGCATTTTTAACTTACCAATAAGTTCCTACTGTTTGGTACCTAAAGTGTACCCAGGGCCTGTTAGCCTGTTAGTTAAATGTCACCAGTAGGATGCAGCACACATTGTGCCACCCAATGTCATGACAGGACAAACATCACTGTAGGCCTGCCGTGTGTTATACAGTGAAGCAGGTTTTAACTGCAAATTTGACCTATCAAAATTACCCCTTTTGACAGACCTAAACTCTCCTTTAAATATTAATAATTCACCTCTAAGTAGGCCTTCCTATTCATTAAGGCAGAGTGCCTAGTATTTAAAAGTAGGACATATAAAAGTTTAATGTTAAACATGTCCTTACAGTGAAAAGGCCCAAAAGGCTAGCTGTTAGGAAAGCATTGGAATACAATATTAAATTGAATAATGCTATGTCCACTTAGGAAACAGCTACAGAGTTAATTTTTGGACTTTTAAAAATATTTATTATAAACCCAATTTATTGGTAAAGTTGGATTTGTAATAAATATTTTAGAACAGGCACTTGTAAAAAGTTTCCTGTTGCCTGCCTAAAGCCTCTAGAAGCCCATTTGCATAAGCTTCCAGCTATCACTCAGGAGCTGATTAGCCGCCTTGCCTAGGAGTGAACATGCTACCAGAGCTGAGACACAGTCTTTGGATGTGGGAGGTGTTCTGTTTATCTGGCGGGCTGATCATCAGGACTATGCCCAAAATGTAATCCACTTCAAAGAGGCATACCCTCCTGTAGGAAGGTGGAATTTGACTGCATGGTTACCCCCATTTTTTTCCTGGTGTTTTGCTGGTTTTTGACTAGTCTGACTGTCCTGCTAATCAGGACCCCAGTCTATCTGCTTACTCCCTAAATTGGTTGTGCATGTACTTTAGGTACACTCCAGATTGGATTCTGGGGTACCCTTATAAGTCCCTAGTATATGGTATACTATGTACCCAGAACATAGGTACCCCAGAGGCCTCCCAGGGGCTGCAGCATGTATTATGCCACCCCTGGGAGACCATTCAAAATGACACCACAGGTCTGCTACAGCAGCCTGTGTAAGGTGGTGCATGCACCCCTTACTTAGATATAGGTTCACTATATCTATCCTAATCACTGCACATATAAACCTATCAGTCACCCCTATGGCAGGCCTTATCAATCCTGAAGGCAGGGTGCTGGGTTTTATGTGAGAGGGTGCCCCTGCATGAGCAGAGCCCCTCTGCAGCCTTCGGAACCTATTCTCCGGGGTTGTCTGTGATGCAGCCAACCATATATACTTAAGTGCATTATAACCTAGCGGTAAATGCTAACTTTAAAACGGCTGCATGGAAACATGTCGTGTTTGGTGTCAAACACCTTGGAATCATACCTCCACACCAGTAACTGGTGTGGGAGGTATGATCCCACCCTCCTAGAGGGAGAAATATGACAACACCGGTACACCCGGTGCCAGCTTGCTTGACACTGGCATCACAAAATGGATGCTGCCAGCCACAGACACGAGTCTGCCCTCCTGCTGCTGGACGACACTCCGGCAGGGGAAGGCTTGACAATAGGTTTCCTGTCACAGGGAGGTGTGACCACCTCCCAGACAGGCTTTAGTGTATTGGGGCTGGATGGGTGCACTCTCAGAGTGCTTTGATGTCTGCACTGGGGGCACATTTGGTGTCCCTGTGCATAGTCCAGCTCAAACTGGTTGCAGGAGCCTTTTGCTCCTGCTCTGGCGCGAAACTAGACAAAGGACATGGGTGTAGCCATCCCTCTGTCCTGGCCCTCCCATAGGTGGGTCCCCAGAGTTAGTCACACCCCTTCCTTGGGTATGAAGTAGGAACCCCTGGCTACAGGACTTTGGATTTTACCTGGACTAAACTCTGCTACAGAAACCAAGTGCTTCAATGATCTGCACAACGCTGGATGACTGTAGAATCTCCCTTGGAGTAAAGGAGTTACTCCCCTGCTGAGCAGGCACCTAAATGCATCTGACCGGTTTGCATCTACGAAGCTCCTGAAGGACTCCAAAGATTTCTGCAATACAGGAGGTGGGTTCCTGTAGTCTCTGAGGTCGATCTGCGCTCTCAGCAATTCTGAGGCCCGTATCCCTCTTGGTGACCGTGCAACCTGAACCCCTGGGCACCGTGTACATTTGCAGCAGCATATGCTTTTTGGTGACCCCTGAGGCTGTGCTTTGGGCTACTTGTAGTCCTGCCCCCGAGCAGTAATTCCACTGAAGATTTCCAGCCTACACTCCACGAGTGTTCCGTGGGCTGCCATTTGGTGATTCAGCTTGAGGTCCCTTTGCGATCCCTGGTCCGTTGGCCTGTGGGTCCCTGTGAAGGCAACTTTAAGTTTCAGTGGGCTTACCTGGTTGCTCCAGACGTGCCCTGACTCTCCATAGCTTGGAGAGTCCCCAGGACCTTCTGGTCCTCACAGAAGCATCTTTCCTCTGACCGCGTGGGTTGCAGTGGCCAAGGCTTGTTGGTGTTCAATCCGGACACTGACCCCCCAGCCCTCGACATCCTTTGTGGGACAGCTCGAATCCGGACTTTGGTCATCGCAGACATCTCCTGGTCCCCGTGGCTGCAGAGTCAAGCTTCACCTCTAAGCACCTGAAACACCCGACATCGGTGGACATTCGATTGCTCCGCTCCTGGTCACGTGAAGTGACCCAGACTTTGTTCCCTCTGCTTTCAGGTTCTTCTCATCTCCGATCCAGGCTTGGATCACACCGGACACTTTTCATCTTCCCGGCAGCAGCACTTTTCCGCAACACGCCATTGAAAACGACGAAGGTTTCCGACATCACTTTACCCCTATGCACCCGGCTCCCCCAGGATAGGTAACACGGGTACCTCAGTACTCTCAAGGGTGCTGGCCTTAGAACCTTCTATGTTTAGCTGGGTTTGCTTAAAGTTCGCTCCGAAGTGTCCTTAATCTGTAAATTTCCAACCGCGACTTTCCCATAGAGTTGTACAGAGCTCGCGTCTGTGTTCACACACTGCACCCGTCCTCCGTGGGTCCCCTGTGTCACTACTTTGGGTGGTTCCTTGGGGTCCCAGCGATTCTACGTGCTCTAGGCACTGTGTCCAGTCAAGACGTGGTTCTTATACCACTTTCTTAGTATATGGTTTGGTCTCCCCCTGGAGCCCACTGTGTATTGTGCTATTTACTGTCGTTCTAGTGATTTAATATTGTGTGCTTTGTTCTCTAATCTCATAAAGAGGTTAGTAGAGAGTGTTTAGTAATAAATACATATATTTTATATATACCTGGTGTGGTTCTCCTTTCATTTGGTCATTCAGGAGGTTATATACTGGTAAAACAACCTGCTTCACATTCCTTCAAGACTTAGCCTGAAGGCTGCTCTCCATAGCTACCACTAGGATAGCTTTCAATAAAGGTTGTCTTTAACCTAATTATCAATAAGGGTTGTTTGGACTGGTGCAAGGTGCCCACTTTAATTTGTGGACAGCATATGCCAGGCCAACTTCTCACACCTACCACAGGAAAATGTAGCTAAAACCTGGGCCGACCCCCTTCCTTTGACCTCCTGAGCCAGTCAGCCACATGGTCCAGTGGAAGAGGAGCAGTCCAGAGAACCGGCTTTGAGTCACTATAGATGAAGGGTTGCTCGTTTCCCTGACCATACTTCTAGGGTGGGCACAGGAGCTCTTCACAGGGGGAGAAATGTTCTGACATGTTGGGTTTGAGCAGAGAAGGACACTGTAGGAATGTTTGTAGTAAAACACACAGTAAGTGCTGCAAAAGTGGGTAGGGTCACCCCTGGGAACGTTTAACTCATTGTTTAGAGAGTGCCCAGTAGTGTACCCCACCCACAGACATGCACTGGGCATAAGTGTAGCCTCCCCAGTACCCTCCTCAGATCACTTATGGACCTGTGGAAGAACAGAAGAAGACTTAATTTGCTGTCTGTGACCCGAGAAGAGCTCTAAAGACTGAACCTGCTCTCCCTCTTGTACCCAGGACAAAGATGTGGGCTCCAAGGATCATATGGCTGACCTGTTTGGGCTACAGGGACACAACAAGCTTGAAGAGGCCTTTTCTTGCATTTACAGCTGACCAGTTATAAATGAACTTTCCATATACCCTGCTGCTTGCCTCTGCTGGAGTGACTCTTGAACCCCAAGTGATGTTCCCAAGGGCCTAGACCCTTGGCTGGTGTCAAAGTGTACTTGTCCTAACATTTCCTGTAACCTGGGACTTGGAAACTTTTTGCCAACTTTTTGCTCTAAGGACAGGTGGGTGCACGGACCAATCTGCCAAGCCACTCCGATGAAGGTGTGTTGGTCCAAGATTTAAGTTGCTCTTGCTGTGTTATTCTCCGCAGCACCAAATCTGATTTTTCAGACTTCACTACCAAATTATCGTAGGGGTGGGCGGAATTTGCGTAGTCGCGTTACGCAAATCTCCGCGAAATTGTTAAAAATCTCCGCGAGCACGTAGAAATTCCTCAAAGACGCAGAATTGCTTGTCCCGCCCGTTCGCGATGTGTTTTTGCGTGCTCGCGGGGAAATATATCGCTAACTTGCCCATGCGGTCGCTAATGGGCGTGGCCATCTTGTTTTTCACTTGTCCCGCCCACTCGCGATGGTTATTTCCTGTTCCGGGTCGCGTATTGCATGCTCCTGCCCGCTCACGATGCTTATTTCCAGTTCCGGGTCGCGTATTGCATGCTCCCGCCCGTTCGCGATAAGTATTTCCTGTTCGGGAACGCGTATTACGTGTTCGCGACGCTTTTTGCATGCTCGGGGGGGGAAATATTGCGCGAACTTGCCCATGCGGTCGCAATGTGCGCGGCCATCTTGTTTTTCACTCTATTGCTATGGTTCTGGGCCTGCTTTTCAATCCTCCCTCTATCTTTTCAATCCTTTGTTTCTGGAAACTTTTTTTTGATCTTTTTTATTTATTATCTATCTCTCTATTTTCCTGATTCTATATTTTGAGTTTTTTCTACTTTTTGTGTGTTTTTCACTACTTTTTCACTCTTTTTCTATTACCTGCTTTTTCATTTCTTTTACTTACTTTTTTAATTCCTACCTTTTCTTTTCCGCCCCACCGCCTACCCAGAACCATGGCAAAGGGCCACAGGGCTCGCCGTAGCCAGAGCCGTGACCGCCTTCCTTGTGGAAGGCGGCGCCAAAAAGGGGTGCAGGCACGGGCCTTATTTGGTGAGGCGGAGGTGGCCGCACTGCTTTTTTTTGTGCAGCGCCACCTCCCCTTAACCCTGGCAGCAGGCGGCAGGCCTGGGTCCGGGTACGGGCTCCGGGAGCGTCGGCAGCGGTGGGGCAAGGTGCGTCGGGCAGTGTTTCGCTGCTCTGGTGTCCGGCGCACCAATAACCAGCTGACGCACCGGTGGTCCGATATTCTGGACGGGGAGCAGGACCTGCTGGACCTGCTAGGAGTGGAGGTCCCGGGGCTTGGTGAGTAGCTATTTAATATTACTCCTTTGTGTTCTTCTGCTCTGTGTTATATATTTCGAATATTTTTTTTTTCCGACCAGCAAGAATTCTGCTGCTTACATTGCAGGTAAATTACGTTTAAAAATCTTCTGTGATTGTTATGACACAGGCGCTCGGCGCTACTAATCTTACTTGTTTGCAACTTTGCGCTTGCTTGGCCTGATGATTATGTAAGAGTTTACTTTAGAGAACTTAAGTTAGGTAATGCTAGAGAGACTCTAGTCCTTCCTTTGTCCTCCTGCCACTAAGAAGGGATAGTGGTGGATTGATAGGTTTAGTTACTTATTAGTTGGTAATTTTTAAGTGGTGTGCGTGACGAATCCTCTGTCACGTCACGTGCTGCTGAGTGCTGCTTACCCCAGTCCTTAGTAGAACCTTTTGTAGTTTGTTTAGTGAGTGTTAATAGGCTTATATCATCACTAGCAGAACATCAGCAGCAACCAACCAACAACTTGGTGTATGCAAAAATGTATGCATGTGTCCTCCATCTATGCATTTTTGAGGACTAAAATAAATGGAAATGCAGACTTACTGAACAATTGGCCCGTCTGGATTGGAATAGGTGGGCTAGGTCAGGTGGTACTTAGGCTTACTAGACGGTCCGTGAAACTCACAATACTACTAGTCGATCAGATTAGATAGGTCAATTTTATTGCAATTGTTGTTCACAAAAATGTCTCTTTCTTTATGAAATCTTACATGATCAGCACCCAGGGGCAAGAAGACGGGGTCACAGGCGGCGGGACAAGAACATCAAGATGCCTCCCAGGGCCAGGACCGCTCCTCTACTGAGGGCTCTGCTGCTGGCCCCAGTAAGTCCTCCAGTGGTTAATATTAATAATTATATTTCCCTAACTTTTCCTGCACCTTATTTTTTCCGAACTATTATTTCGGTTTCCTAATTCTATTTTTTACAAATTCTTCTTCGATCTAGACTATCTGTTTCTAAATTCTTGTTATCCCTGCCTCTAACTGCTTCTGCTATGACTCTCTGTACTACTACTATTAGTCTGTCTGTAGCTAAGCTTGCCCAGTTGGCCACTCTTTATTTAAAAGGTTTTAAATAAAACTCAGATTCACCAATAGCTCTAGCCATTGAGTCCAGTCCTTTGGGTTGTCCTCTTCTACTACTTCTAGTCTTCTTAATCTTGAGGCTTTTCGACAATTCCCACCAACAAAACGCCTAACCAGATTTTACTATTTTTGAAAGGATAGGACATACTACTACTGTTGTAGGGATTCTGCACATACAGAACTTTGCACAAGAAAATAGGACGTTGGTGATGGGAGGTTGGACCTTCCTCACACCTCAATCAGAAGCCACCACAATCCCCTGACCGACTAGTTATAGTGTCTCATTAGCTCTCCGAACCCCCCCCCAAGATACCCAATGAGTAGATAACCCAGAACATAACACTCCCGACCTCTCAGTCGCGGAAGCAATGCACACCCTTTCGCTCACTCACTCGTGTAAGTCCACACCAAGTACCACCGAGTCTATGTAAGTTCAAAAGGTTTATTTTCAACTGACAAGCTCTGTACGTTGTTCTATAATGCAGCAGCAACAGCAAAATGCATAAGATTAAAACACTAAACATTGTTACACTTAGTTACACGTACAACTACAAGTCCATAGAAGACAAAAGGCGAAATCATGATAACTGAACAGTGGTGAAAGAACCACCCTCCCCTTGGTAGGAATATAGTTTATATAAAATTATAAATGGAGATCTCTGAGTGAATTCTGGGGACCCCTCACCTTAGAAGAACCTAGTACTGGTTACATCATAAGCTCTGCAAAGCTCTGGTTCGTAGAAGGGAATCTTCCGTCTGTTATGAGAAAAATGGTGCTCGTTAGTATAGTGCAAGCATTTCTCAGTCGTGCCAAAAAGTGCAGTATTTTTATGGATAAGCAATATGGACTAACACCAGAACTCCATAACAAAGTGGCTTGTTTTTCGACCTTGTACGCAGCGCTCAGACAGTAGCAGTATGAGCTCATGTGGGCTCAAAGGCATCTCACACAACAAGCTGCGAGGTAACTTGCGCAAAAATAAAAGACACAAAGCTAAAATGGTTGCATGGCTCAGGGTAACTTAGCAAAGACTAGAATGACCCTAGGGACCATATAACACTACTAGTGTCTACTCTACTACCTGATTTGTACTAGTGATGTATGTTGTATATGTATTATGTATGTATTAACTTTTTTTTCAATCTTGCTAGTGAAAAATAGGGAGAGGTGTATATGGCATCTGAAAAATGTGTAATGTTTTTTCTAGGCGTACTACCGACCACCAGTACCGGGGCCAGCGGCGAAGGTGACGCGGCCGCTGAGGGTGCAGGAGGAGATGCGGCAGTTGCAGGAGGAGCTGCAGGGGGTGAGCCAGCAGCAGTGGCGGGCGGTGGTAAGTTATATTCCTAATCCTTACTTATTGACATTACACTCGCTGCAAGGGTGTAATGTATACTGTACTGTTGAGACTTAAGTAAGAAGTTGTTGTGAACGGTTGAAGAAGACACCCTTTACTTAGCATTAGCAATAGCATTAGCGGCGGGAGTGTACTGTTGAGTAACCAATGGCCTCTTCTATCTGACTTCAACTCAGCTGTGAAAGTTTTATGGAGAAGGCTAAAAGTCAGATCAGATGACCTTGATGGATGGGTTGAACGAAAAGGGAAAGAAGGGTGGAAGGAGGAAGGACGGGCGAGATTTAATATTTATGACTGGCAGAGAAGGATACGTGGGATGCATGCATAAGTGTCTGATAGGAATCAGATGCATGGGTGGTGGAATGCCTGAAACTCCCACAAATGTTAGAGGCCGAGGTAGTGGGAGGATAGATACATACCACAAATGTTATGTACTGTGCTTGCTAGTGCTACTGTGCCACTATGTGTAGAATTAATTTGTCTTACTGCTTTGCTAAGAGTATATTTTACAATAGTCTTGTTTTTTCTTCTTGATATAGCTACTCCTTCCAAAGTGAAAGTAGACAGGAAGGAGTTGGCAGCCAAGGCCCGGCGCCGGAAGCTGGAGGCCATACAAAGTGAATACCAGCGGCTGGTGGTTCTGGAGGAGGAGGAGGCGGCAGCAGCTGCAGCCTCCTCCAATGCCCCGGGCCCCAGCCACCCCCCTCCAGTGTTAAGGCACCACCGTCTGGCAGCCGCCCGCCGCCGTACTTCATTAAATAGCACTGCTGCCCCCCCCCCCCTGTGGATGCAATTGCCGCGCATTGAAGCGCCGCGTGGCCCGTCTAGAGGAGCGTATTCGAGTCCTGGAGAGGCGAGCCCGCTGATGAACAGACCCTGTTGATTGCCCTTTTTTTATTGCTTATTTTGGTGGGTGGGAATTGGACGTTGGGGTTTTCACTTTTGGACAATTGGACATTTAATTTGTTGGACTTTTTCGTTCCGGGCAATGGACATTGGTTGGGGTTAGGGAGAGGGGTGGGTCAGGTGTTGTTGTGGGATTTTTTTTACATAGTTTATTTTTGTTAGGGAATTAAATTATATATTTATACTTTATATATGATGTTGTTAATGTTTTGTGGGTGGGGTTACTGTTTTACGTCACACTGTTTCCTTGCTGGTGCAGGGCCACAGCCAGTGTTTGATTAAAATAATTGGCTGACTTAGTAAGACACAAACAGATAGATGCGGTACCCCTCACTGAGGGACTTGTCCTACTAGTACTGTCAGTCTCTCCTCCTAGTCTATGCATTCTGCAACTGGACTCAAAGGGGTGTGTGAAATAGAATTAATGAAAAAATGTCCATTATTAATTATGCCTCCCCCAAACTTCTTCTCTTACCTGTGCTTGATGGTTAACTTAGGCACGGCGATGGCTGCATGGTGATGATGGTTTTCTTTTCCAACATGCCATGGTTGTGGTGGTAGTAGTAGTAGACCCTGGCAGTAGCATTTGCAAAAAAAAGAAAATGAGACAGTCAGTCGCCTGAGAGAGACTGTGGGAGGAGTAGTAGAACGAAGTACAGTACGGAACTTACTGCCAAACAATAATATGCCAAAATACAATAAAACATAATGGTGGCGGGGATAGCCTAGTACATAGAGTTACAAACTCTAGCTGTGTCGAGTCACTCGACTAGGCCTACAGTACACTTGACACAAGCGTAACCGTTAGTGCTGTGTAGGAGGATGACAACAAATCCAATCGATGCCGCCAATTAATGCTGATGGATTAGGTTCCTTTGGTAAAAAAATTATCTCACAAATATACTGCTCATGGGTGGGCAAGCAGAAGAAGATCCTCGCCCTGCCTTGAAATTGAATTAGTGTTGCTTTTGCCACATCCGCCCCAGCAAGCGTGTGATAAATTATTGGTGTACATTTAATTTTGTCACACCTCAATAAGTCACACAGCCCGGGGGAAGAGGGTTAGGGTTTGATGAATGGTTGGGAAGGGGGTTTGGGGAAAGGTTTGACAAAGAAAAACAGTACGCATGGACAACAACAAAACACAATCTTGGCAGACAACCATATCCATAAATCTGTTAAGGGAGAAAAAGGAAATGCATGCATGATGATGATAACTTGATGGTTAATGATAAGTAGTACTTACTAACTACTACTAGACAATTAGACAGTACAGGGCAGCAGTATATTATGCAATTTGCCTTGCCTGTCTGCCCTCCGAGAGACCCAAATTACATACAGTTTCTGTTCTGTTGTACCGGCCCGGGCTTAAAGATAGCAAAGAAAATTCAAAAATAGCTGTAGGGATGAATTGAATTATAAGCAGAGAGCAAACATAATAATAACAACAACACACAGTAGTAATGATTGAAGACAAAAAATGAATCAAATTATTTAAAAGATGATGAAAGTTGATACTGTTACTGTATGTTATCCTGGTCAAAATGGGGAGTTGCATCTCGGCATTCCTCTTGGCCCTCCCTTCCATGGACGCTCCGGCCATCAATCTTGGGTGACGCCACTGCCTGCCTGGCAGATGTAGATTCATTGGTAAGGTAAGTGAGAGTTGTTTTTCCCAGTATAGCACAGGGTAAGGGCCGGCCTGTAATTGTAGATGGAAAAACAAAATGGATATTGAAAAATCAAGTAGAAAAAAAATGCATAAATTACGGTGGAGTGCAACAAGAACACTTTCAGAGGCGGCATGGATACATCATGTCTACTCTAGTCTGTTTCCAGCATTAACCTCCAACAACAACAGGACAGAGCAGGCCCACAGCACCCGTGACCCATCCTCCATTTAGCGTACATTTTTTGACAGAGGCAGACAAAGCAGATATACAGCAACATAGCATTTTACAAATTAAGTGACTAAATCAATGCCCCGCTGTCAGTCATACCACCACACTCGACTCCACCACTACACAGACATGTAGGTCTGCAGTGGTTGTTGTTGACTTGTTTACCTTTTATGCCACTCATGAAACGCCCTGAGTTATTCCATGAATCATCTCGGATCGTACTGAGTGACTGCGAAGATATTATGTCACTGTGGTCATCATCATGGTGTGTTGTCCAACTCAGTGTGCAGTGTAAAGATTGAGTCCCCTTTCCATATTCAAAATGCAATGGATCGGCCTGCAGTAGAAGTAGAAATTTGTTATTAAAAAACAAGAATGGAAACAAACATTGCATTGAGTTACTTTTAGTGTGTAGATGTAGATTAGATAATAGTACACAATGAATTAACTTCATGCACTACAAACAACAACAACACAAATCACTCAGTCAGCGTCCAATGCATGTCATCATTCATTACCTGTTCCTTCTCATCTTCAGTTAATGGGCAGTCTCTCTCGGCTTGGAAAGGAGGATAGCTATAGTAGTCATCATCATGTTCCACTTCTTTTGGAGAGACTCAACGAGGCAAGATTTTCTTTTTTCTTCGATTATGCTACATCCAATCATCATCTGGCTTGAGGGCAATAGATTTAGGGCGATTCAGGAGGATGGAGGAGCAGGACTCGGAGGAGTGGACTGAATGAAATGCAGACAGCTGAAACTCATATATGGCAATAAAAGACGAAGACGGTGGTGATGGATTTGTTGTGATTTGAAGTTTTCAACCAGAAAGACAGACACACAAATAAAAGTAAATAAGGGAGGACGACAGTAAGAAGTGGAAGCCTAGTTGTCAGGGAAGTATAGCTTGTCCTCAAACTCTGGGGGTTCAACCAGAAGTAGGTAATCAGCATCTAACACGCTACTTCCGTCACCTGAGCCGCTGTTCTCATCTTCCTGCGTTGATTCATGTATTGTGTAATTCGGTGGTATAAATTGCTGATTCATTTTGATCATGGTTAACATCTCCACGTTTTTGGGTGAGAGACTGGTCCTTTTCACTGTTACAATGAAACCAGCAGCACTGAAAACACGTTCAGAAGAGACACTTGTGACAGGGCAAGCCAGATAGTTTATCGCCAGCCTGCTGAGCACTGGCCATTGGCCCCTTTTGCCATACCAATACCGCAATGGGTTTTGATCAATGTAGACCTCTGTTGGGTCATCCAGGTAGGCCTGGACCATCCGGTCAATGTTCAGGGGTGCTACACTTTGTTCGGCCTCTTTTGTCTTTGCATCAGCACTGGACCTAGCAAGTCCTTGCTGTAAATACCAATCCTGTGCCGTTTTTACTGGGGCTGATGATCCGGTTCTTGCTGTTGTCGATAGTGTTGGTGTTGGTGACAGCTGTGAACCAAATGCACTGCCCTCAGGCTCTGAAGTTGAACTTGACGCCGGATGCCCTGCTGCAGTACTTGTGGGTTTGAGGCCTTTAATTACCAGCCGTTCATTTTCCAATTTACTGGCTGCCTCAGCTATCTAAGTTTTGTACCGGGCAACATCCACTTCTGAAAAAGGGAGTAATGTCTTACTGTTCAGTGCCAATTTGTACCCTGGATCCAGAATTGTGGCACAAATGTAATGTTCTTGTGACAAAATCTTAGTTTGCACCCTTGCATTTTCAGTTAAGCGACATGATAAGCTCTCCACCAACTCATATGCTTCTTTTTTTTCCTCCACACCTATGTACGCTTCAGACACCTCCTTCAGCTGTTGCTCTAGCATGTGCAACAATGGGATAGCCTGGCCCTTAGTACAGTCCTCCTTGCTGACTTCACGTGTGAAGACCTCGAAAGGAAGAAGCCTCTCTGTAAGAGATTTAACTAGGCACCATTGGTCCATCTGAAGGGTCATGCCTTTCACAGTAGCATCCGCCCTTCGCATGACATATTCATTGATTGGTCTGTACTGCTCAAACAGATGGTCAAGCATGTAATACGTTGAGTTCCAACGTGTTGCCACCTCCTGGATGAGTGCTTTGACTGGCATTCTATAGTCACGTTGAATGATCCTCAGCTGCTTCCGGGCTTTAAAAGAATGGCTGAAATGAGTGCATATTCTGCGGCAGGTGGTCAGTAAGTTGCTGACTATGGGTTCTTTTTCAGAAAGTCTTGAACTATAATGTTAATGCAGTGCGCCAAACACGGGACCCTGAAATAGGCACCAACCTCCATGGCCTTAAGTACATTACTGCCATTATCCGTGGCAACAAAACCAATGTTAAGCCCTCTTGGGCGCAGCCATTCAAAGACCTTGCTGTTAAACTCTTCCAAAATGTTTGCAGCAGTATGAGATTTCTCCATGGCGAACATGGCTACAGTTGCATGTTTCCGAGAAGCATTAAAAATCTCAGCTGTGTCAACAGCACCTACTTCAGATAGCTTTTCTCTAACCCCCACAAAAGAGACCCAGTGTGCAGTGATGCACATGTAATCAGTGGCTTGGCAACTGGTCCACATGTCTGTTGTCAGGTGGATTTTGTGAACAGCACTCTGCTGCAAAGCTTGTCCAACCAATTCCAGCACATCATGATGTAGTGCTGGAACAGCAACTCTGGCGAAATAGGACCGGCTGGGAACCTTCCATTTTGGGCAGATGGCTGACACAAATTCAAGGAAACCCACCCCTTCCACAAATGAAAAAGGGAGAAGGTCCAGCACTAACATTTTAGCCAGCTTCGCATTGTACAACCGTGCTGTTGGGTGGTTGCATTGGTACTGCCCCTCCGACCTAAGCATGCTGTCAATGGTAGGCTGGAATATTTTCCTTTGTGGTGCACCTGTCTTCTTGAACCCAGTTAGGCTCAACGACGCCGCACTTTTTCTCATTGCAGTACTCGGTTGCCTTGGTGTCTCAGGCTGACTCTTACTACGGTGCCACTGAGATGTTGCTGAGGATGTGGGCGGTACCACTGCACTGCTGGGGATAGGGCTAGAAATGTCTCCCTCTTGTTGACCTTCCACCGCGATCATATCTTCCCCTACTTCTTCATCCCCAACAACAGCAATGGGTCCAGTTTTACTTTTTCTAAGTGAAGTAGGTGAGCCTCCCACTTGATACTGTGGTGTTTTTTGAGATGACTTGTTTGTCCTCCGGTACCATAGTTTGTACCAAGCTTACCCCGCCTAACAGCCTGCCGACAAATTGAGCATATAGCTATGTTCTCCTCCTTACTGCTAACCGAAAAGAAGTCCCAAACTGGGGAGGAGAACTTTCTGGTGCTGCTGGAGGTGCCACTTTCAATACCAGATGAACTGGAGGGTGTGCCTGGAATTTGACTCTGTGCACTTACATTACCACCACCTACTGAGGTGGTGGTTGAGCTGGATGTAGGTCCCTGCCGGGCCTTTGCAAAGGCAAATATGGAAGCTGGAGGTCGTGTTGGTGTTACCTGTGTTGGTGATATCCGTGCTACATCCCTCGCAGCGATTTTGGATAGTCTAATAATGTTGGTCTCCATCTCCTCTGGCCCGGGAGGGATGTTCATGATGACTGGCTCTTCATCATCATCATCACCCCCCTCGTCTACATCTACCTCCATAACTCTAAGGCTTTCTGGAACCTTCCTTTTCACTAGCCTTGTCTTGTGGCGTGCATCACTCTCAGACTGAGCTGGTGGCTTCCAAGTGGCATCTAGATCATCAGAAGCGGGGCTTGAAGAAGAAGTTGATGGACTAACCCTCCTTTTCCTTGCTGGGAGTCTGGAAGACAATGGATCTTCTGAAACAGTGGCTTGCTCCTCTTCGTCTGCAAAAAGCTCGATTTCCTGAACTGCCCCTACTTCAGGTGGAATAACTACTATTGTGGGCTGTGGTTGCGGCTGTGGTTGCGGCTGCGGCTGTGGTTGCGGCTTTGGTTGCGGCTGCGGCTGCGGTTGGGGCTGTGGTTGCGGCTGTGGTTGGGGCTGCGGCTGCGGTTGCGGCTGTGGTTGCGGCTGGGGTTACAGCTGGGGTTGCGGCTGGGGTTGCGGCTGGGGTTGCGGCTGGGGCTGCGGTTGGGGCTGCGGTTGCGTCTGTGGTTGCGGCTGTGGTTGCCCACTTATCTGCTGAGTTTCCGCCTGCGAGTTCGTGGATTGGGTACTACTTTGCGATAATGACATTTCAACATCACTGCTCGTTAGTAGACTGGCTACCTCTGCCACACTCATGGGCTTGGGCTTAGGTTGGTGGTGTGGGCCCGCTGATGCGGAGGTGCTGCTCCCAGCTTGGTCCCCGCCGGACACCGCTGCTGCAGGCGTAAGTTATTTTTTACCAAAAAACACATCGGGCGGCACACCAGTCTTGGCAAGTGCCATTTCCTTCTTCTGTTCCTTCTTCTTCTCACTGGCAACTTTCTTGGTACTGGAGGACCTGGTACCTTTCTTTGGGGCCATCTTCTTCAGATGCCAGCAGGACGCAGGTGCACAAGTTGCAGAGATGTCTGTGGTCACACGTGGACGTGACGTGGTGTGCAGCAGGACTTCTGTCTGGCAGTACAACGGGTGATGATGATGACACCTCCTCCTCTGTCTTTTTGTGCACCTAAAAGCAAAGAAGCCAGGAGAAGAACATCAGTGAAATGTTGCATTTGTTGTTGTGGTTCAATTACTACTAGTACAAACAAACAAATAAAATATATAAGTTAGTGTAGCCATTTGTGAGACTGTCAACAAGGGCTTTCATGGTATACTGTGTACACTCTCAGGAAGGATAGGAAAGACGAGGATCTGAAAGAGACACGTTAGTGACAGATTCCTTACCTTAGAATATCCCCAGGCGTCAGGCTGGATCCGGAAAGTTTTTTGCGTAGCAGTACCCTTGCGCGTCGGTAGGCGGCGTCGTGCGGCTCCGCGTCCGTCGTCGGCGTCGTGATCGCCGGGATGACGTCGCGGGCAGTACTTAGGCGCCGCCCCTGCGCGCTGACGTCAGTTCTTCTTTTTCCGCGCCAGTAAGCGCAGATCCGGGAAGAGCAGTGCCTAGTCACTTTTTGACTATCTTTTTTGGTGAATTTTTCACTGTTTCTTCAACGAGTCTTCACGACTCCTAAGGTGTCGTAGGGATGCCCGGCTTTAAGCCCTGCGAGGAATGTGGTCGCATGATGTCGATCACGGACCCGCACCTCGAGTGTCTCTTTTGTCTCGGCCGAGACCACGACACGAAGTCGTGTCCTGACTGCCGGAAACTTCATCCTAAGGCTTTGCGAGAGCGGTCTCGAAAGCTCCTTGAAGTCCGGCATTCGGCTCCGCGCCGCACCAAGCCCCGGTCCCGGGAGAGGTCGAGGGGCCGGACGCGGAGTCCCCGCCGTTCGTCGGATTCAAAGTCTTCGCGCTCCTCCGGTAAGTCGAAGCACAAGAAGTCTAAGCGGCGTCATCGCTCTAAGACTTCGCCTCGCCGGTCTCGCGACTCGGCTGAGGTCCCTGTCGGCACCGTCCCCGCCCCCGCGGCCCCGGACGTGCCTGTTGTGTTACCCCCGCAGTACCCGCCCTACCCGGGCTCGGGGGCGACTCAAGCCGATATACAGGAATTCCTGTCGGCCATGGCCCACCTCTTCGGGCCTCAAGGTCCCTCCGGTGCGCCTCCGGGCCCCGCGGGCCCTGATTGGGTTGCTCCGGCGTCGCCGTCGACTCCGGTCCCGGCGTCGCCTGTCCCACCAGCCTTCGTCCCGGCCTCGGCTCCGGTCCCGGCCTCGACCCCGGCTCCGGTGGGGCCTGCAACCCCCATCGACGCCGGTTGACCTAACCACGCCTCCGCTGACACCGATGTCCCCGGTGCCGTTTCCGACGCCGTCCGGGGCTCCGGGCGGCGTCGTTCCCCGGTTCTCTCCGGGTCCGGACATGGTGCCGGAACGGCGTCGCCCGACGCCGTATCCGGCGCCGATGAGACCTTGGGTCCCTGATGTCCCTCCTCCTCCATATTTTCAACCTGAGGAGGACCAGGAGAGCTGGGAGGGGTCTGACGACCCTCTCACACAACAGTGCGAGTTTGACCCGGACTGGGTTGAGGAACTTGGGGATGCCAGTGGTCTGGATACCTCCCCTGACTCTGGCATGCTGTCTCCTCCCGCGGCAACGGAGGAGGGGGCTAATTTTGCAACGGTGTTGCGTAGAGCTGCTGGAGCCTTGAATCTCCAGTTGCCTACAGTGGTCGTCAGGTCTAACATCCTGACTGAAGTGCTTCAGCCGGCGGCCTCCTCTTCGGAGACTGTGCTACCGTTCAACGAGGCACTGACTGACGTTCTTTTGGGTGCCTGGTCCAAACCCACCACAGGGGCTCCTGTGGGTGGCCCGACGCCATCGCCCTGCTCCGGGCGACCCCCTGTTTCTCTCCCAACACCCCACCCCTGAGAGCTTGGTTGTCCAAGCCTCTGCCTCCCAAACCGCCTTCCCTACCGCCCCTCCGGATAGGGAATCCAAGCGCCTGGATCACTTTGGGAAGAAGGCTTTCTCTTCCTCCAGTGCTGGCTTGCGGTCTGTTAATACCGCTTGCCTCTTGGGCCGATACACCCACTCCCTGTGGGATTCGGTGGCAACTGTTTTGCCGCAGTGTTCTGAGGAGGTCCAGACACTGCTTACCCGCGCCATTGCGGAAGGGCGTGATGCGGCTAAATATACCATCCGCTGTGGCCTTGATACCGCCGACTCGCTGGGCAGATCGCTTGCAACGACGGTGGCGCTGCGTCGCCACGCCTGGCTGAGAACCACTGGTTTTCGGGAGATGTCCAGAATACACTCATGGACATGCCCTTTGATGGTGTCGGTCTTTTTGGTTCGAAGGCAGACCATGCGCTGGAGCGTTTCAAGGACTCTCGGGCTACTGCTAAGTCCCTGGGCCTTGCTGTTGTGCGCCCTCCGCTCACGTCTGCTTTTCGCCCCTTTCGTGGCCACGGAAGGGCGCCCAATCACGTCCGCAGCCCGGCCAACGGCCCGCGCAGCAAGCGCCTTCGCGTGGCCAAGGACGTGGATACCGCCGTGGCGGTTCGGGCAACCAGCGTGCGGGTCAGGCCACCACCTCCAACCCGTCCGCGGCCTCCAAGCCCTCCTAGTCCCTCCTTTCAGGTGCACAGTACGCCAGTCGGGGGCAGGGTCCGCCATCACCTTCACCTCTGGCGTCCCATCACCTCGGACAGGTGGGTCTTGGACATTGTCCGAAGGGGCTACTCCCTCCCCTTCGAGACCACCCCCAGCCATGCCACCTCAATTCCACCGCATGTCAGGGATCACTTGGCGCTTCTACAGAAGGAAGTCACGGCCCTCTTGGCCAAGAGGGCCATCGAGCATGTTCCGACCCCAGAAGTAGGGCGTGGTTGCTACTCCCACTACTTTCTGGTGCCCAAAAAGGACAAGGAGGACATGCGTCCTATCTTGGACCTCCGGAACGTCAATCGCTTCCTCCGGAAGGAGAAGTTCAAGATGCTCACCCTAGCTCAGGTCTTGACTGCCCTCGACCCCGGAGACTGGTTGGTAGCGTTGGACTTGCAGGACGCCTATTTCCACATCCCCGTCCTGCCGGCCCACCGGCGTTACCTTCGGTTCACGGTAGGCCTCGAGCATTTTCAGTTCACCGTGCTCCCCTTTGGCCTTACCAGTGCCCCTCGGGTGTTCACGAAAGTGATGGCGGTGGTCGCAGCTCATCTGCGCCGGGCAGGGTTTCAGTCTTCCCCTACCTCGACGACTGGCTGCTGAAGGCGGGCTCGTCCCAGGCAGTCGTCTCCCACCTCCAGACTACGGCCGAACTCCTGCACTCGCTGGGGTTCTCCATCAATGTGCCAAAGTCGCATCTGATTCCTTCTCCACAGCTCCTTTTCATCGGAGCAGTTCTGGACACGACGCAGTTTCGGGCCTATCCTCCCGAACGGCGAGTCCGGGATATTCAGGCTATGATTCCGATCTTTCAGCCTTTATCCTGGGTTTCGGTACGGATGACCCTGAGGCTGCTGGGCCTCATGGCCTCCTGCATCCTGCTGGTCACTCATGCCAGATGGCATATGCGGGCTCTGCAGTGGGACCTGAAGTTCCAGTGGGCGCAGCACCAGGGCGACCTGTCCGATCACGTCCAGATCTCGGAGGGGACTGCAAAACAGTTGCAGTGGTGGCTCTCGAACCGGCAATGGGTCATGGGCAGATCCCTCTCCCTTCCCCAGCCAGAGCACACAGTTGTGACGGACGCGTCCCTTCTGGGATGGGGCGGTCACATGGGAGAGGCGGAGATCAGAGGCCTCTGGTCTCCGGCGGAGTCCCGGCTCCATATCAACCTTCTGGAGCTCCGGGCGATCCGTCTTGCACTCAAGGCATTCCTTCCCTCTGTCAAAGGGAAGGTAGTGCAGGTGTTCACAGACAACACCACCGCCATGTGGTACTGCAACAAACAAGGCGGGGTGGGGTCGTGGACCCTTTGTCAGGAGGCTCTGCGCCTCTGGACATGGCTGGAACATCAGGGCATGTTCCTGGTGGTTCAACACCTGGCAGGTTCCCTGAACGCCAGGGCGGACGAACTCAGCCGCAGGTGCATGATGGATCACGAATGGCGTCTTCACTCGGAAGTGGCGCAAGGACTCTTTCTACAGTGGGGAGAGCCTTGGTTAGATCTATTCGCCACCGAAGAGAACGCGCAATGTCATCAGTTCTGCGCGTTGGAATTTCCAAGGCGGCACTCGCTCGGCGACGCTTTTCGTCACGAGTGGAGTTGCGGTCTATTGTACGCCTTTCCGCCTATACCACTTCTACCCAGAGTGTTGAAGAAGATTCGGCACGACCGGGCCCAAGTCATTCTTGTGGCTCCGGACTGGGCTCGAAGAGTTTGGTATCCCGAGCTACTCAATATGAGCGTGGATCCCCCGATCCGTCTGCCTCTTCGGGAGGATCTTCTGTCGCAGCAGCAGGGGACGGTCCTCCACCCGAACCTGTCCAGTCTACACCTGCTTGCGTGGAGATTGAGCGGCGGCAGTTGATTCCTTTCGACTTGCCTTCCGAAGTTTGTGATGTGATTCTGGCAGCCAGGCGTCCCTCCACTAAGGTGGTATACGCCTGCAGGTGGAACAAATTTGTGGCATGGTGCACAGCAAAGGCTGTGAATCCCCTTTCTGCCCCTCTTTCTGAGGTCCTTCTGTTCCTTCTCTCTCTGGCCCAACAGGGTTCTGCCCTGGGTACCATCAAGGGTTATCTTTGTGCTATCTCGGCCTTCCTCAGGCTCCCTGATCAGCCCTCCCTTTTCAAGTCCCCTGTTGTTAACAGGTTCTTAAAGAGCATTACTCACCTCTTCCCTCCTGTTCCGTTTGTGATGCCTCAGTGGGACTTGAACTTGGTTCTTGCCTTTTTAATGTGCGCTCCCTTTGAGCCTCTACATAACTGTCCTCTTCGTCTTCTGACTCTGAAGACAGCCTTTCTGGTGGCCATCACCTCCGCTCGGCGGGTGAGTGAGCTCCAGGCTCTATCTTGCAAACCTCCCTTTCTGTCTGTTCATCCAGACAAGGTTGTTCTTCGGACGCGTCCGTCCTTCTTGCCAAAGGTGGTTACTGCTTTCCACATTGGGCAGACCATCACTTTGCCCACCTTCTTTCCGCCTCCGCATCCTTCCAGAGAGGAAGAGAGGCTCCACCGTCTGGACCCAAAACGTGTGCTCTCTTTCTATATTGACCGCACAAAACACTTCCGGGTGGATGACCAGCTCTTTGTTGGCTACGTGGGCGCCAAAAGGTCGGGCGGTGCACAAGAAGACCATCTCCCGCTGGGTTACCTTGTGCATCAAGACCTGCTATTCTTTGGCTAAGAAGGAGCCTCCTGTTGGGCTGCGTGCCCATTCCACCAGGGCAACGGCTGCTACCACGGCCTTGGGCCGCGGTGTTCCGCTGCCGGTTATCTGTCAGGCAGCTACGTGGGCCTCGCTGCACACGTTTACAAAGCATTACTGCCTTGACAGTCAGGTCCGGAGGGACGGCTTCTTTGGCCGTTCTGTCCTCCAGGACTTCCTTGTCTGATCTTTGTTCGCAGACCCACCACCGGGGTTGGTATTGCTGGGGTATCTATTCTAAGGTAAGGAATCTGTCACTAACGTGTCTCTTTCAGATGCACAAGTTACTAACTTGTGTAACGATATATCTGTAAGAGACAGTAGTTAGTGACAGATTCCTACCGCCCCACCCATCCTCCCCGTTCTGCGAACTGATTTCTAGGGTTAAGGACATCCCTTTCAGGGCCCTAGTATTTTTCAGACACCTATGTCAGCTTCTTGCATGGCTCTGCGTTCCTGGTGCGGAAAGTCGTGTACAGAACTGACGTCAGCGCGCAGGGGCGGCGCCTAAGTACTGCCCGCGACGTCATCCCGGCGATCACGACGCCGACGACGGACGCGGAGCCGCACGACGCCGCCTACCGACGCGCAAGGGTACTGCTACGCAAAAAACTTTCCGGATCCAGCCTGACGCCTGGGGATATTCTAAGGTAAGGAATCTGTCACTAACTACTGTCTCTTACAGATATATCGTTACACAAGTTAGTAACTTGTGCAACAACAACAAAAATACAAATGTAATGGAAGTGGACCCTGTTTGGCATTAAATTATTTGCTCATCACATCATTCAGGGAGCTGCAGCTGGGAAAGGGGATGGATGGAAGCAGTAAGCCAAGAGGAAAACCATGCAGGCCTAAATGGCAAAAGCAGCACACTTATAACTCCCACCAGAAATGGCCACCAGCCACATGGACACTCACAAATCACAAGCAACAAGCAGGAGGCCTGGAAAACAATGTACTGAAAACAGGCCTATAATAGCCAGGCAAAGGCTGCATGCTAAACCACACTGCTTTGCCTGTAATGCAATAAAATGCAAAAACGAAAATCCACAGGGCTAAACAAGGCCTGCAACACACCACACACAACTAAAGCATGTATTTAACACACACCCAAAAAAACTGAAATACACCCAAAAATACACATTTTGCAATTCAATCCAATGCCATCCATGCCCTAAATGATGTTTAAATTCAACAGAACACACAGAAACAGTTGTTTCATGCACCCCTGACTACCTCTGAGCCTACTGGATGAAAGGCCTGTTGGCAGACTAGGCCACAAGCTTGCAGGCCTATGGATAAAAGCACACTACCGGGCTTCAAAATGGCCACCAGCCATGGCCAGGCCCACAACAACAAGAAACTGAAGACAGACAATGCAGGCCTATGGCAAAAAGCACACTGCCTGGCTTAAAAATGGCCTCCAGCCTCATGGCCAGGCCCACCACAACAAGAAACTGAAGACAGACAATGCAGGCCTATGGCAAAAAGCACACTGCCTGGCTTCCAAATGGCCTCCAGCCTCATGGCCAGGCCCACAACAACAAGAAACTAAAGACAGACAATGCAGGCCTATGGCAAAAAGCACACTGCCTGGCTTCAAAATGGCCACCAGCCTCATGGCCAGGACCACAACAAGAAGCCTAGGCCACAAAGGAAACACATGCAGGCCTATATGGCAAAAGCAGCACACGTATAACTCCCACCAGAAATGGCTACCAGCCACATGGACACTCACAAATCACAAGCAACAAGCAGGAGGCCTGGAAATCAATGCACTGAAAACAGGCCTATAATAGCCAGGCAAAGGCTGCATGCTAAACCACACTGCTTTGCCTGTAATGCAATAAAATGCAAAAACGAAAATCCACAGGGCTAAACAAGGCCTGCAACACACCACACACAACTAAGGCATGTATTTAACACACACCCAAAAAACTGAAATACACCCAAAAATACACATTTTGCAATTCAATCCAATGCCATCCATGCCCTAAATGATGTTTAAATTCAACAGAACACACAGAAACAGTTGTTTCATGCACCCCTGACTACCCCTGACTACCTCTGAGCCTACTGGATGAAAGGCCTGTTGGCAGACTAGGCCACAAGCTTGCAGGCCTATGGATAAAAGCACACTACCGGGCTTCAAAATGGCCACCAGCCACATGGCCAGGCCCACAACAACAAGAAACTGAAGACAGACAATGCAGGCCTATGGCAAAAGCACATTGCCTGGCTTCAAAATGGCCTCCAGCCTCATGGCCAGGCCCACAACAACAAGAAACTGAAGACAGACAATGCAGGCCTATGGCAAAAGCACACTGCCTGGCTTCAAAATGGCCGCCAGCCTCATGGCCAGGACCACAACAAGAAGCCTAGGCCACAAAGGAAACACATGCAGGCCTATATGGCAAAAGCAGCACACTTATAACTCCCACCAGAAATGGCTACCAGCCACATGGACACTCACAAATCACAAGCAACAAGCAGGAGGCCTGGAAAACAATGTACTGAAAACAGGCCTATAATAGCCAGGCAAAGGCTGCATGCTAAACCACACTGCTTTGCCTGTAATGCAATAAAATGCAAAAACGAAAATCCACAGGGCTAAACAAGGCCTGCAACACACCAAACACAACTAAGGCATGTATTTAACACACACCCAAAAAAACTGAAATACACCCAAAAATACACATTTTGCAATTCAATCCAATGCCATCCATGTGCCCTAAATGATGTTTGAAATAAATAAATACATCACACAGCAAAGGAACAGTTGTTTCATCATGCACCCACCCATGACTAGCTCTGGGCCTACTGGCTACCCACAACTATTTATTTTTTAAAATGATGAAAAGTACCAAAATTGTAGTTGCAGCAACTGCAATGCCCCAATCAAACAACACCAACTTACTTGTAAAATCTCAAATCCAAAAGTCCTCAAATCCAATGATAATGATGCAGCAGACACAAAGAGTGATCCTTCCAGCTCAAATCCAAGTGAAAAATGAACAGGAGATGGACAAAGCACTGGGAGGAGCCTGCTGGACAGGAACAGGAAGTAGGAGACTCTGTGGCACTTCCTCCCTCTCCCCCCAAAAAAATTTGACAAAAAGGACAGCCAAATATCAATCTGAGGTTTTTTTTTCATCCAAATCATCATTTTATAGAAGGTTTTATGCTGCTCGAGATATTATTCTTCTCCAGATTGAAAATTTTGCGTGTTCGGGATCGCAAGCTTTGCCAACATTCCGCCGGATGTCCGATGGCACGCTCGAATGACGTGTTCGCGATCGCAATCTCTCTTGCGGTGCACGATGGCGCGGCGAATGACGTATTCGTGATCGCACACTCTCGCAGTGTCCGATGGCGCGGCGAATGACGTGTTCGCGATCGCAAACTCTCGCGGGATCACGCGGCCGGCTACCGAAATCTCGTGGCGCACGCGAACAGATAGGAAAACTCATCGGCAAACGCAGGAATCCCGGTAAGTCGCTATCGCGCGTGCTAGAACGCATTTTTAAAGCGCGAACAAGAAAATAATTCCGCTACGCCGCGGATCGCGGAATTGTTGGCAATTCCGCATTCTCCGCGGAACGCGAATTGCCTAAATTCCGCAAGCGGAGAGGAATTTGACGCCCAGGATTAATTATCTGGCCTTGTTGAGCCCTCTTTGGCTAAAGCCTGCTGCCTTGCCCCGCTGGAAGAATCCGAGCTCTAAAAGTAACTAAGTCCGAAGGGAGCAATCTTCACTAGGGAAGGCGTGAAAAGCATCTGGCCGGTAAGGGACCTTCGCAGAGCACGAAATTCAGACTTTTCCATCAAATGTTAATGTCTTCACCGAGTCCTCATCCAGGGGAGCCCTCTTCGGCAACAGCCTGTTGCCTTGCTCCTCTGAGGATTTTTGACTTCCATTCCAGAGTCTAAGGGCCTGATTTAGAGTTTGGCAGACCAGGTTACTCCGTCACAAACATGACGGATATCCCGTCCGCCGTATTACAAGTCCATTATATCCTATGGCACTTGTAATACGGCGGATGGGATATACATCACGTTTATGACGGAATAACCCATCCACCAAACTCTAAATCAGGCACTATGTTTGAAGTTAAAACTTTTCACTGTGACGAGCCTAGTCTCTGTATCAAACCCACATTCCATTGCGGTCAACCATAAACCTTACCCTTGTCCCGGGCAAGCGCAACCAGATGACTTCAATTGGCCCTTAATGCTTTTTGGTGCTATTTTTAACTTTAAAATTAAAACCTCAGCTCTACTGACTAGTGTAAATTTATTTATTTAAATTAATTTACTTTAGTTTCTAAATAGGTTTGGGATTTCTTCTGTGCTACATTTCACTTTATTAGTGTTTGAGTACTGCATAAATACTTGCCTCTAAGTTAAGCTCTGTGTCATAGCTACAATGGGTAGCAGGATGTTATTTGTAGCAGTTTCTTTTCTAAATAATCTGCTTTGAATACTGTCATTCAGAATGTAAAGTTGTACATCCAGAAAATGAATTTTGTTAGGATGACTACACATTGTACAGAGTTCATTGTATCAGTTCTCATTAAGATAATTGAAATACTCTTTCAGGTTGTCATTGGTACCTTTCCTCCAAACAATCAAAATGTCATCAATAAAACAACCCCAGAACAAAACGTAATCCATTCACTTTCCTGCCCTTCTGGCCCAGGGGGCGGTAGAATCCATGGATTGTGGAAAGATACAGGAACGTAGGGTGATTTGTTGTTTGTGGAATATCAAGAAGGATTTATGGTAGGGCGACAACTAGTGAATTGGAATTTTGTAAAAACCATTATATGTGTGGGTTAGGGTTGTAGTTAGAGGAAATGCTCTTTAAATTGTAACATTCTGATATGTGGGGTGACTTGCTGTCTGTGGAGTATTAGAAAGGAGACATGATAGGCTGGCAACCTATGAATTTGAACCTTGTAACCACCAGGATATTAGTGGGTGAGGGGTTTGTTTTGGGACAAGCTCAGGAAAATTGACCATTAGGGTTTTTTCCCAGGAATTGAGATAGGAGGAGCAGAGGATAATCCAGACATGACACTGTGGTAATGGCTAATGAATTACATCAATTCAGGGAAAAGGGGCCTCCGGACATGATACTGTGGTATGGGCTAATGAATTAGATCACTTCAGGGAAAAGGGGTCCCCTTGTGCTGAATATGGGTACAATTTTCAATTGCAGATGATTTAGGGGGTACTATACCACCCGGAAGAGAGGTTGATTCCATAAGAAGAGTTTTAGTCAGAAACTCCACTTACGCCATTTAAAAATCATAGAGTTCTGGAACGCACAAGTGAGTAGCTTATTTAAAAAAAATATATATATATTCTTATGGGCACATTGCCCAACTATGAATTCCGTTGGATAGTTCTGGGTCTGAAGGACAATAGAAATGATATTGTTTAATTATGACAAAGTATTACATGGAATTCCATGTCGTGAAAGGAAATATTGTAAGTAACAATTTATATAGAAACAAAAATATATATATTTTTTTCTCATTGTATGTAATGTGTTTCAAGGTTGTATATCGGTAGGGAAATGTGGAGCAGTGTGCAATATGTTTTGTAGTTATGTACATATTGTACCATAATGATTATAGTGGAGGGAGTCTTTGTGTGCGGAAGTATTGGTTGTGGGTTTTATATATATCTATGTGTATACTGTAACAAAGACAATATGGTGTAGTTTTATAAAACACATGAGTAATGTATGTTTTTTTAAAATTACAGCCCTGATGAAGTCCTTAGAGACGAAACATGCTGGCTGGGCTAAACGGAAAAAGTTCTTTGTCATGAACATAAATGAATAAAAGTTGGATTCTGAACACATTTGCAAGACTACCGAAAATTCAATCAGATTTTTTCATATTGGATTTATTGGGGGACAGTTGATTGCTTGAACTTTGGCTAGAAATTGTGAAATAAAGTATAGTTTCTTTTTCATACGATTTACGCTCCTTTTCATTTGTTTCATTTGCATCATAATAATATGAAGTTCATATTAAGTAAAAGTCTTATAAATCAGAGGATGAACAAGCATGGGGGTCATCGCAAAAGGAAAGGACAAAGGAAAGGCTATTCTTTCTTTATGAGAGAGTGCCCTAAATCTCATACTCAGCTCTGCTCTATACTGCATTGAACTGAACTCTAGTTAACCCTGCACTAACTAAAAACACACATTTCCAACATTTTACACACCTACTTGCAGTTTTCATGAAATGCTCCAGCAAGATAATATAATTAAATGCTCATCATGTTCTCAGGACTTTTCACGATATAGGCTTCTCTCAGTGTCCTTCAAACTTACACTATAAGAAGAGATACAGGGACCAGCCTGCACACTGCAGGTGTCTCTATTCATTAGAAAATTCCATGATTATCACAAAGAAAAGAAAACTTTGCTTCACATGGGAAAGAAGGAAAGAGAACATATTGTTTGTTAATTAGGACTCCAGTTCACCCAGAAATAAAATGTTCACGTTAACAAAGCAAGATGGTAACCAACGTTAGCCATTTTGAAATTCAGGCCTACAATAATTATAGTCAGTCCATATGTGCATGAACATATTTTCTCTCTTCAATCATCATTAGCATGTCTATGCATTAGTGTCATTTAATGCAAAGCATTAATTATTTTAAAAAAACTTTCAATGTCTCCCTCTGGTGATTCTGGGAATCGCCACAAATCACACATTCACTAATTGATTTCTTCCATTACACAGACATTGTCTGTTTTTGTAGCTTGTTTCAGGACTCCTCTAATTCACTGAGTTCATGATACACTTTATCTTGAATGTCATCAATTTCATATTCACCACATTTCTGCTTTCTTTCTCATTGCTGACAGCTGCTTTTCTCCATTGCATTTGACCCACCCTTGTGAAATCATTTTAATCCCTCTAATGAAAAGAAAAAAGCATATCACACAAATCAAAAGTTATTCAAATCAAAAGGTTAATATAGTCTTAAGAATTTCTCCTCCAGTACCACTAAACCACTCGCCAATCTTTGAGAATCCTTTCCCTATCACTTCCCAAGCACCTGTCTCTTCTGAATCCTTCTTATGACCATAAGCTCTGTATTGATTGTATTTACAGCATCAGACATATTAGTAGCCAAATGATCTACCAAAGTAGAAAGCTTTCTGATTTTCAAATAATTAAAAATGACACCTACAGAAGGTATCATAGCTCCAAATACATCTCCCACTACTTGTGAAGCACTACGCTTACCTTTTCTATGAGCCACTAAACTCTCAACATCTATGTCATTTACATGATACACTTTAGGAAACACTAAAGCTAAAAAACAACAACCTACCTAACTTTGCAGAGGTTGAAAATTAACATTTTTCCTGCACACATAATAAATTCCTCTAACCAAAGGTTCTTTCCCTGACAGAACTTCATCACCCGTAGCTCTTAACTCCAATACACCATTTCTGGCCTTTGAACCTGATCTTTTTCTCTTTTACCACACACAGATTTCCCCTCTTTGTAAATCCGGGCTACATTTCGATTCGTACAGTTCCCCAACTGTTTCTTCTTCTTTTTCCTAACCAATTCTTTCTCCTTTCTTTACTCCATTAACCTTTGATTTTTGTTCATTCAATTCTTTTATAAAGCCTTTCTGAGCCCTATTTAATGTACATGAAGCTTTGAAATTAGTCTGGTTAGTTACATTGAACTGTGTTACAGGACTCATATTATGAAACACTTTATCCATAGACTTTGCCCCTGCCTTCGGATTTAAAGACTTATAAATAAAAATAGTCAAAATGATCTTGACGGCAAAACAAGTTCATAATTATACTGTAAGAGAGAAAGTATTTAAGTGGCAAGTGGTGGTATGTAACACCAGCAGAGGTGAATGAAGGAAGATACATGCAAATACTACAGTCCTGGACACTCATGACTTTGGAATACTCTTTTAGCAATCTAAATTAAACATTGTCTAAAAAGTTCTCTTTAGAGCCATCTTTGTGTAATATTTTCATGTTGAATCAATGTTGTTTATCTCAATAGGTCTGAATAGATCTCATCTTGGTTGAAGCATGCTCGATAGGAGAGATAAGCCTCTCTTGTAAGCCCACTACTAATGTAACTATGGCTAATGCCAGCGCTACTAATATAATTTTGCAACCCTTTTGTGTGCTTGATGACATGGTTTCTCTCAAGTCAGATCAAAAGAAAAATCAAAAAGCTAATTTTTGACACTACTGTGCAAATCGGCAATCTTTCAGTTTTTGCACTGTAAATCTGTTAGTCCTGGTTAATGTTTAGGACTAGGAACCAACAATCTTCAACTGGATTCCTAAAGGGACATTCTACTATTCAGCTGGATACCTATGGGAACCTAATGGGGGATATTCTCAAGGAAGTGGCGGTGAGAGGCGTTAGCCTCCTTGGCTTAACGCCTCTCACCGCCACTTCGGAAACGCGAGGCTGCACCCTATTCCCAAGAATGTGGTGCTGCCTGGCGTTTCCCCCTGCGATGGCGCCAAGTTTCATGACTTAGCGCCAACGCATACATCCTTGCACCAGAGTGCAAGGGTGTCTGTGTGGAGGGGAGGGTTGTTTATGTACAGGAAGGTGCCCCTTCCTGCACACAAACAATCCTAAAATACCATTTTGTAACTTTCATGTGTGCTGCTTCTTGCAGCACACATCAAAGTTACAAAATGGCATTTCTGAAAAGGTTTGTTCATGTACAGGAAGGGACACCTTCCTGTACATGAACAAACCATGGCATTGTGCTTTTTCCATGTGTGCTGCACAAGGCAGCACACATGGAAAAAGCAAAAACGAGCAGAAATAAAGCATTTCTCCTCGTTTTGCCACCTTAAGACCAGGATTTTTCTGGTCTTAAGTTCGGCGCTGCCACCTATTATCGCCGCCCTTGATAATAGGTGGCAGCGTCGATCACAATGGGTGTTGCGGTGGATTGCCCACCGCAACACCCACTGCACGCCCCTTTCACGCTAAGGGGCCTTTTTCTCAAGGCAGCGTTAAGCCACTTAACGTGGCTTAAAGCCACGTTAAGTGGGTTAACGTGCCTTGAGAATAAGGCGCTGACCCTATTGCCACGGGAACGTCAGAAAAAGTGACGTTCCCGTGTCGATAGGGGCTTGAGAATATGCCCCTATATCTTTATCTGGATACCTAAGGTGCAAAACATGAATTTTCAGTGTATAGATGTGTGTCGCTTGAGTTCATTAATCAAACATTAAATTCAATCTTTAGCTGTGGTGGCATCATTCTTGGGAGTTTTTCATAAATGCTTAGATGATTTTCGGTTTCATAAGCTCTTAGATCAGGATTGCTTCTAGCATAATAGGTCCACTCAGGAACTGAGGGGCATATTAGCAAGACCCACGTTAAAATTATCGCCGTTTTAGCGGCAGGAAACTGCCGCTAAAATGGCGATAATGGGCTTGCTAATATGCGTTATAGAATTCCAATAGAAGCCCAGGTTAGATGTGCAGGACATCTAACCTGTGCTTCTATTGGAATTCCATAACGCATATTAGCAAGCCCATTATCACCGTTTTAGCGGCAGTTTCCTGCCGCTAAAACGGCGATAATTTTAACGTGGGTCTTGCTAATATGCCCCTTAATATCTTCGGTTTGGTAATCTTTGTCTCTTTGTTCTTCCAATATGTGTTTGTTCACTGTCACTAGCAAGATGGGGCTGATTTAAATTTAGGTGGATGGAGCAATTACCAATGCTATGGCAGCATACGGGAATCCCGACATGGCGAGGATACTCTGTACACTGTATTTAGTGATGTCTGCTGCACCTACGGTCATGTCTTGCATTTCCAGGAACCGCTGGAAATGCATTGTGATTCTGATTTGATTTTTAATTTATAAAGCACAGCATATGCCCAAAGGCGTCTTGGCGCTGCTTGCAAGAAGAAAGGAGAGATAGAATCAGGGATTAGAGCGGGAGAGTAAAATGCCAGGTTTTGAGAAGCTTTCTAAAGGCCAAGAAGTTGTTGGAATTCCTCAGAGAGATGGGCATTGTGTTCCAAAGGCGTGATGTGGAGAGAGAGAAACTTCTCCCTCCCCAATTAACTTTAAGGAAGCGGTCAACTGACAAAGTCATGGAATTCATAGACCGCAATATTCTGTTCGGAATATACCATGTCAGTTTTTTCCTGAGGAGCTTAGGATCGTGGGAGTGCACAGCTTTATGAGCTATGAACAGGGCTTTGAAAGCTATTCTTTTTTTAATTGGCAACCAGTGAAGCTCCTTTCTGGCTTTAGTCACTGATTCCGATTTTTTGATGTTTGTCAAAAACCCTGACAGCTGCATTTAGTATTCTCTGAAGTCTATTTAGAATGCCTTGCTGGGCACCTACCAGAAGGGCATTACAATAGTCCAGTTTCGATAGGACTAAGGATGAGACTACCATTTTTTGTAGCTCCACTGGTAGAAAGAGGATAATTTTTCGCAAAATTTTCAGTGTATAAAAACAAGATGATGTAAGATGGTTGACATGATCCCTAAAAGACAACTTAGGGCCCGATTCCGATCTCGTCCGGAAGGCCCTCCCAGAGCCATCTGTAGCCTTACCTTCCGACCGACTCGTCCCAGGAGCTGGGCCATCTAAACGACGAAGTACGATGAGCAAAATTCTTCACTTTCCGAACGACTCGTACGCTCCGATTTTGGCTCCATTTTCTATACGAGCAGACCCGTAAACGCTGAATGGAGTCGTCCGGAGGCATTTCCCAATCAGATTCCGGTCGGCCAAGTACGATGCGCACTTCCCATGCGCCGAACAGGTCACCACCTCCAGCACATCAGAGAATCCGGAAGGGGAGTATTTCAGCTCCGATTCGCGCCACAACACGATCCCTGCGAACGAGACGGTGCAGCCATGTATCCTATCATGCATGTCATCCCTACACTGTTCGCCTACGGTCAATACTACAACCCTTCCTGACGCGTTCATCACAGACGGTAAGTCAGACACCTACCACACACAAAAACCTCACTACCCCGCGAAAGGCAACATAATACACAGCTTGTGAGAAACCACAGTCAATATTGGGGTGGGGTAATTCTTGCAGCAATGCAGAGTCAAGGGGGGGTGGTGGATGGCAAACACTCCCAGCGTTGTCCACCCCATAGGGGGGTGGATGCCCATCACTACCACCATTGTCTGCCCCATTGGGGGGTGGATGCCTAACACTACCAGCGTTGCCCACTCCCACCATTGTCTACCCTATAGGGGGTGGATGCCTAACACTCCCAGCGTTGTCCACCTCATGGGGGGGTGGATGCCCATCACTGCCACCATTGTCTGCGCCATAGGGAGGTGGATGCCTAACACTACCAGCGTTGTCCACCCCATAGGGGGGTGGATGCCCATCACTCCCACCATTGTCTGCCCCATAGGGGGGGTGGATGCCTAACACTACCAGTGTTTTCCACCCTATAGGGGGATGGATGCCCATCAATACCAGCGTTGTCCACCCCATAGGGGGGTGGATGCCCATCACTCCCACCATTGTCTGCCCCATAGGGGGGTGGATGCCTAACACTACCAGCGTTGTCCACGTCATAGAGGGGTGGATGCCCATCACTCCCACCATTGTCTGCCCCATAGGGTAGTGGATGCCTAACACTACCAGCGTTGTCCACCCCATAGGGGGGTGGATGCCCATCACTACCAGTGTTGTCCACTCCCACCATTGTCTACCCTATATGGGGGTGGATGCCTAACACTCCCAGCGTTGTCCACCCCATAGGGGGGTGGATGCCCATCACTACCAGCGTTGTCTGCCCAATAGGGGGGTGGATGCCTAACACTACCAGCGTTGTCCACTCCCACCATTGTCTACCCTATAGGAGGTGGATGCCTAACACTACCAGCGATGTCCACCCCATAGGGGGGTAGATGCCCATCACTCCCACCATTGTCTACCCTATAGGGGGGTGGATGCCTAACACTACCAGCGTTGTCCACCCCATAGGGGGGTGGATGTCCATCACTACCAGCGTTGTCCACTCCCACCATTGTCTACCCTATAGGGGGGTGGATGCCTAACACTCCCAGCGTTGTCCACCCCATAGGGGGGTGGATGCCCATCACTTCCAGCGTTGTCTGCCCCATAGGGGGGTGGATGCCTAACACTACCAGCATTGTCCACGCTCACCATTGTCTACCCTATAGGGGGGTGAATGCCTAACACTACCAGGGATGTCCACCCCATAGGGGAGTAGATGCCCATCACTCCCACCATTGTCTACCCTATAGGGGGGTGGATGCCTATCACTACAAGCGTTGTCCACCCCATAGGGGGGTGGATGCCCATCACTCCCACCAGTGTCTGCCCCACAGGGGGGTGGATGCCTAACACTACCAGCGTTGTCATGCAATATTGGTGTTTCGGGTGCAAACCCCCAGCAATGTTTACCCATATTGTGGTATGGGGGCAAACTCCCACAGCACTGTAGTGACAAAGTGGGGGTTGTGGGGCTCAACCCACCAGCATGGTGCAGGAATAAGGGGTTTGGGGGCTGACCCCCCCAGCACTGTAGTGACAAAGTGGGGGTTGTGGGGCTCAACCCCCCAGCATGGTGCAGGAATAAGGGGTTTGGGGGCTAACCCCCCAGCACTGTAGTGACAAAGTGGGGGTTGTGGGGCTCAACCCCCCAGCATGGTGCAGGAATATGGGGTTTGGGGGCTAACCCCCAGCACTGTAGTGAGAAAGTGGGGGATGGGGGCCAAACACCCACAGAACTGTTGAGGCAAACTTTGTTGGGGGGACATACCCTCAGCCATGGTCAGCCAATCTGTGCTTTGGGGGGGGGGTAACATTCCCAGCAATGTCTAATTGGACAATGTGACATGTGACCATCCAAAATGCATCAACAGCAACATTTGGGGTACGAGTAGCGGGAAATACAAAGGATTCAATCCCCAAATTCCATTTCATATCAGATTTAGTACCACACTGTGGCAGCAACGTTAACTGGCAAACCTAAGGAATGTGCAGAGTGGAGATGTAGAAGGCCCAGGGCCAGTAGAGAAAGAAACAAAGCACACCATCCACTAAATGCCCATCATAGACAGGTGAAATACACGGGGAAGATGCACAAAGAGAACTGACCAGCCAACCACTGCAGAACAAACACAACATGTGTGTGAGTGTGGAAGTTGGCTTAGCCTGGGTCGACACACACGACGGAGGGCTGAACTCCACAGAGCCGTATGTGTGTTGAGTCCAATCATGAAGTCTTCCATATGGGGCTTAGATTGGCAATGTGGGCAATCAACCATTGGTTGATGAGCAGGTGCACCAGAGTCACATGTGGCCCAAGCATGGGGGACCACCAAATACCACATCAAGAGACTGACTCACTCCCACAGTCCCCACCAGGCCACACCACTGTGGTGCCAGTATCTTGTCTGCTGAGCCGCTAAGATGCAAATTGAGGATGGGGGCCAGACTTTGGAGAAGACTCACTGTTGCGCACTGTGTCACGTGCCTTGAAAGCAGCACTGTCATCTCACATACCCAAACATGACTCCCAGGGCCTGGCTGGTGCAGGGAGGCTGCATTGGAGGTAAGGGCCTTGCTGGGAGACAAGTCACATTTGGCCAGTCTAAAGCCCACCCCCCTTGATCATCAGCATTGTGCCGCTCATAAAAATCCCTAGACAGGTGACATTGCAGAGGCCACCATGACAGCGTGGACCACTGGATGTATGACGATGAGTCCATGATTGACCAGTCATCATTGTGATACCAATACAACCATGGATCCATGTCCTGTTGGGTATGACCAATGGGAGAATCTCACCATCAGGTAGGTACACCCAACACGCCACATAGTAGGACAAACCCACATTTGATGGTGGAACAGGAGGTGACAGACAGACATATGTATGTGACTTAAAGTCACAGCATCCACCACCCACAACACATAATCAAACCCTGCAGGGCAACAGGAGTACACCCACTCACAGAAGGATGACATTGTGATGCGTTGGTGTACACTGAAGCACAGAGGAGACTGGCCCCGACCCCACACAAGTACACAGACACACAAAATAGAATCATGAGCCTCCCACTACAACAAACCAGAAGTGGTTGTGTCACAGCTGTCAGCGCTACATGTGTAGACCACATTCCTACTTGCTGTGTAGAAAAGCATGGACCAACAACAATGTAGGAGACAGTCACCATGTGTGGTCTGGGGGAGTTGCACACAACTCAAGATCAGAGCATGTACACTGTCAACTTGGTTGCATGTCTTTCACAGCAACTCTGCATCTAGATATAAAAGCTACAGTATGTGCAGCTCATTACTAATGCCATTTTGCCAATGCAGAGTGTGTACTGCATAAGACTTGGAAGACACATGAGTCACCATATAGAGGATACAACAACAGGGTTTGTAGGCTCCAACGCACAGCCAAATGTGTAAGATAATCTGCCTGTACTGGTGACAACGCTGGGGGGGGCTCAATCTGTGGCTCACAAACCCAATATACATAGCTAGACACAAGCCATGGGAAAATTTGTACATCCGGTGATGATGGAGTACATGTGCAGAATGGAATATGCATTGGCCACATTTGGCACTTGAACACTGTCTCTGAATCCTGAAATCCGTCAAGGAGACCTACGAATAAGACATGTTGCCCTCAGGCTCCAGGGCAGGGTACAATGTGCTGATTGAGAGCACCCTTTGACACCTAAAAGGCCCACACTTGCAAAACCACATGACAGATTCAAAACTTGCTGATAATGCAAACACAGATGGAACTGGGTGAAATGTATCAGTGTCACATGAGTTTGCTCACAGTGCAGGCTCTTGTTCTCAGCACAACCAGGGATGTCATCACAATGACTCCACTCTCCTGGTGCCCCCACACCTTGGCCAGTCAAAGTCAGAATGCCATGATTACCCACGTGTGTGTAGTCTACTGGGAAGTGCATGGATGCATATCTGGACTTGTTGGAGCACAGGTGGCATATCAACACACATACGTGCATATTCACTTGAGGTGACAATACCCCCCTGAGCAATGTGCTGCCAGCCAATGTTCCCGTATCATGACTTAACATCAGGAGCAAGCACCACCTCCATAAGGGCACCACCACAGGGCATTGAGGAACAATCATTGTCCACTACTGACTACAAAGTGCAACTTTGCACTTATGCCCACACACAACTCACACGAGCCAAGGCTAGGTGGAGACTACTCCTCCTGTGATGCGAATAGGTACTGCACACACCAGTGTACTGACGTTGACCATCCCAAAAAGCATACATGAACATACATTTGTAGACAGCAAGCTTCAGCAGATACGTGACACAGCCACAGATTCACTCTGTGAACTCTCACTGCCCACACACACATGCACATGATCTACACATATGCACATGTCAACTTCAACACAAGTTGTGCATTAAATCAACGCATGCAGGATTGATCCCTCCAACACCCATGTCACATTACATGTCCATCTCTCATAACTTACAAACACACAAGCACGTCCTAAGCCACCTCTGGTGCATCTAAACGGAGAAGCATGTCTGCCCCATGAGCTGCAGCCCAGGACACATACCATTACCACCCAAGATATACAAACACACATGTGTGCGGCCCTCATCACATCCACACCTATACTCTCAGCACCACTCTCCATCACCATGTACACAACATCTCACAGATACATGCTATGCACACAATGTAGAGTACACATTCCCTCATCAGCAGATGACAAATGTAACATGTCAGATGGACCACTCTCATTACTAGCCGCACACTCAGTGATGCCTTGGACTGCACTCATGCTACACCGTGCAGCATCACAGCACGCACAGACATGCACACTCCACATATCACCACATCTCACAACAAGACACATACATAGTGTGATGGCTGTGTACTCAGCCATTTGCATATCACTGCGTAATCCCCAAAAATAGCACAAATCCAAAGGATTGTCACTTGTGGAAAATATGACAAGTCAGACCTTGTCTCAATGTTGCTCTGTCACATCTAGATATGACTTCCATCACCAATATCCCCATGGACTCATGCACAGGATCAACAAACATCACTCATCCAGAACTGCCCTGTTACAGTCAAATCGCACATTAGTGCAAGAGACCACATCTCTCATCACATGCCACAATACAACCTTCTCCGGTGGGATATCGCCCCATCACATCCACACATTTCTACCACACCTTGTGCAGGGTGGAAGCACTAAATCAAGCTCACATACTCGCACTCACATAGGGACAATGTGCACACTCCATGTCCCCTACACAACAAATAACAATTAACTGAAGTCACACCCCAAACCTCCAGACACCATCTCAAATAGTCCTGCTGCCATCACATAGGAGTCTACACTCCATGCATACCTATGATACACCAGTATCCATCACCTCTACCCTTGTGTGTGCCAGCTCAGCACATGCAACATCAACCTTGATAAACACACCTGCAGCTAGCGTGCACCAATACATTTAATATCACTCCCCTGTGTGCCAATGAAGAGCATAGAAGTGGCACAGGCTCCAGTGGCGTCTGCATGACAGATGGACACACTACACACCTGTGCACCCACACTCTATTCTGCTCAACACATGTCGCACACGGCCAAACAACATACATCCCTGCAGCCCTATGCCAGCTTGGTGTGACCAGGTACAGCATCCATGCATAGCTCAAAAGGACAACATTATTGGTCAAGCACAAATCACAACCCACACAAGATACTCATGCCCAATTACATGAGGGGTGTGGGTGAATACATGAAGTCAAAGCACACACAGACAAAACACATTATCAACATGATGTAGCCAGACCAAAGCAGGTTTGCACAACTCCCAATAGGTTGAGAAAGCAATAGACTAGTCAGACCACAGAAAGCTTCCCAAACAGGAACATCTGCAGGGACTTGAGACTTTGTAGGAACGGGGGTCTGAAGACAGAGATTCCTGCTCACCTCACACACACCATGGGCTCAGGATATGTCACAGATGAACACACTGCCATGATGAGAATTCCCTACAGTGGAAGGCCACCTGTGGCAAGCTTGTTCTTGGCAGGGGTCTACCATGTCAGAAGGAGACTCAGACATGGCTCCGACACTTACAATAATCACAAAAAACAAGAGCGACACATATGTCCTTGCGAACTGGGTATTGCTAGTCAAGCAGAAACAATGTTCACAAGGAACTCATTTTGCACCATTAGTAAGATTTCTTGCAAGGAATAGTATATCTTGCGTGATTTAAACAAAAACAGCATAAATGAAAAATCAAATCCATAATTGAATTAGGTCTATCACTTTTGTAGCAAAAAGTTTTTTTGTGTAGAAACCCACAGAACAACAATTTGTAGCTATACTCACTTCAGCCGAAGTGAGTGTGATTTATTTTGCAAAAACAGTATTTCAGTCAGAAGAGAGATATAAAATTCTTGTGTATTTACATTATATACATTTCCACATTTTGACGTGACCTTGTGACCCCAGTGAAGTGACCATAACCAAAGCAGTGCAACATACGTAGTGCTAATAAAGAAAAAAGGCGATGGTTATTGGTAATTAAAAGGGGAGTCTCTTAGAGATCTAATACAATCAATTCATAATAAGCAACTCCTAGTTTGTTTGAGCTCTCCCTTTACAGTTGTTGACGACGTTTTGACCCTCTCGTGATACGGAGTCTCTTCAGGACGGGGATTCTGGGGACCAGCAACACAAGTAAGGTGCCCGAGGGGAGGAATCAATCTTCCTAGTATAGTTCAGAGTTCTTCTTGGTAATTTCCATGGTATTAGGTTCTGTCGTGTAGTTCCTATAAACCTATATAGGATCTGCGCGTTTAGACAACATACACTATAGGATTGGTGTCAGACTGATTCTGGACACCCCTACCGGCTATGTTAGCCTGTATACCAGCTAGCTCACAGTGCCACTAGAAACCCCTCTTACCAAGGAGAGAATAGTTCTTGGCAACTATCGAACATGACAACCCTGATCCCTCAGAATCGTGGAAACAGTGTACTACTTTTCGGTCAGTCACTCGTGCTCACTTTGTCTCAGAGAGATACACAGAATAAACGGTGGGGATGTTTTTCAATAAGAATTTATTGAACAGTCGTTATTCTAGTGTAAAATAGGTGTGCTGAAACAATCAATAGACAGTAACAGAGATAAATGATTAGAAGCACTAAGAAAGTAAAAGGATGGTAGATTTCTACCATCTTGCTAGAATCATGAATACAGGCAAGTATATAAAATACATGACAGTAAAATGCGTACTCCTACGATGCGTCCCTAACTAAATGTACCTAAGTGTACCTAGCATATCTGTAGGTGTAAAAGCCAAGAATGCCTCTAGGATAAAGTCAACCCCATTACCTGAAGTGAGAGACTGTGGGACACCGTCCTGGTCTTGAGCTGGACACCCCGCAAGGGATGTCGGACCACTGCGAGCTGGAGTATCTGTATGCAGGAACCTCAGCGTCTCATGTCAGTGTGTCGGCATGGAAGTCCTTGGTCTCCTCTGACAACCTCAGCAAGATATGGTGTATATATACATAAAGTGGTACCCCCTGGGGATATATCTTGCTGTGCCATTGTTGGACTTAGGATGACGTCGGGAATGAACTTTATACATAGATATTATACAGGAGATGGTAGGCCTGCAGTCCTGCTGTGATTCAGAGAATCCTCATGCATAATGAAGGAGGATGTTGGCTAGGGAAAACCCCAGGTCCTCTGTACAGTGCCAGATCTAGGTAAAAGGTCAGTCCAAAAACCCGTTATGTGTGTAATGTAAGGGAGGATATAGGTGAAAGGTTAGGAGCCTATATCGGGGTACCTATATGGAATATAACAGTTCCCTGTTGAAGAATGTGCTCTGTATGGCTTCAGGCAGTATTCACAGTAACAGAAGGTTACCGTAGGTCCATTTCAAGGTGGTGAGGGAAAATTTCATTTATTGTAGATCTTGACGCCACGATCTCAAAGTGTTGTGATAATCTGTTTTAATCTGTATTCAATGCGGTAGAAGAGAAACTTAATTACTCAATATATAGCCGTCACTGGTCAAAGATAGCCGGACGGCGACCGCTCTCGTTAAAGCCCCGCAGATGGCTCAGTGGGTAAGAGGCCAAGGTCGCTGAGGAAGAGGCGCTGGGAAGAGGGGGTTGCAGGACAGTCAAGGGTAGGGGTTGTGGAGGCAGAGGAAGGTGAAGAATGCGGAGTCCCTGTGGATGAATGTATGTATTTTTTTGGCCTCTCCCCGGTGTGTGTGCTGTCAGTCCCCTGAGTGTGCGTGTGTGTGTGTTTGGACTTGTGTTTGTGGGTTTGTGTGCTGCATGTATCTATTGCTGTGTGTGCACGTGCCTGTTTGAGTGTGCTGGGGTCAGGTAGGGTAGTTGGGACTGTGGATGGGGCAAAGGAAGGAGGGGGTAGGGACTGCTGGATGAGGGACACTGCTGCCGTCAGTAAGGAGGCCATGGCCTGATTAGATCTCTGAATGGCAGACATGTCCGAGTGGATGCCCTCCATGTATGACACCAATTGTGCCAAAAGACTGGTATGAGCATGGAGGACATTCAGCATGGATGTCTGCCCCACATGGATCTGCTTCAGCAAATCTACGGCCTCCACACTCAGGGCAGCAGTGGAGACTGTTGCAGGGGGTGCGGTGCCTGGCCCGAAGGAGACATGCTCCCTAACACGGGAGCGGCCACGGACCCTGGAAATGGGAGCAGCTGTGAGGGTGGAGCTGTTGGTGGTGGTGGTGGGGGCGGACTCTGATGTTGTGGGATCCAATCCGGCCTCACTCACCACCACAAGGGAGTCATCACTGGAGCTAGTGTAGTCTTCCGATGTGTAAGTCTCCGACCTGCCCTCAGTGTGGCTCCCCTCATCCTCTGTGCCACTGGGTCCCTCCTCCTCCTCCTCTGCACTGGACCCAGTCTGGATAGCCACTTCCCCTTGCTCCGGGGCACTGCCTCCTCCAGTAGCCGGTGCTGATGCTGTGAACAAGGATGACAAAGAGATTCACATGAGTCATCTACATAGACTTGACACATGGGTATCATTACAACACATCTGCGAGCAAGCATAGACATCACTTTGACAGCAGGTGTATAATCATTACACATATGTGTACATGGCACTAGCCTGTCTGCCAGTTAACCATGGTTCCCAGACACATGATGTCATGTGCCACATCGGTTAGATAAATGTCAAATTCCACAACCACTATGTCAACTACTACACTACATAGCAGGGGGTCTGATCTGTGATGCTCCTGACGGTCTTGTGTCATTGCATACATGTCTCATCTCCTGCAAGGGAGTCTTGAACTGACACTGCAAATATGATGCACACGTTTCAATTGTGAAATAGTAACCACCCTGCAATCCACAGTCATCATGATGTGCACTTATCTCTCTGACGTAACTGGTCAAATGGTCAGCCTGCAATACAACAAACTTACATAGTCATACCATGACTCATTTCACACAGCTAACAGTGATTGCGTGCATGTGTCCAGTGTCTTAGGTCCACTGCTGTCAGGTCAGACATCTGAATCTTACTTTGGATACCCCAACGTCGTATGCCTAGCAAGTGTGATACTTGAATGGCCCACTGTCTTGTCTCAGCTATGGAGGGTGTTAGGGAGATTACTCTGGATATCATGCACATTGTATCCAGCTCACCAGTTACAAATGTGAACAATTTTCAACACACTTCCAAGTCCAAATACTGCATCCTCACAATGCTTCATGTGGCACACCATGCCACTGGCCTGTCTGGCTGCACCGTCTGTACGGACTCTTGGTACAGAACATGTACATCTCAAGGTCCCAGTCAGCACTGTGTACCAATCCTGCCTACACTGCTTCAGTCCACATATGTAGGTGTCAAGTATGCATGTCCCTTATGTGTTAGACACAATTTGAACACTTTGACAAGCTCACATTGCTATAGTTAGCCATCAGAGTATGTGAACTGACAGATGTGTTTACATGCACATTTGACATCTCTCAAGCTGAAAGTCATGCAGCATACACATGGATGATCAAGCCACCAGTATGCACAGTCAAGGGATGATATACACGTCAACTGTTGTGTCTTTGACACAAAAGACATACATTTGATGTGTAGCCATGTTTCAAACAGTGATCACTTGTGTCTTTAAAACAAAGGCACGTGTAGTCACTGTCACAGAGTCTGACACATGGATTCTCACTTTTGGATGGGTAAAGTGTTACCTCACACACAAACATGTGATAGGCCAGTGTCTCCGATGGCCTGAGTTGGCATACCTGTCCTTGGCCCATGGGATACATGTGATTCCACTGAGCACTATGGCGGGGACAAAACATTTGGCACAAAGAGCAAGATGCATTCACTGAGGCATCCACATTGGTGTCATCTGCTGTCCGGATGTATAGCATTGTCTACGCACACCTGTGTGCTCCAATTGCCATATACTGCACATATATATTTTCATACCACACTGAGTACAGGTCATACATCAGTCAATGTGCTGACACATGTCAGCCAATTACATCGCTCAAGTGGTTAAACTCCATGCACATGTTGTATATTGTGTTGATCACATGAACATTGTACTACACCCACTACCCAGGACCTAAGTGACACACATGTCACAGATGGGCATCTACTGATCAGGGGGCATAGTTGCCTTTTGAAACAGAACTGTTGGTTTGGCAGACTGATGACCTGTGAGAGGGGCAGCAGGCTGAGGGAGTGCAACATGCATGTTAAACATAGTTGTGCGACATGGCACATACTCACACCCTCCTTGCTGCTGTCTGGCCTTCAACTGCCCATCCAGGTCAGGGAAGACCACCGCCAGGATCCTCAGCATGTGGGGGGTCAGGTCCGGTGTCCGCCCCTTCTGCGAGGAGGTGACAGCTTCAGCTGGACCCTTGCAATCCTCCGGATCCAGCCACGGAGGTCCTGCCACCTCTTCTGGCAGTGGCGTTTGAAGAGCACAACGGAGCGGACTGCCCGGACGATGGTGTGCCACAGCTCAGACTACTGATGGGCGATGACCTGTAAGGATGACACGGTGACACACCATTACTCCACATGCTACCTGTTTCGGAGTCACACACTTGTCCACATAGGTCATGCTCCGAATGGCAAGGATGTCTAAGGGGTAGGCAAGTGGCATCATGGCCAGTTGTCCTGTGTGCAATTATCCCTCAAACCCATTACAACAGTGCTGAGACGTCAACCACAGTACACACACTTCTACAGCAGTGTACCTGCCCAGAACCCAAATCTACACACTGCTAAACTTACAGGAACTCTGTTCGCATGCTTGCCCTTGGGAATCCCAATGCTAGTAGTGCATGCTTTTACACATGGCCAATGAAAAGACAGTGTAATCATCACTTACCTGCTCCTCTGGTGTGCCGTACAGCTGGCTGTACAGTGGAAGGAGGCTGTCCTGTAGGGCCTGGTTCTCCTCCTCGGTGAAGGCGGGGGCCCTCTCCACTGTCTGTGCCATGGTAGCTCCCAGAGGATGTAGAGACAGCAGCAGAGAGATGGGGATGTGCAAGGAAGATGCAGGTAGTGCAGGCAAGTGAGAACTGTAGGGAACAGACAGACTTATATCTGTGCAGCGGAGGTGGACTCTGTTCCATGCGTCCAAAGCGATAGGTCCGAGTCGGTCACATTATCCGAATCGGTCCAATCCATAACATTGCTAGCATTGGACACGCCTACAGCGACATTCAAAATATCCGCATCGGACCACTATTGAGTTTGATACATTGGTGATGGAAGGTTACCGATTCGGACTGCACGTGATTCGGAGACGAAACAAAACGCGCGTCTGTCACCATGACGACAAACAGCCAATGGATGCGTCTGGCTCGGTTCGGATTCGGCTCCTGCGTCCTTTGAATACTCACCCGCGTCATTCACCATGACGACCAACAGCCAATGGGTGCGTCCGGCTCGGTACGGATGCGGCTTCCGCATCCTTTGAATACTCACCCGCGTCGTTCACCATGACAACCAACAGCCAATGGGTGCGTACGGTTCGGTTCGGATGCGGCTCACGCGTCCATTGAATACTCACCCGCGTCGTTCACCATACAGCCAACAGACAAAGGATGCGACCTACACAGATCGGATGCGGCTAACGCGTCCTCCACTAATTGGTTAGCAGGGCAGACAGTAGTGAAAATATTTATGTTCTGCTGCATTACATGTGTGGGGACAGTGATTAACATGACATATTGGACATTGGACTTGATAGCTCACACTCTCATGAGGAGCCAAGCTTGAGGGGCACACAACACACTGTTTGTGAGGCCCATCACAACATTGAGAGCCCACTTCACAGATCACCCTCCTAGGCTTGGACACAGTCCCAGGGGATCATTGGGTTAAGACATGTTATGTCCACACATATTCACCGCTTGGTTGGACTGTGTGTCAGAATGTGCATTGTGGTAATTTAATGTTTGTGAATCTACTGTGTCTGAGTCTTGTACAACGCAGAAACTTCATAATTTTGTTTGGATGATATTTAGCTGCCACATCAGCTTGTGTTTGTCATGTAAGTTGCTGTTGTGTCTGTGTGTCACAGGCATATGTGGATGCTTGTCAAATAAAAGCGTGGCTCACATTCTCAAGCTTCTGTGGATGTGATTGAACATGTTTGTCAGACATGACATCATGACAGTGTCCACCCTGTGACAGTGGTGTGCATGGTTCGCATGGTGACCCGCTGTCTGTATCATGTGTCCCACATAGCTGACATTACATGATCCTGTTCTCTGTACCTTTCAACCATGTGATAGTTGTCACCAACCTATATTTTGGATAGTATGTTTGGGAAATGTGGAGTATGTGATGTTTGATCACATGGACAGTGACAGACACCAGTGACTAGTTACAGTACAGCACTGTAATTGGTGCCTAACCATAGCTTGGTGACATGTCTGGTAAGGGTCACATAGCTGTGCTCTGTATCTATACTAACTTCATTGTGTCTTTATTTAATGTTGTGTGTGTGTAATTGCATGGTAACAGTGTCAGCCATCTTGCTGGGGCACTTCCATTCGCTGTCAGGTAGCCATTGGCCCTGATGAACCGGTTGCTTTGGGTGTGGGTAGTGATGTGTGCTATGACTCCAATTCCCATCATGCCCTGTCCTCCATACACCTTCCCAGCCAGCCCAGGGAGCACACCTGGGACTATGCATTCCCTGGGAGTGTGTGGAAATGTACTGTGAAGATGGCTGAGAGTGGGGACTGGTGTGAGGAGCACAGGGCCTGGATGGGACTTGGGGTCCAAAGGAAAGCACTGTCCCCTGTGTCAGCCATCTTGGCAGTGTTTTTCCAATGAGTGTGAGTGAAGCACATTTCCTGTTGGGCTTGTTGGTGTATGCAGGAGGAGGTGGATTTGCACAGACTCCAACTCCCATCATGCCCTGCCCCCCACACACCTCCCTATCCAGCCCAGGGAGCACACCTAGAACTATGCAGTCCATGAGATTGTGTGGAAAAGTACTGTCAAGATGGCTGACACTGGGGACTGGTGTGAGGAGCCCAAGGCCTGGATGGGAGTTGTGGGCAAATCAAACAGCAGGCCCCTGTGTCAGCCATCCTGACTGTACATTTCCTTTCACTCTCAGGGACTGCCTAGTCACAGGTGTGCTGTTTGGGCTGCCTGGGAAGCTATATGTAGGGCAGGGGATGATAGTAGTTGAAGTCAGTGCAAGTACTCTTCCTCCCACATAGCCCAACAAGCCCACCAGGAACTGTGCTTACCTGACAGTGAGTGGAAAAGTACCGTCAAGATGACTGACACTGGGGACTGGTGTGAGGAGCCCAAGGCCTGGATGGGAGTTGTGGGCAAATCAAACAGCAGGCCCCTGTGTCAGCCATCTTGACAGTACATTTCCTTTCACTCTCAGGGACTGCCTAGTCACAGGTGTGCTGTTTGGGCTGCCTGGGAAGGCATATGTAGGGCAGGGCATGATGGTAGTTGAAGTCAGTGCAAATACTCCTCCTCCCACATAGCCCAACGAGACCAGCTGGTACTATGCTTTCCTCACAGTGAATGGAAATGTACTGGCAAGATGTCTGACACTGGTGCCTGGTGTTTGTTTGCCCACAACTCCCATCAAGGCCTTGTTCTCCTCACACCAGTCCCCAGTGTCAGCCATCTTGCCAGTACTTTTCCATTGACTGTGAAGTAAGCACAGTTTCTGGTGGGCTTGTTGGGCTATGTGGGAGGAGCAGTATTAGCTGTGACTGCAACTCCCATCTTGCCCTGTCCTCCACACACCTTCCCAACCAGCCCAGGGAGCACACCTGGGACTATGCATTCCCTGGGAGTGAGTGTAAATGCACTGGCAAGATGGCTGACACTGGTTCCGGGTATGAGGAGCACATGGCTATCATGGTATTGTGCTTCAGGATCAACACCTTGTAGCAGTGCAACTCATCTTGTGAGTACACCTCCCCATGCTGAGAAGTAGCCATAGGCCCAGATGAACAATTTGACGTGTGTGAGGAGGAGTGTTAGGTGTGACTACGACTCCCATCAGGCTTTTAGCCACACTCACCTTCCCAGCCATCCCAAACACCCTTCCTGTGACTCAGCTTTCCTGGGAGTGAATGTGTGCAGACAAAATGGCTGACGCAGGTGACTGGTGTTTGGATCCCATAGCCTTGCTGTATGTACATGTTTGGAAATGGTGAGATTTCCTTTTACATTGCAGGTATGTTGTTAGTCAAACTGGCATACACATTACATGCTTTTTTGCTCTAGTTTTTTTTTAGCTTTGTTAACAGTGTTTAGTATCACTGTCTCGTTGACAGTGATGTCTGTGGCTGTGTATTTGTTAACATTATTGGCTAGTTGAGTATGTACTCACCAGGCTCTGGTGCTCCTGCTATTCCATAGACGCCCTCTGGTGGAAGGATGGCCCGCACCTTCTCCTCCCAGGAAGTGAAGTGCACTGGTGGTGCAGGAGGGCCACCGTCAGTCCGCTGACTTAGGGCATGGTCTCTGGCAAGCAGCTTCTTGACCCTCCTTCGCACATCATAGTACCTGTTCCTGATATCATCTATTGTGCGCAGGCAAGGTGCTTGAGCGTTCTCCTTGTTGACAATCCTGTCCCACATCTTATTTCTCTGTTGGACTAAGTTCCCAAATAACTGTGGCTCTACTCTGACAATTTCATCTACCATCACTTCCAACTCCTTCTCTGTGAACTTGGGATTCTTCTTTGGGGGCATGGTGACGGGTGGTGAAGGAGATGGAGGTGTGGGTGAGTGTGAAGGTGAGTGTGTATGAGTAAATGAGTGTGTGTTTGAGAGTGTAGTTGCTAGATGTGTGCAGGTTGTGTGGTGGGTGAAGTGTGAGTGTATGTAGCAGAGAGCAGTGAATCAGTGGCTATGTCCTGGCAGTTGTGGAAATTTTGCAAAGGATCATGGTCATGATTTTGGCCCTTCATATAGGTGGAGTTGTGGGTGTGGCTTATTTATTTTTTTGCATTGTCAATGCTTGTTTGGCCATTTTCTGTCTGTTTCTGATGTACTTTATTGAGCATAACCGAAACGTTCCGTAGACCGCACCGGATGCTTGGTCATGTATTTGCGGGGTGATCCAAGTCTGTCCCATTCACGCTAAGCTATGTTGCAGCGTTCGCGTCACTCGCATCAGCCTTGTTTCCGGAGGATTCGGTCGGACGGATTGTGTTCCGTACGAGTCATTCCTTGGGATTGTGTTCCGTGCTCCGTGCGAGTCATTTGGATTTTACACGCATTGCATCGTACTTCGTCGTTCGGACTGCATGCGTACGAGTCGTTTGGAAAGCATTCCTGATCCGAGTCGTTGGGAAGGCTTTCCCAACGAGATCGGAATCGGGCCCTTAGTGTCAAATATTGTTCTGAGATTCTTAGATTTAGCCACTGGGCTAGGAACAGAACCCAAATCCTCAGGCCACCAGGATTTGTTCCAAAAAGAAATATCCGATCCGAAGAGGAGAACTTCGGTATTTGCTGCATTCAATTTCAGGCAATGGCTTCCCATCCATTGAACTACAGCGCTTATGCATTTTTTGAAGCGCATGGCTATTTTGTCGATGGGACGACAATTTGGGTGTCATCCGCATTGGAGATCGTGAAAAAGCTGAAGGATCTGATCAGGCTCATAAGAGGGGCCACATAAATGTTAAATTAGGTGGGGCTTATGGAGGAGTCCTGTGGGACTCCACAGGGCAGGCAAAAAGATTCTGACCTGAAATCCCCTAAACTAACAGACTGTTCTCTTCCATCCAGAAAAGAACAGAGCAGTTCGAAGGCTGTACCATTGGCACCTATGTCAAGGAGCCGCTGCTTCAGAATTACGTGGCTTACCGTGTCAAAAGCCACGGATAGGTCCAATAGGACCACTGCAGCTCTATCCCCAGGGTCCAGAATCGCCCTAACCTCTTCCGCCACAATAAGTAAAGCAGTTTCCATCGAGTGGGCTTTCCTGAACCCAAATTGTGCCTCATCTAGGATGTAATTTTTCTCCAGGTACTGAGTAAGACAGGAATTAAGATGACTATCCAGTACTTTCGCTGGAAACTGCAGTCTCGATATAGGACAATAGTTTTGTTCTTCGGCTGGGTCTAGGGATTGTTTCTTAAGGAGAGGCAAGATTGTAACATTTTTTCACTCAAGGGGAAAAATTCCAGATGTTAGAATGTTGTTAAACATTGAGGAGAGTGGATGCGCAAGTCAGTCCGCTATTTTGTGCAACAACTTGGGAGAGCAGGGATCAGAGGGAGCACCAGATTTAGTTAGTTTAAGGAGCTCCATCATGTATTCTGGAGAAATGGCTGGGAAGCTGTCAAGAGACTGTCGGCCTAGATCATGTTGTATGGTGGCTTGTAATTGATTATTCGAGCCGTTGTTAAGAATAAGGTCTTTGTAGACTGCCTCTACTTTGTTTTTAAAAAATATTGCTAGGTTCTCACAGAAAGGCTGTGAGGGAGGCTGAGTGGGTGAAGCAGCCAGGTCTGATAAGTTAGACACTGTCTTAAACAACTCGCGTGGCAAGTTTGCCACCAATCTAATTTTATTGGTAAAGAAATTTGTTTTCTCGGGTGTAATCAAATTTTTATATTCCTGAAGCTGCTTTTTATATCTCGCTTTTTCCTCCAGGGCACAGTATTATTTACATTTCCTTTCTTGCTGACAAAATCTTTTCTTTTTATGTCGTAATTGCTCAGAGAACGAGGGGGCTGGCGGGCATCGGAAGGCACAGTAATTTTCTTTTTTGAAAATGGAAAAAACAATAAACCCCTCACCATGGGAGCATTCTCCCATTGTGCGGGGTTCATTTAAATGTTTTTACTGCCCCTTACCACCATGTTTTTGTGGGTGGTGATGGGCAGTGAAAACTGGCTATGTGCCTGCTCAATCTAAATACGGCAGGTGGGCACACGGCCAAACCTCCGGTGGCTTTTACTTCTGGCCATCGGAGATGGAGTAGGTTGCGTCATCTACACACTGAAGGTGCAAATGAGGTGGAGGGACCTTCAGATTGGTGGAAAGGGTACCCTGTAGCCATTGCGATGAAGTAGTGTAAGGATTTAAGGAATCTCAATAAGTTTCTATACATTTATTCTGTTACAGCATCCCCAGCTGAACTAAACGCTCACCAGCTGCATCTCTTCAAATTCCCAACATTCTACCATTAGGTCAGCAGTGACCTCATTATATTCCATGCTCCCAGCATTACATGTCCTTACACATCTTTCCCCTTATAATATTCGAACAGGAACAATGAAATTAACATACATAACAAAACTCTACATTACTATTAGCAACTTGTCAATATAATTCATGCCAACTTATTAATGTACACTATTAAGGGACACTATCCCTGAACTTTACATATGTCACCCATACTCCTTGTAGCACCATTCTCCAGGATCACAACACTGTGTTTGACCTCCTTCACCCTGCATGGAACAGAATATTTGCTTTCCCCCTTGCAAACAAACCCTTTTTTCCTCACGACCACCCAATCTCCCGGTCCTACACAACACCGCTTCACACCCTTCCTTTCATTATAATACAGCACATTTTTCCTCTGCGATCTCAAGACACTCCTTTGTATTTCCTCACGATCGACTTCAATCTCTGTTGCCACGCCCCTCAGCCATACAGGGCATTCTTTTACTCCCGGTTTCCTTCCTTTAAATGATAAAAATGGAGAAACTCCTGTCACAGAATGAGGAGTTGTCCTATGCGCCCACATCATCCTCCTCAATTCCTTCTTCCACGGAAGATGATTAGCAAGGGACAGTTGTATATTGTCCATCACCAATCGGTTTACTCTCTCCACCAACCCGTTGGCTTGAGGTCGGAAAAGAGCCACCTTCTCATGCACAATTCCCATGGCAGAGAGATAATTCGTCATCTCCCTAGACACGAATTGCACCCCATTATCTGACACAATATTTTTGGGAATTCCTTCCTCCACGGAAACCTCTTCCAAAAATTCGATAATATTTGAGGTGTTCACTTTCCCAACATCCTTGATTACAAACCACTTAGTATGGTAACCCACCAGGATTAGGATAAATTTACTTTTTGATCTTAACCTGGATACAGGTCCCAAGAAATCGATGGCCAATTTTTCCCAAGGTTTTTCTGGAAAACTCATGACTTCTAATGGAAGCTGTCTAGTCACTTTGGTCTTGTCACTGTTTGCACACGCTGCACAATTCTTCACCTTTTCTTCCACGTCCCGATCCACACCAGGCCACCAGAATGACTGCCTTACCTTCCTTTTCACAATTCCCCGACCCAGGTGTCCCTCCTGAACGATATCAAGAATTCTGGCTCGAATTCCACTTGGGAGGAACAAACTGACCTCTCCTCATTAGCCTGCCACCAACTATGCTCAGTTCTTCTCTGACCTTAAAATACTCGCGTAACTCACCACTCATTCCATCCATCTCTTCCTATCCATGTACAACTTTTACCTCAACTTCTCTCATTACAACAACTTCTTCCCTTGCAGCCGTCCACTCCTCTGCAATTATAGCTAATTCTCCATTTGCAAACACTCCAATTCTGGACACCACCTCAGCAATGACGTCTTCAGTCTCCACATCTACTGGCATCCTTGATAGAAAATCTGCTACATTTCTACTGCCCTTCACAAATTCTATCTCAAAATTATAATCCATTACTGATAACAACCACCTAGTGATACGAGGTGTAACATTCCCTTCCAAACCTCTTCCACCTTTGAAAATATATGTTAAAGGCTTGTGATCCGTTCTCAGTTTGAAGGGAATCTCCCACACATAAAACCTGAAACAACTGATTCCCCAACAACAGGCTAAGGCCTCTCTTTCAATTACAGAATACGTGGTCTCTGCTCCTTGCAACCTCCTAGATGCAAAACCAATTATATTCTCTATGCCATCTTTAACCTGTGTCAACACCGCACCAATTCCTACCTTGCTAGCATCTGTTGTGATATACGTTTTTGCTGTCACATCAAAATGTCCCAGTGTAGGAGCATGAGTAATACTCTTCTTTATATGTAAAAATGCATTCTCACACTCTTCACTCCATCCAAACTCAACCCCTTTTTTCAACAGTCTCCTTAAAGGCTCTACAATTTCCGTAAACTCCTTCACAAATTTAGCGCAGTATTCTGCTAGTCTTAGGAACGATTTTAATTCTTCCTTAGTATGTGGTCTATGCGCTTTCTCTATCGCTGTCACAATGCTCTTTTTCGGACTTATACCATTGGCGCTAATAGTATGTCCCAGATAAGTCACCTCTTCTTTCCAGATTTGGCACAGTCAAACCATGTTTCCGCAATCTCACCATTACCACCTTGAATAATTTATCATGTTCACAGATATTTTTTCCCACAATAAGTATGTCATCTTGGGAACATAGCACATGATTCAAATAATCAAAGATAGTTTTCATTATTCTCTGAAGAAACGCAGAGGCCAGGCCAAATGGCATTCTTTTATAACAGAGTAATGAAAGATGTTAAATGTCTAGATTGTGCATGCAAATCCACCTGGTGATAAGCAGATGACATATCTAGAACACTGAACACGACTCCCCCACCTTCCATTGTTAACATTTCTGAGATGTTAGGGAGTGGTTGTTTGTCCACCCAAATTCATTTATTCAAATCACGCAGGTCAATGCACAACTGAATCCTCCCTTCTCCCTTGGGTGCCACCACAATTGGTGCCAACCATTCGGAAGCCTCGATGGGTTCGATAATTTGTTGTTCCAATAGTTTGTCAAGTTCTTCCTTCAAGAGCTGCCTCATGACGTTAGGAACATTTCTTACTGTATGCACCACAGGTTTTCCTCCTTCTTTTAGTATGATCTTGTGTGAGAACCCCTTCAATAATCCCAACTCATCAGAAAATACCTCAGGATACTTCTCAATCAGATCATCATGACCTCCTCCACTCACTTCTTTCACTTCATCTTGTTCAGCCAACATTACCGGTGCAGTGGCATTGGGATTTATAATTATGCCCAAATCCCGCTGATGACGCCACCCCAGTAAATCTGAACCATAGTAATATAAGCTCTACCATACACCTCCTTACCCTTGAAACCAATAGTCAACCATTTAATTCCTAAGATCTCTATTTTTCTTCCTGCATATCCTACAGCTTTTATATCTGGTTTTCACAATGGATAATTATTTGCACACTTCCACTTGCTTTCAAACGTTTCCTTGGAAATCAAGGTGAACAAACTACCAGAGTCTACTAAGACCCGTACAGACACCCCTTCCAAGAGCACATGACAATGAGGTTTCTCCAATTTGTCAGCGCTTTCTAGCTTCACACCACATTTACCCGAATTCCTTTTCATCTTTCAACCCTGTGCTTCACCATCCACAGTGGAAATTATTTTGACAGTAGAAATTAACTCTTGAATGTTTTCACAAGAATCATCTAATTGTTGATCAACTTGTTGAATTCTTCTTGCATCCCTGAACTCTACCCAGGTCCTACACACCTTTGCGAGATGACCTCTCTTCCCACATTTTCTACAAACCACACTTCTGGCTGCACACCTTGCACTAGATGCAATGTGCCCAGGGGCACCATACCGAAAACATTTTACTTCTCTCCAATCCCCATTCTTTTGCTTCACTTCTACTTCTCCTTTAGGTTTCCCTTCACTTATTCTCTTGACATCACATTTTTCTTTTAATTGGACCATCCTCACTTCACCAATAATAGCTTCCTTTTTCTCACTTCCTGCATTGTCCATTTCCTTCAACCATATCGCTGTATGCTCCATCCCTTTAGCAATCTGGATGGTTTCCTCCAAATTAGGATCTTTCATCAGCAATGTCTCTTTAATTCTTTTGTTATTAGTACTTCTGACTATGATCCCTGGTCAAGGAATCCGTCAGTTGCTCAAAGCGACACAACAATGTCAGGCCCCTCAATGTTTCAACATAAGATGCTATGTCTTCATCTTGTCTTTGTATTCTAGAGAAACATTTATGTCGTTCTAATACCAAATTGGTTTTAGGAGTGAATTGAATATCTAGCATTTGCATAGACATATCAAAAACATTATTTGGTTGTCCATCACCCATCCCCAGAGATACTTCAGGTAAGTCCTCATATATTCTTCTACCTTCAATGCCTAAATGATGAAGTAGGATTGCTTGCCGCCTGAGAGGTCCATAGCGATCACCACCAATTGCCAACATATATGTAACGAACAGTTGTTTCCACTGCTTCCATGGCACAGGTGGATCCCCAGGAGAGGATAAGAAAGGTGGGGGTGAAGCCATAGATTGATCCGCCATTCTTGCAATATAATCAACACAACAAACAAAAACAAATATTTAAAATGACAATCCAATATAAACTAATACAATAAACTAACACAAAAAATTAAAACAAGAAATCAGAATATTCCTATTGAGAAGCCTTGTTTCTATGACGAATGCCTTAGGAGCAATGTTCTTTCCTCTAATGCCTTCAGATGTTTTCTAGATGTTGCTTAGAGACAGATAGAGAAGAGCAACGTTCTTTCCTTTAATGACTTCAGACGTGGTATAGCTGACGTGGTAAGTGGCTCCCAATTGTTGCTTATAAGGTTGCTTTAATAGTTTTGTAGGATTAGTGTTTCAACAGGGTTCCCTATAATCAGGCGTGAGCATCCGATCAGCACCTATACGCGCAGCCCTTCAACAACATTCACTGTAATCAGTCTTGCGCATCTGATTGATGCCGCACGCCCACTGGAAACACGCATCTCTTGCAATCCGCCTCGCGTGTCTGACTCGCGCTGAATGTCAGACGCCTCTTGGGATGCCTGTTAGACCTCGCGCGCCGACTCGCGCGCCGAGTGTCAGACACTCTTAGGAATCAGGAGGTCTGTTAGAGCGCGCCGACATACTGAACGCGAGGCACCATTAACGTTAGTCCAAACTTAATAAACTGAAGGCCAATAAATCAATTACAGCAATTGTGCTCACTAGGAAAATGTATGACTATGGCAATTACATTCAGTAGGGAAACTTAGACATCCGCCAGCTCAAGTGCTTAATTAGTTGCGATTCCTGACAGCAACATGAAAGTTCAGTTATAACGCTCACGTCTTGCCAAACAGTCTTTTCCTCTCTCGTGTTATCCCTTTTAACCTTGCGCGCCGAATGTCAAACACATTATCAAGGACTTGTAACACGCGTCTATTGATGCAGGTATATAAACAACTTGCCTGGAATATAATTCAATCTGTATTTCCAGGGGTGGAGATGCCGTCCGTCTGTCCCCTGCACAGCTCCTTCAACTCCTTCAACTTGTCGCCAGTGTAAGGATTCAAGGAATCTCAATAAGTTTCTATACATTTATTCTGTTACAGCATCCCCAGCTGAGCTAAACGCTCACCGGCTGCATCTCTTCAAATTCCCAACATTCTACCATTAGGTCAGGAGTGACCTCATTACATTCCATGCTCCCAGCATTACATGTCCTTACACATAGCCTTTAGGCCAACATTTAAATCAGTCCCTCTATTCTGTTGGCTCTAGTTCTTCCCTGATCATCTTTGGAATTCATTCTTCTGCCATAACGGTTTCTCACAACTTTTCAGCCATATCTCTTCCCCTTGCACTCTACCATTTGAAGTACTTTCACTTTCTTCCAGTTCATGTTGCCCACTCTCATTCTCAGCTATTTGATTGATTGTGGTTACTCTCGACTCATTTTACCACAGATTGTGCACTGGTCACAACTTAACTTTCAGACCTTTACGTACTGGCTTCTCCTCCCTCTGAATGTTCGTTGAGTTTGACTCTGTGTATGAGTGGTTGTTGTCACAAGTTTGTTTCACTCTCTTGGTATGGAAGACAAGTATCTGGTGGGATAATCGGCCACACTTACCAGCAGTGTTTTCACAAGGATTATTTGAAAAGGTCCTTTCCAACGTGGCTCAAGGCACATTATCCTGATATGTTTCTTCACCAAAACCAAGTTGCCTGGACTGAGGTCATAGCACATCTCTTGTCTTGCGCGTGGGGTCAACAAGTCAACCTGATGAGAAACAGAACATACCATATCAGCCAATCCTTTGCAGTAGTGAAAAACTATGTCATCTGTTATATTCACAAGAGTAGCTACAGGCACTGACGGAATTCTCATGGCTCTTCCTATCAACATTTCATGCAGGGAGAGTCCAGTCTTTTGATTGGGAGTCCTTCGAAGGCTTATCAAAACAGGAGGAAGCGCATCGGGCCATTTTAAAGAGGTTGACGCACACAACTTGGCCATCCTGGATTTCAGAATTCCATTAATTTTCTCCACTATGTCTGAAACTTCTGGTCTGTAACTGCAGTGGAACCTCTAGTCAATCTTCATGGCTACACACAGAAATTTCATAATTTCATTCTGAAAATGAGACTCTCGATCTGACTCCAGAGAAACCAGTAATCCAAATCTGGGAATCAATTTCCTCATTAATAATTGCTGCCGGTTCATCTAAATTAGAGCCATAAATGAAACATGTAGTGGAATTTACCGCCCAATCTGACATTCAACTATTACCCATGTCCCTAGTTTATTCATTAGGCTATGCTTCACCAAACATACTTTCATCCTGGCTAGAATTGCCACTCCACTAGTAGCTGTCCCCTGCCGTGTGCTGGCCAGAAGTTTATAGTCCAGGGTGTCCAATAGGCCTCTCTTGTCTCTTGCTGTATGTGTTTCTTGTACACAGCTGATATCGGCACCCATCGTTTTGAGCCCACGCTACTTTAGCCCTCTTGAAACTGTCATTTCAGATTACAAACATTGACTGTACAAATATGCAGTTTTCTAGTTTGCCGCATGATATCATGACATTTAAATTGCTACAGTAGCCTGCCTTGTATTTAAAGCTGGCTTCACTGTGGCTTCTCCCATACCTCAGGAATTTCCCACTCGCTTCGTCTTGCCACCTGCATTCCGTCCCTAGACGGAATGTCTGGACACCTTCAATTAGATATCCTGCACCACTCCTGACATCTGAGCTCCTTATTTTACTCCCCTTTTCTCCTTCCCCCACAACAACCCTCCCACACCCCTAACCCATCCTTCAGCCCCCACCCCTCTTCACCTCTCCACCCTAGTGAAATGTCTGTGCACCCATCATCCTCTTCCAGAGCCCTAGCATTCATTGATCACCAGAGAGAAAAGAAAACCTAGGAAAAGTACATAAACAGGCAAAAGAAAGTGAACAAGAGCAGGGGAGACAGCTAAGAAAAAGAAATACAACAAAATACATAACCATGACTCGCTAAATATCAAGAACCACAGAGGTCAGGTCCAAGCTTGCACACTTTAACACATTACTGGATTCTATGCCATACTGCTCAAGAAATTCCTTCGCTTTGATCTCTGATGTAAAAAAACAAATTTTGCCGCTATTAATTTTCTTAGGTCTTGCTGGGTTTATTCAATAAGCCTGTGCCCCTTTTCCTGGAAAGGTTTTAACAATTGCCTCAACCTCCAGCGGATCTCAACTGTAATGTGACAAAAGTTTGGTCTCACAAAAAAGTAACACCCATCAAAACAGTGCTTGGATTCCGGGAGTGCCTTCTCAAACATTGCCTGTCTGATGAGGAAAAGAAGAACAGGATCGCCCTTGGTTTTGCATTTCCATGATCCAGCTGTTTCATCATAACTAGAAATCTGTGTGCCCTTTGAACATCATGATCCCAGTCCCATCCTGCGTGCTCTAGGAATGCCTTCTGAAATAAATTGACAACAAACTTTGTTGCGTTGCCTCCCTCTGCACCCTCCTCTACACCCAAGATTCTTAGGTTATTGCGGCACTGCTGGTTCTCAAATTCTTCCAGTTTCCATTGGGTGTCCATCAGCTGAGCCTCATGTGCTGCTGCTTGTGCCTTTATAGCGGACAAGTCTACCTCCAGCACTGCAGCCCCGGCCCTCTACTACTGACATCCTCTCTGATATCTCCGAACATGTTTTAGCAATATTACATATTGCCCCTTGTAGCTTCCTAGTGGCGGCCCGGGCTCTCTGGCTGTCTGAGTGCGTTTCTTCCCTATGTGACATTATTCCTTAGTAGGTGGCTTCAAGAGTTGGTGCCTCAGTCATTATTGTCGACTCCTGGTTTATACGATCTTGGGCCTCTGTTAAGCTTTCGAAAGCGTGCTATGTTTTAGAATAATCCCATTTTAAGTCAAAACCTGCACCAGACCTATGTGCCACAGTTAGTGGGGCTTTTTTTTTTTTACTGTTGACCAGGTGTTACCATCCATCAGTCTTCCCAAAGGGGCATCACTCTCTTCACTCAGCAGGCTACCAATAGAGTCGTTTATCCGAGAGGTCAGAGTCCTCCCCTGATCTATCTGACCTGTCTGACATAGAGAAGAAATAGTCCACGGCTTTGGTGTCTGAACCGATTTTAGCAGACATGCCTTCCTTCTTGCGGTTACCCTTCCCAGTTCTACCTCGCAGGACAGCCTCATAGTCAGGCAGTTCTGGAGTACTTGGATGTGGAGCTGGGTCAGTGTCCAACTCCTCTTATAGTATGTGGCAATCTTAATCTTCATGTGAATGTAGTACACAACTCATCACATATTGTGCAATACAAGGGTAGGAAACAAACAGTTTACAGGGCAGTCCATCTGCTGATACGAGATCATGGGCTTGATGCATGTGCCACTTTAAAATATCCTGATCCAGGATACACATATTTTTCACACCTCCACAAGAAATTTATGCGGTTTGCTTATATTTTGTTATCCACTGGGCTAGTGAGGGAGGTTGTCATAGAGATATTTCCCAGGGTCTTCGTGGGTCACAATCCTTTGATCTTAGAATTTCAGGCTTTGGCAGCAACCAGGTTGACACAGACATGGACGTTCAATTAGAGAATGCTCCGTAACGGGGAATATGTATAGTATATAGGAGAATGGTTAACAGACTTTCTGGTATTAAACAGAAGCAGCACCCCAAGTGGGTAGTTTGGGATTCACTAAAAGCAGGATGAGGGGCGAGACAATCAGTTTTAGTGCATACAGTCTGAGAAAACATGCTAACAGTGTTCAGGAGTATTATAGAGAGCTGGCTGAATTAGAATCTTAACATATCAAATCGACTTCTGAAGAGCAGGGAGTCAAGGAAATATATCAAAAGATCGTATCAGTTAAGGCTAGTAATAATAGCTGTTACAGTAAGAAATTAGCAACGACATATCAGATCCACAGAGAAGAAACTTATGAGTACAGCAATAGTGTGGGTAGGCTTTTGACTCTGCACACAGGACAGAAAGAGGTAAACAGTGGCATTGATGTTATAATAGACAAGGAACGGCGTTCAGCCTGTTCTCCCGAAGCAATCGTAAGAGTTTCAAGGAATATTATGATAACCTTTACCAAGAAGATATATACCCCTCGCTGGTTAAGTTGGAAGAGTATTTAGCTATAACGTATGGAGGGGAGCTAGATGAAGAAGAACAGGTGGCTTTGCACTCACTGATCACTCCAGAAGAAGTGAAGCTAGTCCTCAATTCTTTGGCCTGGGAGGCCAGATAAGATAGCGTTATAATTTTATTGTGTACTTTATGCAGAATTTGCTAAGGATATCATTAACAGCTGGGGAGTGGCTGGCCCCTGCTTCATGGGTATCTACTCATATTGTGGTTTTCAAAAAGAAGGGGAAGCCCCCTCTGATCCCCGGATCACACAGACCACATTCGCTGATTAATAGTGATTCGAAGATTTATTCGAAGATACTTGCAACACGCCTGAGCAGGGTCATAGCCAAATTGGTTTCACCATGGCAACATGGGTTTATCCCTGCTCGTGGAACCACTGACCATATTAGGTGAGAGATTACGATCTTTGATGCAGAAGAAGTGTGTGGGAGTCAATGGTGGCTGGTGACATTTGAAAGTGGTGGGGCGCAAAAGTTAGGGATGAGTTTTAAGTAGCGAGCAACTGCTGAATTTTCTTTTACTTTCGCCTTGTCTTAATTTTGAAAACTGTGTACCCCTATGAAGGGGACACCATCACACCCATTTGCACAGAATCACAATTTCAACTCATATATGTGACCACTGCCTTGTGTGCTCTGCAGAGAGGCTAATGATTGGATGGCCATATATCGTGATCACCTTTTTTTTCAAACTTATTTTTATTAGTGTTTGGTGTACACTTAGCAATACCATGACAGTATACTAAGCATTGCTGAGGTTGATCATACATTAATAAAGAACAAAGGCCTCCTCTTTTATAAAGTTGCAAATAAGAGTACAGTTTCAAATCTTGTAGAGGCTCAAAGTTTTAACAGGAATACCATACATGCTCAACCCGTCTATTCCTTTGCAACGAGTGGTCAACCAAACCCTTCCAGCAGGGAAGGTTCCCCAATTATTAACCCATCCCCCCCTATAAAAGAAAAAGTTGTTGGTGGTGGTGATTGCGCAACGTATTCTTCGGCCCAGTCTTGTAAGGGACGGAACTCAGGGGTGATTCACGTAGTTGTCCATCCTCCTTTATTCTGCTATACCTGAGTACCTCCTGGGCTGCACCCTGTTCCCGTGAGCATATGACCTAGAACTGGAATAGGTGCATGTCCCTGATTGAAGGTGGGCAGACCGCCAGGGGGAGACCCCGCGTAAGGTAAGTGACCAATGGACCCCATTTGTATTCGAAGTTCTTATAGTCATCCCTGAAGATATCCATCATTCTCTCAAGGCAGAGAAGTTTCCAGAGACGAGAATGCCATAGAGAGATGGCGGGCACTGCTTTCTTCTTCCAAGCTGCTGCAATCGCAACTTTAGAGGCCCCCAGACAGGTCCACATGATAGCTTTGTCTGCCTTAGTTTGGTGTTCGAGTGACGGTTCTCTGATACCCAGGAGGACTCCCTCCATGGAAGTTGGTATTGTATACCCCAACATATCTTTAGTGTGCACGAGTATCTCCTCCCAAAAAGGTTTGATTGTGGGGCAATCCCACCATATGTGTTGGAAGTCACCTAGGAGACCGCATCCCCTCCAACACATATCAGAGGTGTTCGGAAATATCTTTTTAAGTTTGGTGGGATATAGATACCAATCCATCAAGGTTTTAATGTGGGCTTCTCGCAAGTCCAGGGAGTGATTAAATTTGGTGATATCAGACCAGAGCCCCGTACATACCTTATCGGATATCTCTCTTTGTGCCACCTCTTCCCACATGAACATATATCTAGGTCTCAGTGATTGTGAGGCAGAGAGCAGGGAGCTATATAGAAATGAAATTACCCACCTCATGGAGCCTACCCGTTGTACACATTTTTCAAAAGTAGTTCTCTCTCGTGTGGCTGCATCTCTAATCTGTGGGGAGAGAGCCCAGTGTCTGAGCTGCAGATAGTGGAAGTATTCGCCCGGGTCCAGTTGGAACTCCCTCCGGCAGTTCTCAAATGTCAAGACATCATAATTATGGAAGAGGTCTGACAGCTTGAGGCATCCGTCCTCCTTCCAGGAGTGAAAGGGGCCTTCGTGGAGAGCAGGGGGAAACGCCGGGTTAAAATGAATCAGTGTATACGGTGAAGGGAACGGGGTCCACCCCCCTCCCCTAGAAACTGTGTCCCAGACCTTCAGAGTAGTGCGGGTGGGGTGCTAATGTAAGTGTTGGCGGGCCTGTCTTTCTTGGGTTTCCATATGAGATCCCATATTGTCCTATCCGCTATTGCCCTATCCATGTGTAACCAGTGTTTCTCTGATTCCCTCTTGGACCACTCCGCCACGATCCTCAGTTGTGCTGTTTTATAGTAGAAATCAAAATCAGGAAGCCCTACTCCACCTGCCCCTTTTGCCCGTCTCAAGTAATGAAATGGAAGGCGGGCCCTACCGTTTTGCCAGATGAAGCGGATGACTAGTGACCTGATTTTAGGGAGAAGTTCCCTATCTAAATCAATGGGTAGTGCTTGAAAAAGATACAAGAATTTAGGTAGCACGGTCATTTTAATCGCATGGATGCGGCCCAACCAGGAAATAAAGAGAGGTTTCCATCTTTTGAGGTCTTGTTGGAGCTGGAGAAGGAGAGGTGGGAAGTTGGCCTTATATAATCCCTCCATACGTGGTGTTAATTGTATACCCAAGTATTGAAGTGAGCGTTTGGCCCATTGAAAGGGCTCGCGAAGGCTATTAGCCTCAGCCGCCGGAATTGTGAGATTGAGTATGAAAGATTTATCTAAGTTACCTTTAAATCCCGCTACTTTCTCAAACAAGGTCAGCTCTTTCTGCAAGGCCGGAAGCGAGAGAGTTGGATCGGCGAGGGACAATAGCACATCGTCTGCAAATAGCGAAATTTTGTGTATATCTCCCCCAAAGGGAATTCCTTTTATCTCTGGGGTCTCTCGAATTCGCATCGCAAATAGTAGGGGTGACAGCGGACTCCCCTGCCTAGTCCCTCTAGTCAGGGGAAATGAGTTAGACGCCGTCCCATTGACCTGTACTCTAGATCGTGGTTGCACGTAATTGGCCTTGATCATATTAATACATTTGTCTCCGAAGCCGAAATGTTGGAGTGTGCTAAATAAAAACGACCAGTCCACCCTGTCAAAGGCCATTTCGGCATCCAGACCCACTAGAATCGCCGGTATCTTGCGCTTAGTTACTTTTTCAATCAGGTGTACCGTTCTACATATATTATCATGGGTCTGCCTGCCCTTTATGAAGCCAGACTGATCAGGGTGGACTAGGTCTGGTGTCAAGACAACTAGGCACTCTTACCTTGTCTTGTGCGTAGTTGACTTTCGCAGAGACGCTATGGACCAACTTCCCAGTCCCCTATACTATAACCAGTGTTTTTATGGCCCACTTAAGTTACGTAATAGGGATTGGGGAGGAGGGCCGGATACTGTACGTTGGTGGGCTCTTGTTGTCGACCTGCGAGGCAACAAGATAGGAGTTACTTAAGTAAGGATGAGTTTCTGCAATCAAATTAACAAACTGACTGGTACTTGTTTCGGCATTCTGAAACTTCTCAGGAAATTTCTGCCCCTTCTGCCCTTAACAGCTAAGGAGACGGTTGTTCGAGCACTTGTAACCTCCCGCATCGATTATGCAAATGCACTATACGTGGGCCTTCCCGTCTATCTTATTGACAAACTTCAGGTGGTCCAAAATGCCGCTGCTCGTCTGTTTCTTGACCTCCCCAAACGCACCAGCGTCAGGCAACACCTGCGCAACCTGCACTGGCTACCAGTGAAGGCAAGGGTCACATATAAAGCCCTGGTAACTATCCATGCCACACTTTATGAATACGGCCCCCTCTACCTCAGGAAACGTTTTCAGTTCTACTCCCCCAGCAGACACTTGCGTTCTTCTAACATGCTCCTGGCTTCTGTCCCCAGATTCCGCTTGAAGAGAAAGGGCGGTAGCTCTCTGGCCTATTTGGCGGCCATGGCTTGGAACTTGCTCCCTATTGATCTGCATAGTCTGCAGAATTCTACCCAATTTAGGAAGAAACTAAAAACCTTCCTTTTTCAATGATCTGGTTTTTGTGTTATTGGCTCTTATTTTTTCCCTTTCCTTCTGCTGTCTCTTGGGCTCGCGCCGGGACACTCTTGAGTAGCTGTGCGCGTTACAAAACCATAAACATAACAAACACATAACATAACATAAGGTGTAGAACAAGTGGTTCTTACTTTACTCTACTCCAGTATACTAATTAACCAGGTTTCCTACCTGTGAACTCGAGCTGGTAAGAATAACGTCCTAGTATTTCTTGTGAGGGTTGTATTTTCAAACTGAAGCTCCTTCGGGGCTGAGTAGGTGTAGTCAATGAAGAATATCTAAATCTTCTTCTTTTTCTACAGAGAGAAAGCATACATATTTTATAGTCTGGATAGATCCTTAAATTCCTTGTAACTAAATATTTTCTTTGTATCTTCTTAATCAACTTGCTTTCTTTTTACCCCTTGAAGCGAGTTCTAATTCTAAAATGAAAATGAAACAGAAAAAGCAAACAAACAAAATTTCACAATACCAAATTACACTTTGGGTATACATAAAGTTCTTTGTACTACTGCTTTGTAGCAATTCTCTCTTGTCCTTTTGATAATTGCTTTGTTTCTGTAAAAGACGCTTTTTCAATTGCAGAAAAAACTGTCCAAAATTGTCTTGAGTTATTGTCAAATGCTTTAACAAAACATTGCTGTCTTGCGATGGGCGCCAAATAGAAGAATTAGTACTTAACTCTCTTATTGTCTTTTTTCTCACAGGTATTGAAGCTGTCAAGAACCCAAGAAGCCTTCCGACGCCATGAAGATGCCAAAGAAGAAAACTGATGACTTGAAGATCCGTCGCTTCAATCCCAGGTAAGAAATCCTAGAACACAGGTCCTTCCGTGGAGACGATAGGAAGACTAAGCGCCTTCTAGAAGGTGGGTGTGGCATTAAATAGTAATTCCACAACCAAGATGGCCGCCACGCTCATTCACGTTCAGCGTGACGTGGCATGCGTCGAGGCGAGATTCCTTTACCGGTGACAATAGACGCGAAGCCGTCTCTGTAACTGGATGCGCACATTTCCTGCTACAACATCGGGCGCGCACAGTTTCCTGCCACAAATCTGGCAACAGTGTTCAAAGTCAAGTTGCAACAGTGTTCAATGAAGTGTTACAATGTTTAAAAACAGTCCGCAATTCGAACCTGAAATTCACACGTCAGAGGTGAAAAACATCTACAAGTCGAATCAAAATACACAATACGTAAAAACAGAAATCACATATCATGCCAACATTACACTCAACCACACATGTGGTGGTGCTGGTGCACGGGAAAGGGGCGGTGTTTTTCATTTAATAGTAACTTGCATCTTGCAGGGGAAACTCTGTACCTTGCAGGTTATTTACGACAGTCAGGCTAATCATGACAGTCCTCCCCTCTCAAAATCCCCCCTAAAACCATAGGAATGGGTCTTGGTTTGTTTGGATATCGAGTATGAAAAGTTTTCAGTAAACGTGGAGCATTTTGTAAATGAGCAAGAGGCTCCCAGGATCGCTCCTCTGGTCCGTAACCTTTCCAATCCACTAAATAAAACAACTTTCCACTAACTCTTTTGGCATCTAACACCGCCTTAACTTCAAATCTGGGACTCCTTCTATATCAATAGGAGGGGCAGGTGTTTTTGAGCGAGTCATAGGGTTGAGGGGTTTTAAAAGAGAAACGTGAAAGACAGGGTGAAAACGATATTTTGGTGGGAGTGTTAATTTAAGACTTACCGGATTGATAATTTTTTCCACAGTAAATGGCCCAATAAATCGAGGACAAAACTTTTTATTACTTTTAATCCGTAAATGTTTTGTAGCTAACCAAACTTTGTCTCCTATGGCATATAATGGCTGAGCGGAGTGATGTATATCTGCAGAAAGTTTTTGACTTTCCTTTGCTCTTGCTAAATGAAACTGAGCATTTTGCTGAATGGATGTCAAATTCGTTATATATTCATGTACAGAGGGAACCAATATAGAAGACACAATTTGACCAGGAATATTTTTTGGGTGGTAACCATAAGCACAAAATAATGGTGACATATCAATAGATGAATGTTCCATATTGTTATAGGCAAATTCTAAAGCCCACAGAATATCTGACCATTCTTGATCACAATTCACCAACATACAACACAAATATTGTTCAATTGTTTGATTGGTGCGTTCCGTTAAACCATCCGTTTGAGGGTGATAGCTTGAAGAAGTTCGCACTTCCATGTTTAATGATCTACTCAAATGTTGCCAAAAAAGGGAAATAAATTGAGGGTCTCTGTCTGATATAATGATAGATGGTATCCCATGTAAGCGAATGATCTCTTTTAAAAATATGTAAGCCATTTCCATGGCGGAAGGAAGCTTTTTTAATGGTATGAAATGAGCCATGCATGTGAAATGGTCAATTACAGTTAAAATAGTGGTGAAACCAGTTTTAGTAGGTGGAAGTTCTACTATAAAATCTAGAGAAACAGTGTGCCATGGTTGAGGGGGTATTGGTAAAGGTCGTATAAGACCACTAGGGGCTTGATGCTGTGGTTTATTTTGAATACATATAACACAAGTATCAACAAATTGTCGAATATCATTAAACATGGAAGGCCACCAGAATTTTCGTTTAATCACTTGATAAGTTTTAGTAATTTTGGGAAGAGCGGACAAAGGAGTGTCATGATGTAATTGTATAACTTGGGTCTGCAAGGTTTCAGATGGTACAAATATTTGGTCATTCATGAACAATATGTCATCTTTCCACTGAAGAGATGGATACAAGTCTTGCCATTCTGTCCTTTTTTTTGGTTTTTAATTCGTCTTTTATATTTGATATCACATCGGTATTGGTAATGCTGGCCTGAAAGCAATGCGTGGGTAAAATAGTCTGGGAATCCTCTGATTGTTTAGGAATGTCATCTTCTAAACCGATGCGTGATAAAGCATCTGTTTTATTATTCTCTTTTCCTGGCCGAAAGGTGATGATAAAATTGTAATCATTAAAAAATAGTGTTCAACGAAGTTGACGAGCTTAGAGTGCCTTAACAGTTCGTAAAATTGTAGATTACGATGGTCTGTATAAATTGTAATTGGATGCCTTGCTCCTAACAAGTAGTGACGCCATTCTTCAAAAACAGCTTTTATAGCCAATAGTTCTCTGTCAGCAATAGCATAATTTTGCTCTGCTGAGGATAATTTTCTAGAATAATAAGCTATGGGATGCATTTGTCCAGTATCTTTATGCCTTGGTGACAAAATACCCCCTAAGGTGAATTGTGAAGCATCTGCCTCAACTATGAATGGGCGAGAAGGGTCGGGATGCATCAATATAGGGGCTGAAGTAAACAGTCTTTTTAGGTCTTGAAAGGCTTTTTCTGCTGAATCACTCCATTCAAATTTTACGCCTTTACGAAGAAGTTTAGTAATTGGAGTTATGGTTTGAGAGAAATCACGAATAAATCGCCTATAAAAATTGGCGAAGCCAAGAAAACTTTGGACTTGTTTTACAGAGGATGGACTAGGCCAGGTAAGGACAGATTCGATCTTTTTTGGATCCATTTAAATTCCTGATGGACTAATAATATATCCCAAAAAGTCCACTTTTGTAGTGTGAAACATACTTTTTTCCAATTTAACAAATAACAAATTTTGCAACAGCTTTTGAAGAATGGCTCGTACTTGCTTCACATGATCAGATACTGAGTTGGAATATATGAGTATGTCATCTATGTAGACCACACAACAAATGTCTAAAAATTCTCGCAAAACCTCATTTATAAAAAATTGAAAAGTGATTGGAGCTCTGCAGAGTCCGAAGGGCATGACCTGATACTCAAAAAGGCCGAATTTTGTACAAAATGCAGTTTTCCATTCATTGCCCTCTCGGACTCGTACAAGATGGTATGCTTCAAATCAAGTTTAGTATAAATGGTTGCTTGCTTAATTTGGTCTAACAAAGTTGGGATCAATGGAAGTGGGTAACGGTTTTTTACAGTCATATTGTTTAGGGCACGGTAATCAATACATGGGAGTAATTCACCCCCTTCTTTGGTATAAAAAAAGAGGTAGGGAGACCGGGGATTTGGAATGTCGAATAAACCCGTTAGCAAGATATTCGTCTAAGTAAGTTCTCAGGTATTCATTTTCTTTCTCAGTAAGGGCGTGAAGGTGACTGCATGCTAACGTGGCCCTAGGAACCAGGTCTATACGACAATCGTAATCTCTATGAGGTGGTAAAGTGTTTGCCTTCTTTTTGTCAAAGACATCCAAGAGTTCTGAATAGTCGTCTGGTACACCATCAATGAGTAAAACACTTTTTTATTCTTTAGGGAAATCGCAACCTTGAACACAATCCTCTACTACCTTGTGCTGAAAACACATGGTGCGACAATGTTCTGAATCAAATAATATTGTTTTCTTAATTAAATCAATCTTGGGATTGTGTTGAGTTAACCAAGGGATCCCTAAAATGAGGCGGAACTGAGGTGCATCTATGATATCGAACGTGCTATTTTCATAGTGAGTGGAGGAACACATCATAATTAAAGTCTCAGTATGGTTTTGTATTAAACCTGATGTTAATTCTTTTCCATCTACAGCCCGTACTATTTCGGGTTGAGATTTAGGCAACGTCTGTAATCCAAACTTCTGTAAGAACTGAGTGTCTATGATTCCAGTAGCACCTGAATCAATTAAGGCATCTACGGTCCATGTATGTGCGAAGTTATCTAACGATCTCAAAGTTACTTGAATACTAAGATGGTGAAAGGATACTGCGGGAGCTGTGGAGGCCAAACTAAAAAAGGTACTCGACAAACGGACCTCATCTTTTATCGAGCTTTCTAGTTTCCTGATTGTTGAATGGCGACTACTTTGGGTATTTTTGTTTTACCTTTATTTGGGCGAGTAGGACATTCTTTAACGAAATGTCCAGTATTTCCGCAATGAAGGCACTGATTTAATTTACGATGTTTATCTTTTTCTTCCTTGGTGAGGGGTCCTCTAGTTGTACCAATTTGCATTGGTTCTCCTAAGTCTGTTTTATTTGTGGTCTCAATTTTAGAACTATTCCTTTCTTTGAATACAAACATTCTATGTTCAGCTTTACCTCGTTCTCCCTTACGTTCTAATAGACGATGGTTTAATTTAACCACAAGATCAATGAATTCAATACAATCATCTGGTGGATCTAAAATTTGAGTCACCATATCCTTAAGCTCATCTCGTAAGCCTCTATAAAAAAGAGATACTCTTTTCTCTTCAGGCCATTCCGCTTCTATGACTAATCTATTAAACAAAGAAATGTAGTGGAGCAAATCGGAAGAGCCTTGTTTCAAGTTAAGCAACTCGTTATCTGCGTGTTGCACAAACACATGTTTGGCAAACAATTTCTTCATTGTGTTTTTAAAACATCTAAAATCATAGAGTAAGGGGTCATCACGTTCAACCAATGGGACTGACCACAATACTGCGTCCCCTCCTAAGTAGGATAAGATAAAGGCTATTTTAGAAGAATCGTCAGGGAAGGCTGTGGGTTTAGCAATAAAATGGAGGTGGCATTGATTAAAAAAAATGGTAAATTTGTTGCTATCCCCATGAAATCTCTCAGGTGGTGCTAAGGGTACGGAGACAGGGGTCACCACTTGAATTTGGGTTGGTGCGGTAGCAGTAGCACTATGCAACGTTTGAGTTGTTGACTGAAAACTAGGCTGAAAACTAGGGGGCTTAAGAATGGGTTTTTGCATAGTATTCTGTAAAATCGACAAATCTCTGCGTAAAGCTGCATTTTCCGATTTTATATCGGCTAACATGGTGGCTATATCTTGTAGAGAAATCAGCTGAGGTTGGTCTATGGCGACTGGGCAAAACATTGTTCGTGGGCTTAGCCTTCTGTCAAGACAACTATGCACTCTTACCTTGTCTTGTGCGTAGTTGAGTTTCGCAGAGACGCTATGGACCAACTTCCCAGTCCCCTATTCTATAACCAGTGTTTTTATGGCCCACTTAAGTTACGTAATAGGGATCGGGAGGAGGGCCGGATACTGGACGTTGGTGGGCTCTTGTTGTCAACCTGCGAGGCAGCAAGATAGGAGTTACTTAAGTAAGGATTGTAAGGTGTAGAACAAGTGGTTCTTACTTTACTCTACTCCAGTGTACTAATTAACCAGGTTTCCTCCCTGTAAACTCGAGCTGGTAAGAATAACATCCTAGTATTTCTTGTGAGGGTTGTATTTTCAAACTGAAGCTCCTTCGGGGCTGAGTAGGTGTAGTCAATGAACAATGAAGAATATCTAAATCTTCTTCTTTTTCTACGGAGAGAAAGCATACATATTTTATAGTCTGAATAGATCCTTAAATTCCTTGTAACTAAATCTTTTCTTTGTATCTTCTTAATTAACTTACTTTCTTTTTACCCCTTGAAGCGAGTTCTAATTCTAAAATAAAAGTGGAACAGAAAAAGCAAACAAACAAAATTTCACAATACCAAATTACACTTTGGTTATACATAAAGTTCTTTGTACTACTGCTTTGTAGCGATTCTCTCTTGTCCTTTTGATAATTGCTTTGTTTCTGTAAAAGACGCTTTTTCAATTGCAGAAAAAACTGTCCAAAAATTGTCTTGAGTTATTGTCAAATGCTTTAACAAAACATTGCTGTCTTGCGATGGGCGCCAAATAGAAGAATTAGTACTTAACTCTCTTATTGTCTTTTTTCTCACAAGTATTGAAGCTGTCAAGAACCCAAGAAGCCTTCTGACGCCATGATGGTGCCAAAGAAGAAGACCGATGACTTGAAGATCCGTTGCTTCAATCCCAGGTAAGAAATCCTAGAACACAGGTCCTTCCATGGAGATGAGAGGCTAAGCGCCTTCTAGAAGGTGGGTGTGGCATTAAATAGTAATGCCACACCCAAGATGGCCGCCACGCTCATTCATGTTCAGCGTGACGTGGCGTGCGTCGAGGCGAGATTCCTTTACCGGTGACAATAGACGCGAAGCCGTCTCTGTAACTGGATGCGCACATTTCCTGTTACAAAATCGGGTGCGCACAGTTTCCTGCCACAAATCTGGCAACAGTGTTCAAAGTCAAGTTGCAACAGTGTTCAATGAAGTGTTACAATGTTTAAAAACAGTCCGCAATTCGAGCCTGAAATTCACACGTCAGAGATGAAAAACATTTACAAGTACAATCAAAAAATACACAATACGTAAAAACAGAAATCACATATCATGCCAACATTACACTCAACCACACATTTGGTGGTGCTGGTGCACGGGAAAGGGGAGGGTTTTTCATATAATAGTAACTTGCATCTTGCAGGGGAAACTCTGTACCTTGCAGGTTATTTACGACAGTCAGGATAATCATGACATCCGGCATTAGATTGTTTAATCTCGCTGCCAAAATAGCAGAATATAGTTTAGCATCTAAATTCAGAAGCGCAATGGGTCTGTATGATGCGCAATGGTGTGCGTTTTTCCCCGGCTTAGGGATCACTGTTATCACCGCCTCTGCCATGGAAGGGGTCACCCCTACGTCTTTTGCCATTTTATTAAAGAGCTGTGTTAGGAGTTGAGTAATATCTGGTGCAAATGTTTTATAGAAATGGGCCGTCAGTCCATCCGGACCTGGGGCCTTGTTGGGTTTCAGTGATTTGATTGCCGCGCCCACCTCTTCCTGTGTGATCGGTGCGTTGAGGGTATCGTTCCAATTCTGGGATACCTTTGGGAACTTCAGTGTCTGAAGGTAACTATTTTGCCCATCTATCTCCCGTAACTTCTCATAAAATTCCCCAAATATATAGGCCTTTTCCTTACCTGAATTCACTATTTTGCCCTCCTTATCTTGTATTCCTCCGATGTATTCCTTTTCTCTTTTTTCCCTAAGCTGTCTGGCTAGATGTTTACCTATTTTGTTCCCTGTGTGTAGGAAATCTGGCGTAGGCGTAGTAAAGTATACTCAGCCCTGTTGTTATAGATCGCTTTAAGCTTCCCCCTGAGTGCTGTGAGTTTACGCTGCGTGACCCTGGAGGGCACGCTCTTGTGGTCTTTCTCAACCCGTTCCAGTTCCGACTCTAGGCTCTCCCTCTCCCTGGCTCTCTGCCTGTTCAGTGTAGCATTGAGCTCTAGACATTTGCCTCTTATGACTGCCTTAAATGTGTCCCAATTATTGAGGTCTGAAGTGTTGTGGGGCGAGTACAGTTAAAAACAATTCCGTGATCGCCCTCCTCAATTCATCCCTCAACAATCTGTCCCTCGTAAGTGAGACCGGAAAGTACCACCTTGAGGTCCCGGGCGAGGCATGGCCCCAGCTCAAACAGATTGAGACGGGGCAGTGGTCAGAAATCGTGAGTGGGAAAATTTTAGCCTCCTGGAGAGAGCCCAACAGACTTTGACTAATAAAAACATAATCAAGCCTGGAGTAGGTTTGATGCACGTGTGAGAAAAATGTGTAATCTCTGGTCGAGGGATAGAGGGTACGCCAAGCATCCCTAAGTCCGAGGGTATGCATCGTTTGATTAGCACTCGTAGAGAAGGAGCTTGTAACTGTTCTGTGGGGGTGTGTACTATCTATTTTTGCCTGCCAGGTGAGGTTAAAGTCTCCCAACAGAATCGTCGGGCCCTCCGCAAATTCTCCCACTTGATCTAGAAGTGTTGTCAAAAAGGCGGGTTGGCCTGTATTGGGTGCATAAGCTGTGACAAATGTACAGAGTCTCCCTCTCAGTGTCCCCTTCACCATAACTATCCGGCCTTCTCTGTCGGATTTAATGGCCTCTGGTTGGAATTTAGTCGAGCTATGAAAAAGGAGCGCCACCCTTCGCTGTTTGGTAACTGCCGAGGACCAATATATGAGGGGGTATTGTTTGTGGCATAGTCTAAACTCTTCTGCCCGTTTTAAGTGTGTCTCCTGAAGCGCTACTACGTCAAAATGATGATCCGTCAGGTATTTCCAGGTTTTCTGTCTCTTAAGTGGCAAGTTTAGCCCTCTTACATTCCATGACATTATGAAGATCACCATGACGTTATATTAGTACCCCTTTCTTTCCAACTGCCTTCTAGAACAGCATTCCCAATGTCATCTCCCCGCACCCCAGCTATTGGTCCCCTTGGCCTCACCCCCGCACAAGATCCCCTCGGGCCAGAATCTGTATATGGATAGTGCACCACCCCTCCAAAACCATCCACCCAGCAAAAAAATTAACAACAATACCAACAGCAACTTATGCCGGAACAGTGTTGGGTCTCCGGCTGTATGAATCACAACGTGTCGGGACATGTTGGTGGGTGACTCGACCGGAGTCCACATCCACGCCCGTCCCATCTGTTCAAAGTGATCGCCAGCTGGCAGTACACACCTTTATGTGCTCAGAATGTTTTGTCGGCTTGTAGTGGTGCATCAGCCATTGTTCAGTGAGAGTTCAATTTCTTTCTGCCCTCTATATGATCGCCCTTTGAATGCGCCGACAACGCATGACCTGTTAGGTCTCGATTCTCGTCCCATCTGTCGCTTAAGGTCACAGGCGTCCAACCTTAGTGCTTGTACTCCATTGTGGTTTCTTGTTGATGTCTCGGTCTGCCCCCCTCAAAGTGTCTTGTGCGTTCGCATTATCTGCAGGGGGGAGCCCCAGTATTCTCAGACCTTCTTCGAGTTCTGTGATGTGGCGCGTCTTGTTGTTGTGCTCAAAACTCAGCCCGAATGGATACGTCCACCGGTATTTTATTTGGTCTGTTTCGTGTTGATGGGCCTAAATTGCTGCCTCCACGCCAGCGTGGCTGGTGCTAGGTCTTGGTAGACGCTGCATCGAAACCCTTGAAAGGAGATGTCACCCTTTTTCCTAGCCTCCTGTAGAACAGCCTCCTTAACTTTAAAAGAATGGAACTTGGCAAGGATGTCACGTGTGCGTCGACGGTCTCCCGCTGCCTGGCCCCCAACACGGTGCGCTCGTTCTATTTTGATTTTGAGTTGGTGCGGGCTCAGAATTTGTGCAAAAAGTCCCTCTAGGAAGGCCTCCAAGACAGGCCCTTCCGCTCCTTCCTCCAAGTCCCGGATTCGAATGTTATCCCTTCGGGATCTATTTTCTAAATCTTCTGACTTCAATGGGGCCATGTGCAGTTGACTTTGGCGATATTGCATCTTTTCTTGTGCGTCCGTGGCTTGTTTGTCCAGGTCCTGGGTCTGAGCTTCTAGATCCATAACTCTAGTGCCCACCGAGTCCACATCTTGCTGGAGGGCTGACTTGCGGTCATTCAGGTCCATTTTAAGTTGTTCAATAGAAGCTTTGATGTCCTGGTTAATCTCGGAGCGCAATTCTGTCTTAAATTCTCGCAGCAAAGTCATCAAGTCCTCCTTTGTGAGTGCCGTGGCGTCGGCGGGTTCACCTTGTCCTGGTTGTTGCCTTTTCTCCGTGGGTGTAAAAAAGTTGGAAACCTTGTTAGTCCCCTTCTTTGGTGGCATAAGTGCGGGCCAGGTGACTCCCCTGTGGTTATGCTGGAGTAGGCTGCCGTGGAGAGCGTGTGTGTCTCCCCTCACAGAGCTCTTCAAAACCACTGGTCGCTAGCTGTACAGGACTGTCCCCGTGTTGTGAGAAGGTAGGCCAGGTATGCAGCGCTGTCAGCCCCCAGGGGGCTCTTGCTTCGATCTGGGGGCCCACTTCTAGGTGCTGGGAAGCTTGTCTATCATGGGGAGTATATAGCTTGAAGTATCTCATTCTTGCTGCGCTGTGAGACCTTGCAAGGCAAGGGCACCTGGAGCTGAACTACCCCTTTCTTATTTCTATCGGCATCGCGCCATCTGCCATTTTAAGGTCAGGCAAGACCAGGCAGGGCACCGTTCGCGCTTCACTTATTTAGTTTTTGTTCATCTGCCCGTTGCCTGTGCCTCCCCCGCCACCGTCTGCCTTAAAACTGGTCACTACAGCATGCCCCCTCCTCACCGGCTGCTACAAGTGTGCTGTCCTTGATTTCACGAGGTCACGCCGATCGCGCCGCTCGGATGCTCCAGATGATGGTGTGCGGCGTCCCGCTCCCGTTCCTCAGTATAAGCGGTGGGAGCGATGGGGGACCAGCCGCTTCACAGCCTCTCCAACTGCTCCAATGCGAAGCGAGGGCTCCTGTGGCTCGTCCTCATTCCCCCCGTGGTGGCCGCCATTTTGCGCTTCTCCGCCGACGTTCTCTCGGAGCAGCTCCAAAGCCCAGAAGTGGACGTACCTCGGCCCCAAGAGTCATCCACTCGGCATTTCCGTGGTCACTGGCTGTTACACAGTCTCTGGAACGATTTTGGTGAATTCCGATGAAGCTTATAAGCTCGGGACGACAACGTGGACCCGGAGCCGAGGTGAATCACGTCCACCCGGCCATCTTGCCCGGCCACGCCCCTGTGATCACCTTTTTGACCCACTGACTGACCCTGTGAGAAACTCGCAGTGCTTTCAACCACGGCTCCAAAGCTCTCAATCATGCAAACAAGTGGTGGCCCTCAGTTCAAACCATGCACTGTAGAAGAGTAATGTGGTACATGAAAAAGTACATAAACATCCTTGAAGTAGCTAAAATTATTCTACATTATCCTGCATATTGAAAGGGCACCCATGCAATACTGATAGCTTTGTCATTCAGGTAGGCAACCCCCTGCTGCCAGAAACGTTCCGATTATTAACCAAGAAAACATAGACTCTGCACTTCGTAAAGTAAATGCATAGTATATAGTTAAATACGTATTTATGTTCAGTAATTAAACTAGCATGTTTCTACTATACTAACCAACTCAACCATAATTGCAGAGTCGATACCTGTATGCTTAACTATGGAGCCACAGCTATTGCCTCACCAACAGTCTCGCCAAAAGCGTGAACCTTGGAAGCACCACAAATGAAAAGTATTATGTCTCACATTTTCATGGTACTCATTTTATCGGCTGTGGCAGAATGGAATACTCAACTCTTCCCATCGGGATTGAAGGCAGTGACCTTCAAATTGAACACGTATCTCTTCAAGGATCACTTGATCCACTAAGCTACCTGATCAACTCTTGATCTCTGGTATTCTCTTTGCAGGCGCCTCTTCCCCAATCTCACTGTCCCATTGACCCTGTTCTTAGTCTTTGTCTCTTTCCAGGGCTCTTTCGCCTCCTCATATTTTCTCTAATGTTTGCCTCATTCTCCCCCCTTTTTCCCCTCTCTGTTGCATTCTCTCTCTCTCTGACTTCTGTTTGTCTCTGGCTTCCTCTTTCTCTCTGCGTGCATCCACCCCTCTTTTTACCATATCTTTCTCTCATACACACACATATATTCTCTCAAACACACACACATACTTCCACTAAACGACCGGATGCACTCCTTAGAGATGCGATAAAAATACCATGCTTCCACAGGAAAATATCAATGTGGCAGAAAATGTCCACCGCCTAAAAAGCAGTGAAAATATAATATGTGGCAGAACGGACAGTGCAGAGGGTTGCGGGTGCCATACAAAACGAGATGGAAATGACAGGTGAAATGAGGAAGACGCAAGGCACCTCACGGCGGCGGCCACAGTAGGGAGCGATCATTTTAACTGTGCTGGCAGAGGTGCTTGGGGCGAGACAGAGTTCAGATTACGTTTGTATGGAGACCGTGGACTCTTGAAATGTATAAACGAGGCCTCAGATCCCTTCAGAGTGAAGACCATCCATGTGTAAGGGCACCTCACTCTTTTAGAGAGCTCAGAGTCTTTTAGAGTCTTTTAGAGTGAAGAGGAGGCCTCGGACCTCTTAAATGCAAACCTTGTGAGTGACTCCAGGCTAAGTATCTGGAGACTGCTGATGCCTGGAAGGCTGTGGTCTAAAACCAACCTCCATTTAGTCCTGTCTGTTACTAGTAAGGGAAGATGTGCACAATAACACGTTTTCAGACACTGGGCACCATCTTATTTTGCAGTTTTATATGGCGTGCACAGTCACTCGACCAGAATGTATTGACGTGCTTTACATGAGCACCAATCACATTTACACTACACAAGATCATCGGCACACGGAAGTTAAACGATTTGCTCAGATTCACAGGATGCTGCTCAGATAATGGGATTCAAACCTGGATCTCTAGTTCTATAAAGGGCAGCCCTTTTTATGAATGACCTTCAGCTGTAATGTGGTGGATTTTAAATGTTGTGCATTGAAAGGTTTTAACAATAGATGTGAAGGATTGACTTCAAGAGGCCATATGGCCACATTTCCTTAAAGCAGCTAATTAAACGGGCAGCAAGTATCTCTCAATACAGACTCCGGTTTTAACAGAGGTCCCGTGATTTAATTGTATATGCTCCCTTTACACTGCAGCTGAATTCAGCATGCCATGTCTGTATACTTCCTAAGCATTTTTTTTCTCCTTACCACCGTGCCCTTATCCATTTACCGGGTTGGGGGCTGCACTAGGCATTAGGGGGCCATCGGCACTGTCACTGCTCCTAAGCTCTTGCCAGCCAGTGCAGGCCCATTGCGAAACACAGTCACCAGCCGGAGCTGGAGCTCTAATAATGGCGTCCACACACGGTCCCACCATCAACAACAGCACAGGAAGCAGACAACTCGAGTCTGCAGTGGTCTTCACAAGTCCTGATGACAAACTGCACAGACTCGATGCCTCTGCTTCCCGCCTGCCTGCAGCCTCTGCCACACCCTTTCCCAACTCGTCACAGGGCAGGACCCACCCCCCTGTGACAAGCTGGGAAAAGGTGGGGTGACCATCCCCTCCACTCCCTGACTGACGTGAAGCCCCGGTGTTACAGGGCATAAGAATAAAACGCCTCGGGCTAATTTTGCACCCACGTCTTCAGGGGTGGAGACTGGTCTTTGAGGCTATGTTTTTGCCAAGCTGATGACCTCACAACCCTCAGGGCTGTGGGATCCTCAGCCCGACAAATATATTAGGTTGTGGCCCTGCCCACATGCAGCACGTTTAGGAAATGCCGCTCACTGGCAAGCAGTGTGTGCACAATGTTTTTTTTAAAACCCGGATATTAAAGAGTTTTTTTTCAACTCTGTGGCAATAGCTGACCGGGGGTGAAAGTAAAGGGGGCGGAGCACCGACGCCCTCGGTCAGAAACCGCCGCTGGTGGGAGTCCAATGGCTATGATCCTGCTCAATGCTGGGAAGGCTTTAGATCGGTACACTGACAAAATATCGACACCCAAAATATCCCCATACAAAAATATCGTGACCAAAATATCAATGTCAAAAATATCTACATCCTATACTTATAATGGTAAGTACAAAAATATCACAAAAAAAATATCGGTCATAAATATAGTTGTCCAAAATATCGTTTTTATATATATATATATATAAATAAAATAAATTAATAAAGAATAAATATATTAAAGAATTAAATTAATACAAAAAATTTAATTATATTTAATATACATTTAAAAAAATATAACAAATAAACTTAATTTAAAAAGTTAAACAGACATATATAATATATATATATTTACTTTAAAACAATTAATAAACTAATAATTTTGATGTATTTTATAATTTTAAAATTATGTAAAATATTACACTATTTAAAAATCTTTAAACTTAAATTTCTCACTCCAGTCAGTGCAACAGTAGGGAAAGTGTTGGATAGCGGAGCAGTAAAAATTACTATTCCCACTCCAGTGTGTGCAACAGTAGGGAAAGTGTTGGATAGCAGAGGGGTAACAATTACTATTCCCACTCCAGTGAGTGCAAAAGTAGGGAAAGTGTTGGATAGCGGAGGGATAAAATTTACTATTCCCACTCCAGTGAGCGCAAAAGTAGGGAAAGTGTTGGATAGCGGAGGGATAAAATTCACTATTCCCATTCCAATGAGTGCAACAGTAGGGAAAGTGTTGGTTAGCGGAGGGGTAAAAATTACTATTCCCACTCCACTGAGTGCAAAAGTAGGGAAAGTGTTGGATAGCGGAGGGATAAAATTTACTATTCTCACTCCAATGAGTGCAACAGTAGGGAAAGTGTTGGATAGCGGAGGGGTAAAAATTACTATTCCCACTCCAATGAGTGCAACAGTAGGGAAAGTGTTGGATAGCGGAGGGGTAAAAATTACCATTCCCACTCCAGTCAGTGCAACAGGAGGGAGAGTGTTGGATAGCAGAGGGATAAAAATTACTATTCCCACTCCAGTGAGTGCAACAGCAGGGAAAGTGTTGGATAGCGGGGAAAGTGTTGGATAGCGGAGGGGTAAAAATTACTATTCCCACTCCAATGAGTGCAACAGTAGGGAAAGTGTTGGATAGCGGAGGGGTAAAAATGACCATTCCCACTCCAGTGAGTGCAACAGTAGGGAAAGTGTTGATAGCAGAGGGGTAAAAATTACTATTCCCGCTCCAATGAGTGCAACAGTAGGGAAAGTGTTGGATAGCAGAGGGGTAAAAATTACTATTCCCGCTCCAGTGAGTGCAACAGTAGGGGAAGTGTTGGATAGCGGAGGGGTAAAAATTTCTATTCCCACTCCAGTGAGTGAAAAAGTAGGGAAAGTGTTGGATAGCAGAGGGATAAAATTTACTATTCCCACTCCAGTCAGTGCAACAGTAGGGAAATTGTTGGATAGCGGAGGGGTAACAATTACTATTCCAACTCCAACGAGTGCAACAGTAGGGAAAGTGTTGGATAGCGGAGGGATAACATTTCTATTCCCACTCCAGGAAGTACAACAGTAGGGAAAGTGCTGTATAGCTGAAGGATAGAATTTACTATTCCCACTTCAGTCAGTGCATCAATAAAAAAAGTGTTGGATTGCAGAGGGGTAAAATTTACTATTCTCACTCCAGTCAGTACAAAATTAAAAACAAACAAGAAATTATTTATTAAGAAAAACGTTAAATATTACATAAATGTAGTCTATTTACTTTTAGCCTATAACAGCAAACAACTCACAACCCACATTGAAAAAAAAGTATTTGCATAATTAACATAATTAATTATCAATTAAACAAATATTATTAATTAAAAAACAAATTAAAACACATAAAATGTAATTAACTTCCCACCCTTTACACCTATAATCCCCACAACCCACACCTAAAATTGAACTGTAAAACAAATAATTACACAACGAATTTTTTTTTCAATTAAATAACTACTAGTATTTAACAACTAAGTATAATTAAGTAAAATTAATTTACTCCCCACCCTTCACCCCTATAAACCCAAAACCCAAACACTATTTTTTTTAACAATTACCCTAATTAATTATCAAATAATTAATCAAGATTAATTATCAATTAATTATTAATTAATTAAAAATAAATTAATTCCCAACTTGTACCCCTAAAAACCCCACAACCCGCACCTAAAATTAATTACACAATTTCCATAATTAATTGTCAATTAATTAACTAATATTAATTAACAAATAATTATTAATTAATTACAAATGAATTACTTCCCACTGTTTACCCCTACAAAACCCACAACCCGCACCTAAAATTTACCCAAAAAAATAAAAAACACAATTAACATTATAAAATCTCAATTAAATAAATATTATTAAATAAAAAAAAATCATTAATTTGTTATAATAAAATTACTTCCCACCCTATTCCCCTATAAACCCACAACCTGCTATGAAAGTAAAAAATGCAAAATTGAATAAAAATAAAATTGATAACTACTAAAAATGTAACACATATTAAAAAACATAAAAATGCTTATACAAAAAAATACATCACATACATTTAAAATATATACTAAAATACATAACACTAATTAAAAAATCGATATTTTAAACAACTATGGGGGTCATTAGGATGGCGGGCGGACTTTAGTCCGCCCGCCATCCTAGCGGAAACGGGACCGCCCGCCTGCCATGCGGCGGTCCAGCCACCCCAATCATGATGCGACCGCCACCGCGGCGGTCACATCTGGCGATTTAACATTGCGGCGGGTGCCGCTGGCTGCAGCACCCGCCACAATGTGAAATGGCCATGTTGTGCATTTCCCTGCACAACATGGCAGGCACCGTGCGGTGCCTGCCACCTTGTGCATGGAAATGGAGGGGGGTACCATGGGTACCCCCCAACTGACCCCCCCGCCCCAGGGGCCCGCAACATGCCCCCAAAGCCAGTCTCCGTCTGCCTTTTTGCAGCAGTGAATCCGCCGCAAAAAGACAGGCGGAGAGGCCCATTGTAATCACTACGGCGGTGCCTGCATGGCACCGCCGCAATGATTGCCTGGTTCCGGGTACCGCAAGGCGGGCGGAAAAGGACCGCCTTGCGGAACCGTGGCGGTTTGTCTTTCCGACCGCCGTGGAACAATAGTGATTCCCACCGCCATCCTAATATGGCGGAGGGTAAATCACCTTTTGATGGCGGGCAGATCCGCCCGCCATCGTAATGACCCCCTTTATTTTTTGCAAACGATATTAATGACTTCTATATTTTTAGAATCGATATTTCTTACCTTAAAGTCGATATTCTTGACAACAATATTCTTGCTGTCGATATTTCTGTGTCACAATATTTAAAACTCAATATTAGTGTAAGTCGGCATTTCCAACTCGATATTTTGAGTGAATACCCTTTAGATCGGGTCGCATTAGCTTACTTTTGGGAGACACTGAGGAGAAAAGGGTTAGGTCCCGGCCTAATAAAAGCGATACAAGCATTATATACTAATCCTACCCTAGACTGCAAATAATGGGGTTGGAATCAGATAGGATCTTAATCACAAGAGGACAAGACAGGGTTGTCCATACTCACCCCTTTTATTTGCAATATATATAGACCCATTCATAACTCGGCTTGAGAAGAGTATTTTAGTGAGGCCAGAAAGAATAAATAATTTTGATACCAAGATACTGGCATATGCTGACAATATAGCGCTTGTTACACTGGATCCTGAAAAAGCTGTGATAGAAGTAGAGAGAGAGGCACAACTTTTCGGTGAAATAGCCGGGTATCACTTAAATAAAGGGAAACACAAATAATTTGTACTAAAGAAATTGATAAATATGATGAACGTAGTGTAGACAGTGCAATGTCTTTGGGAGTAATTATCACGGCTAATGTGGAGAGCATGATGGAATAAAATTTTAGTCAAATGCTGGTCAAAGCTAGGAGAGATTTAATGAGGACAAATAATCTGCATTTAACACTTATAGGCCGGTGCAATGTAATAAAAATGGTGATACTGCAAAAGATCATGTATCTATTCAGGGCTAAACAGTGGTTTTCGAAAATGGAGGCCGTCTTTATTAACTTTATATGGAAATATACAAGGGCCAAGAGGGCATTAAGACATCTTGCGCATTAAGACATCTAGTGCTCCCTAGGATCGGAGGCGGTTGGACCGTACCCAATTTTAGGTTCCATTATTGGACAGCTATGCTGCAGCACATGGGAGTCCTCATCTCAGAAAGGAAGAGCAGAGATCCAGGATCTGAAGCTCCACCCTCCATATATGATTTGGGTCTGGATACGGAGGTTAAAGGTCGTTTTTTAAGGACTACAGGACACAGTTACTATAAAAGGACTAAATTCAGGACAATCAGTGCAGCATTCACAATCTGGTCACAACTCAAGGCAAAAATGGGCATAGCTAAGTATAATTATTATCCTCCTCTCTGGGGCCTGTCAATCCTCCCAGCCATATTTCATGATAAAAATGGCCTTGAGTGGGAGTGAGCAGGGGTGGCTATATTAGGGGATCTGTTTAATGAGGGTCAATTGTACTCATACACTGAATTACAACAAAAATGTGATTTATCATGACAAAGTTTATTTAAATATCTATGAATCAGGGATTTTCTTCTAAAAATCGACAGGGGTCTGCTGTCATTGCAGAAAATTACCCTACTTAAATTGATGAGCAGGCCTGGGGAGGCAGGATTAGGAGTATTTATGAACTCATGATCGATTAAATGCCAGACGACATGGAAATCCATGTGGCAAATTAGGGGAGGAGACTAGGAGATAGTAACATAAAGCTGCAGAAATCATTGGAGGTAGGCCAGGAGGTTTTATTATCAGCAGTGTTGAAGAGTCAGCATTATAAAACTGTTTTCAATCGTTATTACACACCTGCCAAGATGTTTAGCTAGGGGAAAAGACTTGACCCTTGCTGTGCTAACTCTGCAGGTGATGAAGCAGATGTAGAGTATATGTTCTGAACTTGTCCAAAATTGAGAGCCTTAAAGGATGGAATCAGGGGCTTTGTAAGGACTGCTCTTAACATACAGGTTCCGTTTACACCTCATTTGATGTTGTTGGGAATTGATAAGTGATTTGTGAATGATAAGGGGAAGCTCTATTTAATCTTTGTAGCTATAGTCGTGGCTCGAATTTGTAGTACTGCAGCCTGGCTGAACCCTGAACCTCCTACATGCCATCAATGGCTATTTATATTGCTGTTTATGTATCATCTAGAGTATAGTTTATATCACAGTAAGGGCAACAAGGCGAGAAGGCGGGGAATGCTGATTTGCACACTGGTGGCAGAATGAATAGATAGAACAAATCTTAAGTAGCAGTATAGTTAGATAAGGATTGATAATCTGGTAATAGCTATGTTAATGAAATGCTACAAGAGGAAGTATTTTTTTTTAATGAAACTGAATTATGGCAAGAGTGATTTAATATATTGATCTGTTCTATTTTGTGCTAATTAAGCATTATGTAATCAATTTTCGTACATATATTCTTTTTAATGTATCTATGTATATCGATGGAATCTCTTGACTCTAAGCTCTTCAATTGCAACAGTGAGGCTATCACACCTCCTGGTCAGGCATACTTCAACCCAACGAAAGAAGAGACAAACTATTTCTAGAATGTAATGAAGCCCATTCGTAAGATATTGGGTTTTTGGTTAAGGGGGGGTTAAGACCCTTCTCAACCAAAAACCACAATCTTTGTCAAGGTGAACCACCACCATCTCTAAATTAACCTGTGCTTAACCCTCTGGTAGCTTGGCACTTAAAGCAGTCAGGCTTAACTTAGAGGCAATGTTTAAAGTGTTTATGCAACACACAAACAGTAATAAAGTGAAAACGCAACGCAAGAAAAATCCCAAACCAATGTATAAAAAATAGAGGAAATTTTAATAAATGAAATGATACAACAAAAATCCAATCAGTGGAACTGGAAATATACAGTTTCAAAGTTTTAGGTAAGTATCGCTCCTAAAAGCCATTATGGTTGTGCTAGACCGGGGGGAAAGTCACAAGTTCAGACTGATCGCGATGAAGCGGGGGCTGGATACAGAGACCAGGTTAGTCCCACTGAAAAAGTTACCTTCTCAAAGTCTGGCATGAAGTGTCCATTTCACGTTGGATGAGGCCGCAAGGAGTAGGAAGAGCATTGTGGATGTTGGTCGCTGTAGCATGAAGAGCAGGCCAGGCGGCATGGAAGGTTGTCGCTAGAGCTTTGCATGGGAGGTCACCGCAGGCAGTCATTGCTGTAGCGTGAAGTACAGTTCCCACATTGCAAATAGTTGCTGGTGGTCGCTGTAGCGCAAAACGTTGGGTTTACTTGAGCTTCACCCTGGCGGTCTTCGTGGGTGGCAGAGTCTTGATGTGAAAGGACCTATTCGCAGACGCAAAGAGACAAAACTTCAGGATTTTTCACTTTGTTTATGAGGTGTGCACTCTGATGCCAGCCAAGGGTCCAGGACCTGGGGGGTCCCTCTTGGGGATCAGGGACTCATTATAGCAGAGGCCAGCAGGACTTAGGCAGGTCTAGTTGCAGATCCAAGCAAGTCCAGTTGCAGCAGGTCAGATGGGCAGTTGCAGGGAGGCCCCTGGAGCTTGTTGTGTCCCTCTAGATCAGAACAGGAGGCCAGTTAGCTAGCAATTGAAGACACTCTGTTGGTCCTGGGTTCAAGGACCAGGTCCAGGATGTCTTCCTCAGGCAGCAGGGTAGCAGGACAGCAGGGTATTCCTTCCAGAAGCAGGGCAGCAGAGCAGTCCTTCTTCTGAGTCTTCCACAGGTCCAGAAGTGATTTGAGGAGTGGTTCAAGAGGTTTAATATTTATACTCTGTGCCAGCCTTTGTAGTGGGGGGACTCCCTATAGTACCTCCACCTCTGGTTCTGGAAAGTTCTTCCCTTCTCATGTCAAGGCTCCCAGCAGTCTATAGAGACAAAAGACTTGTGTCAAGTTCCTTTGTGTGTGTGCTGAAGGCAGTCCTTTGAAATGTAACGGGGAACAACTCAGCCCAGCAATCCTGGCAGGATGGCCCATCCTGCAAACACCTAGTCCCCCTTTGTCTCACTGTCAGGGACGAATACACAAAGGCCAACAGCGAAGCTATTCACAGTCATGTGACCCAGGACACAGGCAGCAGGCACCAAATGGTCAGGATAAGAAAATGCCAACGTTCTAAAAGAGGCATTTTCATAATTGTGACTTAAACATTAAAGAGGATTTCAAATTACAATTCATTTGAGTGTAAAACATAATTTTTCTATCTGCTCCCTAACTTAAGTTATCACTTATTAAGGGTAATAAAGTAACCCAATGTTATCCTATCTGAAAGATGGGCCTTGCAATAATAAAAAAAAGGTTCCACTACCAGGACATGTAAAACGTAAACCCATATGTCCTACTTTTTAAATACAATGCACCTTGCCTTATTAGCCTCTAGGGCCTACCTTAAATGTGAATTATATATATTATACTTATGTGTATTAAAAAGGAAGGTTTAGGCTTGGCAAAAGGTTTATTTTGCCAGGTCAAAGTAGCAGTTTAAACCTGCCCTTCAGGCTGCAGTCGCAGGCCTGAGACGTATTTTCAAGGGCTACTTTCTTGGGTGGTACAATGAGTGCTGCAGGCCCACTAGTAACATTTAATTTACTGACCATGGGTACATGTAGTACTATTTACTAGGGACCTACAGGTAAATTAAAATTGTGTAGGCCAATTGTACCATGTTTTAACACAAGCGCTTTAGCACTGGTTAGCAGTGGTATAGTGCACAGAGTCCTAAAGCCAACAAAAATAAATTCACTAAAACACAAGGGGTATAGGCAAAAAGTTTGGTAGACTACCACCCAATGGTGTCAGGACTAACACCATTGCATATGGGCATCTCAACAAAGTCTCATTACATGTAATTAAAGGGACCATTGGACTTCCCTATGTGACTCATGGTCACAACTGTTCTTTTGCTTGCATTTAACTGCTAGAAATGACGCACATTTGTCACAAATGTTCAGAAATGGCATGGAAATGGGGATTATACCAGTAATTCTGAAAGGTGGCATCTCTTCCTATGTGTACATGACCATGGAAGTGTCTGGCCATTGGAGAAAGCATAGCATCTGGGAACACAGGTCTCCAATCCCTCGAAACCACAATCGCACTTTGATTCTTTATACACCCAGACCTCATCCACTTTACCTTCTCTGTTTCTGGTGCTTCACTCTGTAATGCTCTTAATTCTTCCCAAGTATTTACAGTATTCAGTAGCATGTTTGAAACGGGATCTTTGTCAACTTCAAATTGTTCAGCTTGACTGAATGTACAGGGCTCAAGAGCGCGATACCTGGCCAATTCCTCCACATATTTTACGAATGATATTTCTCTAGGCAGCTGCAAATCGTAAATCCCCCACAAATTTTCTATTCCTGATTGGAGAAATAGAGGAGATCAGAAGTCGTGGACAGGGCCGCACTGGGAACACAAACCAGCCCTGGCAATTCAGCTGGACCGGCCCTGTGGGGAGGAGGGGATTGGTGCTAGTGAGAAGGGCTGGCCCCGGGGGGGGGAGGAAGGGGGGTTCTAGTGTAAAGCACTGCTGCTGCTTTAGCACTGATGCTGCCGCTTATGTTACAGGGGGTCGATATTGGAGCACTGCTGCAAAACCGGCCCCCAGTAACAAAACCAGCCACCACCACTCGAGAAGCAGCCCCCACCCTTCCAGCTCACTTGTAAAATGCCCGGTGCCCGCTACGGCCTGTCTGGCCCTGGTCGTGGACCACGCCAAAACCATTTTGACTGTCGGTGTAAATGGTGACACTCAAATATTGGAACTGCAGCTTGCTCTACTCAATGCAATCAGTTCAGCCACATATGAGGAAGTTACATTGCACAAATAGGAGGCTCCTACAACACCAACTATGGTTCACACAGTATGTGTGGCTTTCAAAATTCCTCGTTCATCTCTTAAACAAGAGCCGTCCGTAAACATGGTAAATCAGGCTGTTCCAGGGGAACACTTTGGATGTCAGGTCTTGGCTTGGTGCACAACTTGGTAACATCCAGACAGTCATGGTCAACACCATTATTGTCGGGGTCACTCTCTGGGATGGGCAAAAGAGTAGCAGGATTCAAAATATTGCACCTCCCGAGACAAACATTTCCCGGTGCCAAAATCACCTGTTCATATTTAATGAGCCTTCGGTTTGTCATGTGCGGAGGTTGAGTGCGGGTCAGTCAGAGCTTGACTGAATGTGGGAGCATTACAATAAGTGAGTTGCCCATATCTATGCCCTGGCACTGTTTGGCTGCTAACACTCACTGCAGATTTGCTTTGGGGGGCGGGGGATTTAATTGAAAAAAATATTGTACGGTCAATAAAAACCATTACAATAAGAAAAAAAGAAAAAAGTTAAAATAATGTGCATATTAAAATAAATGAGCAACTCATCTTCATTCAATTTCTATTCTTTAAAATCAACAAGTCTCATAGATGTCCACATACGGACTTTACAGTGCAAGAAAAATGACCAGCTTGGGTTTATTCCGTAAGTCCCACAGTTCACTGTGCTCCTTACTCAACGCCTGAATGTACGCTATCAATTTCCCTGAAAAAAATGCAGTAAGTAGATTCCATGTGTAAAGTAAATCATTGAGTGCCGCTTGTTACTGAGCCTTTTTTTACGATCCCCAGGTATCCATTTTTGATAACCCTGACTTAAGAAAATAAATAAATACAATGCATGATCAAAGTTGTTAAGGTTGTGGTTCGAGATCCTATAGCTAGATGAACCATCTGAGCTCACTAAAATTAGAAGAACAATGCAATATAGGGAAATAGTACTAAACTCAAGTGGCAATTTCACTGGTCGTCCTTAATGCTCTCCCACAGGTAAAACAGCTCGATGTACCAAAAAGGTTCAAACCAAAGTGTTGTGTACATAAGTGAACCTGTGGATTATCATTTGTGCGACATAAAACAATTAGGATCCTACTAGGATGTCACTTACAAAGTTACAAAGTAGGCCACAAAGCGCCAAGTGCTTGTGGAAACCAGAGAACAATAGTTTTATTGATTCTTACAACAGTGTGCTGATGGCAGAGCAGGTACCGCTCTTTGGCTATGGACCTTGTCCAGGGTCAAAGAATCGTTGATACAGTGAACATGAAGGTGTATGTTGGGCCAAATTAATTTTCTGTAGCTTTATTATTGCTATGTCCAGATATTTTAGTAATCAACATATTAGTTGTTATATGGTGCCCTTCATACAAACATCTGTTGCTTCCTTGATTGATTTTCTATCTAGCCGGTTAAAATATGGACGTAAAATCTGTGGGGCCGATTCACAGAACTAATCTGAGATAAAATCCTAAACTTACTACTTTTGGTATTCACAGAAGGCATTTAGTAGTAGTAAAGTTAGGACTCCTAACTTTACTACTACTAAACTTAGATAAAATCCTAAACTTACTACTTTTGGTATTCACAGAAGGCATTTAGTAGTAGTAAAGTTAGGACTCCCAACTTTACTACTACTAAACTGAGACAAAATCCTACCTTTAGACTTTCGGTATTCACAAAAGGCATTTAGTAGTAGTAAAGTTAGGAGTCCTAACTTTACTACTACTAAATGCCTTCTGTGAATACCGAAAGTAGTAAGTTTAGGATTTTATCTCAGATTAGTTCTGTGAATCGGCCCCTTTCTTCTTAGAGGCAGCGAGTGCGGACAAATACAATTAACATGACTGAAGACCCTGTCCACACCCTCTACAACATATGCATGAGACGTCGGTCTTCCAGGATACTAATTAATTAATAAGTGGCAACAGCAGAAACCCATTCTAATGTATCTGGCTCTAGTGACGTATTTCGTGTTCAGAGTGAAGTATGGTTGGGGAGTAGGCGAGCAGCCTGTGTTCTGGGCGATCTGCCCAGTGCCTCGGTACTCTTCTCATATCAGTACTGCCTAGCCGCCAACTTTGCTTGTGTTTTGCAATGAGAATATTCATGATTGTCCCAGCATTCCATTTGGTGGAAGTCTCTTAGTTTTATCCAGATTGGGAATACCATTGTCAATATGTATTTTAAAAATCTCTTCCAGCCCTTTCAAGATAATTTTTTTAACCAATCCCAGGTGCCAGTGGCGGCTGGTGGCAGTGCAGGGTGGCAAGGCGGGTGGGGGACGGACTAGTGTGAAAAAAAAAGAGGAACTTACCTTCAGCTGCATAGCGCTCTTCTGCTCCTCTGCAGACAGGCTCCCAGAATCCACTGCGGCCAATCCTGACGCTGCTCTCAAAGCAAAAGAGCAGAGTCAGGATTGGCCTGGGCGCCCTTGATTTGCGCTCCCAGGGAGACTGGGAGCATGTGCCTACTGTCTCCAAACCGGCAACACAGCTCCGGTTGGAGAGAGCTTCAGTGCCCACGTGGGTTTGGCCGTCCTGAGATGGCCGGCCAAACCGGCACGTGTACTGAAGGCAGTGCATACCAATCCCCTTCAGTGTCTGTCATTCTCCTGGCACTGCCCCCGACACTCAGCACACTTAGAAGATAATTATAAAACGATAATAAAACAGGTTTAAAACACGTTTTATTATCGTTTTATTTTTCAAGTTTTTAAGGGTGCTGGCGGGTGGGAGGGGGCGACTCTACAAAAAGCGTAGGGCATTTCAAATAGTTCAACATAATAACATAGGTATCGAGATAGACTTTATTATATTAGCATCGCCACATCCCCAGTGCCTTCTGATATTTCTTATTTTCATTTTAATTTAAGAATTAAAATAGAACATGTAAATATATTTCCCGTTTAGGCCCCTTAGCACCTGGCATCTTTAACAGCAGTCAATGTACACACAGATTTTCAAGTTCCATAATAGTACAGATGCAGTATTGTAAGAGCTGCGTAGTTTTTCAGTATGAAAAGTGTTACTCCCAGACCTCAACGAATAATGTGTTATAATCGTGTGGTCAAAGTTCCTATGTTAATAAAGCATAATTTTTGCATTTTGGGTTTCTCACTCTGAGGGGGGCAGAGAGGAAACAGCTAAGCCTGGGCGTAGTTCGTGTAGTCACGCTACGCGAAGCTACGCGAAGACGTCGGAGCGCTACGCGAGCTACGCGTAGCTCCGCGAGCATGCGTAGCTGCTTGTCACGCCCGTTCGCGATGCGTTTTTCTTCTTCGGGAACGCGTTGTGCATGTTCGGGACGTTGTTTGCATGCTCCGGGGCGGAAACTTACCCATGCGGTCGCCTATGGGCGCGGCCATGTTTTTCACTTGTCCCGCCCGTTTGCGATCCCTTATTTCCTGTTCCGGGTCGCGTATAGTGTGCTCGCGATGCACATTCCATGTTCGGGAACGCGTTGTACGTGTTCGCGACGTTTTGTGCGTGCTCGGGGAGAAATATCGCGCAAACTTACCCACACGGTCGCGATGGGCGCGGCCATCTTGTTTTTCACTCTATGCTATGGTTCTGGGCCTGCTTTTCTATCCTCCCTCAATCTTTGAAATCCTTAGTTTTTTACACTGTTTTTCAATTTTTCTTTATTTCTTATCCATCTCTCTCTCTGCCTAAGTCTATATTTTGCATTTTTTTCCACTTTTTACTGTGTTTTTTTACTTTTCGACTGTTTTATATAACTTTCTTCTTTAAGCTCCTACTTCTTCCCCTAACTTTATTTTTCCCTTCTAACTTTTCTTTTCCGCCTCCTCCCACCCCAGAACCATGGCGAAGGGTAGCAGCAGCAGCAGTAACGGCTCGAAGGGCAAGGCGCGTGCGCCCAAGAGCCGCCGCCTGCCTTGCGGCAGACTGCGCCCTGCAGGGGTGCAAGCCCGCCAGCTTTTTAGTGAGGCGGAGGTGGCCGCCCTTGTTTTTTTGTTCAGCGCCACCTCCCCTTGACCTTGGCAGCAGGCGGCAGGCCAGGCTCCAGGTACCCGACCCAGGAGCGTCACCGCCGGTGGGCGAAGGTGCGCCGGGCAGTGTTTCGCTGCTCAGGGGTCCGGCGCACCCATAACCAGCTGGCCCACCGGTGGTCAGGACATCCTCGACCGGGAGCAGGACCTGTTGGACCTGCTAGGTGTCGAGGTCGTGGGGCTTGGTGAGTAGCTAATATATATAGTAGTATAAGTATTGTGATTTGTGTATACATTTTTACAAATAACAAGAATACTGCTGCTTACATTGCAGGTAAATTACATTTCAAAATCTTCTGTGATTGTAGGACACAGGTGCTGGGCGCTACTCTTACTTGTTTGCAACTTTGCGCTCGCTTGTCCTTATTATTATGTAAGAGTTTACTTTAGAGAACTTCAGTTAGGTAATGCTATTGCTAGAGAGACTCTAGTCCTTCCTTTGTCCTCCTGTCAAATAGTGGTGGATAGATTGATAGTTTGATAGTAGGTTTAGTTACTCAAACTATTAGTTGATAATTTTTGAGCGGTCTGCGTGCCGCATCCTCTGTCACTGAGTGCTGCTTACCCCAGTCCTTAGTAGAACCTTTTGTAGTTTGTTTAGTGAGTGGTAAGCTTAGCAGTGTCAGTCAGCTGCAGAACATCAGACTTAACCAACCAACAATTTGGTGTATGCATTATGCACCAATTTATGCATGTGTCCTCCTTCTCATATATGCATTTATGAGGGCTAAAAGAAATGGAAATGCAGACTTAATGAACAATTGGCCCGCCTGGAATAGGTGGGCTGGGTCAGGTGGTACTTAGGCTTAGTTAGTGTTCTGGATTTTATTTGAATCAATCAGAATGGAACACTGAATTAGTGTTCCCAAATAAGTAGACTGTCCGTGACCGTGAATCCCGCAAGCCAGTAGTCGATCGGATTAGATAGGTGAATTTTATTGCAATTTTTGTTTCCTAAAACGTTTTTTGAGCGTTTTTTTAGCTAATTTATTTGTTTCACAGCAATCATTAATGTTTGTGTCTTTCTTTATTATATCTTACATGATCACTGATCTGCAGCACCCAGGGGCAAGAAGACGGGGTCCGAGTCGGCGGGACAACCACCAGAGGACCGCTCCTCTACCGAGGGCCCTGCTGCTGGTCCCAGTAAGTCCTCCAGTGGTTAATATTAACATTTATATTGCCCTTTTACTGCACCTTATTTTTTCAGAACTATTAATTATGGTTCCACTCCCTAATTCTATTTTTTACAAAAGATTCTTTGATCTTGACTTGACTATCTGTTTCTAAATTCTGGTTATCCCTGCCTCTAAGTTCTAACTGCCTCTGCTATGAATGTCTGTACTACTACTATTAGTCTGTCGCTAAGCTTGCCCAGTTTACATTGCCACTCTTTATTGTACGGTTTTGAATAAAACTCCGATTGACCAATAGCTGAGTCCAGTCCTTTCGGTTGTCCTCTTCTAGGCTTCTTAATCTTGAGGCTTTGACAATTACCACAAACAAAATGCCCAACCAGATATTTGACTATTTTTGATAGGATATAGTAAATACTACTACTGATGTGTGGATTCTGCACAGCCCCATGCAGAACTATGCACAAGGAAATAGGATGTTGGTGATGGGAGTTTGGAACTTGGACGTTCCTCACACCTCAGTCAGAAGTGAACCCACAATCCCCTGAACGACTAGCTATAGTGTCTCACTCTCATTAGGTCCCCGAACCCCCACCCGAAGATACCCAATGATTACACAACCCAGAACATAACACCCTTTCGCTCACTTACTCGTGTAAGTCCACCACCTCCACCACCACCACACCAAATACCACAGAGTCTATGTTTAAGTTCAAAAGGTTTATTTTCAACTAACAAGCTCTGTATGTTGTTCTATAAAATTCAGTGTACTCCAGCCAGCTCCTACAGCTAAATGCATAAGATTAAAACAATAAACATTGTTACAACAAGTGCATGATGATAGAACTTAGAAGACAAAAGATCTGTGCGAATTCTGGGAGACTCCTCACCGTAGAACGTAGAATTACTGGTTACATGCATCATTCATAAGCTCTGCAAATCTCTGGTTCAGTAGAAGGAAATCTTCTGCCTGAGAAAAATGGTGCGCGTTAGATAGTATAATGCAAGCATTTGTCAGTCTTGCCAAAAAAGTGTAACATGTTACTTATGGCTAAGCAATACGGACTAACCGAACTCCCTAACAAAGTGGCTTGTTTTTCGACCTCTTGTACGCAACGCTCAGACAGTAGCTGTATGTGCTCATGTGGGTAAAAAAGGCGTCTTACTGTTACTGCACAACAAGCTGCGAGGTAACATGCGCAAAAGACATGAAGCGAAAAATGGTTGCATGGCTCAGTCTAACTTTGCAAAGAGTAGAGTATAGTATAATAAATAATGATGACCCTAGGGACCATAACACTACTAGTGTCTACTGACTCTAGTACCCGATTTGGACTACTGAATGTGATGTATAATATGTATGTATTCACTTTTTTTTTCAATCTTGCTAGTGAAAAAGAAGAAATATAAATAGGGGAGGTGTACACAGGCATCTAAAAATGTGTCATGTTTTTATCTAGGCGTAGTAGCGACCACCAGTGCCGGCGGGGCCAGCGGCGATTCGACCATTCCGGAGGGGAAGGAGATGCGGCACCTGCAGGAGCTACAGGGGTGAGCCAGCAGCAGTGGCGGGCGATGGTAAGTTATATTCATTACGTATTGACATGATTGCACTAGCTGGAAGGGTGTTGAGTGACTTCACTCACTGTACTGTTGTTGAGACTTATTAGGTATGAAGTTGTAGTGAACATTATACAACGGTTGAAGAAGAGAAGACACCCTTTACTTAGCATTAGCAATGCAGTAGCAATAGCATTACCAGCGTGACTTGATTAACCAATGGCCTCTTCTATCTGACTCCAACTCAGCTGTGAAAGTTTTATGGAGGAGACTAAAAGTCAGATCAGATGACCTTGATGGATGTGTTGAATAAAAAGGGAAAGAAGGGTGGAAGGAGGAAGGACGGGCGAGATTTAATATGATGACTGGCAGAGAAGGATACGTTGGAAGCATGGATATAGGTGGCTGATAGGAATCAGATGCATGTGTTGTTGAAGGATGGGTGGAAGGTGAAAGAAGAATGGATGCCTGCCTGGGTGGGCGACACAGTATGGGTGGATACTGTGGATAGCAAGAATCATCAGCGGTGTTTGGGTGAAACTCTAAGCCAAGGCCAGCAATGGAGTGAGTGGACGCATGGGTTGTTGTTGGCGAAACAAAGTAAGGTTTGTGGAGAGATTAAGAAGAATGATTGACATTTACTTAGAATGGATGGATGCCTGTATGTATTCATCATAGACAGCATAGGTGGAGTCTGTCACGGGATGCACAGTTTTAGTTTTAAGGGAATGTAAAAGAAACCACGCCACAGTAGCAAAGTCGATGTGGGGAGGGGCAGGGTGGGGGTAGCAGTAAACAATGTATTACGCGGCCAAATACAGGTAAGTTTACTGTAAACATAAAAATAAATAAAGCGAATTTCATTGTGCGCACTGCACCGCCAAAAGCGATGCAGTGGGCGCAACAAAATTAGTTTTATTTATTTATATGTTTACTTACCTGTAATTGGCCGTAATCCATAGTTTACTACCCCCACCCTGCCCCTCCCTACGTCACCGCCCGGCAGCACTCCCCGAGTCCCACCACCGACCACTACTGACCTTATGTTGTCGTCCCATAAAAGCAATGATCATTGGATCAGATATATAATCTGCCTTTTGTAGTAGCCAGGGCACTGTCAAAGTGAAATTGACCAATTGCCCTGCTTCATGTAACAGAGAGAGTATGGCCAGTGCCACCCGTAATAGAAAAATAAATACGAGCTTCCCCACCTGCATACAGTAGTAAATCAAACTAACGTGAGTCTGCGTCATGATGACTCGTATGTTTGATTGGGTGCAAGCATAGATGACCGAGCTGGCATGCCGGCTACAACCTTGTTATGTCATTCATTTAGCTAAACTAGTAGAGATAAGAAGAAGACTGGTGTACTGTGTACTGGAGTCCATAGTGCTAGTATAATGCCTGAAACTCCCACAAATGTTACAGGCCGAGGAAGTGGGAGGATAGATAGATTATTACCAGAAATGCTATGTACTGTGCTTCTTGCTAGTGCTACTGTGCCATTATGTGTTGAATTAATTTTGTGTTACTGTTTTGCTAAGAGTACTGGTTACAACAATATTCTTTTTCTTTCTTGATATAGATAGTACTCCTTCCCAAGACAAACCATCCCGGAAGGAGTTGGCAGCCAGGGCCCGGCACCGGAAACTGGAGGCCATCTGTGCGGAGTACCGGCGGCTGGTGGCTCAGGCGGAGGAGGAGGAGGAGGAGGAGGAGGCGGCAGCAGCTGCAGCCTCGTCCGATGCCCCGGGCCCCAGCCAGGCCAGACCTCCAGTGGTACGGCGCCGCGTTCTGGCAGCCGCCCACCGCCGAAATTCTATTGCAACCAGCACTGCTGTCCCCCACCCTGGATGCCACTGCAGGGCATTTCGACGCAAGATTCTCCTCCGGGTGGCACGGCTAGAGGAGCAACTAGAGGAGCGGGTTAAAATTCTGGTGGACAAACACCTTAAAGCCCGCCGAATCTAACTATAGGACCCTGTTGCATTGCCCCTTTTTTATTCCTTTTGTTGGTGGGTGGGAATTGGGCGTTGGGGTTTCTGGACATTCTTTGGACTTTTTTTCGTTTTGGACATTGGTTGGGGTTAGGGAGAGGGGTGGGTCAGGTGTGGGATAGTTTATTTTTGTTAGGGTAATAAATTATATTTATACTTAAACATACAATGTTAATGTTTTGTGGGGGGTTACTGTTTTACAAATTAACGTCACATGGTTTCTTTCATTGCTGCTGCAGGGCCGCAGCCAGTGTTTGATTTAAATAATCTGCCGATGATGTAACACAAACAGATAGATGCGGTACCCCTCACTGAGTTATTTGTCCTACTAGTACTGTCAGTCTCTCCTCCTAGTCCATTATACCTCCCACCAAACTTATCTTACCTGTGATTGATGATGATTACGTTCGGCACAGCGATGGCTGCATGGTTTCCCAAGAGAATGGAGAAGATGCCATGGTTGTGGTGGTAGTAGTAGAGTAGACACTGCCAGCAGCATTTGCTAAAAAAATAAAAAAGAGACAGTCACTTGCCTGAAAGCGACTGTGGGAGGAGTAGTAGAACGAAGTCAAATACAGTACAGAAGAAGACTGCCAAACAAACAATATTGCATTTGCAACTGCTAAAGTCAAATAAAACATAATGGTGGCGGGGACAGCCTAGTACAAGAAGTTACAAACTGTAGTTGTGTCGAGTGAGTCACTTAACTTAACACAATCGTAATTCGTAACCTTTACTGCTGTGTGGTAGGAGTTTGATGATGAATCCAATCAATGCTGGCAATTAATTATGATGTACTATTAGCCGGTGATGGCTTGCACATAGACTGAGCATGGGTGGGCAAGCAGAAGAAGCTCCTCGCCCTGCCTTGAAATTTAATTAGTGTTGCTTTTACCACATCTGCCCCAGCAAGCGTGTGATCAATTGGTGTACATTTTATGTAGTCACATCACACCTCAATATAAATCACAGCCCAGGGGAAGAGGGTTAGGGTTTGATGAATGGATGGGAAGGGGGGTTTGGGGAAAGGTTTGAGAAAGAAAAACAGTATGCATGGACAACAAAAGCAAAGCGCAATCTTGGCAGACGACCATGATCTTATCCAAAAAATCTATAAAGGGAGAAAAAGGAAATGCATGCATGATGAAGATAACTTGATGGTTAATGAGTAGTACTTACTAACTCCTACTAGACAATTAGACAGTACAGGGCAACACCCCAAAAACCACATTTAACAATTCAATCCAATGCCATCCATGCATGCCCTACATGATGTTTAAATTCAACAGACACCACACAGAAACATGCACCCATGGGTACCTCTGGCTCTAGTCTGGGCCTACTGGCTGAAATTCCAATCAAATAAAAACAACTAGGCCCCCACCGAAACTAGAGGCCACAACAATAAATTTTAAAAACGATGGAAATCCCCCAAAAAATGTATGTACAAACAAGCCCCAATCAAACAAACAAGTACACCAATTCTCCAACTTACTTGTAAAATCTCAAATCCAAAAGTCCTCAAATCCAATCCAATGATATGATGCAGCAGACAGACACAAAAAGTGATCCTTCCAGCTCCAAATCCAAATGAAAATGAACAGCACATGGACAAAGCACTGGGAGGAGCCTGCTGGACAGGAACAGGAAGTTTGAGAATCAGGGGCACTTCCTTCCTCTTGGAAAAAAAGTAAAAAAGAAAAAGGACTCCTTGCACAAAAAACTACAGCCAAATCACAATCTGAGGAGTTTTTTTGAGCAAAGTCTTCATTTTCAAGAAGGATTTATGATGCTCGAGAGATATTCTTTGCCAGATTGTAGCTTCTTCGTGTTCGGGATCGCGATCTTACCAACACTGCCGCCGGACGTCAGATCGCGCGTCCGAATGACGTGTTCGCACACTCTCGCGGGATCGTGCGGCCAGATTCCAAACCTCGTGGCGCCCGCGAACGGATAGGAAGTCGCGTCGGCGAATGCAGAATCACGGTAGGTCGTTACCGCGCACGCGAGAACGTATATTGAGCACGCGAAGAAGAAAAACAGCTACGCTATGCCGCAAATTGCGTAGTGCATGGTAACTTCGCGTTCTACACGAATCGCGAAGTTACCGAAACTACGCAAGCTCCGCGAGCGTAGCGTAGTTCTCCGCCCAGGGTTAGAAACAGCAATGTGTGTCTTCCAACATGTCATCAGTTTGGGGCTCTATTGCTAACAGTATAATATCCCATTCTGTGGGTTAACATCTTTATTATTTACCTTTTCTCATATAACCAAACAATGTACAACTGGTAGGCATCACAGTGTATCAGGCATAGCCTTCTTTAGTCGAAAACAACATTTTATGAATTGTCGGTCTGCTACACTTGGTAAACTGACCATGCCGAACTCCAGTCTGAGCTGACTAACTGGTGGGCTCCTGGGTAATCCAAGTACAGCCTGATTGCACCCAACTGCAGGTTCACCAGGCCATCATGTAAGCTTGAGCCCCAGACTGGGACCGGCTTTGCTCCAAAGACTTCTAATACACAGGTCCCATTAGAGCTGTTTAAGCTGAGAGTGAATTTTCTCATCTGATTTTGTAAGTAGTTCCAGCGGCGCGAACCTCACTAAGCTGATTTTTAAATGTGAGTTTCGTTGTATAACCATACTCCCAGATAGAGATAAATGCCAGTGGTAGATTCATTCAACCTCCATCCCTCCATTCATACTTGGTCCTAGTATATCTAAATTTCAGAACCTTTGTCTGCGCCAAATTTTGTTTTAATTTGTTGTCTAGGTTATACTTCTAAAGAGCATTTAAGGCCCTCTGAAGACCTATTGCAGTCTGGTCAAATAATGCTGTGTCGTAGGCATACTGCAAAAGGGGGAGATGCCACCCACCTAGTTTATGGGGGGAAAATGTTTGCCCTGCCAGAGCTGGAAGTAAACCGGCTATGTAGATGTTAAAAAGCAGTGGCGCTAATATACAGCCTTATTCGGGCCCCGGTTAGTTGGAATTTTCTTGGAGACTGACGAACCATTCCTCAGCTGTAACCTCACCCATGTGTCAGTGTGTAGAACTCGAAATGCAACAGATGTTCTGGAAAATTCCATTCCTTTTGCTTTTTCAACAGAGTTCTCCAGTTGACTTTGTCAAACATGCCATTATAGTTGAGAAACTGCACATAGAGGGGTGTTTTATTGGCTATTGTTTTCTTAGCTAATAATTTAATGGCCATCAAATCGTCCATGGTTTCGCAGCCTTTTCTGGATCCGGTCTGAAAGGTTGGCAGGATATTAAAATCAGTTACCCTATCTTCAAGTTCTGCCAACAGCATTCTGGCAAATATCTTAGCTTCAGTATCTAGGACAGCTATGGCTCTATAATTCTGAGGGTTGTTTACTGGCCCTTTTTTATGATGGGATGCAATATTGAGCCCTGCCAGTTTTCCGGGATAATTTTGGTAGCTGAAGTTCATTTATATAGTGGTAGAAGAGCCACACTCCACATTTCAGGATCATGCTTTAAGACTGCCAAGGGAACTCCCTTCGGCCGGGGACACCACTACTCCTTAACAATGAAACACTGTCTGATTTTGACATCAAGAGTGTTTGATTGATGTCTGATATTTGTTAGTTTGATCTTTTTAAACAGATTTGATGGATTCCAGGCCTTGTTTTTGGAGAAATCTTCGCACTCTGTAGAGGTCTTTTCCTGATTCCACTGTGCACCAGGTGTCTTTCTCCAGTAAGGTGCTCTGCCTGTGGACACCAAGGGTATGAGCTCCCCTTGAGATGAAGTTAGGATTATAGCAATCAACTAGAGAGGTTATTTTTTTCCCAAATTTTTATTGTAGTTGGTGCCCCTAGAGAGGTGCTCACTTCGGCTAACAACTTTTCACCCTAAGAAGATTTCCACTTCGTGTGAATGGGCGTTCCACCTAAGTTTGCATAGAGACTCATTCTCGTCTTTTGCGGAAATTTCCCCTAGTTGGTCATTATAATAAAGATGTAAATTAATTTTTATCACCTGAGGGTAATGGTCGCTTTTGGCGGAGGGATGTTTGTGAAAATTGAGTATCTGCTCCTAGAGTCGGGGAGACACTAATGTGTAATTTAGCACTTTGGCCGAGTTTCCAACTTTGAGTGTGGGCACTGCTGGAATCTCTGGAAAAAAATGTCCATTTAGGTTAACAAGCATGCAATTAGATAATGCTGCCCAGAACGTCTTATTTCTTTTGCAGGTTCTGGATGTATTCACCACCATGATCTTGTAAAAATTGTTTAGTTCACTTAAAGCACGCACTTGCACACATACTGGAGTAAGTATGTTGTTTAGGTCCACGGTTATGGTATATTCACTATCTGAGTTTGCCGATTGTTGATCCTTGAGATGCTGATATAATATTTCCGGCTGATCTTTTTCTGACAGTATCAGGAGGAAATTATACATTGTAAAGCACTATTCGTGTTTTATTCATGCTGGGCAGTTTGATATTGTTAGTGGGATGTAATTCAAAGCTGTATCCACTGTCGACCATGTACAGTCCACCGTGGTGAAGATAAACGTTGCAAGACCACTCAATGGTCTTCCATACTCCGAGATCTTCACCTTTGTAGTACAGCCTTTTAGGGCAAGTCCCTCTTTTGGCCAGGTTTCCTGTAGACATGTTATGTTGAATCCGTTTATCCATCCTGTTGGCTCTGGATCAGCTTTGAGTTTATTTATGCCAAGTATATTCCAGGAAAGCAGTGATAACTCGTGCCCATTGCTGCCAAGATATTTTACTGGTTCAGGTGCCGGGTTCTCCTTGTAATAGATGATTCTTTGCTCAGTTATGATTCCACTAATGGTCTTTTGCTAGATAGAGAGGTCCCCTAATTTCTTGATTACTTCCTGTGCTTTCTGGGCTCTCCTCAAGGCACTTCCATTGTCGAATGCTGTTTTATGATGGGAAGGATTCTGTTTAGGTTTAGATGATATTAGGGGGGGCGAGATATCTAGCTTCAACATCTGGAGCTATATCAATGCCCCAATCATGAAAAATCTTTCTTTGGGATTTAATTAGTTCTGCCATTTCTGACTTGTAGCAGCTTATTTTGGTCTTTTCCGTATTCTTACTGCAATACCTTTATTATCCTAAAGAAAGGCCACATATTCGAGGTCGCATGACTTGATGTTGGACAATGCTGAAATTGCCACCAAACAGTCGGAAGAGGTTTGCCATGTTTACAATGTTGTACTGGCCTTCTCTTAGATAGCATTACTTGGACAAGACTGTTTGAACGGAGGAATTACTGTGTCCATGCAATTAAGTTCCTCAGAGATGTTAACCTTTCGTGGGGTTGAGTTTGAGTTAGTGTCGTAATCATTCAACTGAATCTAGCTCCTTTCACAATAGATTTCCTTCATGGAGGTGCCCCCACGTCACAATATCCCTTTCTGGGTCCTTTGCTCCAGAGGGCTCGCTAGGGGGCTTGTTGATTTCTGGGGATTAAGTCTAATTGTGTGGAGTTGATACAAGAAGCAGACAGAAAATCTGGTGCTAATACCTGGATGGTTGAGCTCCCTTTTTATTTAATAGATTACTGGAGAGCGAGTTCTGGTTCAACTGGAGCACCCATTTAATTTCACATTGCATTTTGTCATCTTGACTAGCTGTGGATGGTGACTGAAGTTTGGATTCTTCTTGTTGAATAGGAACATCCTTATTAGATGATGTGTGTTGATGTGCCCTACAATCAGCTGCCCACTTGTCCTTCTTTGGATCATCTTACTTGGTTGTCGTTGCTCCCCCATGACAGGCCGCCTCAGTTATCATGCTCAGGTTTGAGGAGGGATTGAAAGTGATCTTATTTGCACTCATGTTGTCACTTATGGGCAGTGCTGGCTCCGAAAGTAAATGTTGATGTGGGCATTGAGTTTCCAGCATGCCATACTTATCCACTGACTGGTCCAATTTCCTTGTTTTCCTGACTTTTGGGACCATCACACCTTGTTATGGGCAGTTGTTTTCAAGTTTGTGTAAACGCATTGCTATCTTTAGAAGAATGCCAATTTGGGTGTCCATTTTCAAGGAGTGGATGTTGAGAGCATCGACTGCCAAAGTTAATAATGTTGTCATTGAATTTAGAGTCCCTGGTAGAGGAACTCTAGCTGGGACTCTGCGGAATCGGCAGGGCGTGCTGGTCTTAATAAACTTATATGAAGTCTCTCAGTTAAAAGTCTGTCAGTTAGTACCAAGTCGAGTCCCTTTTCCAATGTCTCACTAGTCCTCTGACCACGGGCAATGATTAGGCTTTCAGTTAAGAATTTTATCTGAAGTCCCACTGGGGTTCAAAGCAGAGGCCACGACTGCAAGCTACGCCAAGGCCACCAGCCGACCTGAACAGGCCTGATGGACACCCTCCCTTCCAACCCTCCACACACACCTTCCACACACCCCACCGGACCCCAGCAGCTCACAGCACACAAGGGTTTTCCTTAAAAATTGGAATGTGGAAATAAATTGGCTATCTTCATGTAAGGGAATGGAAAGGGATGCTCGACACAGATCAATGACTGCGAACCACTTGGCATCATGGAATCTGGAAGAGAATCACGGCAGGAATCTGTACCAGAGGACAACGTGGGATTACAACTTGATTCACCTTTTTAAGGTCCTTAACTATTTTCTATTTCTTATTCGGTTTCTGCAAATCCATCACTGGTCAGTTACAGGCACTTCCTAGCACTTTCTTCACTATGCCGCATTCATTCAGAATGGATTCGATGACAGGAGTAATACCTGCCACCGCCTCAGATGTGAAGTTATATTGAGGCATTCGGGGATACTCTGCATTAGGTCTCACTATGATTCTCTATGGCACAATGTTCGTAATCAGTCCAATGCCTTTGCCTGTGCAGTCCCAGACTACCTCTTTCACAGTTCATTGTAAGTCGGCCATTAAGCTTCCCTTGGATATGACAGGAAACAACCCAACTGCTGCTTCTTGTGAACTCAACTTCAAGTCTACATCTTCATTGTGTGTCTCGGGCTCCACACCGTCCAGTGTGCAATGGATCACAGAATTAATTTTGCAGAGTAAATCCCTGGCCAGCATATTGACAGGACTTTAGTCACATATTACAAATGAATGGTCATTTTCAAGAGAACCTATCTTTCCAGGAGCCTTAGCTGAAACTGGGTTCGTACTCTATCTATTAGAGATGCCTCCAACTTGGACTTTCTGGCGAGGATAGAATAGGAACCTCTACTGTTCTCCAGGATCAAGTAGAAATGATACGGAGTGGCCATTCACCTCTCCGTCCACATATTGCTCCCTCTGGTCTACCTCTAGAACTGTGCCAAACATGCAATCCTCCTGTCCTCTCAGGCATCATAATTGTTATTGCTCATGGTCCAGTCCAATGAGACTGTCAAAACTGAGACCTGTTGGAGGTTGTCAGCAATTATGAAAGGATTCTGCTGAATCTTGGAGTTTGGATTAAAATTGCACCTTCTGTTTATCATGTTTTGTTGCATCATCAGGGCTTTGGGCACATTAGCATTGCATGACCTTTGAACTTGCATATTCTGCATTGGCATCGCATTCATATTCTACATTTGAACATCATTTTTCACTCAATTTGGGTTCAATCTACATTCTCGTTTCCAGTGGTCCACCTTGTTACAAATCTGACACACAGTGCATGTTTATGCCCATCCCTACATTTGAATCGGCAACCATCCCTCGGACTCTGCCTTGTGGACCAAAATTTCCTTTCTGCGCCATCTGACCACTACCTTGGAAATCAACTTCCTGCACTACTGCACCCACACCAAGAACAGAATTGGACCCTGAATCCTCCACTTACGGACCATTCTGACATCCCTTTTGCTTCAACTTAGTCTGTGCCAGCATTATTTTTTTCCTTAATCTTATTGGGGTTTGCTTCCAAATTGGCATTGCAATATTTTGCGTATCTCAGAATTTTGTTTAATGACTTTGACTGCAAACAAATCACATTCTGCTGTATATAGGAACTAATTTCTGGACGCAAACCGAGTACAGACATAGGCATGAACCCACTAATATTCTCTTTCAATGCCATTATGCTGTCTGAAAACGTGCACAAGCTCTCATAATAGGCATATATTTATGCCTTTGACCAGTGGTTCCAAAACATTTTAGAACCACGACCCACTTTTTAGAACAACAAACTTTCGCAACCCACCTACCATTAATGTAGATGAGGTGGGAGATTTTTTAATGCAACTAAAGCCTTGTGTGGTAGCGGATTGTCATTTACATTTACAGACAGCCCATTTTCCACTGAAATGGCAACTAAATTTGCACAGACATAAAGTTTTACTGATAAACTATATAGCACACGAATGATAATGTACGAAATCGGGTTTCTGTGAATATTGCATTACAAAGTAAGTGTCTTGATTTGTTTTGATCCTATTAACATCTCTGTTTCCAGCACACTTTAGAATTACAAAAAAGTGCTTCAGTTGTGCTTTTGTAACTGCTGGATGCATACAGTTCATTTACAGGCACTTATATTTTGTTGTGCATCGCAAAAAACAACATCCTACATTTTCATATAATTTACTTTAAAAACTCCTCTCATTTTGCAGCCAGAGAAAGGAAAGAGAACTAAACACCAATCATCATGTTAAAAGAATAAAGCAGCTTGACATTTGACCTTTGTCTTTGAATCACCAGCAAGTGTGACCAGTTAAACACAGACTTTAAAGACATCTTTATTTATTGCTCTAACTTTCACAAATCACCCACAGTTTAGGAAACACTGCCTTATACGATTGAGTGGTCCCACCTGTTTCTGTGGGACCGTCTTTTTCAAATGAGTATTTACCTGGTTATACTTGTCCATGACAATAGGGGATGGCGCATGTGTCTGTGCATCTCTCTGGGGCTCATCGTCGGGCCAGCCCATGACCACTTTGCATTCTGCCCACAGGTCCTTGGAGACAACAATTTCTAAAAACGTTCTCAGTTCTACCCAAAGCACTTTCAATATATATTTCCACAATCCTGTCCATCTCAGTGTACCATTTGTCAGAATTCAGTCTGAACTTTGGAATCTGATTTGTAAATGAGAATAGATCATCTAACTCACCAGCCCTTTGAGTCACTCACACTAGATCTCTCTTTCTTTCCTCCTGTGCCCCCTTTCTTTTTCTTCTTCCCTTCATGCTTCGTGCACCAGTTCTTATATGTTTGTACTCTCCCCTACTCCCTAATTCCACCAACTCTTTAACATGCACTTTCAAAATTGAGGATCTCATTTACTTTAATTTATCATTCTTTGTCACCATCTTGAAATTCTTGGTAAGTGCTTAGTTTCAGTCAAGGCAATCCTAATTTCTTCCAATCTGGCATGCACTTCACAAGCGTATCTTGCTGATTCTCTACTCAGAAATAAAAGGTCAGCTTCATTATATGTGTTTATGAAGTGCAATTCAAAAGTCCCCTTTACAATCTCCTCGAATTCTGCCATTAAAGTTGACAACATTTGAAGTTGTAATTCTGAAGCTAAAACTGTAGTGACAACATAGCTAATAGGGGCTTCCAGAGATTATGATTCTGCTACTGAAGATGTAGTGACAATAGATGTATTAAGGACTTTCAGAGGTGGACCTGAAAAGGCTGGGGGAAATCCTCCCTCTGGAGAGCCCTGAACAATAGGCACCCTCACAATTTCTATGGTGTCCATCCTTTCTTCAGCCCCCAACTGTGGTGGAGATCACCCTCCAGGTTGAGGGACAGCATTATATGGAGGTGGCTGGGAATTCAGCAAGTCATCCAAGAACTAATCATCCTTATTGCTATGACTCAGTCTCAGGTTCTCTCTTGTCGTCCCACCTTCCTCTTGTGATCTCTTAACCTCCGTCTCTTCCTTTACAATCACAGGATAAACACCCACAAGCACACTCTCTCACCACCCCTGGTGTCACGCATCCTATCTTGAATCAATCAAATTATGGCCTTTATTTCTTGTTTGCATTCTCAATTTCTACTTTACCAGTGCAGCATGTTCACATGCATTCAATGATTCAAATTGTGCAGGCCTAGGTTGAGGGTTCATCTCATACATCACTGTTCTCAAACTTTACATTTTTCTAAAATTCAACGTGCCATACTAGGGAAAATACAAACACCTATCTTTCACTGTGATCTTATTCCATTGTTTAACCCAAATACACGTGTGAAGTCTGACATTCATTTATGTGGGTGTGCCCTCCGGAAGACCTTCCTCGCCCTGACGAACAGGTGCATCATCCTTTTTCAACATAGCTCTTATTTTCTTATGTAACTTTATCTTCTCTACTCATGCAAAATAAACACAAAGGGCCTGATGCATAAAGGGAGTTGTACACTTTTGTGTAAGTTTACAATTGTATGCTATTCACTAAGGGATGTACGAGTAGTATCTTTACAAGTGCAGAGGCTCTTCACAGAAAAATACCTATCTTTTTATGTGTGGAGACTCCGCACTCATAAAGATACTACTTGTAAATCCCTTTGTGAATAACATACAATCGTAAACTTACACAAAAGTGTAAGTTTACCTTTGTGAATCAGGCCCAGGATTCGTAAAAACCAAAATGAAACGACCAACAGGTTCCATGAAATCACAATGCGGTACTCACCGATACAAACACCCAATCCCAGGGCGACTCCACAGAGCCAACCAATTACAGTACAACACAAAACAAAGTAATGACTGTTTGACCTGGCATCCTTAGAGTGGTCTTTCCCCAAATGTTTTGACTTACTTCTCCTGTTTTTGCTGAATTCATTTTTGTTGGCCTTAGGACTCTGCACACTTTACCACTGTTAAACAGAGCTAAAGTACTTGTGCTTTGTCATTTAAACAAGGTGAAATTGGTTTACACCCAATTGACACTTTTAATTTACTTGTAAGTCCCTAGTAAAGTGGTACTAAGTGTACCTGGGGCCTGTCAATTATATAATACTAGTGGGCCTGCAGCACGCATTGTGCCACCCACTTCAGTAGCCCTTTAAACATATCTCAGGCCTGCCATTTTAGACTCTGAGTGCAGTTGTAAACTGACATTTCAACCTGGCATAATAAACCTTTTGCCATGCCTAAACATTCCTTTTTAATACATATAAGTCACCCCTCGGGTAGGCCCATAGGGCCGGGGGCAGTGTATGTAAAAAGTCGGACATGTAACTTTTACATGTCCTGGTAGTGAAAAACTCTTGAATTCGTTTTCACTACTGCAAGGCCTGCCTCTCCCGTAGGATAACATTGGGTTACCTTATTACATTTAATACGTGATAACTTTCAATTGAGAGCAGGTAGGAAAGTCGAGCCTGGTCACTAAAGAATTGTAATTTAAAACCCTCTTCAATGGTAAAGTTGAATTTTAAGTCACAATTCGGAAATTGAAACTTTTAGAAAGTTGTCATTTTCTGTCCTAACCATTTGGTGCCTTTGGCCTGTATCCTAGGTCACATGGCTAGATGTAGCTGACAGTTGGTCTTTGTGTATTACTCCCAGATGGTGAGACAATGGGGTAGTAGGTGTTGTCAGGATTGGCCATTTTTGTCAGGATGAGAGGGAGTGGCTGTCACCTACCACACATGCATATCACAAGGGCTCTGCCTCAGCCTACTCACAAAGGGTTTCACACTAGTCTTTTGTGCTACCAGACAAGTTTGGGCAAGGGCAGGGAGGCAGGAAATTCCAGACATCTCTGTAGAGGGAGGAGTCTAGAACCATCTCCCACTTTAAAGTGGGCACATGGTATAAATAGTGGACCCTCAGGCCCAATTCTTCAGGGTCACCTCTGGACCTGTGGACTGCCAGGAAGAAGGACTGCACAGCTGTGAACTCTGTCCTGCTACCCAAATTCTGCTTTGCTGTCCAAGCACTGCTTTGCCGCCCAAGGCCTACTGTTGCTGCACCAGGATTCTTCTGCTGCTGTGACCTGCCGTACTGAAAAAAGCCTGCCTGTGTGAATCCAGAACTCTAGAAAATCTTCAAGAGTCAGTCATCTGACCCCCTGTTCAAAGCCACAGGGACATAATAGGCTTCTTCGACATCGATGCAACTCCTTGCACCTCGACACATCGCAGCTCACCACCGGCACCGGTCCAGCATGATGCATTTCTTCCTTGGCGCCGACCCATCACAGTGCAAGGCCTCGCAAGCCCTGGCGGCTTCTTTGACAACAACGCAGCTCAACACTGGTATCTGCACAGTGTGATACCTTTGCTCCTCAGTGCTGATGCAGGTCCATATAAGCCCCCTCAACGGCTTCCTTGACACCGACGCAAGGCCTTGTATCGCACGCTCCCATCGATGGCTTAATTGACTCCGCCGCTGTGTGACGCATCTCTAAGCTGGGCCTCACATTGCAGCTCCTCATCAACAACTCCTCGAAGCTGGCCCTCACAGCTCGCTGCAAGGACTCCTCATCTCGACGTCCAGGTCACAAGGTACTTTGTAGGTGGAATGAACTCAGTCTTGTACCCGGCCTGTGCTCAATCGCAGTCGGCCTTAACTGGTGACTTAGGCTCGAACTACAACGTCCACATAATCGTGGTTGCTGCTTTTAATTTCTTATACAAAAAAGTGATGGATGGAATGCTAAAATAATCTCAGCCACTGGTAATTACTCGGGCCACATCCCAATCCATATTTATTTTGGGTATGCCTAGACGTGGGTCCTGTGCACACTGTGTCATCTGAACCAAGCTGTACCCAGCTGATGAGCCCATAGCTAGGGAGAAGCCAGTCTTGAGTTTCTTGTGTTCTGGTTCAGGGAGGAGCTGGCTTGAAAGTTAGGGCTGGACTGTTCGTATTGAAGCAGGGTCAAGACTGATTTGCATATAGCTGGGTCCAAACTGAGGTGGCATGGTGTGCAAAATAACGATGGATTGGGCTGCGGCCCGAGTGATTACCAGTGGCTGAGATTAATTCAAGCATTCCATCCATCACTGTTTTGTATACTTATTGGTTTTCAATTTTTAGCGCTTGATTTGTTCAAAACCTTTAAAATTGCATATCTTCGGTTCTACTGATTGGAAGTCTGTCATTTTGGTGTGAAATATTTTATTGAATTTTACTCTATTTTTCTAAATTGTTTTTCTCATGTCATGTTTTCACTTTATTACTGTTTGTTTGCTGCATAACTACTTTACACATTGTCTCTAAATTAAGGCTGCCTGTTTTTGTGCCAAGCTACCAGAGGGTTAAGCACATGTTAATTTGAGGTTTATTTGTGTTTCACCCTAACAAGAATTGAGGTTGCTGCCTGAGTAGGATTTCACCCCCTCAACCAGTAACCCAGTTTCTCACAATGAGCAATTACAGCGTGGCACACAAAACTGAACAACCAATCTCAGTGCAACACCTAATGACATAACTCACAGCACAGCAATAGCGATTCTTACTTCACTCCAATCTGCTTTGCATAAACAAAATAGCAAAAGTACAAAACCTCTTGTCTGCTTACCTAAAGAAAAATAGAAACGGCAATTGCTTTAGAGGAAATATAGAATAGTACCCTCCTGGCACTATCAAACTGTAGTGTTTTGCAGTATTGGGGGGCACAACCTGGCATGAATGAGAGACTGGAGGCTTAACAGTCCTTTGTTGTAAGGGTTTTTATTTTTAAGCCTGATTTGAGAGTAGCGTCTTGGTCTTCGACTGGTAGGTAATGGTCTTCCCTCGGTATAAGAAAGACAAAGGCAGGTAAGTAAATGGGCTTTTCCTTTCCAAGATTAAGCGCTTAACGTGCCGGTTTAAGGGGAGGGAAGAAGTGATCAAGTGCCAGGGAATAGGGGTCCCTTGTGTTCAGGGATATCCTTTCATTCTTTCCCGGTCCATTTGAGTGCTAAACCCTTCAGTTGTGCAAGGTTCCACCGGTGTGTGACTTCCTTCCTAGTGTGCCCATCACCTGTATTAGTTAAGGCGCATCCTTACGCACCCACCACCGTCACATGGCCGTTGGGGACATTGTCGACATCACTAAATTAGCATGAGCCCTGCAGCCATTATCCGGCTTTTGCGCACATTACTACATGGCTTTATTTTTGCAAATGACCTCGTTCGTGCTTTTCGCATGAGAACTGTCTGCTGTGTTCGTTCTCTGCATGTTCCTGGAGTTTATTCTGAACATTGTGTGCAAGGTCGATAAACAATGTCCCTTGTTATTCTGTTCTGGTGATACAGCGGGTTACTAGCAACAAGCATTCATACACAGAATACTCACCTGGGCCCATACATTCATACTACGCTAGCAATTTCCGCTGGTGGGTCAGTTGTACTCTTTATCAAAATCCCTGCTACCAATTACTTTTCTGATTGAAGAGTAATGACTTACCAATGGACCCTTTGATAATTGGGAAGTTTAAAATGAGCGACATTCATTACAAATCATAAATTCTAAATAATCACTGAGTCAAGAAGTTTTAAAATGTTTATCTAAAGTTTTAGCAGAGTAAAGTACAGAACCACATGATACTTAATCGTATATCAAGGATGAAGCATATTAATAATCAACTATCGATCAATGACGGTTCCCAGAAAGAAGAAGATAGAGACAGCAGCACAACTAAAGGTTAGCGTTTATATTTACCTAAAGGTACGAGAACCAAACCCCTTGGCCAAGGAATTGGAAAGATAGGTCCCAGGAAGGATGAAGAGCAAAGACCTCCGGACCAGGTTCAGAACAGGACAGGTGACCTCTCTATCAAACGACGCCTGCGTCGTTCCCCTCTCTGATACTTCGCTTCTCCTTGCTTCTCTCGAATCGTCTTCTAAGGATCCGCCGCCCCCCACCTCAGGACCTCTCTGGACAGCGAATCAGCCTAATTCTGCTCTGCATCAGCGTCTGGATCAATGAATGTAGCATTTCCCTCTCTCGTTCCGTCTCATCTGGTCATCTGGACTAACTAATTAATTAATCTATACCTATTATACCCTTCTATGCCCATGTACCTCCCCTTAATGTGGCAAAAATTATGGGACCACTACTTCTGATTGGACAGGGACAGGGGGTTGATCCTCACACCATGTCAATTTAGTTCAATTTCTTTAAGCCCATTGTTTTAAAATACCGCGCATCACAATTAATACATTTGCTTTATTTCCCACCCGTTTCCCATTGATTCCACAATACATTTTGTATACATTTGTATCATCTTCGGGTACATTTCAGATGAACTTGTGAACCAGGCTTTGCGACCTTGAAGGGCTTCCAAGTTGACTTCATCTTTTCCTCTGGTCAGCCTTTCAGGGCGCATGTGCAGAACCAATGTCTTTTGAGCTACAGTTCAGCCAACCCAGTCCCATTTACGAACTAATAAAAGTCAAAGAAGAAAATATTAAAATCACAAATAAAATGGTTTCCCTGTATACCCACTCTATCTACTCTATTCTCATTTAATTATAAATCTATCTCGCGTTAATAGCATTAGAATACCACAGTTTTAATTTCAGCATATGTGCAAGCTGTAGCACGTGAAAACATTAAGCAGCCATTTTATTACACACTGCGCAGAAGCAAGGATTTCCCTCCAAGCAAAGAAAGACGTCACACCATGTGATATGGTTGACACATGCGCACTGAGGTTCCCGCGCTTTAGCGGCCATTTTGGATTAGACAAGCGTTAATTGTTAGTTTAAACACATAGGCAAGCTTCTCTAGGATTGTATTTATGTGTGCATTTGTTAATACAGACATTACAAACATTAATAATTAATACTGTGAGAGGATTGCTTACTAAGCAAGTCTCATTGTGAGTTCTTGCTCCATCAATCCCCTCTTTGATGGCGTATATGAGCCATCAAAATACTACCCACAACCAGATGCCAACCTTTAGCATAAAATTGTCTCAGCTTCATTTTTACACTTTCTATTTTTAACGTCTCCTTTCAGTTTCTTGTATAATTCACTTTTCAGATCTTCTAGTTCAATTTCATCAAATTTTTGTTTCTTTCCTTTTCCTGTCACTCTATACGAGTCATTCTTTCTGCAACATTTGCACCATATTATTATTGACAATACTATTATTGCTATCCCTGCTAAGGCTACTAATATTTGACCTATAAGTCCTTTCCCTACTTTAGCAAACCAGGTACCAATTGACGTAATACTATTTGTCAATCTTTCCCATACACTATCAACTTCCAGTGGTTTTAGTTCATTCTCAAGTTTTGTTATATTCTGTATATATGTTCCAATTTCTGCACTTTTGTCAGGTATGTACGTGCAACAATGTTTCGTCTTCAATAATTTACAGACTCCGCCCTCTTTTGCCAATATTATATCAAGAGCAAGTCGATTTTGCATAACCATAGATCTAATCGCAACCATCTCCGCATTAATCATTAAAAATCCTCCAGCAGTATCCGTTGATAAACGATCAACCACTGTAGATAATTTACATATTTTCCGTGAGTTCAGAATTATTCCCACTAAATGTATCAATGCACCAAATATATCACCTACGATTTCTGAAAAACTAGCTCTTTTACTACGTGTTAATTCACTATTATTTTCATTGCTCCCAGTGTTTCTTTTTACGTGGTATATTTTTGGAAATACTATTCCAAAGTAACAACTTCCATACCACCGTGCAGGAAGCCTAAAGTAAGCCTTATTCCCACACACATAATATATTCCAGGAAAAACTGAATCTGTTCCTCCTTTTAGTCCCCAACCTCCAAGAATTAAGAAATTATGTTCACATTCACTGGTACCGATGAAAACATTGTTATAATCAGTCTTTAATCTATGTAGACAAATTTTCCCTGTCTTTACAAAATCCAGAGCCATAGCAGCTTGAGCCTTGCCAGGTGTGTAACTACCCTCTTTCTCAGCCCAAGGTGGCAGATGAGCCTTATGCTCATCTGCTAGTGGAGAGGTGTGGTGAAGCGGCCAGGGCAGCTGACTTCAGAGCACAGGGTTCACGGTTCGATCCCCGGCTCCGGCGGCAGCTCAGCACCATGTGACTCTGGGCAATAGCTCACTTAATTTCCACAACGGCCCCCAGCGCCTTGAGACCCGTAAGGCTGAGTAGCTGCGCTATATAAAAACGGACTTACTTACAAATATATGCTCAGATGCTTTCTTTTGGAAATCTTGTCTTCTATCTTCTACTAAATTCAAAAATATCTTTTCTTCCTCATGTAACGAACATGTTAAATTGCTTCTATGTGCATGTGTTATATCTATCGATTTCATTGTTAAGAAAAATTCTCCCATAAATTGTGCATCTTGACTACTAAGCACTGGGTTCATATTCTTTCGAATCGGAACCTTAGAAAATATCACATCTATATTTGAATAATAATACTGAAGTCTCCCTGTTCTATAAAATAAACAGGTCACTACACTACATGATATGCCATAAGTTAATGGCAAATGATGGTAAGTTAAACCTTCTGCTACTGATTAGGGTAATTTCATACAAACGTAACAATTACTAACTTCCATGGTATCTACATATTGAAACAATAATTTTGTGAAAACATTCAAACTAGTGTCGTTATCTGTTACCTCATGATGAAACTCTGGTTCATCTTCTGACTTCTAAATTCACTCTATCACTTCTCAAGTTATCTATTCTTCCCTTCGTTTCATTGTTAATCTTTTTATCCATTATCAGAAGGTAATGAATTGCTACGATCACAACTAACCATACTATAAGCACCACTACCAGACTACATATGCATATAGCACAGCATCTTTTACAACATTTCCGTTTCGGTCTCCCAGAAACTCTGTCGTCAGGCATTTTTGACAAGGAAGATTTCTCTTCTTATCTTCTTCTTTCAAGTCTTTTAACGTTATCAAGGTGGTTTTATTTCTTTTTCATAAGTTAGTTCCGCACTTGTTCCTTCGTCACCACTTTCACTTGATTCTGAGCTCTCGTAATCTTTGAGGATGATATAAGTCCAATCAGGACCTTTGAATTTGTTGTTCACAAGTTTCAGTCTTTTGCTTTTTCGTTTTTCAGTTCCACTTGTTTGTCTAGTTAGGCTTGTCACTTCATTTACTTGTTCTGGATCTCTGTTTCTGGTTTCTATATGGTATCTTACTCTTTTAATGACACTAGGCCAATGATCACCTTTTCTGGTTTTCTTTGTTTGCACTGTCTCTTCACTTCTTATCTCTACTTCAGAAGTTCTTTTATTTTCAAGCTGTGGCACAGTTTGTCTTTCTTTGTTTTCGGTTTCTTTTTCTATTTGTTCTTTTTCAGGTCTTATTGGTTTTTCTTCAGTTGCTCCAATGTGAGTTTCTAATAACTGATCTTGTTCAGGACTTACTACTTTATGCTTGAGATTTTCGTAATCTTCTTCTTGAATGCATTTTCCTAGATCTAACTGGTCCTGATCAGGGCTTATTGCACTTTGTACTTCTGCAGCCTGACCGCGTTCTTCTAAACCTGTCTGTCCCTGCTCAAAATTTGTTGTTTCGTTGTTGATTTGAGCCCAATTTCCTCTCCTTATCTGGTCCTGCTCAGGTTCTCTTATTATTTCATTTTCCTTTTCCTGAGCTGCTTCTTCTTCGCCTATCTGATCTTCTTTAATTTCTTCTAATTTTGCTCAGCTTCTTGTTCTGTTGTAAACTTCTGGTATTTCAACCCCTGGTATCCAGTCCTGACTTGTGCTCGGTTGTTCTTCAGCTTCTCTCGAATCTCTCACCTGGGATTCTTCAGCTGGGCAACCTTCAGCTTCCTCAGTTATTGATGCTGTCTGAGGATCTTGTTCTTCAGGCTCTGGCACCCTTTTGGTGTGGCTTACATGAATCCAATTAGGCAATCCGGCACATTTCACTGCTGTGTTCGTAACTAATATAACCTGACAAGGTTCGCCCCACCTCGGTGATAGACACGTTTCTCTTGTGTGATGCTTCACAACCACCCAGTCACCGGGATTCAGATCATGCTCTTGCTCAGGCTGCCTGGAAACTGTGTCTTCACCAACCTGTTGAGAGACAGAACGCACTAGGTCAGCCAATCCTTTGCAATAATCCAGAACCATATCATAAGTTATATTCAGCAGTTTACTTGTAGGTACATGTGCTTGTCTCATTGCTCTTCCCATGATTATTTCGTGCGGACTCAATCCAGTATTTCTATCAGGAATGCTTCTGAGTCCCATTAACACAAGTGGCAATGCATCCGGCCAATCTAACCATGTTGATGCACACATTTTTGCCAGTCTGGAATTTATTGTGCCATTCATTTGTTCAACCACTTCAGAAGCCTCTGGGCGGTACGCACAGTGCAATTTCTGTTCAATTTGGAATGCTTCACAGATTATCCTTATTACATCGTTGTTGAAGTGACTTCTTCTATCTGATTCCAAAGTTACTGGGAAACCGAACCTAGGAATGAGTTCTTGTAGCAACAACTTTGCGACTGTAATACTGTCATTCCTTCTGGTAGGGTAAGCCTCCACCCACTTTGAAAACAGACACACTATGACAAGTACATATTTCAGTCCTCTACATGGTGGTAACTGAATATAATCAAGCTGCAATCTCACAAATGGACCCTCTGCCTTTCCAATTTTTCCACAACCAATTACTGTTTTTCTTCCTGGATTATTCATTTGGCAAGTTAAACATCTCTGGCAAAGACTCTCTGCTGCAGCCCTAAACCTTGGATTGTACCAATTTTGTCTGAAGAGTCTAATCATAGCATCTCTCCCTACATGTGTGTCTCCATGATACATTCTGGCCATTTGTGAAATCAGACAGTCGGGCATGACTGGTCTACCATCGGCATAAATCCACACATCATCGTCTGCCCTTCGAGAACATCCCATTTTAATCCATGCATCTCTTTCACTCTCGTCAGCATCATCTTGCAGTCTTTTCACATCACTCCATGTTTCAGGTGGCGCATATAGCATAAGTTGGCAGCTGATTCCCATTCTTTCAACCCTTTTATTTACTGACAATCTATTTTAGGCACAATGTTGAGCCACCAGATCTGCATATCTGTTGCCGACTACCACCCAGTCATCTCCTGACTGGTGTGCGGCACACTTCACCACAGCCAATTCTTTTGGTGATTGTATTGCTTCCAGCAGTTCCTTTACAAACTGCCCATTTTTAATAGGGGATCCTGAAGAAGTCATGAAATCCCTCTGCATCCATAGTTGGCCAAAATCATGCACAACCCCGTAACCATATTGACTATCTGTAAATATAGTTACTTTCTGATTCCTCCCAATTTTGCAGGCTTTAATTAAAGCGATTAATTCAGCTACTTGTGCAGATTTGACTCCTGGTAAATAGGATGCTTCGACTATCCCAGTTAATTCACATACCGCATATGCTGCACTTAATTTACCATCTTCATGCCTTTGGCATGAGCCATCCACAAACAGCTCCCTGTCTGGATCCCTGATAGGCAGTTCCTGTATATCAGGACGTGGTTTTGTGCACAATTCTGTGACTTGTAAACAATCATGTTCCTCTTCATCATCTTTGACTTCCTCATGATACGGATCTGGTAGTAATGTAGCAGGGTTTACTATTGTGCATCTGACAATAGTCACATTTTCAGCACCTAAGATTATTCTCTCATATTTAGTCAGCCGACTAGGAGTAAGATGCTGAGTTCTGGTTCTTGTCAGCAGAATCACAACTGAGTGTGGAACAAACACTTTTACAGGATGTCCCATTACAATTGATTCACTTTGTTCAATGCTCAAACATGTAGCAGCTACTGCTTTTAAGCAGCCTGGCAACGCTGCTGCCACTGGGTCCAACGTAGCAGAAAAATATGCTATAGGACGTCTGTCTAAACCATGTCTCTGAGTTAGGACTGAAAGTGCACAATTTTCTCTTTCATGACAGAATAATGCGAATCCTCTTGTATAGTCAGGCATACCTAGGGTAGGTGCTTCACATAAAGCACTTCTCAATTTTACAAAAGCTCCTACGCTTTCATCATCTTACAGATGCTTTACAGACCTGAAACTGGTCTGTAAGCATCTTGAGAGATCATGGAGGAGGGAGTATAAGGACAAAGAAAAACATGAATATAAAAATGGATTAGTCCAATATAAAAAGATGCTGCAAGAAACAAAGCAAGAGTTTTCTGTGAAAAAAATTAACTTAGCAAAAAACTCCACTAAAGAACTTTTTAATACTGTAAATGCCTTAGCGCATCCAGCTCCTCAACCTATTCAGGCCAGCCAGGAACTATGTGACAAAATTGCAAAGTTCTTTTTTGACAAAGTGGATGTTATCTTCTCATCCTTTACTGGTTCTGGGAATATGATCCCTATTAAAAATCCGGACTCTGAAATAGAAACAAGTACTAGGCTACAACTTGTCCAGTTCACTGCAAAAACCAGCATGGACACTTTAAATGTACTCTTGAAAATGAAAACGGGATCACCTCTGGATCCATGCCCAGTCTCGTTTTTAAAATTGGCAGCTGAATCTGTGGCTCCTACTTTGACCCACATTATAAATGCTATGTTCACTGAGGGACACTTTCCCAGGTTGTGGAAAGAAGCACTAATATTACCACTGCTAAAAAACGAGTCTGGATCCCGGTGATGTGAATAATTTCAGACCCATATCCAGACTTCCTCTCCCGGCTAAAATTGCAGAGAAAATGATGAATGAACAACTGGGCACCTTCCTGGAAGAAGCTCAGATACTTGACTCCACTCAATATGGCTTTCGCAGTGGTCATAGTACGGAAACTGCGCTACTTAAAACCACAGAGGAGATTAGGACTACTCTCGACCGGGGAGGAAAAGCAGCTATGATTATGCTGGATCTCTCTGCGGCTTCGATATGGTCCACCATGCCCTGTTGATGGACCGGTTACAAGAGATCGGAGTACAGGGTTTAGCATGGAAACTACTTAAATCTTTCCTTTCAGACAGACAACAGACAGTCACCCTTGGCGAATTCTCATCTAAACCTTTTTCTCTGCCCTGTGGGGTTCCTCAGGGGTCGTCCCTGAGCCCAACACTTTTTAATATTTATGTGTCGCTTTTAGCTCCCCTGATTGAATCATTTGGGTTCAACTTAATATCATACGCAGATGACACCCAAATTGTAGTGTCATTGAGGCCAGGAGAGTTGCAGGGAACGGCAGCCAGATTTCACGACTGCATGATAGCAGTGGGCAATTGGATGGCCCAAAACTGCCTAAAATTAAATTCCAGTAAGACAGAGGTAGTCTTGTTCAGCAATGATGCTAACTTTTGGAACTCAACTTGGTGGCCTGACTCTCTAGGTCTTCTTCCCACGCCTGCCAAAAAGGCAAAGAATTTAGGAGTCTGGATAGACAATAAACTTAAACTCAAGGATCAGGTGAATGCAGTAGTTTCATCCACCTCCTATATATTAAAAACTTGTAGGAAGATCATACATGTTTTACCTAATGATAGCCGTCAGTTAGTGATTACTGCTCTAGTGATGTCCAGACTAGATTATTGTAACAGTTTATATCTCAACATTCAGGAAGGTCTGATGAACAAATTGCAACTTCTACAAAATGCAGCGGCCAGACTACTGTCCGGCATCCCAAAACATGCCTCCATCTCAGCAGAGATTAAAAGACTTCACTGGTTGCCGATGCGAAACGGGTAAAATTTAAGGCCCTATGTATAGTGCATAAAGCCCTGCATAAAACTGGGCCCAACCATCTCATTACGCAATTCCAATGGTACACACCAACTAGATGTTTACGCTCTTCAGAAGCTAAACTGGTATCAGTGCCCTTTGTAAAAAGGCCAACTGGGGTGGAAGAAGCTTTGTGGTTAGCGCAGACAAGGCATGGAACGGCCTTCCGCTGCAGTTGAGATCTCAGCCAAATCTGTTGGCTTTTAGAAAGGCTCTGAAAACTTGGCTCTTTACCGCATAGTCTTAGGCTTTTAATTTTCTGCTCTTGACTCAGGTTTCCCTCTATGACTTCATTGAGCGCCAGGACACCCTTGGGTAACAGTTTGCGCTATATAAGTGTCAATAACATAACATAACATAACATAACATCCCATTCAACTGGGTCCTTTGCCTTCTTTTTCGTCATTTGAATCAATGGTTTTGCTAGCAGAGAAAACCCTACTATCCACTGTCAACAATATCCCACTATTCCAAGGAACATTCTCACTTCTCTTTGTGTTACAGGCATTTGCATTCTTTTGATTAATTTTACTCTTTCAGAGGTTATCCTTCTTTTTCCTCTCTCAATTTGATGTCCTAAATATTTAACTGTAGTTTTTCAGGCGAGACTTTATGCCCTTCTTCAGCCAAGTGATTTAATAGTGAAATGGTCGACAACACAGTCCTCTCTAGTGTTAGATGCCACTAGCAGATCATCAATATACTGCACTAAGACTGAACTTCCTGGCATCACTAGCTTCTCTAAGCACTTTTTCAATATTTGATTAAAGATGGAAGGACTCTCTGTGTACCCTTGAGGAACACGATTCCATACATAGACTTTGTTCTCAAATTTAAATGAAAAAAGATACTGGCTATCTGGGTGCAATGGTATGGAAAAGAATGCTTGACATAAGTCAATCACAGTAAACCATCCTGCACTCCAAGGAATCTGGTATAGGTTTACTGCAGGATTTGGCACTATAGGACAACAAGGTTCAACAATCTTATTTATTTTGCGTAGATCTTGAACAATCCTATACTTTCCACTCGGTTTCTTCAAAGCCATGATTGGTGAATTACAAGGGCTACTCATTACTTCTTTTAATATGCCTTGTTTTATCATTCTGTTAATTTCCTCAATAGCTCCTGCTTTTACTTCTGCACTCATTTTACTGTCTGGTATTTGGGAAAATTGCACCTTCCTTTACAGTGATTTTAACTGGGTCTATTTTGGCCATAAGTCCTACTTCTTTCCCTGTGAAATCGCATACTATGGAATTTACTGTAGTTCTTAATTCTTCAGGCAACTCGTCTTTTGTTATCAAAGAGAACATCTCATCTACTTCTGTACCTTGCTTTGCAATCATAATTTTATATACATGGTCTTCATCCGGGGTCTGAACTGCAACACCATCCGGTGTGCAGAAAATTGTGCAATTCATTTTGCACAACAAATCTCGGCCCAGTAAGTTTACTGGACTGGAATCACACACTACAAACTGATGCATTTCTCTAAAATTTCCAATTTTCACTTCCATCGGTTCGGTAAGAGGTGTTCTAATTTTACGATTGGCTACACCCACAACTTGGATAGCTTCTCCAGAGAGAGGAAGGTCTGGGATGTCTGCTGTTCTCACAGAAGACCTGGTAGCACCAGTGTCCAAAAGGAAAATGATATCATTACCTCTTACTTTCCCTTCAACATATGGACCTGACTGGTCTACCGGGAAGGATGCGCCAAGTACGCACTCCTTCTCCCTCTCTCCTAGGCACCGTCATTGATTATATGGACAAAAGTCATCCTGTAAAAGAAATTGTGAAGTTACATAATCATTCTTACCACTTCCTCCTTGATATCCGACGTCTGTACCGTGCTTTGCTCTGCTTACATTACCCTGTATAGGTGCAGGTGGTAACTGACTCTGAGGATTTACATCCTGTTGCCAGTCATTCTGCGTCTGTGGATTTAAATTATGATTTGGGCCATTATTATTTCAAATCTTTCTACATTCATCCTTCCAATGCCCCAATTTTCCGCATCCATGACAAGGAAATTTCTTTTTAGCCTCTTCTCTGCTCATTCGTCCTTTCACTTTACCACCATTTCCTGCGTCACCATTCGTTCCAGAATCTTTTCCCTGATTATCATTTGGATTATCCAAATTAATTCCCTGTCGCTCAGCCATTTTCACCTGAGCCCACATCACTTTCTCTTGCAGTTTCTTGTGCCTATCCTCAATATCGTCTCCACAATATTTGGCATATTTCAAAATTTCATCTATGGGTTTCCCCTGCCAGCACAACATGTGCTGCTTGATCATTTGACAAATCTCTGGCTTTAGACCATAGACAAATCGGTAGACAAACTGACTCATATTTTTATCCCCAATGTCCTCAAATCCACTATACTGTTTGAACACCTGTAATAGACGTTCATAATAGGCATGTACTGATTCACTGGCTTCTTGGGTAGTCCTGTCTATTTTCACCCAATCTGTTTCTTTCGGTGGTATTTTCCCTTTCAGGTAAGTTATTACCTGCTGATACTTTTTCATTACATCACTTGATGGAGCACCTGTCTTTGCATCTCTAGGATACTCTTCACTCGGCCAGTCAACTGTAATTTTACAATCTGTCCACTAATCGGCAGGTACCACTATGTCGAACAAACCATCCAAGTCCTTCAACAATACTTTTGACACTTTCACAAACCTCTCAACCTGCTTGTACCATTCAATTGGCTTTTCTCTCAACTTTGGAAAATCATTCCTAAATGACAAAATATCCTGTCTACTCCATGGGACATGTACATAACCTCCTCCAGGTACTACTCGCATCGGGTACATCTGGTCTGCTTTCCCTGTTTCCTTCAATGAATATTCAGAAGTTGTTCTACTTTATCGTGCCTCTTCCTTTTTCTTTGTCCATCTAACTTTCCATTTATCTAAATCTCCCCATTTTTGCAAAACTGACTTCCTTTACTTGTAGTTTTCGGCCAGAGGCATTCATGTTTTATAAATATTTGTCAGAAAAGTCTGCTCTATAGGGTTTGTGTAATACTTTTGACTTCCCTGTTTCAATTCCCATCTGTAAAGCCAAATCTGATAATTTCTCATGGAATATCTTTACATTTCTTGTGATACTTCTGCATATGAACAATAGTTCTTCTTCATCATAAGTGTTTAGACGATCTACCCCTACATTTCCTGCTATCATTTCTTCTAACTCGACTTTTAATTTGTAGATGTCCATGATCTTTCGGGGTGAACTCTGTTTATCTGATCCTTGTGCCCACCTTTCTAAGTCTTCTGGCATAACTACTGTGGCACTTTTGGTTCCCGATGAGGTTACTATATTTACATCTTTGGAGCAACCATGTGCTATTCTTCTAGGAGTACTATTTATAGATCCTCGAATAGGTAAATCCATTAAGGATATCATAGATTCACAATCACTGATTTGATCATCAATTATTACAGGTTCAGGTTTTGGGATTTCTACAGGTGTAGGCATCGCTAATGGTTTCGGATAATTTACCTTGTCACCATATAGGGGAACCACTGGACCAATTGTTACAGGTATGGTCAGTGAATCAGGATGTGCATTCAACTGTGTTATTTTCTGTATCAATTCTGCTCTGTTTTTGTCTATAGCTTCCTTTTCCTTATCCTGAAGTACCCTATTAACTGGGGGATTATGCAATACTTGCGGTACCAATGGTGTTCTTAACAGTGGTGCGCTTGGGGTGCATCCACTTGCCCCTTCCTGATATGGTGGCGGGTTCTTTAATATTTCTTCCATAAATTCATCTTCAGAATCTCCAAATCCTGTCAAATGTTTTGTCTTTTCTATGCATTTGCTCCCTAACGATTCTTCTGCCATTAATATTGGATACAGACCCTCTGTAAGCATCGCTCTTCTCCACTGTTTCATCTGACCGTCCCTTGACTCATTTTGATATCTAGGGAAAAATCCCCGATAACCCCTACTACTTCTGGATCGGTCACGTTCGAATGCCTCGGTTTCCCACTCTTCTAGGGCTTCGTATTGGGTTAATCTTGGTCTGGGTTCTAAGTCATTCATCCTTAATCTCAAATTTTTAAGTATTCTCCCATTGAAAGTACCATTCTCTGGGAATGCTAATATCCCATAATTTTTGGTATATTCTATCCAATTTTCTAACCATACGCAAGTATGATAACCTCTCTCCATCATCATGAATGAAGCGGGCGTTTTAGCTGGTGGAATGATAATTCCTTCTCTAGTTTTGATGGGTTTATCCTTCTTAAAATAATTCTTTTTTTTAAATTTTTTTATTTTTTGTCCTCATCTCACCAAAGCGTCTGCAGAGTAAAGCAAAAATAACCACCATCCGACCTGAGCACCCCGGTCTTCTGCTACTGCATAGGCTTCAGGCCTGGCCAGGCCAGCTTCTTTGTATAAAGCTTGGTGTAATCATTGGACCAAGGGGCATTGGACTAATCGCATTTCATTACCCCATGATAATAACAATGCCCAAATGTTAGAATTACTGTCTTGATCCAAGCGAGCCATGCCAAATGCAGCATTCAACCAGTTCTCATATAGAGGAGGCCTGTAATCTTTCCAAAGTTTACATATCTCCCTCCGAGCAATGAGAATCAGGAGGAGTAACAGGCCTTTTTGCGTTACCGACAACATATTGGTCAGGTCATTATCCAAGCCAAATATAACTAATGGGAGATTCAAATTCAACTTAACTTTAAAAATTGCTCGTAAAGCACACTCCACATTCTTCCAAAAACCACTTAAGATAGCACACTCAAAAAATATGTGAATATCATCCGCCGCGATAAAATCGCATCTTGGGCACTTCGGGAAGAGAGAGGAGCAAATTTTGCTATTTTCATGGGGGTATAATAAAGTCTGTTTATAACGTAGAAGTGGTTTTTTTAAGAGATGCTGGCTTAACGTACTTATATAGTATCTGTAGGGAAAAACCATACAGATCAACAGCAATATCGTCCAGAGCTGACATATTCCAAACATGATAATGTGGAGGAAGATCTGCGACATCTGTGTCTACTAGGTTTCTATACCAATACCCGACCTCCTTCTTAATGGGTTTTGGGTTTTGAAGACGAGCTCGATTTCCCAATTTCCCACTATATTTTCTTTTTCAGCTGTATACCAGGAGGACAGTTGTAGATATTTAAATTTTGAAAAAGAACTTCCTATTTTTGATCTTAAAATAATTCTTAACCTTTTGTGGAAATGACATTTTTCTCTTCTCTCCGTACATTTTGGGTAAATCTCTGTGTATAAAATTATATTCTGCAAAACCTAGGAATCTCCTATCCGGACGAGTTCCTGTTAAAGTCGTATCGCATTTCCACATATAATCTCCTCTATCCACTAGGATTTCGACTTCTACGCTGACAACCAATTAAATTCCAGCTAACATTTGTCTCTGAACCAATCCTATCGCGGCTTTTCAGTGACGTCTATTCTGACGACCCCTCCTTTACAATCTGCGCTTTTCTGTCCCTCGCTGTTTCAACTAATCCCAGCGCGTCACCAGTGACGTCAGTGTTACTCCTGACTATTTACCCCTCCTTTACAAGAGTCGTTCCACACCCGCTGTTTCAACCAATCCCAGCACGGCGTTTTGTGACGTCAGTTTCCTCTCCGGCAACTGACCCTCCCTTTACAAAAGCGTACGCAAAACTTTATTTTCTCTACGCTTCTTATTAAAATTCAGTAACAACATAAAACATTCACTATCGTGCCAGTTTCTCTAAATTGGAAAAGATAGTTTCGTTTACACCTAGTAAAACCTTTCCGTTTACTAAACATACACTACGAGTAAAACCCTTCCGTTTACTCTCCACATAAGCTTCGGAAATACCTGCTACTTCTTCAATATTACCCTTTCTAGGTGATATAACATCAAATTTTTACCAGCGTATTCCTTTGCTATTACTCACACGCATAGAGTCCCTAACAAGTACTGATAGCCCTGCTTAACTTTTCAGTACTATTTCTGCCTGACAGATAACCTCACTGCAGTATGGCTTCCACTTACCATCCTTTATTCAATTTTCCCCGTGGAATTCTGGACAACATACAACAAACCTTTGAACAAACGGATGTTAGTTTATAAAAATAAAATTCTCATTACCCAATTAACAAAGTACAACCATCCTCTGATAACAAGAAAACTGATACAGCGGGTTACTAGCAACAAGCATTCATATACAGAATACTCACCTGGGCCCATACATTCATACTACGCTAGCAATTTCCGCTGGTGGGTCAGTTGTACTCTTTATCAAAATCCCTGCTACCAATTACTTTTCTGATTGAAGAGTAATGACTTACCAATGGACCCTTTGATAATTGGGAAGTTTAAAATGAGTGATATTCATTACAAATCATAAATTCTAAATAATCACTGAGTCAAGAAGTTTTAAAAAGTTTATCTAAAGTTTTAGCAGAGTAAAGTACAGAACCACATGATACTTAATCGTTTATCAAGGATGAAGCATATTTATAATCAACTATCGATCAATGACGGTTCCCAGAAAGAAGAAGATAGAGACAGCAGCACAACTAAAGGTTGCGTTTATATTTACCAAAAGGTGCGATAACCAAACCCCTTGGCCAAGGAGTTGGAAAGATAGGTCCCAGGAAGGATGAAGAGCAAAGACCTCCGGACCAGGTTCAGAACAGGACAGGTGACCTCTCTATCAAACGATGCCTGCGTCGTTCCCCTCTCTGATACTTAGCTTCTCCTTGCTTCTCTCGAATCGTCTTCTAAGGATCCGCCGCCCCCACCTCAGGACCTCTCTGGAATGTATGACGTTACTACGACATACAATCCCACGCAGAAGGTTACAACGCGGATGTTACATCGGCCACGTTGTTACCACGCATGGTTTTACATCGCAAGTCGTTTCTACGACTTGCACTAGATGGCGCGCTGGATTTAGGAATAGTATAAATTACTATTCCTACTCCAGTTAGCGCAACAGTAGGGAATGTGTTGGATTTAAAATCCAACACATTCCTTGGTGTTGCGCGCCATCTAGCGCAAGTCGTAGAAACGACTTGCTGTCATGCCATGCGTGGTAACAAGGCGGGACGATGTAACGTCCACATGTCACCTCACCCGCGTGGTGTTGACAGCGTTATAAACGCTGTTTCCCCTCTCTGGACAGCGAATCAGCCTAATTCTGCTCTGCATCAGCGTCTGGATCAATGAATGTAGCATTTCCCTCTCTCGTTCCGTCTCATCTGGTCATCTGGACTAACTAATTAATTAATCTATACCTATTATACCCTTCTATGCCCATGTACCTCCCCTTAATGTTGCAAAAATTATGGGACCTCTACTTCTGATTGGACAGGGACAGGGGTTGATCCTCACACCATGTCAATTTAGTTCAATTTCTTTAAGCCCATTGTTTTAAAATACCGCCCATCACAATTAATACATTTGCTTTATTTCCCACCCGTTTCCCATTGATTCCACAATACATTTTGTATACATTTGTATCATCTTCGGGTACATTTCAGATGAACTTGTGAACCAGGCTTTGCGACATTGGAGGGCTTCCAAGTTGACTTCATCTTTTCCTCTGGTCAGCCTTTCAGGGGGCATGTGCAGAACCAATGACTTTTGAGCTACAGTTCAGCCAACCCAGTCCCATTTACGAACTAATAAAAGTCAAAGAAGAAAATATTAAAATCACAAATAAAATGGTTTCACTGTATACCCACTCTATCTACTCTATTCCCATTTAATTATAAATCTATCTCGTGTTAATAGCATTAAAATACCACAGTTTTAATTTCAGCATATGTGCAAGCTGTAGCACGTGAAAACATTAAGCAGCCATTGTATTACACACTGCGCAGAAGCAAGGATTTCCCTCCAAGCAAAGAAAGACGTCACACCATGTGATATGGTTGACACATGCGTACTGAGGTTCCCGCGCTTTAGCGGCCATTTTGGATTAGACAAGCATTAATTGTTAGTTTAAACACATAGGCAAGCTTCTCTAGGATTGTATTTATGTGTGCATTTGTTAGTACAGACATTACAAAGATTAATAATTAATACTGTGAGAGGATTGCTTACGAGCAAGTCTCATTGTGATTTCTTGCTCCATCACTGGTCAGGCCCTAGCATCTAGACAAAACATACCAATGCAGCTGTTGTTGAACACCCATACTGTGATACTATTGGGATACACAAATAGGTGGTACACACACTTGGAGAGGGACCTTTCCAGGGAGAAGAGCGAGACAGCACCTATGATGTAGATTTACCATCTATAGGCTAAGGTATGGGGTCTGCAGACAAAGCCCAGTGATCTTCTAATATATAATAATACTTCTTCTTAGCAAGGGGAGGGAGGTTAGGCACTATATTCTTTTCTCCATTGTCTTTTTATGATGACATCTCCCTTCATGATATATGGACTAACTGCTATGCTGACTATATTTGTATCATGCATTTTCATGCATGTTGTGGCACGTATACTGCATGTTAGGGCACGATAGTTAAAATAAATATGTTAAACTGTTTCGTGTCTCTGTCAGATGTTATTGTGGACAAGTACAAGGGTGAGAGCAAAAGGGTGTGTCTTGTTACCGCGATTCCTGAGAGATCTGGGAGTGTTGTGTTCTGGGGTGTCTAATCACTTGTTTCTCTTTGAGTGAGTAGGACACTATAGCTAGTATAGCTGGGCTTATGGGCGCTAAGGTGATAGGATGACTCAGTCCCTATACACCAAGGTCCTATAATCCAGCGCATAGTTCTGTTCTAGGGCAGGATCCCTGCAACATGGCGCCCAACGTTTGGTCTGGTATTATTTCGCAAGATCCCTGAGTAGTGCTTGTGCTTGTCCACAATCCCTCTTGCCAGTTTATGGAGACGTCCGTGGTGGGGGGGCTAGGCCTCCAATATTTGATATTAATAGGTTTTTCAAGCTTGATGTTTAAAAGGTTTTTGTTTTGACCCAGTATTGCGCTATCGTATTTCTTGCTTCTCTTGGGTGTCTATAATGGCTGTCGCTATTCCGGCACCAAACCGCGCTGCGGCTACCGCATTTTTAACTGGCCACTGAGTCCACGTGGCTGGGGCTGATATTGTTTTTGTTGTCGAGGCGGATGCTGCATATCGCTTCGAGGTTTTCTGCTGTTGGGTTACATTTCCTGCGGTAGATGGGAATGATAATTTGTTTCATGAATATACGGGAGCTGCTGTTCAGCGTGCTTACCGTCCTTATGCTTTACTTGAAGTTCCGTTGACAGCCTGGGAGCATACGATTTGGTTTCATGGCGCCCTTCCTCACCCTGTTACGGCTGTTCGGCTAGGCCCCTTGTCTATTGATAGGGCCACTTGGCCGGTTTTGGCTGGTTTTACACCACATCCAAATTATATGAATGTTACTCTTGCAGAGCTGCGTCAGTTACATACGACGCTGATTCACATACATAGAAGTGTCATACAATTTATGTCACATGCTATTCAAGTGGCTCCGGCTGGAGCCGCTGCTCCGCCGCCTGGACATGGTGGTTTGGTTATTAGTCCCGTCCTGATTAACTCAGTGATGGGCAAATGTCCTCAAAGTCGTGATGACTTGCCATTTTGGCTACCACAAAAATCTGAGCAGCTAGAGGCTGTTTTTCCATATACAACTCCTGTTGAGAAACACAGGATCCTGACAATGAGTTTGCCGAGTGGTTTGATTCACATGTTAGCGGACTGCACCACCTGGGGGACGGTGTTTGCAACAGTGTATACATTGTGCTTTGGCACCCCCTCCCTGAGCATTTTACCAAACGTTCTAAAAAGGGTTCAGGATGAACACGGGGCTGGTCCAGCCCTGGATTTGGGGATGAAATTGGTAGGCATGTTTCCTACTGTCTCCGAAATGATTCTGGCCAACATTAAGGGTGAAGCAGTTTGCTTACAAGTGCGCCAGCGCCAAGCCGGACTGGTGGACGTGGATCGGCAGCGGCAGTTGCCGTCCATTATTGCAGATGTGTGTACATCTTTGGGTCGTAATAGTTTGGGAATTCGACCGTTCGCTCATGCGCAAGTTAACCCCCCTCCTGAGAAGGAGGGTCATCCAGTCTTTCCTAAAAAGGTTTGGAACAAGCGGCAGCAACAACAGAAGCCTGGTTCTCGTGCAGGTATGCCTCCACCTGACGCTTCTGAACATAGATATGATTTGCGTGACCGCTCTAAAATTAAGACACCTGAGAGGTTCCAAGTCCCTGATCCTCGTTCTCCTCGTTCCTTTCAGGAATCATCGGATCAACAGTTCAGTGGAGGGGTTTGTCAGGATCGCAGACAAGGCGAGTCTATGCAAACCGGACGTGACCCGCAGCGCCAGTTTGACGTGAAAGTCAAACAGGAGGGACCACCTCCGCATCATGCCCCTTTTCAGAAGAAAAAAGTTGCAGCTTTGACAGCAAAGTATGCCCAAGACGGTGAGAACCCTGCTCCTGGACAGGAGTTGGGCGGTAACTCTCCTCGACAGCGCGGCCGGTATTACCATAGTGCGACAGATACTCCACCAGCGTCTGTAGGTGAAAGCAACTGATACTTTCATTACAGTGGAAACAGCTGACACTCGTGTTGCCCCCCTGAAAGGCTCTATGAAATAGGCCTCCAAATTGAAGGTGATATTAAACGCACTATTAAAGCGGTCTTTTGGGATAACCTTACTTCTTCTTATGATATTTTGTTGGCGGAGGTGGATTGGCCTCCCCCATTTGTTCTTAATTGCTCTAAAGGGGAGGATGTTATTCTCCTGAGTTTTTCGCAATATGTCCCAGAGGAAATTAGACTTGCATATGCTTCGTATTGGGCACTTGCCCTTGCTCTAGCGTTATATCGCAATCAAGCGGGTTGGGACAGAGATTCGCCCGAGCATGTTGGTCCTTTGCGTTCTACACCGCAGCCCCAACCCCAGTACCCAATAAAACGTGATGCAAAAGCCTCCGTTAGTGAAATTCTTACACAGTTGGAATATCAGGGTGTGATTGAACCTTGTGTTTCTTCAATGAATAACCCTCTTTTTCAAATATTGAAACCGGACGGTTCATATCGTATAGTTTTGGGTTACAGACATTTGAACAGTCATGTTCGTACTTTGGCGATACAGAACACCCACAGCTCTGCAATGGTTAACAATATTGTTTGCAAAAAATATAAAACTACCTTTGATATTTCTAACTGATTTTTCAGTCACGCATTGGCTCCTGAGAGTCGCGACTTGACAGGGTTCAGCGCGGGAGGCAATCAGAAAAGATATGCAAGATTGCCTATGGGATATAAGAATAGCCCAGGTATGTTTGCGGCATACATAGTATCCATTTTGCATGAGATTGATCCAGATGCTTTCTCGTACGTCGATGACATCTACTTGACTGATGACGAATTAAATCCTCATCTCTTTCATGTGGAGCGCATTATCACACGTTTTGCAGACCTAGGTTACAAATTTAATTTTGCTAAATCTTGCATAGCCTTCTTGTCAGTTCTTTTTCTTGGTTATGAACTCAATAATGAAGGTCGGGATTGGTCCCCCACTTTTTGGAGAAATGTGCTCAATTGCAACCTCCATCTACTCTTAAAAATTGCAATCTTTGCTGGGTTTTTTAAATTTCTGGAGGACATAGATTCCTGATTATGCCCAGCGTATCAAACCGCTTTATGCGTTGATACAACCCTCCTTTTCGTCTTCCAGCTGGCTTCCGGAACACACCAGGATTCTTCGGTCTTTGCAGTCTGATCTGCTTGTGACCAATTTCTTGTTAACGAGAGATAATTCTACAAATTTGGTCATAAGGATTGTACCAGGAGCGTTGGGTTTCACTTACTTGATGTTCAATGAAGGGGACACGGTCCCCATTGCTTACAAATCACATTTGTATACTTCAGCTGAATTGCGTTTTTCATCTACTGAAAAAATGTTGATGACTGTTCAGATGGCGATTCTAAAGGAACGCTCTCTGACTCAGGGAAAATGCATTCTCATGGTCTCGCCCGTGCCTGCTTTAGAGGGTGTCAAAAAGGCGAGTGTTCCAAATTCTAAGGCTTTACATCCCCTTTGGATTCAACGGGCAAGTTTATTGACATCGGCTGATGTCAGTTCTATCTTTGACCCATCTTTACAGACACAGGAGTTCTTACAATATGAAGAAGTTCATCCCGCTCCGTTGTCTTTACTTCCTCTTAATCAGTGCACGTCCATCATTTACACTGATGGTTCCCCTCAACCGGCCGTTGGTTCTAAGCATGCTTATTTGGCTGCCTGCGCAATTGTGGCAGGCTCAATAGTTGATGGTGATTTTAAATCTTCCTTGGCGCACACTCAATCACTGGGTGATTGCACTGCTCACTTAGCGGAGTTACGTGCTTTAGTTTTGGCTGTGGAATTTGCGGACCCCGAGGTCCCCACTCTTATGGTGTGTGATTCTTTTTACTGTGTACAATCCTTTAATGACAACTTGTTCTTTTGGTCACAGAATGATTATCGTGATTCTAAGGGTAGCTCAATTAAGCATAAAACACTTTGGGTCCGGGTGGCTGCTCTAAAGGAACGTTTGCCACTCATGCATGTTATTCATACGTTAGGACATCAGCGTGTGGGAGTACATGCGGTTGGAAATTCTTTGGCTGATGAGGCAGCCAAATCTGCAGTAGCCACATGTTCAGGAGCAGCAGTCACTAGGTCTATGACTAAAATTGATGATGATATTCTTGAGGCTATGGCTGCGACGAGGGAGGGGACAGAGTTCCCCCAAGGTTTTCCTTCATGTTACTCATATTACTTGTCTTCTGAACAGGTCCCATTTGTAACTATTCCGTCCATTGGAGATTGTCTGATTCCCAACGAGGACCGCAGACTTTCTTTAATAATTGCTGCACATGAAGGCGTGGCATCTGCCCATGCCGGAGTTACTGCGACAATTTCCCTATTACAACAACGGTTCTGGTGGCATGGTCTATATCAGCAGACACGTAAATATGTCCTTTCTTGTGACATTTGTCAGCAAATTAAACCTTCTACTGTAGCACGCCCGCCACATACTCAACTTTATTTCAAATCAGCCTTTTGGCTGTATTTATCTTGATCACTGCGGTCCATTGTCTTCTGACACTGCATTTAAACATATTTTGGTTGCAGTGGATTCGTGCACAATGTTCCTTTGGGTTTGGCCGCAACGCAGTGCTGACGCTCGAACTGTTATTAAGGATTTGCGTGTCTTTGTCGGAACATTTGCCTGTGGCACCTTCCATTCTGACCAAGGTCCGGCTTTTGCCTCTAAGGCTTACCGTGATGCGATGAAGTCATTGGGGGTGCAGGTGCAATTCTCGTCTCCATATCGGCCTGAGGGCAATTCAGTTGTGGAGCGGATGAACCGTGACTTAAAGCAATCTTTAACAAGGAGGGTATGAGGTACTGGCAGGGGCTGGCTGACTCATCTTTATGGAGTCCAGCGTGCACTTAATAATCTCCCTAGAAGATCTCTGGGTGGGCGGACCCCATACGAATTGCTCTTTGGCATTAAAAAAATGTTTTTGCCCGACCTTAATGGTCTAGACGTTGCGGCGGCTGCCACAACATTTGACGTAGATAACCATTCTGTTATGTTACAGGAGCTACAAAAGACTCGTGACACTCTTGCAAAAGATCATTTGCCCTCGTCCACATAGGCAGCGGTGCTGATTCCTGTTAGTGGATGGCTTCCTAAAGTTGGAGATCTGGTCCGAGAGAAGGTGGGAAACAAAAAAGAATTTGGTCCCTCATCCCGTGCGCCAGTCCCAGTTCTTGGATTGAAGGGTACTCGTACTGTGATTTTACCTCCACTGCCTGGTCGCAAGGAGAATCGATTCATTTCTATTGAACATGTCAGGTTACACCATGTGGCCGATACTGAACAGTATGTCTCGAAGCATTCCTCGGCGGGATGTTTCCGTGGGTACCCTGACTTCCCCAACTAATCCTCTACAACTGGAAAGTGAGGGGGAGACTGCAATCGATTTGTTGCCTGTTTTACCATCGACTTCCATGACTTTGTCGCAAAAATATGCTTATCCACCCCTCGAGTTTATGGTTGACATTCCTGATACTGAAAAACGTTCATCTCCTACTTCAGAGCAACCCCCATTGTTTCTTCTGGGTGCTAGTGGTTATTATATGGACCGAGATAACTTTTCTTCTGATTCTACTTCTTCTACATCGGCTTCCACTGTGGCAGAGCCTCCTACCCGTGTTTGCATTTTCATCTCCTGGTTTCGAAGAACTTATCTGGTTCCACCTTGGACATACATCTGGCTGGTGCTCATGATGGTGTTCCTCTTCATGTGGATTTGTTTTGTGACTGTTTTTTTCCTTTTAATCAATGGCCATTACTTGCCAGAACGCTCTGCAGTCCATCTGGTAGATGGTGTTTTGGCCCCGCACACTTTGTCCCTTAAAATGAAGAGAGATCAATCTTTAGTTAATATTTCCGCATTTCCAGTCGTTGATGGTATAGTGTGGGATAAAGTGCCATTCGAAATCTACGGTCTGACAGAAACGATCCAGATACCATATGTGTTTCGTGTTTCTTTAGGTGATGTCGTCTTGCCTGGGATACTCTCGGACGACTGGGATGTCAACGCTGTTTATTCACTGTTTTCAGACTTAAAATATTATACTGCTTTTGAGACAGAAGATTTGTATTTGAATTCTACAAACTATTCTGATTTATCCTGTTTTCAACATTATGGTCATCATTTTTTACACAAGGCCAATACTGTCAGACCTCCAGTTAATTATACACAATGGGAACATTGTCCAACACCATTCCAGGGGAGTTCACAGACACAGAAAAATAATTTTGTCTATTTTACAGGTTACAATCTTTCTGACCCAGAGTCATATTTCCACAAGTTGAATGCCCCAAATCGCAAGAAATTCATGCTTACCCATACTAAATTGGTATATTCTTCAACTTTCCTAACAGATTTAGCATTAAAAGGTTACGATTATTGGAAGGACATGGTTGATTTGAAATCAATATGGGGTACCAAAGATTGGCAGGTGCGAGGTACTGAATCATTACATTGTGCGTATTTAATACCGTCACAGCTGATATTTTTAAATCAGACTGTCCAACAGACTACATGTTTTGGTTTGGCCACTGCTAAAAAATTTAAATATTCCCTCAATTCCGTCTTTGGCTGCCTATGACACTTGGCATGAACACACCAATTATTCTTTAAATGACTTGGATGAAATGATCCGAAATGGTACGCTTAACTCATCCACTCTGGATCCTTTTGGATGGTTAGTGTGGCCCCTTAATAATAATGCGTGTCAATTGCACTTTTCCAATGCCTCCAGTGGCTTTACGCTCAGTAGACCTGACCCTCGTTTCCCTGATTCTCATACAGTTACTACATATTCTGTTTGAAAATTGTGCCAGCAATGGTTGGAACTCTGCGACCCTTGACCCTGTTTTCAGGCAGGTCGCTCCCCCACGCCGCGCATCACCACCTGTGTGCCCGTGTCCCTTGTGCTCGCTGCTGCCGCCGTAAGTTCGAGGCCCCTCTGCCTCGGTTGTGTTTCATGGTGTAATTGCTGTTATTGTTGTACTGTTTCTTCCTTTTTTGCCCTCATTGCCGTTTTGCCTTCTGTGCCCTCATTGTCATTCTGCCTCCTGTGCCCTCATTGCGGTTTTGCCTTCTGTGCCCCTTTTGCCTTTTGCCTTCTTAACCTTTTCTGCCTGTTGCCCTTTTTGCCTTCTGTGCCCCTTTGCCCTCTTGTCCTTTGTGCCCCTTTCCCCTTTTGCCTTCTGTGCCCCCTGCATTTTCGCCCGTTCCCGCCGCTGCGTCCCCTGCGTCCCCGCCCCCCTGCTCGCCCATTCGTCCTGCTCCCGCCTCCCAGCTGCTCCTCCCTCCCATCTCCCCTTATTATGGCGGCCACGCGCAGGGGGCGCGCCGCTGGCGTGCCGAAGGTGCGCCTAAGGCAAGCCCGTCTGCGCCCGTCCGCGCCTGGACCGCGCCCAGCGCCAGAACCCCTGGCCTCCGCGACCGCCACGACGACCGCCGCCACTACGACGCCAGCACCCTCCACGCACTCAACACCGGACGACTACACACCTACTTCCTGGCCACCTCAAAGCGCACCCAAGGACCCATCTCCTGCCGGAACTGCAGCTTCACCAGCCTCCGAGCCACCAAATCGCCCACCGAGGAAGGAAGCAACCACTTTAGATGCATACTACTCAACACCCGCTCCGCACGCAAACACGCCGTCGAACTCTGGGACCTGCTCGACACATCCTCTCCGGACGTCGCCTTCCTGACAGAGACCTGGATGAACTCCTCCTCGGCTCCCGACATCGCCATAGCCATCCCGGACGGCTACAAGATCACCCGAAGGGACCGCACCAACGGAGTAGGAGGTGGAATTGTCGTCGTCCACAAGAACACCCTCAGGGTCTTGACCAGCACCGACGACACCCTCAGCACCGCCGAACACCTGCACTTCCAGATCCACACTGACCCCAACACCACCCTCAGAGGAACTCTCGTCTACAGACCCCCTGGACCCCGGCCCCAGTTCAGCGACTCCATCGCCGACTTCGTCAGCATGCAAGCCCTGGCCTCCACAGACTACATCCTCCTCGGAGACCTGAACTTCCACCTCGAGAACAACAACGACATCAACTCCACCACCCTGATCGACAACCTCGCCAACCTTGGACTCAGACAGCTCGTCACAACGCCCACCCACTCCGCCGGCCACACGCTTGACCCCATCTTCTCCGCAAGCTCCCACGTCACCTTCAGCCACACCACCGAACTCCACTGGACCGACCATCGCTGCATCCACTTCACCTTCCGGAAACCCACCACGCACCACGCACTTAACAGATCCCCCGCCACAGCTGGAGCAAAGTCACTGAAGACCAGCTAAACACCACCCTCGCCCGAAGCCCACCCACCGACGCCACCGACACCGCCGCCCGCAACCTCAGGCGATGGATCGACGACTGCGCCAACACTCTCACCCCGATCAAGAAACCCTCCAACAGACGCACCGACAAGAAAGCCAGCTGGTTCACCGCGGACCTCCAGGCCTCCAAGCAAACCTGCCGGAAACTAGAGAAGAAATGGCACCGCGAACAGACACCGGACAGCTATGCGGCCCACAAGAACGCCATCCGCAGAGACCATCACCTCATCAGATCCGCCAAAAGGACCTCCTTCAAGGACCGCCTCGACAACAACGCACACAACAGCAAAGAGCTCTTCAACATCGTGAAGGAACTCTCCAACCCCAGCTCCAACACCAACGACATCCCACCATCGCAAGACCTGTTCGACTCCCTAGCCACCTTCTTCCATCACAAGATCGCAGACATCCACGACAGCTTCAACAACAAGACCGCCCCGACAGCCTCCGACACCTCAGTCCCGCCGCCCACCATCCACTTCGACCCCCTGCTCGCCTGGGCCAACCTGAACGACGACGACACCATCAAAATCATGAACACCATCCACTCCGGCTCTCCGTCAGAGCCATGCCCGCACCACATCTTCAACAAAGCCAGCGCCACCATCGCACCCCATCTCCGCAAGGTCATCAACATCTCCTTCGAGACCGCGACCTTCCCGGAGAGCTGGAAGCACGCCGAGATCAACGCCTTACTCAAGAAACCCAAGGCGGACCCGAGAGACCTCAAGAACTTCCGGCCCATCTCCCTGCTCCCGTTCCCGGCGAAGGTCATCGAGAAGACCGTCAACGGACAACTGTCCCGCTACCTCGAGGAGAACAACATCCTGGACCCGTCCCAGTCCGGGTTCCACAGCAACCACAGTACTGAAACTGCCCTCATCGCTGCCACCGATGACATCAGGGCCCTGCTGGACAACGGTGAAACTGCGGCCCTCATCCTCCTTGACCTCTGTAGTAATAAACTCCAGTAGACAGGGAGTAAATTGTGTTGAGTTTATTGTAAGACAGGTACACAGCAGAGACAGCAAAGAAGATAGCCAACAGCTGGGTCCCAACTGCCCTCTTGCACGATTCAAAACCCAGAACCCAGTGACCATGCATCCAGGCAACCACCAACATTCCACCTGTCATAGCCTGGAATGCAGCACACGAACCATTGAGAGTATAACATATCCTCTCTTCTCAATAAAAACAATTAAAAAAAAACAATAACAAAACACAAAACATAAAAGCATAAAGATAGTACATGCTTACACAATAAAAAACTTATTACATCACAATTGGTATCTTTTAGGGATCACCTTAGATCTTGTGCTCCTCCTAAGAGGAACTTGGAGACCCACAGTCTTGGGAGACGAAGGTACATTTGAGGAACATGGAACAACATTTTTACTTTTACAATCTTTCCTACATTCCACCAGTTGCCTCCCTCAACCTGTACAGCATTTTTCCCCACCCGCGTGACCAAAACAGGTGGACCAAACTTACTCTCTCCCTTCTTAACATGAATGGAAGATTTAACACGGACCAAATCCCCTATAAATACAGGTACAATTTTTGCAGACTTCTTCTTGTCAAACCAAGATTTTTGTTTAATTTGGGAGTCCAAAACATTCTCTTTCACCACCTTCATAAGACTGTCACCATTGTGAACGGATTTGACCCACTTATTCATCCATGCTGGTTTAAAACTAGTGTTTGCTTTTCTCCCTCTCAATAGTTCAAAAGGAGAAATGTTTGTCGTGGAGTGTGGAGTGGTCCTGTAGAACCAAAGCATGCTATTTACAGAGTTCACCACATCACAGTTGGAATGTTTTGCCCATCTGATGCAGTCTCCCACAACCCTATTCATGCGTTCTACAAGACCATTTGATTGGGGATGGTACAAGGAACTTTTGACATGCTTTATGTTGCATGACTGCAAGAAAGATTCGAACACAGTACTGGTAAACTGTGTGCCGTTATCTGTCACCACCGTTTCAGGAAAACCTTCCCTCATAAACACATCCTTTAAAAAAACAATAACACTAGCAGAGGAAATCTCTTTGACAAATTTTAACTCGGGCCATTTGGATGCGTAATCTATTAACACCACAATGAAACGAGAACCTCCTTGTAAAATTTCTAAAGGACCTACAATGTCCAACCCCAACTTGGACCAAGGTGCAGATGGACATTCAATGGGATGAAGGGGTGGTGTTACTACTTTCAACCCCTTGTCAGCAGACCTGCATATTGAGCACACATCAACCACGTCATGCACATCACTGTCCATGGAGGGCCACCAAAAACAATCTCGAACTCTACGCTTGGTAAGTGTCGAACCCAAATGACCGTCATGGGCTTTAACAATAATACTTCTTCTAAGGCTCTGTGGAGGAATAAGTTTGTCTGCACGTACCAAAACACCGCCCTCCATTGAAATTTCAGACTCAACTTTCCAGAAAGGTTGCAAAAATTGAGGGAGAACACGTTCTCTAGGCCAACCAGTCCTTGCATACTCGCACACTTGTTGCAAAACTTCATCATTAGACAGTGCATCTAACCAACTTTCCTCGGTACCAAGACTATGCTCAGGTAAATCAATTGCAGCAATAAAACAGTCATCTGAATCCTCATCACTACAATCCGCAACATAAGACTCTTTTCCTTTATCACCCATGGGGAACCTAGATAAAAAATCGGCTCTGACATTTCTGCCCCCAGACACATGAACAACATCGAATTGGTATTGCATCAGGCGAGAAACCATCCTGACAATCCTCTGAGAACAGCATTTACTGGTGCCCGCACTAAGTATATTAACCAGAGGTTTATGATCCGTCCTTAACAAAAAACGTCTTCCCCAGACATAGGAACGGAACTTTTCAATTGCCCAAAGACAAGCCAATAACTCTTTTTCTATTACAGAGTATTGAATTTCCCCATTCCTTAAGACTCTAGACGCAAAAGCAACTGTATTTTCACCACCCAGTGAATCTTGGGTCAAAACTCCCCCCAGACCCACTTGACTTGCGTCAACCGTAAAACAGGTTGGTAACGAAGGATCATAAGGCTTAAGAGCACCACTATTGACAAGGCACTCTTTAACAAGACTCAGAGCCGAAGCACACTGAGCTGACCAACAAAAACGTACACCTTTCCTGAGCAGCGAGCTAATGGGACGTACTATAGAAGCATAGTTAGAAATAAACTTTGAATAATATTCGAGTAAACCTAACAAAGACTTTACTCCTGTTTTGTCTATAGGAGCAGGAGCACAAATAATCGCATCTAACAATCCTTGTCTGGGTCTAATACCCTCTCCAGAAATGTGGTGACCTAAATATTCGATTTCATCACAAAGAAACTTACACTTTTCTGACTTAACTACCACACCATGATCTTTGAAAATCTCCAAAACCTTCCTTAGTAGAAAATTATGTGAAGGAATGTCTTTAGTGTGTATGAGGACATCGTCTTGAAACACAAGACCGCCATCAATACCCCCAAGCATGCTTTGCATGACCCGTTGGAAAACTGAAGCTGCCGAAGCAAGCCCGAACGGCATCCGTTTATATTGAAATGTGCCTAAAGGAGATATAAATGCAGTGAGGTGACGAGATTCTGGGTCTAGCTCAATCTGATGGTATGCACTGGCTAGATCCAGTTTTGAAAAATAGCGAGACCCTCTGACACTTGAAAAAGATCACAAATTTTGGGTAGTGGGTGAGAATCTATCCAGATTTCTCTATTAAGAGACCTCAAATCCACACAAACGCGCAACTTGCCACATTTCTTGCGTGCGACGACCAAAGGCGAAAGCCACAAAGAAGATTCTGTTGGCTCAATTATCCCTTGATCGCACAGAGACTTTAGCTCTGTTTCGAGATCAACTCGCACGCTGAAAGGTACACCCCTTAATTTGTGTTTTACCGGAGAAGCTCCGTCTTTGACAATAATTCTGTGCTTAAAACCACGAATAGTCCCAAGGTCACCAGAAAAACTGATGGGAAAAGATCCTCCCACTTGACAAACCATTCCCCTTCAGAAACTACAAGAACCTGTTCAGCACATCCAGGTTTGAGGATCATGCCAAATAGGCCTTGGTGATACCACCCCAGGATATTCAATCCCTTGACCGCAACATAAATTTTTCCTGAAATTTTCCTATCTTTAAAGATTAGATCATCCTCGAAGTAACCCATAAGATCGATTTTGCGACCTCGTAGGAGACTGGTGAACGATCCGGAGGTTGAAGAGATCTGTCACCCCATGTTTCAAGAAATAACTCTTTTGTCAACATAGTAATTCTTGCTCCAGAATCGACCAGCAGGTTAAGTGGTTTCCCACCTACAGCAATTTCCACAATAGGATCAACGCATTCAATGGGATCATTGACATTAGAAATATGATCAATGATTTCAGTAACTACAGAAACAATTTCAGAATCAGATTCATAATCTGACTCCAAAACACATGCAACAGACCTTTTCTGCTCATTGAATTTCTTTTTGAAACAAACCTTCGCAAAATGTCCTATTTTTTTACAGTAACTACAGACCACATTGGCACCAGGACACCTGGTACCCTTTTGATGTGGCGAATTACCACACCTGTTACACATTTGTTTGAAATTGTGAACTTCGGACGTACTTTTCCATGAGCTAGAGTTTTTGCTAGTAGAGTTTTTACAAGAAGATTTTCGAAGATCACCTTGTTTCGGTTTAAAATTATTTGAGACAATATTGACAGGATCGACATGTTTATCCTCTAACTCTTTCAAAGACACTTGTGAAGTCTCTATGCTTTTAGCAATTTTAATTGTTTCATCCAAATCTGGATTTGCAAGAGATAAGAGCTTCTGACGGATTTGTTTGTCCCTGCAGTGACAGACAAATTGGTCCCTGATCAATTGATCATTGAATGTTTCAAATTGGCAGTCAGATGCCAACTTACGTAATGCGGAGATGTACGCATCGACATCTTCACCTTCATTTTGCTGTCTCTTGAAAAATTTGTGTCGTACAACCATCAAGCTTGGTTGTTTGTGAAACCTTGTTTTAAGTTTGGTAATTGTGTCTTGGTAATCGTCAATATCATCCGCAGGAAGATGAACAACTTCAGGAAGGTGTTTATAGATGGATCTGCCTTCGAAGCCAAGAGAGTGAAGGAGTAGAAATTTTTTCCGTTCATTACTGAATCTAGCGGCCCCAATGGCTCCAAGGTAAGTTTGAAAGGCGTCAAACCAAACCTCCCATCTGACTGGTGGCTCTCCAGCCGAGTCCAGAAAAGAAGGAGGAGGAGTAACAGATTGCATGTCTGTAGAAACTTTAATACCTTAAATAATAAGATACTTTACACAACACAGTGTATGACACCTTTTAAAAAAATAGTGTGAAGATCACCGAGCTTGAGCTGTATAAGAACTAAGACAAAAAAAAATATGTGTGCAACCTCTCAGCTGCCTTCGACACTGTCTGCCACCGCACCCTACGCACACGCCTCCACAACGCAGGGATCCGAGACAAGGCTCTGGAATGGACCACCTCCTTCCTCTCCGGCAGAACCCAGAGCGTCTGCCTCCCCCCATTCCACTTTGAAGCCTCCGAGATCATCTACGGCGTACCCCAAGGATCATCCCTCAGCCCGACATTGTTCAACGTCTACATGGCATCGCTCGCCCACGTCGCCCGACTGCACGACCTCAACATCATCTCTTACGCCGACGACACCCAGATGATCTTCTCCCTCACCAAGGACCCCCTCACTGGCAAAAGCAACCTCCACGAAGGAATGAAGGCCGTCGCCGAGTGGATGAGGTACAGCCGACTGAAGCTGAACTCAGACAAAACGGAGGTCCTCATCCTCGGCTCCACCCCCTCAGCCTGGGACGACTCCTGGTGGCCCACCACACTGGGAGTAGCACCGACACCCACCGACCACGCACGCAACCTGGGGTTTATCCTCGACTCAACACTCTCCATGACCAAGCAAGTCAACGCCGTCTCATCCTCCTGCTTCAACACCCTCTGCATGCTCCGCAAGATCTACAGATGGATCCCCACCGAAACAAGAAGAACGGTCACCCAGGCCCTCGTCAGCAGCAGGCTGGACTACGGAAACGCCCTCTACGCGGGAGCCTCGGCCAAACTCCTGAAACGACTGCAACGTATACAGAATGCCTCGGCACGCCTGATCCTCGACGTCCCACGCCACAGCCACATCTCACCCCACCTGAGAGACCTGCACTGGCTCCCCGTCAACAAGAGGATCACCTTCAAGCTCCTCACCCACGCACACAAGGCACTCCACAACACCGGACCGGCATACCTCAACAGACGACTCACCTTCTACGCCCGAACCGCCAGCTCCGCTCAGCCAACCTCGCCCTCGCCTCCATCCCCCGCATCTGAAGAGCAACCACCGGCGGCAGATCGTTCTCCCACCTCGCCGCCAAGACCTGGAACACCCTCCCCATCCTCCTACGGCAGACCCAGGGGGACCTGCTAACCTTCAGGAGGCTACTCAAGACCTGGCTGTTCGAGCAGTAGCAGCACCCCCCCCCCCCTGACCCCACCCAGCGCCTTGAGACCCTCGCGGGTGAGTAGTGCGCTTTACAAATGTTCTGATTGATTGATTGATAGTCTATCATCTGTGAAACAACATCTGTCTCTATTATCTGGGGACGTTGATCTGGCAGACTTCCTTCTAGGTCCAAAATCCCCACGTTATAATTGTTTTGTATATGCTGCATATAATGAATTTTGGAAACTGTCCCAGATGGAAGCAGCTTTCCGTCTACGCCAACTTGATCAGGATAATTTGAAAAATGTTCTTGACGTAGTTGATAACAGTATTATCACTTTGTCTTCTATTTACACTTTGGATAATATTGTTTCGTCTGTTATTGACATAGTACAGAATGATGTCTCTGTTTTGTATCATGGGCAACATCAATTGTGCTCTGTAATGCAATTTGGTTGGACATTGCAAACACTGAAAAGTGGAAAAGTACTGTGGGATTATTTAAATGCTTCCGCTCTGTTTTTACCATTTAATTTGACTGATAAACAAAAGCTTATGCCAATGAAAGATGCTACATACACTATGTTACATATTGAACAATTAGAACAGCTGCCGTTCTCAATAGCGGAAATGGATTCTTCTGTATGGTTAATACACGGGGTTATCTCATTGCCCATTTTACTATTTCAGTTCACTGCATGCATGAAACATTACCCGGGTGGTAGGTTTGAGCCCCTTGGAAGCACTTTTATTCATGAATTGCGGTCGCTACCCTTTGCATTTCGCTGTCAGCGTGCAGTTAAAGAAGTTTTCCTGACAGGGGAGGACTGTGATTCTACCGTAGGACATTCTTTAGTTTGGAAACAAGTTAAACTTCACGGGGCTTGTAACGTTTCGGCCCCTAATTTAGCCTGTTTTCTGAAAGTAACTCCAGTCCCTGCTATTATTCCCACGCTCACTCTGCTTTTTAACGGGAGTTATCTTATCCTGAATAACCACGACTGCTGCGGCTTCCGGGCAGGTGTCCCGTATATAGTAACTGTTTCACAACGTGTTACATGTTGCAGCAATGTCCTTTTTCCTCCCCCACATGGGATTGTAGATAGTTCGCTATGGCCTTCCATTCCCACTTTGAAAGCAGATTTCAATAAGCTAAGCAGACTTAAAGTGCTATTGTTTCCACAAGAAGTCGCTCTCACTTCAGCTAGTGAGACCTTCGAATTACAGGTGGCTAGAACATCAAGTGAGATTCAGTCACTGCTGAATACCAATCTCCCACTAAACTTTGGAGAATTAAAACACCAAATATTTAATGCGTCTGAAACCGAAGGCCTTGCACACTTTTTTAAACTAGTGGGCTCCAGCCTCGTTACATTCTTTCAGACTATCTTTGAAGTAATACCTGCTTTTATTCATTCCATTTTTTCCAGCACCTTTGACGGGTTTCCCCTGGTGCTTTTGCTGGTTTGCGCAGTGCTGGTTCTTCTGCTCCTACTAGGTAATGGCTGCCCGTCCTGTGGTTCAACCCAGCCCAGGCCAATTGGGGCTGTACCGTGAACAAATGCAGCAACTTTTTGGATGCTTGCCATTGGCGACTCTTGGCATCAGCTATATAGGCTAAACTTCCGCTACGCCTACTTCACCTGCGTGCAACCTGTGTTTAACTGCCTCCGGTGCCCCTTTGACTGGGCCCTGGATGTCTGCCTCTCCACTACATCTCGCACTGACCTGGATTATGAACTGTTGGTGGGTCCATTGATGACCCATGACCAGGACTGTTCCGGGGACAGACGCTTGATGAATGCATTTATTCATGGAAGAATGGCAGGCTGGAGTACCTGTGCTCATGCGCAGCACCTCTTACAGCGGAGTGTCATCGAATATCAAACAGGTTGCCCTGATATGCTCCTGGTTGCACAAGATTACGATGAGCATGTCTGTTCGTTTGCCTTGCTCAATTGGATGGCGACCTCTTTGCTTGGAAAGGTGTGGATGGCCTTTTGGAGCTGATTGCATTTCACGGTGCTTCTGAATTTTTGAATTTCGATGGATCTCCATAAGTACGCTTGGGAACCTGTTTCGATGGCCTGTATTTTCTACATTTCTCTACCACAGTATTTTTTTCTTTCCCTTCTTCGTTCCTTGCCAAGGTTCATATTTTGACTTTTTGTACAATTTGTCCTTTAAACATTCTCTTTGGCTCTGCTTATCTTTACGTTCTGTTTGCCTGGGTGCTACAGCCCTGGCCAAGGGAAGGGTGTCACGTGGCCGTTGGGGACATTGTCGACATCACTAAGTTAGCATGAGCCCTGCAGCCATTATCCGGCTTTTGCGCACGTTACTACATGGCTTTATTTTTGCAAATGACCTCGTTCGTGCTTTTCACATGAGAACTGTCTGCTGTGTTTGTTCTCTGCATGTTCGGGGAGTTTAGTCTGAACATTGTGTGCAAGGTCGATAAACAATGTCCCTTGTTATTCTGTTCTGGTCAGGCCCTAGCACCTAGACAAAACATACCAATGCAGCTGTTGTTGAACACCCATACTGTGATACTATTGGGATACACGAATAGGTGGTACACACACTTGGAGAGGGACCTTTCCAGGGAGAAGAGCGAGACAGCAACTATGATGTAGATTTACCATCTATAGGCTAAGGTATGGGGTCTGCCGACAAAGCCTAGAGATCTTCTAATATATAATAATACTTCTTCTTAGCAAGGGGAGGGAGGTTAGGCACTATATTCTTTTCTCCATTGTCTTTTTATGATGACATCTCCCTACATGATATATGGACTAGCTGCTATGCTGACTATATTTGTATCATGCATTTTCCTGCTTGTTGTGGCCCGTATACTGCATGTTAGGGCACGATAGTTAAAATAAATATTTTAAACTGTTTTGTGTCTCTCTTAGATCTTATTGTGGACAAGTACAAGAGTGAGAGCGAAAGGGTGTGTCTTGTTACCGTGATTCCTGAGAGATCTAGGAGTGTTGTGTTCTGGGGTGTCTAATCACTTGTTTCTCTGTGAGTGAGTAGGAGAGCAAGTGAGACACTATAGCTAGTCGGTCCTGGGCTTATGGGCGCTAAGGTGGTAGGATGACTCAGTCCCTATACACCAAGGTCCTATAATAGCCCCATAGTTCTGTTCTTGGGCAGAATCCCTGCAACACACCCTCATTGCCATATGGTGTTTTAACGCGGCCGCCACCCACCCACTCTAAGGAGGCTTCTGTCTCACTTTGGTTCCCCCTCCCCAGGCCCGTAGTTTGGTTCACACCTGTGAAAACCACGCTCCTCCTGGAGCATGACTGGCAATCATGTCCGACCGGTGGTGTCCTGGAACCTCCGGTTCCCTAGTGGCGGCGTCTTCTTCCGCGGGGTCCATCATTCCTGGTTGGCGTCACTCCCCAATGCAGGCCATCCAATCAGGAGCCTTTTCCTTGTCCGTTGAACTCCAAATGATGATACTGGCCTCTTCTGGCTTGTTGTTCTTCTGCTCTGGGTTGCTCCTGGCTCCACCTGTCAGCCACCCCCCTGCCCAAAGGAGAAATCCAATTTAAAGGGACAGAGTCCAGGCATAAGGATGTCCCGCCTTATGAGGTTTACAGATCTTGCACTCAAGTTCACAGGCAAAAGGGGGGACCATGGCAGGACCCCCAGTATGTCCTCATCCCATGACACATCTCCCCCCTAAGATTTTCCCGATCGGGAAAAAGGGGGTAACAGGAGAGGAAGTCCCAATGCCCTGATACCTGCCCTTCCTATGCCGGACTTCAAATTGATAGGGTTGTAAGGACAGGAACCAGCTCAGTACCCTGGGGTCGTTACCCTTGTTTCTGCTAAGCCACATGAGGGGAGCATGATCAGCGTAGAGGAGGAAGGACCTACCATCTAGATAATAGTGGAGCTTTTCAACGGCTCACTTGATCGCCAAGCACTCCTTTTCAATGACTGGATACATCTTCTCCTTATGGAAGAGCTTACGGCTGATGTACAGTATGGACCTCTCCTGTCCCTGCTCATCCTCCTGAGACAGAACAGCTTCGATACCAACATCAGAGGCATCGGTCTGTACAATGATTGACTTCTGTAAATTGGGGTACTGCAGAACAGGATTTGTAGTGAGCCGTTTTTAGCCACTGAAAGGCGTCTAGTACAGCAGGAGAAGGATGACTGAAGGAAATCTGGTGAGCGTTCTTCTTGAGGAGGTCAGTTATAGGGGCGGCTGGATGGGAATATTGGAGAATGAATCTCCTGTAATATCCCAGAAACCCAAAAAGGCTGTGGTATCCCCTTTATTTCTAGGGAATGGGGTTTCTGTGATAGTCCTGGTTTCTCGATTTGGGGCTCTATCAGGCCCTCCCCCAACAGATAATCCAGGTATGTCTCCTTGCCACACGCAAATTTGGATTTCTTAACACTGATATGCAAGCTGCTTTTTGGAGTTCTGAGAGAATGGCCTATAGATGTTGTAAATGGTCTTCCCAGGTCTTGCTATAGATTACAATATCATCCAAATATGCTGATGAGTTGAGTACTCCTGGTGGGTTTGTAGTACTGTATTCATTAACCTTTGGAATATGGCCGCAGGCCCGTGGAGACCAATGAGCAGCACGGTGAAATGGTATAGCCCATCAGGTGTGGCAAATACCGTCTTTTGTTTGACTTTAAGGTTTAGGGGTACTTGCAAATAGCCCTTTGTTTGGTCTATCATTGTAATAAAACAGGCTTCTTCTAGTTTCCCTACTAGTTCATCCACTCTAGGTAGGGGATAGCTATCCAGCTTGGATACTTTATTCACAGCCCTGAAGTCAACACAAAACCTGATGCTCTGTCTGGTTTTGGCCCAATTACTATTAGGGAGCACCAACTTCTATTAGACTGAATGATGACCCCCATTTCCAACATTAGTTTTACTTCCGCTTCCGGGACATGATAGGGACGTTGTTTTATAACCACTCCCTCCTCCGTGGGTATGGAATGCATGGCTAGGGTAGTATGCCCGGCTGTGTCAGAAAATACAGGGGAGAAGGTGTTTAAAGTCTGTAGCAGCTGTGACCTTTCTTCGCTGGAAAGAGAATTGCTAATAAGGTGCTCTTCAGGGTGGAACAAGGAGGACTGTTAGGAAGAGAGAGATGGATATTTCCGTGAGGGGTCCTTGCCATTTCTTTAGAAGGTTTATATGATAATCCTGTTCTCGGTGTCAAGACATTTGGATTGTACAGGAGACCTTCCCTATTTTTTGAACTATTTTATATGGACCCTGCCATTCAGCTTTTATTTTTGCTGTAGAGGAGGGTAGCAGGATTAACACCCAATGCCGTACGGAATATTCTCGCCACAACTTCCCCCTATCATATAAGTGCCTTTGTCTTTTTTGGTTGTTCTATAGCTCTTTTAGTTTACCGATACAGGACTTTGACTTGGTGGTATATTCTAAAAGGTCACCCGCTCATCCCCTGTGTCTATCTAAAAGGCCTCTTTGGTGATTTGAAGGAAAGTGCAGAGTTTCCTACCAAGGAGCATTTTGAAAGGGGACACCCCCAAACTGCTTTGAATGGTGGCTCGAAGGACACACAGTACCAGAGGCTGTTGCCCGGACAGTTTCTTCTTGAAGGTTAACTTAAGGGTACCGTTATACCTCTATACGAGTCCGCCAGTTTGGGGGTGGTATACAGATGTGGTGAGGTGCTTAATGTCTAGTTGTTTACAGACCTCTTTCATTAGCCCTGAAATGAACGGGGTCCCTTAGTCTGTGAGTATTTCTCTGGGGAATCCCATGCAAGACAATACTTCAATTAAATGCTGTGCGATTACCTTAGTGGTGGTGGTCCGCAAAGGAACCACCTCCGGGTATCAAGTGGAATAGTCCACAAGAACCAGGGCATAATGGTGACCTTTTGCAGAATGGGGTAAAGGTCCTATAAAGTCCATACCCACTCTATCAAAGGGTTTGCCTATAATGGGCATAGGTTGCAGAGGCACTTTAGGAGGTTGATAGGGATTCTTCTTTTGACAGACCCCACACTCCTGGCAATAACATTTAGTCTGGGCAAATATGCCAGGCTGATAGAAGCTCTTTAATATGGCTTGACTGGTTTCCAATCCAATGCGTCTGGCCAGGAGGTGGGAGTGAGCATAGATTAGAACCTGGTCTCTGAAATTGAGAGGAATCAACGATTGGGCTTCCTCACCCGCCTTCATGTACCTCTACAGAAGACCCTTGATCACAGAAAGCTGAGGATGGGGGTGGGGTTGTTCACCCTTCAATAAATTTGGCCTCTTGCCAACCATGTTGTAGGGAGGCATAGTTCATCTGAGCCACCCTAAAGCTACGGTCAAGGACCTAAGGTTCTGGTGTAAGGAGGGCATTGTCGTATTTTTTCTCGGGTAGATCGGGTCCTGTTTTCTTTGGTAGTGGGAGGGCCTAAGACTCTACTCCCCCACCCATCTGAAGCTTGGCCTGTAACATCTCCTTAAATTAGGGTTGTCTGTTCCCAATATGTGTTCTTCAGGGAGGGTGTAAAGTACCCGGACCTCTACTAGGCTTTCCTGACCCCCTTGGTTTCTCACTACACGTTTGGCCACTGGGTATATTTTGGTGGCCAGGACAGGGACTTACAAGTAAATTAAATGTACCAATTGGGTGTAAACCAATTTCACCATGTTTAAATGACAAAGCACAAGCACTTTAGCTCTGTTTAATAGTGGTAAAGTGTGCAGAGTCGTAGGGCCAACAAAAATAAATTAAGCAAAAACAGGAGGAGTACTGCAAAAAGTTTGGGGAAAGACCACTCTAAGGTTGACAGGTCAAGCAGTCATTACTTTGTTTGGTGTTGTACTGTAATTGGTTGTACTGCATTGTTATTTCCTGGAAACTGTTAGTCATTTCATTTTGGGATTTACAAATACTGGACCTGATTCGCAAAGGTAAACTTTAGGCCTGGGCGGAGTTCAGCATAGCGGAACTCCACAAAGTGACCCAAAAACTCTGCCGTACTACGTGGAGTTCCGCAGAGCGGCGGAGTGCATTTGGTCACGCCGTTCGCGTTGATTTTCACTGCCGGGTGTTTGTCCTGCGCTGGAAAATCAGCACGAATGGCACCATACGCAGCGCAAGAGGGCGCTGCTTCTTTTGTGCCGCTCGAGTAGATTTTCTAACCGAGCTGCAGCTTTCTCAACGTGAACGGAAGATTTCTCACAGCGTGCGGTCGCAACCATCTCCGACCGCCCGCATTGAGAAATACGACCTCCGGTGTTGAGCAATCTCGCCGGGAGGTAGATTTTCCACTCTTGCCAACTTTCAAACTCCGCGAACAGAGCGGAGTTCACCTCCCAGGCCTAGTAAACTTACACTTTTGAGTACGTTTACGATTGTATGCGAGTAGTATCTTTATGAGTGCGGAGTCTGCACACATAAAAAGATAGGTATTTTTCTATACTACTCGCAAATCCCTTTGTGAATAGCATACAAGTGTAAACTTATACAAAAGTGTAAATTTACCTTTGTGCATCAGGCCCTTTGTGTTTATTTTGCATGAACAGAGAAGATAAAGTTCTATAAGAAAATAAGAGCTATGTTGAAAAATGATGATGCACCTGTTCATCAGGGTGAGGAAGGTCTTCCGGAGGCCACACCCACATGAACGAATGTCAGACTTCACACATGTATTTCGGTTAAACAATGGAATAAGATCACAGTGAAAGATCAGCATTTGTAATTTCCCCAGTATGGTACGTTAGATGTTTGAAAAATGTAATGTTTGACAACAGTGATGTATGAGATGAACCCTCAACTTAGGCCTGTACAATTTGAATCGTTGAATGCATGCGAACATGTTGCACAGGGAAAGCAGGAATTTAAAATGCAAACAAGAAATAAAGACCATAATTGGATTGATTCAAGATAGGGCGCAGGACACCAGGGGTGGTGAGATAGTGAGAGAGAGTGTGCTTTGAATTCATCTCTGAGGCTGAGTCCGACACAGACAGAAACAGAAGATTATGTGAAATATTCAGGCAGTGAACCATCTGTGCACACTGAATTTTCCAATGATTAATCCAACTTCAGTGCAGATGAATTGGTTGACCTGAAGTGTGAGTCTCTCAACAGGTGTTGAGCATGGAGATTGTGATGTGATGGCAACAGGACAGTGAATAGATTGGTAAGTCGAAAGGTATGTGTCTGTAGCTCTGCTACCCACACTGCGAATGAATGCTGGATTGCACCCCGTACGATTTACAGTTTTCTGGTGATAGGATTCACAGTAACATGGTACTGTTTCAAACTTAAATGTTTTCCAGCTTTTTGGATGATGTTGTCCTGGAGATATTGTTTAGCAGTGTTTACGCTGAACAATTTTTTGAGGATTACAAAGTGATGGTACGTCGCATGCTGGAGCAACTCTCTGAACTCGACCCAATGCTGGCAAGCTGAAAACGTTCTGGGGTCTCACTTTAATATTGGGACTACTAAACAAGCCAACAGGGACATTTGTTTTCAAGAGACATTTGTATTGATTTGTAAACACAGTAATGCACTGCTGATTTTTTCCAGTGCCTCGTCCTGGGACTCACTTCAGGCAAGACCCGACTACACAGACAGCCTTTGCACCTGGGATCGGCCGACACCATGAAACACTTCACTCACTCCCCATGTGAGGGAGCATCAAGAATAAACTGCTCACTGCTAGAAAACTGTAAGCAGAAGGAAAAATATCTGGGGCATGTAATGAGAGCAAGACTACAGTAAAGGTAAGCAAGGGTAAAATTGGAGACTATGTTAGGCATTTGCGTTCAGGGCAGCAGAATGGAGGGACCTGGCAGTCTTTATCTGCTGTCAAATTCTATGATGCAATGACAAAGTACTAGCAGTGTGTAAAACTCCACACTAACGGAAGTGCTCACACTCTTGGCAGGCTACTGTGCTTCCATGCCTGAACGCTAACGCTAAAACGTATCTGTAAAGTAGGGTGAAGGTAAGTTTCCTCTGCTTGATGACTGACTCCCTGGGCCACATCCTTGACAGTTTTAAAGAAGCCATCCAGTGTAGAGAAGGAAAACAGTTCTCTCTCCCCAGAACTGTATCACCAACAATAGGCATTCCAGAATGTTCCTTTGTTTGATGATGTCATAAGGGATTTGGAGACCTATTGTGACATCATCATTCGCTGGATGGCTCCTTTTAAAACATAAACCCTGTGAGGCCCTCAGCTCTGCCTTCGTTGCAACACTGTAATCATTTCTCAGTTTATTGTGAGACACTCACTTGGTGTAATGAAACTTCCCTGGTGCTTAATAAGTGGTAGGACCCGGAGGTCTTGGCTTTGAGGTTTACTATTGCATCTGTGGCTGTACCACACATTGGGGGGAGGGGAACACCAAATTATCAGAAGTGACAAGTTGGAATGAGGCAGGGCAGGTTGTGCTTTGGAAGGAATTGTTTGCTTCTGTGCACAGGGATTGTAATAATGATAACAGTACACAAGAACCAAAGTGCTAAAGTATACAAAGCTATCAAAAACACTGTAAATATGAGGAATTATTACCCCACTCAGTCGCACTCATTTTAACGGTCTTGGAAGGATGAAAGGCTGATTTGATCCAATTGCCATTGATTCTGGTGACCCTCATGCAGAACACGGATCTTTGCCGCAGCCAATATCTACATACACCCCATAATTTGTGTAAGCCGCACACCCAGTTCTGATTTGTCCTTTGAATTTTGATACTACAGTGATACTACAGTTTAACAATATGAAAATCACAATCGATGCAATGGATATCCTTATTAGACTGAGGTATTCATCAGATTTAGGGACTGGTTTAGAGTGTAATAGAAGAAAAGGGGAAGATGTTCCCTCCGCCAGTGCTGGACTGGCCGGTTGACCCCTCAGGAATTTCCCGTGTTACTGGAGCCACTGGAGGCTGGTATTGAAGGGCCTCAGTGCTGCCACTAGGCCTTCAAAATAACTCTCCAGCTCCCTGGGGTTTATGACAGAAGGCGTGAGAAAGAGAAAGAAAGAAAGAGAAAAAGAAAGGAAGAAAGAAAGAGAAAAAGAAAGGAAGAAAGAAAGAAAGAGGGAGTGAAAGAGAGCGAAAAAGAGAGGGGATGGAGAAAGAAAAAAGGAAGGAAGGAGGAAACAAAGGACAAAGGAAGGACTGGTTTGAACATTTGTGCTAAGGTTTTTGGTTCCAAGTCCATCACTGCCATCCACATGACTTGGAGTATCTTGAAGTCTATGCATTCTAAATAGGATGGGCAGAAAATTAACCAAATTTTGGTGGATGCTCTGCATCCATTAAACTCCAAATCAGGGCCTTAGGCACATCAGACCAATGCTTATTTATTATGCTGGAACTGCAGGCATGGAGCCAGATAAAGAGACTTTTTTTCTGGGTTAGAGTGTGTGTCCAGGTGTTGTATGTTTTTGTTTTGAATCTGTGTTAAATGATAAGAATTTAACCTCCGGAAAATGGCTATACATGCAGGAGCGAGATGGGTTGATGAGTTAAATGCTCCCTGTTGAAATCTTTTGTGATCCGTAGGACAGACGTTCAAATCCCAACATGGCCAAATCAGCCCTCCATCCTTCTAAGGTCAATAAATTGAGAACTGTTATACAGAAACCTACAACTGTCATTCACAGCGCTAAGAAATGGCAGACTGTTCTATGAAGTGCTATGCATATAAAAAAAAAACTTTACTTCCTCTTTAACTAAGTAGAGCAACTCACTGTCAAATACAAGGCTCCCTTTCTAGTGGCCCTATTTCCATCTTCATTGATAAGTAGATCCAGTAACCGGCCTGCAAAAATACCCTTTCATTTCTAGTTGTACTTCTGTGATCTGTACAATTCTACAACCTGGCTTCACCACGGTCCCAGTTTCATCATACAGCTGGGTGTGCCAAGCCCAGTCACCACATCTTTCCTTTCAATTACTTATTTACAACAGAGTTGCAAACCTATTCTACTATCAGTAACAAAAAGACAATGGGCCCGATTCACAAAGGGACTTACGTGTAGTAAAGTTACGAGTGCGGAGTCTCCACACTTGTAGCGGAGTCTCTGCACTCGGGGCGGAATCTCCACAGTCGGGGCAGAATTTCCACACGGCACATTGCGGGGACTCCGCACTGGTAACTTTACTACACGTAAGTCCCTTTGTAAATCGGGCCCAGTTGGTACATACATGATGTATGTGTATGTTTCTGTCTGTTCTCCATCAAACATTGGTTTTTGGAGTCTGGTGTCCATCAGATCCCACACACTATAATGCTCTACACTTGGGGCCAGATGTATTACCATGTCATTTTGCGAGTCGCAAATTGCGCTCAATTGGGAGTCGCAATTTGTGACTCGCAAAATGACATGTACAACAGTGTCAGAGACACTGTTAGTGATTCTCATAGGGTCGCAAATTGCATGCCTCACCAATATTCATGAGGCACTCGCAATTTGCGACAACATTGAGAATGGCTGGCCCTCCCAGGGATGGTGGCCTGCTGGGCTCAGCAGAGTCCATGTCTGGGACTGCTTTTAAATAAAGCAGTTTTTTTTTCAAATGCAGCCCGTTTTCCTTAGAGGAAAACGTGCTGCATTTAAAAAAAAATTAAACGTTTTTGTTTCTGTTTTTTAAGGGCAGGTAGTGGTCCCTGGGACCACTGCCTGCCCCTAAAAAATATTTTCTCCTGCATTTGCAAAGGGGAAGGGGGCCCCCCGGGACCCCTTCCCATTTGCGAATGCATTACCCCCTTCTTGAGGAGGGTGGTAAATTGCGAGTGTTTTGCGACTGCAATTGCGGTCGCAAAATATTCTTACATAGGGTAGCGAGTCGCAAGTAGGAAGGGACGCCCTTGGAATGCCCTTCCTAATTGCAAGTTGCAAATCCTATTTAGCGAGTCGCAAATAAATTGTGACTCGCTAAATAGGGTTTGTACATGGCCCTGTAGGTTTTTGCATGCGCAAACGGGTCGCAGACCCGTTTGCACATGCAAAAAAGGGTCGTACATCTGGCCCTTTATGTTCTAGATACTCCTGCAATAAAATATTCTCTGGAACTTGCTTCTGTGCTCTTGGGGAATAGGTCTGTCCTATGGAGAGTACATAAAATAAGGAAGCAACTGATACCTCAGAGTCAGTCATGATCGTCCTCGCAGCACAAAGCACTCCACTTGTAATGTTAGAAGGAGGGGATGTAAAATAATTGGACTTACACTCATGTTACTTTATCAGTAAAGTTTTTAAATTGCTGGTTAAGGCCCCAGGCAGACTTTAAGAGATAATGCTTCAATTCTCTGTTCTTCATAAATGAATGAATGGAATATCATTGCTTTTTAAATAAATATTCCTACTGATAGGCACCAAGTCATATATGATGAATTCTGGACTAACTGTCTAGCAGGTGGTTGAGTGGACTAATGTATTCACTGTAGGGATCTCTTTGTCACCCCATGATCACAGGTTTCACTGAGGATCGTATGATAAGTACCACTGAGTTGGACAGAATCAAGCATCAGTTACATAGCACCAAGAAACGTTTTGGGGTGAACGTGTGCTTTACAAATTCACGTCTCATTATTTCATGGGTTAGAGTTTTCAATCCATGAGGCAACATTTTTTTACAACAACATCAAGACATCTCAGAAAAAAGGACATTGCTCTATTTGTGAATTCACCTTTGCAATTTAGACAAAACGTTTTACTTTTCCTATGGTGTGAAAAGCTGGCTTGGTATATGATGCACACTTATCTAAGTGGGCACCTTGCACCAATCCAGACAACCCTTATGGTGATTTTAGTGGTCTTAGACAACCATAGAAAGCTCTCTAAGTGGTAGCTGTGGAGAGCAGCCTTCAGGCTTAGTCCAGAAGGAGTGTAAATCAGTTTGTTTTACCAGAACATAATCTTATAGGTATAGATTAAGTGAAAAAGAACCACACAGTGTATTTATAAAAATATGTATTTATTATAAGACACTCACTAACACATACAGATATCTCCTAGCCGGAGATTTACACAATGCACTCAATACTTTGCAATAGAAACAGGTAAGTAGCACGAAATACACAGTGGTCACCAGTGGGAGACCAAACCATATACTAAAATAGTGGTATGCGAACCACGACTCGAGTCAAGACTATACCCAGAAGACGCAGAGGCGCTGGGGACCCAAGGAATCATCTGAGGTAAGTAACCAGGAGCCCCACGGAGGCCGTGTGCAGTGTGGGAACACGACCGCGGGTTCAATACAAGTCAATGGGTAAGTCGCGGTTGCAATTTTAAAGAAGAAAGAACCTTCCCAGTGGACCCTGAAGAAACCCTGTGAAAGACAGAAGGTTGGAGAGCCACCTCATCCGTGGATACCTTAGGAACCAGGCTATCTATCCCAGGGAAGCCGGGTGCATAGGTGTGAAGTGGCGTCAGAAACCGCTGTCGAACTCAATGGAGGACTTCAGGAAGATGCCGCTGCTGTAGAAGGTGAGAGTGTCTGGTGGAACCCAAAGGTGGATTCAAGCTGAGAAGTACCTGCAAGCAGAGGGGACGGAGTATGTGTCATTCGGGAGTGACCAGGAGGCATGGAAGACGAATGCCCTCTGATGTCGGGTGCTGCAGGAGAGATGACTGTGACCTTGGAGCTGCAGCTGTGAGGACCAGGCGACGCTGTGGAAGACGTCTGATGTCGAGAGTTGAGGGGTTTGTGTCCGTCGGGAGCACCAACAAGCCTTGGCAACTGCAACCAACGTGGAAAGCGAAGAAGGTGCAATGTCGGGACCAGCAAGGTCCAGGTGACTCACCACAAGCAGGGTGCGTGAGGTGAGGGCTACTTGGAGCCTGAAGATCTTGATGGAAGGAAGCCAACAAGCCTTTGCAACAGCAAGTCGATGCGGTACACAGGGGTATGGCTCCTGCGGCCCCGACGAGGGATACTGGCCTCAAACTTGGTGAGAACACAGGGCAGGCCTCGAGGGGTGTGGAGAACCACCACCTGTGTTGCTGAGCCTTTCGAGTCTGTGGGAGCCCAGGATCAGCAGACCGGTCAGCTTAGTTGCGGTGCCTGCAGATGCAGGGAAGTGACTCCTTTACTTCAAGGGAGATTCCTTCAGGTGTCTTGGATGCTGACAGGCCTTGGAAGGTTCCTGAATGGAGCACAGGCATGGATGTTGCAGCAGACGAGCAGGGTGATGAGATCAGGAGCAGCAGGAGTCTTCCAGTTGCAGCCTTGATGCCCAGAGCGAAGTCCAGCAAAGTCCAGAGTGCCCAGACAAATCTAGGGACCCACCCTCAGGTAAGCCCTTAAGTACCCTAAGGAAAGGGTTGGGACGATTCAGGGTTCCCTCCCGGGGGAGGGGTTGGACAGTGGAGGAGGATACTCCCATGTCCTTTGTCCAGTTTCGCGCCAGAGCGGGAGCCAATGGCTCCCTGAGCTGGTTTGAACTGGACTATGCAAGGAGGGCACCAAATATGCTCTGCAAGCAGACTGAGAGGCGCTGGCAAGCGCTCCCACTCGGTCCCAATACACTAAACCCTGTCTGGGAGGTGGTCACACCTCCCTGTGACAGGATACCTATTGTTCTGCCTTCCCCTGTTCGAGCCTGGCTCAGCAGCAGGAGGGCAGAATCGTGTCTCTGGTCGGCAGCAGCCATGTTGTGCTGTCCGGGTCTAGAAGACTGATACCAGGAGCACTGAGGACCTCCCGGAGGAGCTTTACAGTGCATGGAATCATAACTTCCACACCGTTTACGGTGTGGGGGTATGATTCCAACATGTTTGATACCAAACATGATAGGGTTTGTTCCAGCCAGTTTCAAGATGGTCCTCGCGTAATGAGACAATGCTCCTCTATATGTTATGGCTGTCGCACTTACAACCCGGGAGAATGGACTCCGTAGGCTGTAGGGGTGTCCTGCTCATGCAGGGGCACCCTCACACTCAGAACCGAGCACCCTGCCATCAGGATTGATAAAGGCCTGCTTTAGGGGTGACATAGGTTTTAAGTGCAGTGACCTTAGATATAGGGAACTTATATCTTTCGCAAGTAGTGCTAGCACCAGCTTGCACAGGCTGCAATGGCAGGCCTGTAGTTACAGTTTGAGTGGTCTCCCATGGATGGCATAATACATGCTTCAGCCCACGGGGGACCCCTGGTGTACCTATGCCCTTGGTACCACAGTACCATATACTAGGGACTTATAAGGGTACACCATTGTCCAATCTGGGAGGTACCTAAGTACTTACCATAACCAATTTAGGGGAGAAAGCACAGAGACTGGGGTCCTGATTAGCAGGATCCCAGTCTGACTAGTCAGAAACAGCATAGCACCAGGCAAAAAGTGGGGGTAACCATGAAAGCAGATCCTACTTTCCTACACCCCCCTCCCCCCAAACGTAAGGAGATGAGACTAACCTTGCCCAGTTGAGTCTTCATTTTCTAAGTGGAAATATCTGGAGAGTCCATCTGCATTGGCATGGTTACTCCCAGGTCTATGTCTCACTGTATAGTCCATCCCCTGTAGGGAAATGGACCACCTCAAAAGTTTGGGGTTTTCACCCTTCATCTGTTTCAGCCATAAGAGGGGCTTGTGGTCTGTCTGAACAATTAAGTGAGTGCCAAACAGGTATGGCCTCAGCTTCTTCAAGGCCCAGACCACAGCTAAGGCTTCCCTTTCAATTGCTGACCAATGTTTCTCCATGGGGGTCAACCTTCTGCTGATAAAAGCTACAGGTTGATCCTGGCCCTCTGCATTAAGTTGTGATAACACAGCCCCTACCCCATTTTCAGATGCATCTGTCTGGACAATAAAAGTTTTAGAGCAGTCAGGACTTTGCAGGATGGGAGTAGACTCTGGATGGGACAGTGGCAGAGTCTGCTCGCGCCTTGCCTGCTGCATGTCTTCGCTACCCTCTGATACTTTGGAAAATGCTATCAAGTGTTTTTAAAGTGTTCTATTCTTTTATTGAGGCCCTGTCTGACTATTGATCATTGTTTCTCCTACCTGCACCTCCCTCAGCCTCCTGCTTCGGTCCACCACGGCGTTAGTGCCGATTGAGCAGAGAGAAGAAGGCACGTTTACCCCACTTCTGGTCCAGGCACTTCCGGGCAGGCAGGCAGCGTTCTAGCTGTTTTCCCTGCCTATATAAGCCCATGCTTGTGCGGGCGCGCAGCGGACAGTGGCAGAGTCTGCTTGCGCCTTGCCTGCTGCATGTCCTCGCTACCCTCTGATACTTTGGAAAACGCTATCAGGTCATTTTAAAGTGTTTTTAAAGTGTTCTATTCTTTTATTGATACCCGGTCTGACTATTGTTCGTTGTTTCTCCTGTCTGCTTCTCCCTCAGCCTCCTGCTTCGGTCCGTCACAGCGTTAGTGACGATTGAGCGGAGAGCAGAAGGCACGTTTACCCCACTTCCGGTCCAGGCACTTCAGGGTGGGCAGGCAGCGTTCTAGCTGTTTTCCCTGCCAACATAAGCCCATGCTTGTGCGGGTGCGCAGCGGACAGTGGCAGAGTCTGCTCGCGCCTTGCCTGCTGCATGTCCTCGCTACCCTCTGATACTTTGGAAACGCTATCAGGTCATTTTAAAGTTTTTTTGAAAGTGTTCCATTCTTTTATTGATACCCAGTCTGACTATTGTTCGTTGTTTCTCCTACCTGCACCTCCCTCAGCCTCCTGCTTCGGTCCGCCAAGGCGTTAGTGCGGATTGAGCGGAGAGCAAAAGGCACGTTTCCCCCACTTCCAGTCCAGGCACTCCCAGGCGGGCAGGCAGCGTTCTAGCTGTTTTCCCTGCCTACATAAGCCCATACTCGTGCGCGTGCGCTCATGCAGCGGGCGCGCCGCTGGCACGCCGAAGGCGCGCCTAAGGCAAGCCTGTTTGCGCCCATCCGCACCTGGACGTCGCCAGACGCCAGACATGCTGCCGGTTTGACCCCCCTAAAACGGTCGTACTCGCGGAACGACCTTGTTGATATCAGCATGAATATTAGTCGATGTACACACCAGCCGTGTGTCCCTTTAGAGGGTCCCTTTGTTTGTACACACTGTGGTTTCCACTCACTGGCAGTCGCTACTCCTATGCCCCTTCCCCCACCCGCCATCAAGCTTCTTAGTCTCAACTGCCGCTCGCTTGTTAAACACTTTGCAGAAGTGTTTGACTTAATTCAGGATGAGTGAGAAATGGCTTACTGGGAACACGGAGGCAGAGCCTAGTTTGGCCCTGCCCCAGGGATATGCTATTAGGACACTGAATAGAGGGGGCCGGGGCGGTGGCATTGCTATCATTTTTAAAACTGGCTTTACCTGCACTCTGACCAAGGAGGTCATTGCAGATTGTGAATGCGCACTCTTCAAAATCGCAATTAATGCTAACTTCACCTTGTCTGGCCTCCTGATTTACCGCCCCCCAGGGCCCTCCAAAGGTTTTAGGGAAGCCCTAATCACTGCATCTGGCCTATTAGCTGCCAGGTCGGCCAATTTTAATATTATTGGTGATCTCAATCTGCACTTAGAAGCGAGCCAAGACAGTGAGATTAGTAACTTTTTAGCGGACCTTGCTGCCTTCCAACTTACGCAAAGCGTCCCGAATAGTACCCACTCGGCAGGCCATTTGTTGGACCCTATTTTCTCTAATTTATCAGCCCTTACGGTTAGCCCACTCCTCCCGATGAGCTGGTCCGACCATTATCTGGTGTCCATGACACTACAGGGAGTAGGTCCTCCTCAGGATGTCCAACAGAAACCCGTTCTAAAACGCCCTTGGCATAAATTGGATGCTGCCCACTTCCGTGACCTTCTCCTTAGTCAAGCACCCAGCATTCCAGACAACTCTGATAGGGCAGACAGTATCCTGTCTGACTGGCTCTTGCACACACTTGACACCCTTATCCCTGCCAAGTTGTCCCAAAGCCGCAGAACCCAGTCGAGCTCGTGGTTCAATACCAATCTGGCTCAGGCCAGGAAATTATGCAAAGCCCTGGAACAGGCCTGGAGATGACACTACGATCCTGCCCTGAAAATAAAATATCGGGCAGCCATCAAAAAATACCATAAGTCCATTCAGAAAGAAATAGCTGACTATTTTGCAGATAAAATTCAAAATAGCAGCAATCCTGCAAAATGTATCTTCTCCTTACTTAAGGATCTTAAATCTTCAGGGCAACCTATTACATCCCCTCTCTCCTCTAATAAGCAATGTGAGACACTGGCCGCTTTCTTCATTAAAAAGGTTGAGGACATATATAAAACCTTCTCCCACACTGTGATTAAGGAAGGCCCGCCATCTCAGCCTATCACTGCCTCGCTACTCTCCACCTTTCCTGCATTCTCTCAGGAAGCTATGTGCACGATTTGCAATAAACTAAATCTGGATGTCCAGCAGATCCCCTCAAACCTGATCAGTTTCTGAAATTCCTACCTCAGCTCCTCCCCCGTTTTGTGATCTTATAAATCTGTCTTTGTCCTCGTCCCTGTCGCTTGGAAACACCTATGATTCTATTGCTCAAAAACCCACTCTGGACGACTCCAAGCCGGAGAATTTTCATCCTATCTCTCTCCTTCCTCTGATATCCAAGGTCACCGAAGTTTACATTAACTCAATTCTCACCAACTTCATTGAAGCCAATATTCTGCAAGACCCTTCTCAAAATGGCTTCCGTCCACGACATAGCACTGAAACTGCCCTTCTGGCCGTCATGGAACATCTGCGGAACTCATTGGATGCGGGACGAGCCTCTGCCCTGATCCTGCTGAACCTGAGCGCTGCATTTGATACGGTGTCCCATCAGATCCTCTTGCAGCGCCTAGAGGTTATTGGCATCGGTGGCTCGGCCTTGGGTTGGCTCTCCTCCTTTCTTTCGGAGAGAACCTTCCAAGTCATTGCCACGCCCTTCTGCTCTCAGACGCACGCTGTGCCCCAAGGGATTCCCCAAGGCTCTGCTCTGAGCCAGACTTTATTTAATATTTACATCCAACCCCTGGCAGCAGTTGCTAAGGACAGGGGCCTGACTGTGGTCTCTTATGCAGAAGATACACAGTTAGTGGTCGCGCTATCCGACAACTCAGCACAGGACTCACTCAGATTTAAAGAGGACCTTACAGCTATTGCAGACTGGATGACATCTAACTGTCTCCAACTGAATTCCAGCAAATCTGAGATCTTGTTGGTGGGAAAAAACACTCATCTGTGGATTGAGCTCTGGGGTCCACCTGCCCTAGGTCCCCCGCCTACAACCAAAAAGATGGTCACAAACCTGGGCCTATGGGTGGATTTGGCACTGACCTTCCAGCCTCAAACTAAGACGATAGCTGGAGTCTGTTTTGGACTCCTACGTGGTCTCAACCCCCTGCTAGGCTTTTTTGATGCTAACACCCGTCAGGTTAATATGCAGGCCACTGTACTATCCAGGCTGGATTATGCTAACTCTTTGTATCTAGGGGCCAATAGAGCAGAGATACAGTGCCTACAAAGAACACAGAACGCGGCCGTCCGGCTACTCTTCGGTCTGCCCAGAACCTGTCCAAATTCTGACTTCATCTGCAGACTTCATTGGCTCCCGTTGGAGAAACGAATCCAATTTAAAACTCTGTGTATCTCCCATAGAATCCTGAATGCCCCATCCCCTGATATCATAGTGGACCTTCTCATACCCTACACTCCCACCCGCCATCTGCACTCGCTTGGTCAGCACCTGGCGTCTGTCTCCTGGGTCAAGAGAGCTAGGGCAGGAGGCCGTTCCTTTCGAGCTCTTGCCCCTAACCTCTGGAACTCCCTCCCGGTGAGCATCAGAAGCATCCCTAGCCATGCGGCATTCCATAAAGCTATAAAAACCCATCTTTTTCCTAAGTAATCTCCTTCTCCTTCTCCGCCTGCCTCTGTCCTGCCCCTCTGTCTGACGGAGATCAGCGCTGGGACGCCCCTTTGCTGGGGCAACCATGCTCTATACAAAAACTATAACACATAACACATGGCCTGCTTTAGGTCATCAAATGCCTTTTGGCAGCTTACTGTCCACTGAACTTTCTTGTGAATTTTCTTTGATGTCAGATCATTCAGGGGAGTCACTATGGACCCATATCCCTTTACAAATCTTCTGTAGTACCCAGTCAGGCCCAAGAAAGCTATGACCTGAGTCTGGGTAGTGGGAGCAACCCAGTCCACAATGGTCTAGAGTTTGCTCTCCAATGGTAGAACCTGGCCTCCACCTACCAGGTGGCCCAAGTACACAACCTTACTCTTCCCTATCTGGCACTTGGTGGCCTTGATAGTGAGGCCTGCCTTTTGCAGGGCCTCCAGAACATTTCTGAGGTGGACCAGGTGATCCTCCCAAGTGGAGCTAAAGACAGATATATCATCTAGATATGCTGCACTATAGGCTTCCAGACCTGTTATTCACCAACCTCTGAAATGTGGCAGGTGCATTCTTTGGACCAAAGGGCATCACAATAAATTGGTAATGCCCACTGGGGGTTGAGAAAAATACCATAAGTCCATTCAGAAAGAAATAGCTGACTATTTTGCAGATAAAATTCAAAATAGCAGCAATCCTGCAAAATGTATCTTCTCCTTACTTAAGGATCTTAAATCTTCAGGGCAACCTATTACATCCCCTCTCTCCTCTAATAAGCAATGTGAGACACTGGCCGCTTTCTTCATTAAAAAGGTTGAGGACATATATAAAACCTTCTCCCACACTGTGATTAAGGCAGGCCCGCCATCTCAGCCTATCACTGCCTCGCTACTCTCCACCTTTCCTGCGTTCTCTCAGGAAGCTATGTGCACGATTTGCAATAAACTAAATCTGGATGTCCAGCAGATCCCCTCAAACCTGATCAGTTTCTGAAATTCCTACCTCAGCTCCTCCCCCGTTTTGTGATCTTATAAATCTGTCTTTGTCCTCGTCCCTGTCGCTTGGAAACACCTATGATTCTATTGCTCAAAAACCCACTCTGGACGACTCCAAGCCGGAGAATTTTCATCCTATCTCTCTCCTTCCTCTGATATCCAAGGTCACCGAAGTTTACATTAACTCAATTCTCACCAACTTGCTGTTTGTGGCTTGGCATCCTCAGCTAGTCAGATTTGCCAGTAGCCAACTGTCAGGTCAAATGTGCTCAGAAACTTGGCTGAGGCCAAGGTATCTATAAGCTCATCTGCCCTTGGAATAGGATGGGAACCAGTCCTAGGGACTGCATTGAGGCCCCTGTTGTCCACACAAAACCTCATCTCTCTTTTTCCACCGTTGGTGTGAAGTTTTGGCACAAGGACCACTGTACTAGGCCAGGGGCTGAAGGCTCAAGGACCCCCAATTTCAGCATCTTTTGGACCTCTGTCCTGATGCAGTCCCTGACATGGTCAGGCTGTCTGTATATTTTACTCTTAACAGGCAGACTGTCAACTGTGTCCACTTCATGGGTACACCAGGTGGTTTGACTGGGTGTTAGGGAGAGCATGTGTCTGTACTGATTGAGGACTTGCCTACAATCAATTTGCTGTTGGTCAGTGAGGCTGCCTGCCAAGGCTACTCCAACTACTGAACCATCATCAGGGTTCTAAGAGAGGAGATCAGGGAGAGGGTCACACTCTTCCTCCTGTCCCTCATCAGTTGACATGAGCAAGCCCATGTCAGCCCTGTCCACAAACGGTTTCAGGCGGTTCACATGAAGCACCCTATGGGGACTTCTTGGAGTACCTAGGTCCACCATGTAGGTGACCTCACCCTTTTGCTCAAGTATAGTGTGGGGGCCACTCCACTTGTCTTGGAGAGCTGCTGGGGCCACAGGCTCCAACACCCACACTTCTTTCTGGCCTGGCTAGTAAACAGTCAAGACAGCCTTTTGGTCATACCAAGCTTTTTGAAGTTCTTGACTGGCCTCCAGGTTTTTGCTGGCTTTCTTCATGTACTCAGCCATGCGTGAACGCAGGCTAAGGACATAGTTCACAATGTCCTGTTTAAGAGGTTTGAGAGGTTGCTCCCATTCTTCCTTCACTAGACATAATGGACCCCAAACAGAATGGATGTCCAAACAGAAGCTCAAATGGGCTGTAGCCAACCCCCTTCTGAGGAACCTCTCTGTAGGCAAAGAGAAGGCAGGGTAGCAAGACATCCCATTTGCGCCTAAGCTTTTCTGGGAGTCCCATGATCATACCCTTGAGGGTCTTGTTGAACCTTTCAACAAGCCCATTGCACTGTGGATGGTAGGGTGTGGTAAACTTGTAGTTTACTCCACACTCTTTCCACATGGCAGTGATATAACTAGACATGAATTTTGTACCTCTGTCTGTTAAAACCTCCTTAGGGAAGCCCACTCTGGAAAAGATTCCCTGGAGGGCCCTGGCCACTACAGGAGCTGTAGTGGTTCTAAGGGAATAGCTTCTGGGTACCTAGTGGCATGGTCCACCACCATTAGTATGTAACTGTGCCCAGATGCGGTTGGAGGGTTCAAGGGACCAACAATGTCACTTTCAGTGGTAGTTAAATCGTACAATCAAGGCTTACTCCTGGAGGATGGTTTGAGGTTGAATGCTTAGCAGAACTAGTGGAGGCATCTCTTACAATAAATATGTTGTCCAAACAGTATTATTCACTTTTAAAACAGATCTAAGACATTATTTTCAGTTTAGGTAGTAAGTGTACCAAGGGTAGTTACAGTTCCGATAGGGGAAATTAGAATGCTACAACCAGACCTACCCATCTTGAGGTGCCAGACCACTTACAGTTCTTCCAGGGCTGAGGGTAAGAGGTAAGACGGGGTAAACTGACCCCTGCACCATCATGCCAGCAATAGCCTTTCTTTGTGGTTCCCACACTTTTTGGAAATTGGTAGTGGTAAGGTGAAGCATGGAGGTCAGATGAGGAACAAAAAGGGGTTGCAGGCAAGTACGGCTCACTGACCCTCTCATGGTCTGGTGCAGAAAATGTCAAGGAAAAGTGGAAGTGGAGGTAGAGAGTCCTCCCTCTAGGAGTCACGTTCAATGATAGTGGCTCTCAAGGGGCAACAAGGAGCTTCAGAGCTACACAGGCCTCTTGCAGGAAGTCATTGTCAATCAAAGTGGTTCTTGAATGCAACACTTCGGAGTCACTTGGGCCTCTCACAGTCTCCGAACTGGGCAGGCTTGGTTCTCAAGCTCCTCATGGCAGCACTCAGAATCTCTGAACTCAAGCTCTGTCCTAAGGCAAAGCAGATTTCTCTCCAGACTGTGCAGTTTATCCCCTCCCTTCCTCCAGATGCAGCAGCAGAATTATTCATCAGTCCTGGATATATTATACTTACCCTTCGAAGAAAACTTCTAAAATCCATCCTCTAGTCAGGTCCAGCAGAGATCCTCGAAGCAAAAGATAAGCAATATATAATCCAAAGGGTGAGCGTATATCTGGTACAGTGGTAGTTGGAATCTGATCAAGTTGTCCACTCAAATTGAAATCTAATCAGAACTTTCAAGGGAAGTCAATCATGTCTATTTTCAGGTGCGGCACAGCTCTATGACACAAACCACAAGGGAGCTGTGGGGTTAATTGGATTCCACACAACCAGTGACCATTCAGGTGCAACTCCTGGTTTATTGCCATCCAGTCATAAGAGGAGAGAGGACATGAGGGATCAGCAGGTCACCCATTGCTCTGTGTGAGGTGTGGGGTTCTTTTGGCCATGCCATTGGCCACAGTCATTGGTCATTGCTCAAGTGTTGCTCTTGTAAGCCCAAAGGCCGACCTGCTGGAATTGGCTCAGTCCAGGCACAGTGAGCACAAAGGAGCCTCTTTGTTTAAAACCAGACATACACACCAGGCTATACAATTGTCTCTACAGGAAGGGGGACTAGGGGCACCACTGAGGGAACATGCAGGGAGAAGGGGTGTCAGCAACAATAGCTACTGCTATGGAGCACTCATATATTGAGGGGATCACCAGTCAAGGGGTACCCCACCTCTGAGTTACATACGCACTCCCATGAACACCACATACAATCACGATGAAAGAGTGGACCCAGTAATGACATACTACATTAGTTTACTGGGGATACTAAGCAGGTGGTCTCCCTGCTTGGGTTTGGATAAAAAGGCCTGCACCCCACTTCTAATAATCAGCTGCCATAAACCATAAATAGTGTTATGGTCTGGTCATGGGGGCCTTAGCCACCCCACTATTACCCAAGAGAATCTAGTACTCTTTTGGTGAGTAACATACCAAATCACGTAGGGCACTTGTCAGGAAACTTGTGACACAGGCATCCCATACTGGACCAGGTTAAATCCCGGACTGTTCAACCCTGCGTGCTAGCAGTAATACTTTATTTATTTATTTCAAGAGTGCAAAATCACTCATGGATAGGTTCAGTAAGCTTTTGTTTATGAAAGAAAGGACTCAATGCTACTTAGTGTGTTGCCTGAACAATTTAACGATTGAAGCGTCAGGGTTTAAGGGCTTTTCAGAATTTAAACAGGTTGTATAAAGGAATGTTGATGACATTATTTGCCCAAGAACCCTTGGTGGTGAATGAGAGCTGTGGGCACCCGGTGCCTGCCCTTGCAGGAGAGGCATATGCAAAGAAGCTGCTGGCTACAATACATGTGTGAACTGCTTATCACTGGACTGAGGAATCTTGGATGAATGTATTTTGGTTTATTTATCGCAAGTCAATTGATGTACCATCTGTGTATGGCCTTCCTTGTGTATTTATCTAGCACTTTATGACTGCCACTTCATTCGCTAATGTTGTTTTCCTTGATTAAGCAGCTATGTCATGGTGATACCAGACAATTGGAGTATGTCTCTCACTCGTCTTGGGGATGGGATGGCTCTTTGGGTGGCAAAGTTCTGTGACTTGCACTTTGTGCAGGCACTAAATAGGTTACCTTGCCAAAATCAAGCTGTGGTGAGATAAAGTAAGTGACAACAATAACGTTATGGGGAAAAGAAAGGAATAGAAAGTTGTTTTTAAGGTTCTCAGTTGGAAAAGACAGGGTTTTGCAACTACCAAGAACTGTGGGTCTAAAGATAGTTTTGAGTCGAGGATAAATCCTAGATTATGGGTGGTGTTGACCTGGTTTGGAGAGGGACTTAGTGTTGTAGGTCACAGGCATTCGTCCCATTTATTGTTTTTTGCTGTAGATGGGGAGAATTTTCATTTTACTTGGATACCTTTTTAGGAAATTTGCTTACACCAAGACTTCAGTCACTGTTAACATCTTGGGCAAGTGGGAGGGGCAATCTCTGTGTAAGCTCGACAGACGGCAAACCAGCTGTGATTCATCAGCATAAAAATGAATTTATTCATTGTAGTGTTGGAGCAGGGAAGCCAATGGGGCCAAATAAAGGTAAACCAGTAAAGGGAAAGTTCTAGTCTCTTTTGAGTACCCACAGCGAAAAGGTTTAGCTTCAGACTGAAAAGAGTCTAGGAGAATGAAATGAAACAGGTCAGAGAATAAGGAAGATATCCAGGCAAGTACTGAGCTCCCCACTGTGAAAGTATTGTTGCCGGTCCAAAAGTATAGTGTGGACAATGGCATTGAAGGTGGCAATGAGCTCCACCGCCGCCTTTGTCAACCAGAGGCCTTAGATCATCGGCAACCAAAGTTATCACTAATTCTCTGTCTCTAAGAAGTCTAACATCAGCTTGTGAAACCAGTAAGCAATCATTGTTTTCTGCAAATTGTGCAACATTGAGACCAAACTTCTGTGTATGATGCAAATGCTAAGTCAGTGAGTGGTGTAGGCTCCGAGAAGTCCATTTGAAAGCAATGCTTATATGTCGAGGTTCACATGTTATGTTGACAGCAGGAGGGCACTGTTCAAGTTTTGTTATTTCCATGCAGAGACAACACAGACCCTTACATGCATCAAAAGAAAGAAAAGAAAAAAAAGTTAAGAACTATATGTTACTGATAGACAGTTAAAAGAGGTAATTAGTTCATCTCCTCATTATGCCTGCTTTGGAAAGGTGTTAGTTTTGGCGCTGCCCCAGATTTACGCTATGTTGTTAATCTGGAGCAGTGCCAAAAACCATGGGTGTTGCGTGGGAACATCCAGAGCAACACTCATGGAAGGCCCGTTCCACCAGAGTAAGGCAATGCCTTACTCCATATTTACAAGGCCATGAAAAGCCACACAGGGTTGCTCTGCGTTGTCATGTCCTTTAGGATAGTCCTGTCAGGTACATACTAATTACATACATTTGTCCCATCCACACGGCAATAACGGTTCTACACAGGTGACCTTTTACCTAGTAGCTTGCTCCTGTCTCTTCAACACCAGGCTCTCAGTACCCTATCATAATCCCTGTACATGACATACATAAACATGTCCCCAGGCACGGCAGAATTATTCTGTATAAGGGTCACCACTTTTTTTTCATCCTTGGCCAACAGCCAGCTGTGCATGATCACTTTTGTTTAGAAAAGGATTAGTGAATGTTTTCAAAGCATCCATGATTGTTTTGAAAACATATCGATTCTAGAAGAAACCCTGGAGTGACCACTTTAGTATAAAAGATCCTCACTCCCCCCTACAAGTTAGAGGAGAATTCCTGCCAGGCTGGACCGAGGTTCTGCATGCTGATCCTTCGACAAGCAGCGATCTGACATCCCTCGCGTGGTGTCATCCTCGGAGCAGAGACGGGGTCCTTCGTTCTAAACCATCAGGTAAGGGGTTGGTAATTCCCTGGGGGATTCTTGGCTACATTTTAGCACACACATATATGCACAGATACATGCTTCATCTACATATCGAGGCTAGGTTCATTTAGACAAAGTAGGTAGGCGGCGCATTGTAGGAGTACGCCAATGCTATTGTTTTATATAATCGGCTTATGTTCATCTTTTTAGCACTATGGTAGAATTGTATCTACTGTTTCCGATATTAGTGCTTGCAATCACTTTTGTCTGCTCCTGTCTTCTGATTGTCGCAGCAAATATGTTCTACACGAGACTGACGCTTGACCAATAGATAATTATTTAAAACGTCCCAATCGTCATTCTGTGTGTATTCTGAGGAACAAGTAAGCACAAGTGACTGAGCGAAAGATACTGTACTGTTTTCCACGATACCTGAGGAATCAGGGTTGTCATGTTCAATGGTTGCCAGAAACTACATACAGGAGGGTGGTAGTGGCACTGTATAGCTAGCTGGTCTAACAGCTGACATATCCTGTGGGGGGTGTTCAGAGTCTGTCTATACACCAAGTCCCCAGTTTAGGTAATCCAAAACGTGCAGGTCCTGGGAGGTCCTAGGAACTACATGACATGACGCTACCAACGTTGGTTTGGTTCTTATATTAACAGTAAAATCTGAGTAGTTCAGTCGTGCTTTCTCAGAAAGCCCTACTCACACTGTTCAGAGACATCTGAAGTGGGAAGTGATATCCGCCTCAGCTAAGCAGGTACACCCTGTACAATGGCTGAAGTTTTAGACAAGCTTGTAAGGATAAAGAGTTCCCACATTGGAGAAACCCCTATCTCTTAAACATTTTTCTTTCACTCTCTCATCCTTCTTTTTTTTAAATGAATGAAGTAGCAGTGGAAGTTCGGAAGGAGACGAATTAGCAAACACTCCTAATATTACAGAAAACTGCAGACAGGCAGTAACTCCAAAATTGCTAGAACATGAAGTACCTGCATCAGGTGGCCATGTTACTTTCGTGACTGAGGCACACGAGGTGTTCGGTTCAGAGGTATTCTATTCCTGGGTGAAATTCCCGCCTGCAGATACACAGACACATTTGTTCAACGAATACATTGAAGTGGACCCACCAGAAGAATACATTCCATACGAGGACATTGAAGTCCCGTTAACTTACCAGCAACACAGAAACTGGTTTAAAGGTGCCCTCAAACACACAACTTCGGTCGTAAGACTCGGTCCACTCAGCAATGGAGGAGCGACATGGCCGGCCTTAGCGACATACACTCCACATCCTGAGAAAGACACACTCCCAGTAGGGGAAGTGCGTACACTATACAAAGAAATAGTCAGGCTATACAAACACATTGTCCAGTTCATCATGCAAACACTCACCATACAACAACAAGAGAGCTGCTCCAGCTGGTCCACATCAGACCACACCTACAATTAGCCCACAGACACTAAAAGTAATAATGGGTGCGTTCCCATCAAAGAGGGAACAAATATCATTCTGTATTGCATAGAAAATTGCACAGATGGAAGCAGTGTTCCCCCATACGGGTTGGCAGGAAAAATACAGAATGTTAAGAATTTGCTTGCCAATCGGAATGGTTCCCTCGATTGAGGATTGTACCACATGGGGAACAATCTTTGCTGCAGTTTACATCAGAATACATGGTACCACTTCCATAGCAGTTATTCCAGATGTATTGAAACAGATACAGAATGAGTACAGGGCAGGACCTGCCCTGGACTTGGGGATGAAACTGATGGGTAACTTTGACCAGGTCTTAGCCATTATGCTGAGCAACATAAAAGGGGAAGCAGCAGCTGTGGCTATATGCCAACGCTTAAGGGAAACAGCTCCTGGAAATCAGGAGCGTGAATTACCAAAAATTATCGAAGATACCTATGCATCACTAGGTAGAGATAGTTTTGGAGCCAAACCTGGGAAACCACAAATGGTGTGTAATTCTGACAAAGATAACACAAAGCAAGCACCCGCTTCTTCTAAAAAGAAATAGGATAACAATCAATCCAAAAATAAGAATAAAGGGAAAAATTCACGATCAAGGGGTGGGTCTCCCCAAAGGGAGTTCTCTGAAAAGAGGTATAACCTTAGGAATCGTGATAACATTAGAAAACCTGACAGGTATCAGGATACTGATACACGTTCCTTCAGGCTCTCCCTGAACATCTCCAGGAAAACACTCTAGACCTGGCTCTTCGACTGATCGGAGCTGCACCCCCCGCCCCCCAGCGCCTTGAGACCCTCACGAGTGAGTAGCGTGCTTACAATTCCCCTGATTGATTGATTGCTTTCAGGGTTCATCAAAAAACTCGGAGAGGGAAGGACGGTCAGAACAAAGACTGAAGATCGACCAAAGGGAAAACGGGAAACACATTGCAATTCAGATTATATTATCAAACAGGAAGATCAACCTAAAGCAAAGCCTCAATTCAAAAAGAAGAAAGTAGCTGTATTAAAAATCAGACATGCCCAGGTTACTGAGGACTCAGCTTCCTTAATGGTGAATGGGCTCTGATGATGCTAGACAGCTCGGCAGAAGTAACACTAGCTCGCCAGAACCTGAAGGAATTTCTCGTGACAGCAGTATTGAATGAACACATCACGGTGGAAACACCTGCTACAAGAGTTAGTGTCCCACATCGGCTATACGAAATAACTCTCCAAATAGAGGGAGACATCTCAAGAAAAATTAAAGGTCTCTTTTGGGAGAACTTGACATTTGGATACAACATCCTGCTAGCAGAAAAAGATTGGCCGCCTGAATTTGTGATGGATTGCCCACGAGGGGAAAGCGTCATCTTGCCTGCTTTCTCTGACCTCGTTCCAGTTTCCTTGAAACACTCATATGCGTGGGAGTGGGTGCAAGCGCTAACTCCAGCACTATATCGCAACCATGTAGAGAGGGACGTGGGGTCAAAACACCACAAAATCCCATTAAAATCTACTCCAAATCCACAGAGACAGTACCCTATTAAAAATGAGACGAAGAAACAGGTCAAAGAAATCTTAGACCAACTAGAATACCAAGGTGTGATTGAAACTTGCACCTCCCCAATGAATAATCCTCTGTTTCCCGTCATGAAACCTGACAACACATATCGTTTGGTTTTAGATTACCGACATTTGAACACATGCACACGAACATTTGCAGTTCAAAACGCACACAGTGCAGCATTAATTAATAACATTGTGCGGAAGAAATACAAAACAACATTAGATATCTCGAATGGATTCTTCTGCCAAAATATAGCTCTAGAAAGCAGATATTTGACAGGATTTTCTGCCCTCGGCACTCAGCGTCAGTTTTGTCATTTGCCCCAGGGTTATAAGAACAGCCCCGGCTATTCTCGGCAAGAGTGTCAGAGCTAATACAAACATGCGACGAGGAGGCAGTGTCCTACGCAGAGGATATTTATCTGACAGACGATGAATTACTTGAACACTTGTGCAGGGTGAACAACATAATTGTGAGATTCGCTAACTTGGGCTACAAATTTAATTAAAAAAAATCAAAAATTGCCCATCTCAGTGTCCTATTTTTGGGATATGAGCTGTCAAGTGAAGGCAAAAGCCTGGCCGCCAACTTTTTAGAAAAGTGCACACTACTCCAGCCTCCGAAGACTCTGAAGGGTGTGCAATCCATTTTAGGATTTCTAAATTTCGGCAGAACATACATTCAAGACTATGCAGAAAGAGTTAAACCTTTCTCCGACCTAATCAGACCTGATTTCACAGCAAACAAGTAGACACAAAAACATACGGACACTCTCCGTTCTGTTCAGGCTGACATGATAGCATCAAAACATTTGCAGACACGTGTGAATGCCGGTAATCTGGTGATCCGTGTGGTCGCGGGTCTATCAGGGTATACTTACATCACCTTCAACGAAGGAGAGAGTCCCAATTGCATACAAACCACATTTATATACGAACGCTGAAAAGCGATTTGTGGCCATAGAAAAAATACTGACAGCAGTACAGACTGCTGTAGTGAGAGAAAGAACACTAACACAGGGGAAACGCGTCATCGTTGTAACCCCGATACCGACTTTAGAAGCGGTTACCAAAGCCAGCATTCCAAATGCAAAGGCACTGCATCCACGATGGATAAAATGGGCTAATTCTTTCACTGCAACAGATGTAGAATACAGATACGATCCTACACTGAGAACACAAGCATTTCTGCAGTACGAACAAGAATACTCTCTCCCAAATGAAATCTTGCCTCTTGATCAGTATGAATACATCATTTGCACTGACGGTTCTGCTCAGCCTGCCACTGGAAGCAAACATCAATATAGCGCTGCATGTGCTATAGCGAAAGGACGTATGTGGGATGGTAAGTTCCATCCCAGCAATACAACCACACAATCTCTAGGAGATTGCACAGCAGAGCTGGCAGAACTAAAAGCCCTGATACTGGCACTACAAAACATGGATCGGGAATTCATCACACACTGATTGTGTGCTATTCATTTTACTGTGTACAGTCTTAAAATGAATATCTTCATTACCGGGGCCAGAATGGGTTTAGAGATTCCAAGGGTTGCACGATAAAACACAAATTGTTATGGGAACAAGTAGCAAAGCTGAAAGAACGCCTGCCACGGGCTCAAGTTATTCACACCTTGAGTCATCAACGTGTTGGCCTGCACGTTGAAGGGAATTCACTGGCTGATGAAGCCGCCAAGGCGACAGTGCGAACTGCTGCCGTTGCTGCAATCACTCCTTCTCACACGAGAAAAGACGGAGATATAATGGTAGCTGTCAACGCCTCAAGGAATGGCTCTGCCGTACCGAAAGGCTTTCCACTCAAGTACTCCTACATGTGAGATGCGCAAATCATTCCGTATGCTCAAATTCCAGGAGTGGGGGATTGAGTAACACCAAACAAAGATCGCAGATTAGGTTTAACTCTAGCTGCACACGAGTGTCTGGGCTCAGCACACGCAGGATTCACTGCAACAATTTCATTATTGAAGCAGCGTTACTGGTGGTTGGGGTTGACAAAACAAACGTCCTGAAGTGTGCCATCTGCCAGCAGATGAAAGGTTCCTCCATTACAAGGCCACCACAAACAGCACTACTGAATTCAGACCGACCACTCGCATGTGTCTATTTGGACCACTGCGGCCCCTTAAATTCAGACGGGGCTACAAGTACATCTTGGTGGCTGTGGATTCATGCTCTCGATTCCTATGGGTTTGGCCCCAGCTCTCGGCTCATGCCTGAACTGTTATAAAGGATTTGCGAGTCTTCTTCAGGACTTACGCAATTGGCATGTTACATTCCGACTGTGGCCCTGTGTTTAGCTCCTGGGCTTACAAGGAAGCCATGGAAAATATGGGCGTGGCCTTGCGGTACTCCCCCCCCTACCATCCTCAGGGAAATTCAGTGGTGGAGAGGAAAAACCGGGACCTAAAGCAGTCCTTATCAGCAAGGGTATTAGGTGCGGGTAGTATTTGGGTCAATCACCTATATATGGGGTCCAGAGGGCACAGAACAATATGCCAAGAAAATCCTTGGGAGGCCGTACCCCTTATGAAATCCTGTTTGGGACAAGAATGTGGATACTTGATCTCGATTGTGCCAGTACAGTGGGGGATGCAAAACAATTGGAATTGAATGAACTCAATGAATTCCGGGCGTTACAAAGCAACATCCAAGTAAAACGGACTGCCACTGGGGAAGTGAAACCAGTTCCGGCAAGACCTGCCTGGGTCCCGCAGATTGGGGACGTGGTCAAAGAAAATATCGTGGACAAAAGGGAGTTTGGGCCATCATACAGAGCACCTGTACCTGTCCTGGCAGTTGTGGGAACACAAATAGTACTTCTTCCGCCTCTTGCCGGTAAAAAAGAAAAAAGATTTGTCTCAATTGATCTGATCAAACCGCACCATGTGGCCGATTCTCAAAAGTAGGCCGCGTGGGGTCCTGAGTAGCCACAGATCTCATCTAGCTACTATACAAGAGGTTCAGATGGAAAGACTAATAACCTTTCAAGACTCCACTGCGCAAAGTGAAGGAGTATTAAATAACGGAGTACAAATCACACCAGTGATATTGAACAACATCCAGATATAACCATAATGCAGATTGCAATTCAGCCCAACAATGACGTTTATATTAATGTGCCTTCTCAAGACACATCTGCCAGTTCTACAAAACCTGCGGAGCTACCAAAGATAGATCGAACTGCGTCTGGCTACTTCATCAACTTCAATGACTTTTCTTGAGATCCAAGTGAACCTGAACGAAGCCACCCATTTCAAAGAAAGAACAATTTCGACAATTCTATCTTTTGCTCAAAAAGACTTACTTAGTGTAACCTTGGTTGCATCTTTGGTTTGCAATAGGGATCCTATATCTGTTAATTTGGATTGGAACAGTAACTGTTTTTTTCCTGCTGTTGAACGGACATTATCTCCCACAACGCTCTGCCATACAACATGTGAACTTGGTCCTGAAACCACATACGTCATCACACCGTGAACAAAGAGACTTGTCCTTAGTGAACATTACAGCAATTCCAGTACCGGATGGTATAGTTTGGGATAAGGTTTCATATGATGTATTTGGTCCTAATGAACATTTGAAAATTTCACGTGTTAAATATTTCTTTGAATGCTTTCATTACCCCGGGTACACTCTCTGATGATTGGGACATTGAAACTGTAAATACTATGCTTTCAGATTTAGAACAGTCTGACGCATTTTCTTACAGGGAATTGTATGAGGATACAACTGATTATGGCACCATGTATTGTTACCGGCATTATGGTCATCGTTTTTTGCATTGAGCAAGTGTACCACGCACTGTTAACACTTACCATCAATAGGAACATTGCCCAACACCACAGAAAGGTAGTTCTGCCACATTCACACAGAAATTCGAATACTTTTCAGGGTTGAAAACATCAGACCCAGCGTAGTATTATTACAAACTTGCACATGCTAATTCAACAAAGAAAATTATGCTGACAAATACCAAGCTGATATATTCAGCACCTTTTATCTCCCAACTGTCTATACAGGGTTTCGACTATTGGAGAGACACCATAGACACCAAATCGATCTGGGGGACAAGAGAGTGGCAGATTCAGGGAACTGGGGCTTTATTTAGAGCTTGCCTCATACTGTTACAGATTATTTTCCTGAACAGAACAGTGCAACAGACTACCTGTTACGGGTTTGCTAAAATCAAAGACCTAAAAACACCACGCATCTCCTCACCCACACCTATTGAAGGTATATCAAATGATACACTAACAAGTGAGGAGACACTGGGGACAATCATGCAGACTACAACATACAATTCATCATCTCCCAATTGGAAGTGTGGTTGGTTTCGCATATCAACGCAAATATGTGTAATTCAAGATTCAAGGGTACCACAGAAGGGTTTAGTATCCATAGGCCCGACCCACGCTATGTACACACAGACAACCCAGGGGTAGTGACTTCTTATAGTGTTGGGAAGTTGTGCCTAGAATGACTAAAAACCTCAACACTATCACAGGTGAAACAACACTTGTCCCTTCTGTCAGACAACATGGATCTTAGGGATTTCTTGTTAGGTCCCAAGAAACCACGAAGAAAACGCTTCTTGTATGCCATCTACAATGAGGTCTGGAAAGTCTCCCAACAGGAAGCTGCTGAGAGACTGCGTGAAATAGATAGAATTAACTTAGAAAAGGCCTTAGCTGTGGTAGATAACGGAATGACTACACTTTCATCTCGTATTTATTCACTGGGCAACATTGTGTCCTCAGCTATCGACATAACGGAACAAGATTTGTCTATTCTACAACATGGGCAATCTCAACTGCGCGCTATCATGCTTTTAAGCTGGACGCTTCAATCATTGTGTTTTGGCCACGTTCCATGGCGATATATTAACAACACTAGTCTGTTTTCGGCTTATAATCTGACCAGCAGACAAGTAACCATGGCACGCAGAGATGCAAAGTACACCATGCTGCTCATTGAAAAACTGAAGAAGTTACCTTTTACTGTAGCAGAATCACCGTCTATGGAATGGTTAATTCACGGCTATATCACACTGCCAATCACGACATTCCAGTTCCAATACTGCCTTAAACACCACTCAGTGGGCAGGCATGAAGTGTTAGGCGAAGGGTAAATACAAGAAACCTGGGAGTTACCGTATAGATAAAGGTGCAGGAATAAGGACAAAGAAGTTTTCTTAAGTGGTTCAGACTGCGAGAAGGCTTTAAGTGGGTGTTTAGTATGCAAGGAAGTGTCGCTTCACAGGGGGGGGTGTAATGCGTCAATAGCAAACTTGTCTTGCTACCTGAAGGGCTCCCCAGCTGCTGTAATTCATCCAGTTTTTGAGTTACTTTGAAATGGGAGTTACTTGATGCTGAATGACCAAGGCTGTTGTGGGATGACGCCAGGCATTGCTTATCTAGTGGCTGTAAACTCCAGGATTATTTGTTGTAAGCAGGTATTGTTTCCCCCAGCTCGCACAGTTAGGGAGGCACCACTGTGGCCTTCACTGAATGTTTCCGGTATAGGGTTTGATTCTCTGAGCAGACTGAAAGCCATGCTGTTTCAGCAAAATGTGGCCTTAACTTCAGCCCGAGAGATCTTTGATCTCCAGGTTGCAAGGTCTTCGGCAGAGATACAGGCTCTGCTCCGTACGAACTTCCCGGTCCATTTCGGAGAAATGGTCCATCATATCTGTAACAAGTCTGATACGAGGGGATAGTACACTTATTTAAGAGCATTGGATCAGGGCTGTTAACCACCTTTCAGACCATCTTTGGGGTAATTCCATCTTTCATACACTCCGTTCTTGGAAGAGTTTTTGGAGGGATTCCTTTGGTCCTGCTTTCAGTGGTGGGCATCCTGGTGTTAATTCTTTTGCCTCGCAATGGATGCCAACATCACTCGAGACATGGAGAGAACACTGCTGGAGTGACGTTGTCGTGAGCGATTGGTGTTCTTCCTGGGTATACCTAGGCTTCGAGTGCTGAGTGAGTATTGGTTCCTGTCTTTCAGACCGGCCTGGGTAGACTGCATCCTGCCTGTATTCTGCTGCCTCTTTTGCAGATTCGGACGCGTGTTAGACCTCTGTCTGACACTTCCATCGGTTGCGCCGCCGGACATAGACATGCTCATGGCACCCTTGTGAGCCCATGTGCACAGTTGTCCACAGCATATTCCAATGTTGATGATGGCATTTCTAGAGCCTCCACAAGATGCTTCAGCTCTTGTTGGAATGGAGATCGGCTCTGCTTCGGATGTGCAGGCATCAGTTTCAGGCACACAGGCATCTAATTCTTCCCTGGCAGCTGCCATGGGAACCAGAGATGACCACCTCTGCTCACTTGATATCATACTGGAAGTACTGGAGGGACTGCCTCCGGCGGATACCATGTTCAGCGATGTTGAGTCTTCAGCGCAGGATTCTTAAACAATCTGGCCTCTCCTGTGCTGGGAACCGTTTGGCAACTTTTTAAACATTTACTAAATTGAAGGTCGAACTGACTTTGTTTTATTTTTTTCTTCTCTGCTCTGTCTGAGCATAGTGGCTTTCAAGGTGCTCAGTAAAGAATGACAATATATACAAATATATAGAGGACCTTTTATTAACGCTTTTTTAGGGAAGAATGCCTTTTATATGGACTTTGCTTTTATGGAAATTTTTAGGCTTTTAAAAAGTGCTTTTAGTACATTTTATTATAAATGATTTTTATGCCTTTTATAGCGTTGGCTTTATCATTACCTAGCTGACCTTTTGATGAGGAGTGGGTGTCATGTAGTTTAGGATAGTCCTGTCATGTACATACCGATTACATACATTTGCCCCATCCACACGACAATAATGGTTCTACACAGGTGACCTTTTACCTAGTAGCTTGCTCCTGTCTCTTCGACACCAGGCTCTCGGTACCCTATCATAATCACTGTACTTGACGTACATAAACATGTCCCCAGGCATGGCAGAATTATTCTGTATAAGGGTTACTACTTTTTTTTCATCCTTGGCCAACAGCCAGCTGTGCATGATCACTTTTGTTTAGAAAAGGATTAGAGAATGTTTTCAAAGCATCCATGATTATTTTGAAAACATATCGATTCTAGAAGAAACCCTGGAGTGACCACTTTAGTATAAAAGACCCTCACTCCCCCCTACAAGTCAGAGGAGAATTCCTTCCAGGCTGGACCGAAGTTCTGCATGCTGATCCTTTGACAAGCAGCGATCTGACATCCCTCTCGGGGTGTCATCCTCGGAGCAGAGACGAGGTTCTATCAGGTGAAGGGTTGGTAATTCCCTGGGGGATTCTTGGCTACATTTTAGCACACACATATATGCACAGATACATGCTTCATCTACATATCTAGGCTAGGTACATTTAGGCAAAGTAGGTAGGCAGCGCATTGTAGGAGTATGCCAATGCTATTGTTTTATATAATCGGCTTATGTTATTCTTTTTAGCACTATGGTAGAAATGTATCTACTGTTTCCGATATTAGTGCTTGCGATTACTTTTGTCTGCTCCTGTCTTCTGATTGTCGCAGCAAATATGTTCTACACGAGACTGACTCTTGACCAATAAATAATTATTGAAAGCGTCCCAATCGTCATTCTGTGTGCATTCTGAGGAACAAGTAAGCACGAGTGACTGAGCGAAAGATACTGTACTGTTTTCCATGATACCTGAGGAATCAGGGTTGTCATGTTCAGTGGTTGCTAGAAACTACCTACACCGCTGTAGAATACAGGGGAGTGGTAGTGGCACTGTAGAGCTAGCTGGTCTAACGGCTGACATATCCTGTGGGGGGTGTTCAGAGTCTGTCTATACACCAAGCCCCCAGTTTAGGACATCCAAAACGCGCAGGTCCTGGGAGGTCCTAGGAACTACACGACAGCGTGGCCTTGTAAATATGGGCCTGCACACTGCGCCTCCTGAGTGTCACAAAAGTGATGCTTCGGCGGTGTAAAAGTGCCACAGGGGCATTGTAAATATGCCCCTTACTCTTTAAAACACAGGAGGAGCAGATATTAAAGTTTGGTTGTGGCTTTAAGACAGTGTATGTATTTATAATTTGTCAAGCAAGACCCCTATCGACTAGAGTGACTTTATCTTCCAGTACAGATTAAACAGTAGTGCAGCAAGTAGTTTAAGGCTTTTTTAAAGCTTGTGGTTGCTATCGGCTGTAACCATATACTGTCTGCGTGAAGAACACTTATGGATTCTTCCAAGACGCATCGGTAGGGAGACTCCTTACAAGACGAGCTGATCTTGTGGGAAGTGAGATGGTCGAAGTATCTAGTTAAGTGGATTGGAGCCTGTGGCGCATTTTTAGAAAGGAGCATCTGCTCGCTAGGCCTTGTTTGGCCAGGTCGAATTCAAGACAAACTAGGGCTTGAGATGTGTACTTGGGGAGTCTGAATATAAACCTGCACACCTGAGGTTTTTGGAGGTCCAATGATGTAGCTTGTTTGCCCCTCATAATTTTACTTACGTATGTGATAGAGGGAGATAATGTCGCACTCATAACCTTTAGGAGCGGACTAAGTGTAGGTCCCCACAATGATTTTATTAATATGTGGAATGCTGTTTTCAGTGCCACTTCTTTATATTTCATTAATTGGCTCTGCCCATTGTAAGTGCCTCTGCTGTCAATAATGTCTCCTAAACATTTGTATTTTGTTACAGTAGTCAGTATCTCGCCGTTAATGAGCCATAAGCCTGGGATGTTGATTTTCCTTCCTATATTAAGGGTTTTGGTTTTGCCGAGATTAATCACCAATTTTTATTTAGTACTAAAGGCATGCAATGTATCAAGTAGCATCTGAAGGCCCACTGGTGTCTTACTGAGTAATAAAAATTGTCAACATAAAGTAAATTTGAAATTGACCGAACACCCAATTTTGGGGCATGTGCATTAACCTTTTTGAGTTGGATTGACAAGTCTGAGATGTAAAGATTGAACAGCAGGGGGGCAAGAATGCACCCCTTCTTTAGACTGAAGTCGATGTAGACTTTTTGAGACAGGTGCCATCACCTAGTTTTACGTGAAGCCAGGTGTTTGGGTACAGAAGTTGGATGGCTCTGAGTAATGTAAGTGAAATACCAAAGTGTCGTCTATAACAAATATCTGAACGCACCGTCAAAGGCGGTCTTAGAATCAAGGATGTATGCAAGTATGGTTGATTTGGATGAGAAGGTTCTTTCCATACAGTTTGCAAAGGGAAGTAGGTTGGAAAGGGTGTCACACCCTGGTTGGAACCCTGTTTGATTCAATGGAATGATTTTTGACTTCGTAGGCCAGTCGACCAGGTTCTGGAGAAGCAGTCTTGCATACTATTTAGCCTCGTTGTCGAAAAGGGCTATGAAACTATAGTTTGCAAGGTGGTTGTTGGCACCTGCTTTAAAAATTGAATGTATGATGTAGCCTCTCCAAGAAGCAGGAATGACTCCTATGTGTAAAATTGTGTTGTGCAAGTTAGTCAGTTCCTTAGACCAGAACTGGGGGGTCAGCCTTGAAGAGAGCCTGCGGAGGCCATTCAGGCCGGGGGCACCTCTGATGTGAGCTTTCTTGATCACCTTTACTAGATGTTGCTCATGGAGAGCTCCCGGGTGAGCTGCTGCAGGGGCATCCAAGGTGTTCCCTTTTGGTTCAGGGTTTTTCCACTGTCCCTGATGCCTGGGATCCTACTTGAGGCAGCGAATAGTGCTCCCGCAAATAGGTGATCCAGGCAGCTTCACTAATGTTGGAGTTAAACTCTTTGGTTGGTTGTTTGTCAATGTTGTGTATCATATAGAATGTTGCACCAGTACTAACTTCCTGGACGGCCATGCTTCCTTTTTGTAATTTTTCCTCATGGAGGGTACCTTGGACAGCTGTACCATATTAAGAGAATTTTTCTTTAGTAGGCTAAATTCCTTATTTATTTTCTTCTTCATTTCCTTAAGGTGTTTGCTCATCCAGGTGGGTTTGTGGCCAGCAACCCTAGACATCTTAACTGAGCTGGGATATGTTGCCAATAGTGTCTTGACAAACTGTTGCCATAGTAACATCCAGTCACTCTCTGTCCGCTTACTTTCCCCCAGCAGTTTGCCATTACAACTGGGGAGATGCAGGTATTCCATGTCAGCCTCCGTAGGTCATCTGTGTGAGCATCTTCCATTATTTTCTTCCATTATTAAATTAATTGAAGGTCTTTATGATTTTCTGGACTTACATTTTTTGGGACAAATGGCCACTCTGCATTCGATGTTGGATGCTGCGCTGACAATGTGTTTGAAAAGAGGGAGACTCACAATTGTGTAGTCGATGATTGACCAGCTGGAGGCTGGTCGTTCTCAAAATGTCCGTATAGCACTCTTGAACCAAGTGGCATACATGTTATGGACAGTTTTTCTCCCATAATATCCCTCTGCTTTCAGTTCAGAATTGTCTGCCGGGGAACCTTCCACACTGATCATAATTCCTCAGGACAAGGAGGTTTAAGTTGAAATCTCCAGTGATTAACATATGAGTATTGGGATGTGGTTGGTCCTCCAGTTTGGCAACAAGTGCTCTCTCTTCTCCTTTGCCTGGGTGTAGATATACATTCACGATTACCAGAGAATTTGCCTGTGAGTGCTTCTAATTTTACTGCCTGTATCCACTTTTCAGTAATATCGACAGATTCGAAGGTTATGTTGATTTTCACACACATATAAATAAATAAGCCTCCTCTCGGCTGCCCCTTTGGGTTGAGTCTGGCCGTGGGGCAATAGTATTCATGTATATAATTAGTTTAATTCGGATCCATAGATCCATAAAACATACATACAAGTTAAAACTCATCACAGTCAATGCTTTACAGAGAAAAACTTGAGTAAACAATAAAATACACAATCCAGCAACACAGTCCAATCAATAAACAGCTTGGTGGATCATAAAATCAGCAGAAATGGCAAAAAATACACATCAGCAGAACAGCCAATAACAGCCCTAAAACATTGTAAATTCCAACCTTAACTTTACATTCAAGGGGGGTAAGACAGAGGGTATCTGTCACTTTGAAAACATCATGGAACAACAATAATATTGCACATAGATAATAAAGTGCTATTAAGTGGTAACAATAAAGTGCAAAGTGCAGATGAGAGCCACAACTAGATATCTAACGCATTAGGTAGCTGACTGGGATTAGAATCTAACCTTTTCGTATGTATGATCCAAGCAAAAAATAAATATTTAGCAGCACTAATAAAAATCATTTCATTCGTATCAGTCCTCAGGATCCTCAGTGCAATTTCATACTGTCTGATACCTAAAAGAAGACAAACCGATTTAATCCACTTCTTGAGAGGTATTTTGTAAGCATTGCAAAAGAAGAGGAAATGATGCAAGGATTCAGACTCCTGATGACACGACGGACATAAAGTGCTCGTGCAATAATTATCACCACAGCATACACAAAAACTGTTAATTTGTAAAATTCCATGTCTAAACTTTACCTACAGGTGTTTAGCCAACGGACATAGAATCTTATCAAGAAAGAGTTCAAAAGATGGCATAGATTTGAAATTTAAAAAACTAGTCATCAACCTGCCCAGCTTACAGTTATGTAATTTCTCATCCCATAAGACAGGCTTAGCTTTCTCTTTAATCACTAACTTAGACACAAGTGTAGCATCATCAGGAGATTCCCATTGAGCAGCAACGTCTAGCCTGAATAACAATTCCTTGACATACACTAACCAAGGAATTTTCCTGTAGCTATTGGAACACATCATTTCTGTGAGGAATAGCCTATAAGGTGCTAATTCCTCATTAGACCACAGTCAGTGCCAATACGATAGTGGTCTGAGTTTATAAACTAAGAAAATTGGGTACACACCTATATCAAGTAATTAAGGCAAGTGAGGGGCACTCTGTGGGAGCTTTAAAAGAGGCCTAACAAATGTGGTTTCTGCCACTATGAATCCCATGTCCTTTGTGTAGCCCCAAAGCTCTGAACCATGAGGATAGACCCTTTAGTTATAACATTATAAATTTCCATTGCAGGAGCGAAAGACCTCAACCTAGTGTTCTTTACCAGTTTCAGGATAGCCCTAAATTCCTGCTGGAGCTTTAATGCACTCTTACTAATCTGCAGGGACCATGATAATTTATCAGTCAATCTGACACCTAAATAATCACAAACTTGGACTTGCTCGAGTACTTCATTCTGTGGCCTTATGCAGCATTTCACAGATCTGTAAGGACTGAAAGCCATGAATTTGGTCTTCTTAGCGTTCAATTTCAACTCCCTGTCAGTGCAATTTTTTTTAAAACGCTCCACCAAAGCTTGTAAACCAACTGGAGTTTTAGAAATAAAAAGCGTGTAATCTGCAAACAACAGTGTTGGAATTTTAAAAGTCCCTACTTTTGGTGCATCATTACCAGGAAAATCCAGATATTGCACTAATCATATTAATATATAATGTAAAAAGTTGTGGGGCCAACACATAGCCCTGGCTGGACACCCCTCTCAATCCTAAACAATTGGACAACTCACGCCTTTTCCCAAACCTAATATGAGCATAATTAATTTCATGTAATCTAATCAAAGGTGATAGTATATTGTCTGGAACCCCCATGTTTTCTAAAACCTCCCAAAGTTTCTGGCGCAAAATTTAACTGAAAGCAGATTTTAAGTCCACAAATGCCACACATAAATGGCCATACCCTAGAATCACTGTTTTCCAGTATATGGTAGATTTGATCCATTGTGCTAATCTTCTTCCGGAAGCCTGCCTGGAGGTCAGATAAAATATTATTCTCTGTAACCCAATCTGTGAGTCTCCCCAAAAGGTGACGGCAGAAGAGCTTTTGTAGCCCATCAACTAGACAAAAGGGCTTATAATTATGTGGAGCATCTCGCTACCCTTCTTGTAGATGGGAACAATCTCTGCATAGTGCCAAGAATTAGGGAGAGGACCACCCCTCAGAATTAAATTCATAAGCCAGTTGAAGTAGGGGCCCCTTATTGTGGGTTCAGCAGTGAACACGTCATCATATTATTCAAGAAACCTTGGAATGGGCACCAAGGTCACTTTCCAGGTCTCCTGGAGTACAATCACTTGAAAATGTTGCCAGTAGGTGGTCATTTACTTAAGACCTTAGTCATCTCACATTCCAGGAACAGATGTTCAAAAAAGCTAAAGTGTCAGATGTAGCGGAGGGAACAGGGAGTATAGTAGTTTCTTTGCCAGGGACAATTCATGCTTTTGGTTCTGTGGACAAGGCTGTGGGGATCTAGGCCCAGACTGTACTGTGAGACACATGTTTTCTGTTTGGGCTTCTCCATGTGACTATTGAATGTGGATTCCCGTTTGCAACTTGCTGTTTTAAGGAGTCCCTACAGGTTATTTCCTTCCCTGTGGGATTTTTAAAAAAAACGAACATGGACCCTCATACCTTTTTTCTCTAAATATTCTCGGTGGAGTAATTAGGTTTAAAGTCTCCTCATCAGTGGCTTCTGCTTGACCTTGCACCATTTTTTACAGTTTGGTGTAATATAGTTATTTTGCAGTGAGGCCGACCTGCTACTTAGACTCCACCTAGTGTCACTCTTACGCTCTAGCATGGAAGAGAGCATTGAATGCTTAGTGTACCGAAGCTGCAGTAGTGACGTTGTTGATGGATAGGCATAGAAACTTGTGATCTTTATGCCATATTGCGTTAATGTGTCTTCGATATCAAGAATGACCTTGGCAGGTTTGGGTGAGAAGAATGTGACTAGAGTCGGTTTGGCTTGTTGGTCACCTCTGGGGTTTAGAAGTTCTATGGAGACGAGATCTGCAGACTCCAGGGTTATTAAGCTGTGGAAGGATTTTAGGAAATATACTGAATTGCTGCAATTTAAGATGTTGTGTCTCCCTTTTAACTAGTAATTGCTGGATTGTGTATAGTACTTTTATGGTCAACTTTTATGTTTACCGAATAAAGTTTTTTTGCATTTGAATTTGAACTAGTAATGCAGGAGCAAACACTATTTTTAATGAGGTGGACTCAGAAGGGGTCCTTATGTATTCAATTCTTGTATGAGAGTGGGTCGATCCATTTACAGGTCGGGTTGCCGAGGCCTTCTTTGGTGCAATAGGATTGTGGTTTGAGATAGGCTGTTGCCCTGCACTTCTGTCGTACGTTGGTTTTATAGGCTGACTGCCTCCTGTGTCTTGGGGGGCATCAATCTGGGTAACCCTAGCCTTAGCTGTTATTGTAGTTTTCGTGGAAGATGTACTGACAGTGATTCTTCTAACATTTGATTCATGTTCCTGTTTTTGACACGTAGAGTTATGCTATTCATTATCCAAGCTAGCTCTATTGGTTCCAACCTGAGTTTCATTTGCAGTTGCGCAATGTCAGACAAATCAACAGTTGGATGTGTCAGTGCCATACTTGCTTCTAGCAGAGTTTTCCCATCACAGAAATTTCCATCTGGTTGACCTTTCCCGCCACAAAATTTACAATCTGAAAAGGGATATGAATCCTTTGATACCCACATTTTTAAATCTTGGTTTTCTGCCTGAGTGTTAGTTTCCTTTTTTGCGTTACCCTTATTTTTTTTTTGTTGAAAATTGCAAACTTTTTCTAAGACTCTTTCCTATGTCACAGGGTGTTGTGTAGGGTTGCAGGGTTGATTATCCAGTTATGCGAAAGAAGAACATCCAGGCAAATAACATATGTATGTAGTTTATTGAAACAACATACAGAATATACAAGGAGCCCACATATACGTGGCGCACACCTCCAGTAGGCAGCAGCAACTGACCTAACTGTAGACACAGCCTTACAACTTAACAAGCCCACATTTCAAAAGAATACACACACTTGCACGTGTATTCAATTCAAATAAACACATTCTACCAGTTAAGAGAACCACCGCTCTCGAGCACCGTCACGGACACAGTGGAGCACAAGAGTGGCTAACAAGAAAACGTACCTTAAAGGTACAGTACAAAACCTTCCCCTTTCCAACAAAAAAACTAAAACATATACATTATTAATTCAAATAAAAATCTCTATGCCTGCATTGCAAAGTACTCTTTGCTGTGGAACAGAACCTGTGGCAGAAAGATTAAGATCTGTTTAAAAAATAAAAGGACAACAAACATCTTCACCGGTGGAATCCGCACGGACCAAAGCATTCTTGTCAAAACCATTGGGGCCTCCGACTTTCCGCTGAAGATAGTCTCTTACTTGTAGATACTTAAAAAACTCCTTATTGCTAATACCAAACTTTAACTTTAGCTCGTCAAATGAAACAAGGCCGGATGGGGAAAAGAAAATTCCCAATTTCTCCATGCCTGCTGTGTGCCATACTTGCATATAGTAGTCGCTGAAGATTCCGGGTAGGTTTGGGTTGTTCACAATTGGGGTATAAATATTCCATCTCCCCAAGCCCAGTAGTTTTCGTACGGCAACCCAAGCCTTCCACGCACCCGCAAAACACTTAAACCGTACTTTTTTATAGTAGCTATACTCGACTTGCCTCAGCAGACACCCCCATGCCTCTTTCCCTAGCAGTAATTCGTATGTAGAAGGTATAGAATTTGGGGTAATCATTTGCTGAAACAGTTTTAATGTCGGCCAATTTACAAGTACAGTTTTTTAAAACCTGTTTTATGCTTTATTATACACCTGCGAGAATTGTAAAGTGGAGCTTGGGGCAGGGAACCAAGTGCCCAAGCTGTTCCACTTCGTGTGCTGACATTGTTCATATGTTTGCAACTTGTCCATCTTTAAATTCTGTCAAGAACGAAATTCAAAACTTTCTTCTTAGTAAATTAGATATAAAACCTTCATTGAGTCCAAAACGAATCCTACTATGGGTTCTTGACGAGAAATCGGCCCCTGATATGGATGACTTCCTCGCTATTGCAATGACAGTTTTTAGACTTTTAATTGCCACAGCGTGGCTTGACCCGCAGCCCCCTCAATTCCAACACTGGCATGCCCACCTACTAGCCATTTCCAACCTGGAGAAGGTGATTTATTGCAGAAAAGGCGTTAAAGCAAGGAAAAAAGGCCAATTAATATGGGCACCGCTATCTAGATTGGCTAATAAATGGTGTCTGCAAAGACAGAATGGCTTTCTGAGATTTAATCTATTTTTAATGTCGTCTCTTCTTATATCTGCATTTTGCACTTTAAACAATGGTCCGATGTGTACAGCTGTGTCTTATCTCGATTCATTTATCGACAAAAAATCTCTTTGTGGTATATGACGCCCATTGCCGAAGATTTTCAGGCCTGCACCTTAAATTCTGTATTATTAGCTTGATGATTATTTGGTACTGCCTGAAAAAGTCCTAAAGCAATAGAGGGGGTGGGGGTGGGGGGACTAGAATAGCTAATATGGCCATATGTATCCTGATTCGTGAAACTGAGAGTATATGCATGGCAGGAAGACTCGCTAAAATTTATGCCCCTTTTAGCCCCGTTTTATCCTCTTCCTGCACTTTGCACTTCAAAGTAGAGTCTGATGTTTACACTTGTGTATTTCATCACTGATGGCTTTTAGCTCTATCCCAGTATCCCGTTTGTACAGTAATTATGTATTGCTTCTCTGATATTATTATTCCCTGATCATGAGGGTGTATTGGTTTTCTGTAAATGGTGGAAAAATGTTTAATAAAGACTATTTAAAAAAATAATATCTGTGTCTTTGAGATATTCTAGAGAGCTCTTAAGATCTCTGTATAAAGTAATTTTGGAAAGCTATTTACAGTACAAAGTGATTTGTAATATTTTAACAGATTATTTTTTACAGATGGACCAAATAATCCACAAATGTCTTGAGCTAATGCATTGAGTTTATTTTCTCAATTATATTTCAAATGATCCAACAGATTTCCATACCAATAAACTTTTCCTGAATTTCTCATGCCCACAATAAGAAACTTTTCTTTCTTCAGAATCCTGCTGTTGCTTGTAAGAAGTGAAACCCACACATTTTCCATAGTGTTTCTAAAATCTTATAAAAATGGGTTTTTGAAAGGAACACTGTAGGAGGCTGACTTAGTATATGGTGCACACTCATTCAAGTGGTGCACCTTGCACTAATCCAGGTAATGCTTATGGTCATTTTAGTGGTCTTTGATAACCAGAGAAAGCTCTCAAAGTGGTAGCTGTGGATAGTAGCCTTCAGGGTTATCTTGAAGGAGTGTTAAGCAGCTTCTTTTACCAGTTTAATCTTATGGTGTAAGTTAAATGAAAAAGAACCACACAGTGTTTATATAAAAATACTTCTATTCATTACACAACACTCACTAACACATTGGCATATTCTACCTGGAGATATCAACACAATACATCAAAATACTTCAAATGCAATCAGTTAAGTAAACACTAAATACAGTGGTCTCCAGGGGGAGACCAAACCATTTACTAAAAAAGAGGGATGCGAACTACAACGGAGAACGGGACTTGGACCAGAAGACCCAGAGGAGCTGAGGACACAAGGAACCACCCAAGATAAGTACCCAGGTGCCCCACGGAGGCTGTGTGCAGAGTGGAAACACAGCCATGTGTCCAATGGAAGTCAATGGAGAAGTCGAGGTTGCAGTTTTTAAGAAAAAGGACCCTTCCCAAAGGACCCTGAAGAATTCCCTTGGAGAACAGAAGATTGGAGAGTCTTCCCTGCTGTTGGACTTGTGCCCTAGGGGTCATACCAATTGGTCAGGGAGGCCTATCATTTTTAGATGGGTTTTTAATTCTACTTCAGCCCAGGCTGACGTTTTTAGATCATTGCCCAGGGGGCAATCTACAGGCAGTTTGGGGAATACTGCAACCCTCTTGGAGGCAGTTACCCCTCCCCAGCTGAGATTGACTAGGGCTATGGGGTGATCTGTTCTGACACAGTCAGCATTGGTCACCTGGTAAATTTGACTAGATAGGAGCCGTAAGAGGGACACAAGCCTCCCCGTCACCATGGTGACACTGGCCTCTGTGTCCCTACAGGCTACAGCTTCTTGACCATTTATTAGAGGCTCCTGTCTGTACTGGCCCAAGATAGTGGGGCTTACAGTAAAGGTGGCAAGGCCCATGCCACCTTCACAGACTAAGGTAGACTGTGTGGGGATCTGGCTAGGCTAGAAGTCACTTCAGTACCCCAGGTGAACCCAACTAGGTTCTTGGGGGCACTACTAATACTGGCACTACTGCTAAGGGCACTAGGGGGTGTAGTAGTAGTAGTAGCAGTGGAAGGGGGGTTCTAGCCTTAGGTAAATTGGAATCTTTTGCCTTATGGCCTTTCTCTTTGCAGAGATAGCACCAAGGGTTCTTGCCAGGGGAAGAAGGGGATTGGGACCCACCCCCAGAGGAAGACTTTTGGGGACATTCAGAGGACTTTTTCTTCTCTTTAGATCTTTTCCCCACCTTTCTCTTGGACCTTGGAATAATCTTTCTTCTGGTCACCACCACCATGAGACTTAGGGGCATATTCACAAGGAGCTATCGCCGAATTAACGGCACTTTATCGCAGCCAAAGTCGTGATAAATTTACCACCCCATTCACAAGCCGGTGTTAACAGCCCACAGCACCAGTTTACCTGCGATAGCAGCCTCAAAAAACATCGCCACAGAGGACCCCCGCAAATATCGCTAATGAGATGCATGGTAGGCGTTCCCATGCCAAAAGCCGCTACAACATCACAACTCAACATTCACAACGACCAGCCACATCGGCGATAAAAACACAAAACAGGCGATAAGGCGCGTTAGCACCAGGAACTTTACACCTGCTCTGACCTGGTGTAAAGTCGGACGGCAGCCAGCACCACAAAAGGGAGCACAGCCCAGGGCCACATCTGAAGGGTAACAGATGCCATGGAGCCACTCATCATGCGGCCCGGACACCCAAGAGGGCCACAACACCCACCGCCACCACCCCAGGACTCCAACCCACACCTGGAACACCCCCCCTCCCCGGACCACCACAGACGCAGCGCAGACAAAGAAAGCGGAACCCCAGGAAACGTACCAGCCTCACAGACCCAACATCTGACAATGTCAACGTCCACTACAGGCTGAAAGGGACAACCATCCTACGCATCCTGACCATCATCGCCTAACAGGCCTACGGCACCAACACAGCGGACAACCAACATCCCACCCCACACAAAGCTGCTGGCTTGGCTGCACCTGTTGGCCCCTGGTACCCCCCAAACAACACCCGCCAGAGTCAGAGGAGTCACACAGCCAGCCACATCCAAGTCCCCCACACCTGTCCTGGACATCACCATCACCCTGGTACCCCAGTCCCCATACGTACAACACAATGCGCAGGATCCGCTGGAGACCAAGAAAAGGACCATACGCCATAGCAGGATGCACGCACGTGCTGGGGGCAATCCACAGCACACATGTACTACCCCCTGGTGACACAGCACACAATCACCTCAACAGGAAGCACACGTCTCACATCAATGTGCAGGCAACAACAGAACACCGTGGAACCTACAACAATGTCGCCTTCAAATACACAGCCAGTGTGCATGATACCTTCATCCTCCGACAGTCCATCATCAACCAGCGTACCCAGGATGCCAACAAGGGAAATGCACAGCCCCTTGGCAATATCCAAATGAACACCCCACACACCTCAACTCCACAACCATGCAACTCACAACTCTGGCAATGCACACGTCACAAAATCACATACAACAGGTACAACAACATGCCCACCCACCAAACACGACAGAACAACTTACAATGTTCACATGGGCAAGCCCTGAACATGAGCCAGCAACGGCATGGCACCACAGCCACATAACAGCTGAATGTGGGGAGAGGTGGCAACCAGGCCTGTGTGAAGGATGCAGTAGAACCATGATTGGGAAAGTACACAATGCCAAGAGTGGCGGAGATGTGCTGGACACACCGCAGTATGCAGAACACACCCCTATCCATGGCGACATACACCGCTGGTGTATGGAGTGTAGTGGACAGTGGACGCCACCATGTCACCCCAGCCAGTGGGGGACCTTGCGGAAATGTTGCGTGTTACGCCCCCCCTAAGCGTCACCAAAGTGGGATGGCCCGGCGTACGCCACGCCAGCGTAAGGGTGTGAATAAAAAGCACGTAGGCCTGGGCGTGGTCCTCTTCCGGAAAGACCCACGTCTCTGCCAGGGCGGCGCCTCCCACCCCGCCACGAGGCCGACGCCGTCCTCGTGAGTGGAGTTGCCTGCGATGCTGTGCGCCTGCCGGACCCCGGCACGCTGGACCACGAACCCGTCAGGCCCACCCCTGCGCAGCCAGGCCACACTGATCACCTGCCGACACCGGCGTGTGTCAAGGAGGGCCCACAACGTGCCGGTGCAAGCTCCAAGCCCGAGGCCCGCGACCTTGGCAGCCACCTCTGACCATCACGGCCTCCATGACACAGGCCTGCTTTATTCCCTTTTCGTTGACGTACTCCACTGCCGCCTTTGGCCTACTCTTCGGACCAGTAGGTCCCATATGTGAAACTGTGTCCTGAGTCATGAATGGAACTGACCCCAAATCCGGGCCAGCGGCCACAGCACCAGACCCCCCCCGATCAGTGAGGCATAGTTCCATATGGGCATCTTGTGACACGTGGTGCCACTAACCCTGTTCAACGCCAGCCGGCTACACGTGGTGCCACTAACCCTGTTCAACGCCAGCCGGCTACACGTGGTGCCACTAACCCTGTTCAACGCCAGCCGGCTACACGTGGTGCCACTGAACCTGAACAATACAGGCCGGTGGGGCCATCCAACCTATGCCGGCGACACTAGGTGAATGGGCCGTGCTGACCGCTGCCTCAGGCCTACACCACGGTCAGGTAAGTCAGACATTTGGAACTGAGTCTTGATTACACCATGGCAGTGAACATCATTGAAGGCAGAGAACAATTCACTATACTCCCTTCGATGTGGTGCCAACAAGTCTGTGCATGGCATCACAACCACACGTGTCTGTGGGCCTACGAGGACCACTGCCCTCGGCCTAAGCTGCGCACGAGTGGGATCACAGATTTGGAACTGAACATCGGTAATTCAAAAGGCAGAATACATATCATCGCAGGCACGGAGAGGCGTAAGGATGACGCATTTCAGTCCAGAGGGAACAGGATCATCGTTACGGAGGTGATTGAACACTACCGACAACTGCCACTGTGTCACTAACTCTGTGCCTCGCGAGCCAACGACACGTGGCTGTGGGCCACTGCTGACCGCTGCCTCCGGCCTACACTGCGGTCCAGTAGGTCACAGAGTCTTGATTTGGCAATGTTGGAGTTCACATCTGTGTACCGGCATCATCGCAGACTGCATCCCCTCACAGCACCTGTGCCACTAGGTGTGTTCCCCGACATTCATGGACACTCACTGGTCGTACATTGGTGGCGTCTGAGTCTATGGACTAGGGGCTAGTTTTCATCCTCATGTAGCTGATCCCGAATTGTTGGTGAAAACGAGGGTTGCGCTTTCCAATCCTCCATTTGCTGCTTCCAGATAACATCAGAGCTTCCGCATCATGCCCTGGAGGACAGCTTCCACTGTCCCCCGCAACCCTCTGCAACATACACCTTGGACATTGATGGGGACCCGCTCAGGTCGCATGGCCCATCTGACTGCACTGCAAGTCACCGTCCCGTGGCTGGGTGCCTGTGCCGGCCCGCAGTGCATCCGGGGCCACTAACTCTGTGCTGGTCAGGCCTGGGACCCCTACTTCTGAGACATTGAATGGCCTCTGTAGCGATGGTCTTGGGGTCGTCAACGCCATGTGTCTGTGGCCCTGCGCTGTCCGCATCCTCCGGCCTCAACTGCGGGCCACCAGGGTCCACACATAGCATTGAGTCTTGACCGGCCCGGACGTCGCATCACTGCAGGAGGCACACGCCACCACCGCAAGGACCACCTCCAACCGCCATCTGCCAGAGTCGAAAGGGTGGTCCTGACAGACCTACGGAGTTGCTCAGACCTGTCGTGGATGCCATCATCGGCCTGATACCCTGCTCAGCACTCCAGGTGCCAGTGACTCAGTGCACCGCAAGCCATTGTCCGTTACTGATTGAGTTTTGTGCTGTTGTGAGGTTACGCAGCAATGTCACCTCATGCAGTGGGGTAAACCTGGGACTATGATGAGGAAGATGTGTCAAGTGTGCGGACGGGAGAAGGCACAGACAATGGGAGGGCAGGAGGCAATAGCCCCAAGGCAGGAATGCAGACTGGTGGTGGTAGTCAAGCTACACACCTGGATCTATTACTGGGTATTGCACTGTGGACTGCGGATGCAACTGTCACCTCAGGCAGTGTGGGAGACCTGGGACGTTGATGAGGAAGTTGATGCAGGTGTAACACACCCCACTGCATTTGCATCAGGACTAACCGAAGGGACACAATCCTAGCAATTTCCTCACATGAGCGCGCTCTTCTCTAGTGCCCCTACCTCAGCGCACTGCAACTCACGGAACCTCCTGACTGAATATTGGATGACCTCTGTCCTTACTCCGGATCCCTCCACGTTGCTCTGCAGTTGACTCTGTTATGCTGGTGTTTTCTGTTTCCATTACACTGGTCAGAATGTTGCCAGCACCAAGCACTCCGTGCGGGCTGGCTTATACTCACCCCACACACATCCAGCACAGGCGTCACTGTACATGTGGCCCTGCCAATAAAGGGGCCGGGCGCACGTGCCAGTTCAACATGATATGTGCATGTGTCCCTGTGGTCTTTTTGTATGCATGGGGGCCCTGGGCCCTACGACATTACATTGTGCTGTGTACAGCGGATGCAGACATGTCAATGCAGGCAGGGGCCTAGAACCTGGACATGTAGCTTTGTCGTCACCCACTCAATTCGTAAGGGGAGTGGACTGTGCCGTCGTACGCAGAGCCAACGTGGGCTTGTGACTGATATGTGCATGCCCCTGGGCGTGGTTCTGTACTGGGTATGTGCATCTGCATGTGTCTCTATGGCAGTGTGGGTCTCCTTTGTGGGGTGTAGGTGGTCCCTGAAGGGTATTGGACACCCACGTATGTGCTCTAGTACGCATTCCATGGGTTGAGCAACACCCGCACCTGTTGGGCCACTTCCTTTTGGCGTTCTGACACCTGGCATTGGGGTTCCATGTGTGGGTTGGTGAAGTATTGTGAGCCAGCTGTGCTTGCGTGTGCATCCTGCTGTGTGGTCTGTTGCAGGCTCTGTGTTCTCCTCTGAGTAGCTCGGCTGCCCGGGTCCTGGTGGTGGGTTGCGTGGGATATCCATGAGCTGTTGTAGGGCGTCAGTGTCGATGGTGTGGTGGTCCTCTCCGGCATCGCAGATGTGTTGTCTTCTGTGCTCTGCTGGAGGTGTTGTGTGCCCCTCTGCAATGTGCAGGGGAGATGCATGTTGACATTGTGTTGCAATGTATGTTGGCGCATTGTTCTGGTTTACATGCAGACTGTCTGGCAATGTACATTGTGACTGTTTGGGAGGTGCTGGATTCTTCTGCGGGACAGTGTACATTTGGACTACATGATGGATGTGAGGTCGTACGGGTACATTTCCATTTCACACTTTCCAGCTCTGTCAGGTGTAGTGGGCATGTTTCTGGGCATGTGCGGAGCCAGTTGTGTCCTCTGTTCTGCAGTGTCAGCTATGCGCATTGTACCACATTATCGTCGATGTGGGTGTGCTGTGATTGCTATGTGTGTGTGCTGCAGTGTGCCAAGGGGATCTGGGACATGATCGTGGATAATTGTGGGTGTGCAGTGTGCTACACTTCGTTGTGCATGTGTGCCATTGTGCCCATCTCCCCCCGTCCCCCCAGTCCCTGTTCGTTACACTCCTTGTTGATGTTGTGTCAGGTCCTCTCGAGCTGTGTCCGTACTCCCTACTCCTTGCACCGTCTACACACTGATGACTGTGGCCTGGGTTTCCTCCAGCTCCTCCTGTGGCGCAGAACTGCCACCTCCTGTTGCCATTGCTGCCTTCCTTTTGGCAGCGGTTTTGTACCTGGTTTAGGTTGTCACATCCTGCCGGCGCCTCTCGGCCTCCTGGATTGGCCTCCTCGGCACTCCGACTGCATTCCAGGTGGTCTGCTTGTGGGTCAGTTGCTGGTAGTGTTCTGTCACCTCCGTGAAGCTGGTCTTGTTTTCCTGGGGTCTGCACCCCGTCTTCCTCTCCCTTTTCTCCTTGGCCTTCCATGACCCAGTTGTTCCTTGCTGGTGGTCTGTGGGGGTTGTGGGGTTCGCGTTGTCCTCTGCGCTGGGTCAGGGTGCATCCATGTTGCTACGTGCTTTGGCTTGTTTCTGGTGTGTTGATTCTGTGGGTTTTATGGTGCATTTTCCCGCCAGACGCGTGGGATTTGCTGGCCTGTGGCTGGTTTTCGCTACTTTTTGTAACGCGATTGGCCTCATCGCATGATTTTTCGCGTTCGCCTTTCGCATTTTTGCGGCGTGGCGTTGATTTTCACGTTGACATTTGACGCGTTATCTGGTGTCTATCGCATGCTACCACCTTGTTGTGAATTCCACGTTGACACGGGGTTATTTTCCCGCGATAGGCTGCGATATTGAAAGTTGCGTTACGCTACTCTTGCGGTAGTTATCACACGTTCTTGTGAATATACCCGTTAGTCTTAATCCTGGTGTGGACCCATTTGTCTTCCTTCTTTCCCAATTCTTGGCGAGAGGTTAAATTAGAGTCCAACAGGTACTGGTGCAGTTGTTGATTTTGCCAATTATTAAGGATGTGCTCCCTCACTAGTAAATAATACAGTCCTGTATAATCATGCACATTACTTCCATGAAGCCAGCCTTCGAGAGCCTTAATAGCACTGTCTACAAAATGTACCCAGTCTTGAGTGTGTGCCTTCTGTGTGTCCCTAAACTTAACCCTGTATTGCTCAGTGGTTAAACCAAACCCATCTATGAGGACATTCTTCAAGTCTGCGCAATTGTCTGCATCTTTTTCCTTTACTGTGAGAAGTTTGTCTCTACCTTTGTTAGCAAAGGGGAGCCACAGGATAGCTGCCCACTGCCCTTGAGGGACCTTCTGTACCTTACAGGCCCTCTCTAAAGTAGTGATCTATTTATGGATGTCATTTCCCTCCTGGTGAGGAAGGACTATCCTGCGGAGGTTCCTAGTGTCAAAGAAGTTCTACCTAACCCTAGGTTCACGAGTGCTGCCACCATGGGATCCTAATCCCAAATTCTTCCTCTCCTTCTGCACTTTCAGGGTCTCCTTATCCAGGGCCAACTGCTTCTTCTTGATTCTGAGCTTAGATCACTCAAGTTTGAACAGATGGTATTCTCTTTCTAAGAAGTCCTCCCTCTTGCTAGAGATGGAGGACCCTATGGAAGTGTGAGAAAAGGTTGAATTTACAGAGGAGGACCTAGAACTCCCCTGAACTCTTTTCACCCTCCCAGGAGGAATAAAGGGGGACATACTTCTACGACTTTCCTCTGTACCTTCTGTACTATTCCCTGGGGGATTAGAGTTCACCAGTTATGTGTCTTCAGACTCCTCCTGGTCAGGCTCAGAATTAGGGTCACTGGGGTTAGACACCCCTGACTCTTCTTCTGGAGCCACACCAACCATACTCACATTTTCCTGTCCTTCTGATCTATCAGGATTCTGGAGGTCATCCTGCAGGAGCAGCTCCAAGTCCAGCTAAGTGTTAGGGTTGCTACCTGTCTTACGTTTCGTAAATGCACACAGGGTCATGAGTTCCTGGATCGTAAGACCACTGTATCTAGAGGGTTGAACCTCACAAGACTCACGAACTAAAGACATGGTACTAGGTGTAGTGTGGTGTTGTACCTACATACCCTAGTGAAACTAAACTTCCAAAGATTGGAGAAAGGGTTGTGCTAAACCCTTAACTACCATTACAAAAGGTTCAGTAGAACTTGCTAGATTATAAAAGTATTATATGTGCCTAGCTAGTGACGGTTTTTCATGTAACCTTCACCTAGATTAAATGATAAAACAGTACAGGCTTAAATCCCACCGCTGCCACCAATGTAGGAGGCTGGCTTAGTATATGGTGCACACTTATTCAAGTGGTGCAATTTGCACTAATCCAGGCAACCCTTATGGTAAATTTCGTGGTCTTTGATAACCATAACTTTCAAAGTGGTAGCTGTGGAGAGCAGCCTTCAGGCTTATCTTGAAGGAGTGTTAAGCAGTTTGTTGTACCAGTTTAGTCTTATGGTGTAAGTTAAAGGAAAAAGAACCACACAGTGTTTATATAAAAATACTTCTATTTATTAGACAACACTCACTAACACATTGGTATATCTCCTACCCAGAGATATCAACAAAATACACCATAATACTTCAAATGCAATCAGGTAAGCAAGCACAAAATACAGTGGCCTCCAGGGGAAGACCAAACCATATACTAAAAAAGAGGGATGCGAACTACAACGGAGAACGGGACTTGGACCAAAAGACCCAGAGAAGCTGGGGACACAAGGAACCACCCAAGGTAAGTAACCAGGAACTCCACGGTGACTGTGTGCAGAGTGGAAACACAGCTGTGTGTCCAATGGAAGTCAATAGAGAAGTCGTGGTTGCAGTTTTTAAGAAGAAGGACCCTTCCCAGAGGACCTTGAAGAATTCCCTTGGAGGACGAAAGGTTGGAGAGCCACCCCACCCATGGATGCCCCGGGAACCAGGTTACCTACATCAGGGAAGCCAGGTGCATGGCATGGGGTGGAGAGACATCGGAAACCTCAGTAGACGACAATGGAAGATTTAGAAGAAAATGCCGGTGAAGAGTCAGGTGGAATTCAAGTGTGGATTCTGGAAGTGATGAACCTGCAAGCAGAGGGGACAGAGTCTATGTCCCTCATAGGTGACCAGGCGGCACGAAGACACAATGCCCTCGATGTCGGGAGGTTCAGAAGAATCGATGGTGGCCTTGTCGCTGCAGCTGTGAGGACCAGGCGATGCTGAGGAAGACCAGGAGCTGTGCACAAACTGTCCCACATCGGATGTTAGTTACTAGGTGGTCGGTGTCCAGCTGGAGCCTCAACAAGCCTTGGTAGCCGCAAATGACGTGTAAGGAGCAAACGCTGGGACCAGCAAAGTCTAAGGGACTCACTAACAGCCGGAGAGTCAAAGCAGGCCCTGAGCAAGACAAGGAGCCCACTGAAGCAATGAAGACCCTCAAGAGGACCCACAGGCTGAAGGCACACGAGTTGCAAGAGGACCTCGGGCAGCTCACCAAAGATGGAGGCCCACGGTGCAGAGGATGCGGTGAGGATGCTGATATTGGAGGGAAGAGATGCAGGAGGCTGGAGCTTCTTGTAGCCTGAAGATCTTTGGAGTGCAGAGCCAATAAGCCTTGGCAATGGCAAGTCGACACGGTGCACAGTGGTTTGGTCCCATGGGTTCCGACGAGGGATAGTGGCCTCAAAAATGCAGAGAAGACAGGTTAGGCCTCGAGGGAGTTGTAGAACCACTACCTGTGTTGCTGGGTCTTGGGAAGTCCGTAGGACGACAGGAGCAGCAGACCGGTCAGCTTCACTGCAGTGCCTGCAGATGCAGGGGAGTGACTCCTTCATTCAGGAGATTTCTTCAGATGTCCTTGATGCCCACAGGTCTTGTTAAGAACCTGGCAGAAACACAGACTATGAAGAAGACTTGAAGAACAGCGAGGCAAGGAGCAGCAGGACTCTTCCTTGGTGCAGTCTCGGTTCCAGTCAAAGTCCAATGAAGTCCAAGTGTCCAAACGGCTGAAGAGCGTAATTTCAGGGTTGATCCTTGTCCCACAACGACTCTGAGGACCCACCCACAGGTAAGCCCTTAAATACCCCAAGGAGAGGGTTGGAACCACTCAAGGGTCCCTCCCAGAGGAAGGGCTGGACAGAGGAGAAGATACTCCCATGCCCTTTGTCCAGTTTAGCACCAGAGAGGGAGCAATTGGTTCCCTGAACTGGTTCAAACTGAAGTATGCAAGGAAGGCACCAAATGTGCAGTTCAAAGCAGTCTGGTGGTGCTGGCAAGCGTCCCCACCCCAGCCCAATACACTAAGTCCTGTCCTTCAAATCCAACATCCCCCGCGGATGCCTGCATCAGCTCCAACACAGGAATTGGAGCAAAATCTCCGACGACCAGCTCACCGCCACCCTCAGCAGCTCGGCTCCCACCACCACAAACGATGACCCGCACTCTACACAACTGGATCACTGACTGCACCAACACCATCGCTTCCCTCAAGAAAACCTCCAAGCCCCATGCCAAGAAAGCCAGCTGGTTTTCTAACGAACTCCGAGAGTCCAGACGCACCTGCAGATGACTCAAAAAACTGTGGAGAAGCTCTAAAACCATGACCGACCTCAACAACTTCAAAACAGCTACCGCGGCCCACCACAAGCTCATCAGACTCTCCAGGAAGAAAGCTCTACAGGACAGAATCTCCACCAACGCTCACAACAGCAAGGAACTCTTTGGCATCATCAAAGAGTTCGCCCAACCCAACAGTGAGTCCACAGACATCACTCCCTCCCAGGACCTCTGCGACAGACTCAACGCTTTCTTCCATCACAAAATCAAGACCATCTACGACAACTTCGATGACAACAACCCCCACAAGGAACCGCCCCCAGCAGCGCGCAACCCACTCTTGACAGCTGGACCGCCCTCAGCATTGAAGAAACCCTGAGGATAATGAAATCCACCCACTCCGGGGCCTCCACGGACCCCTGCCCCCACCACATCTGCCGCAAAGCCGCAGACATCATCGCCCCCGAACTCCAACATATCATCAACCGCTCCTTCGAGACTGCCTCCTTCCCCGAAGACTGGAAACACGCCAAGGTCAACCCTCTCCTGAAGAAACCTTCAGCGGACCCCACCGACCTCAAGAATTTCAGACCAATCTCCCTTCTCCCTTATCCGGCCAAAGTCATGGAAAAAGCAGTCAACAGCCAACTGGCCACCTTCATTGAAGCGATACAAAAGGGGATGATGGACGGAACGTTTGAGCCAATCAAACACTCACCCCCAGTCAACTGATCTGGGTTTAATCCATCATCATTCTTTAGCTCACTCCACCACCCCAGTTCAGACATGGCCATATGCAAATCAGTCTGACCCTGTGCCTCATGGGAACAGTCCAGCCCGACTGCCAAGCCATGTCTTCCCTGGACCGGAAACAAGCATCTAGGACCGGTTTCTGGCATTTCAGCCGTCATCAGCCAGGCTTGCTTGAATCCAGTGGCAAAGTGAGCAGGGACCCACGTCCGGGCATACCCCGCCAACTTAGGGCGACCAAAGCGATACAAAGGGGATGATGGACGGAACGCTTGAGCCAATCAAACACTCACCCCCAGTCAACTGATCTGGGTTTAATCCATCATCATTCTTTAGCTCACTCCACCACCCCAGTTCAGACATGGCCATATGCAAATCAGTCTGACCCTGTGCCTCATGGAACAGTTCCGAACTGCCAAGCCATGTCTTCCCTGGACCGGAAACAAGCATCCTAGGACCGGTTTCTGGCATTTCAGCCGTCATCAGCCAGGCTTGCTTGAATCCAGTGGCAAAGTGAGCAAGGGACCCACGTCTGGGCATACCCCCGCCAACTTAGGGCGACCAAAGCGATACCAAAGGGGACGAGTGTTTGATTTGCTCAAACGCTCCGTCCATCGTCCCCTTGGTATCGCTTTGTTCGCCCTAAGTTGGCAGGGTATGCCCAGACGTGGTCCCTTGCTCACTTTGCCACTGATTCAAGCTAGCCTGGCTGATGACGGCTGAATGGCCAGAAACCGGTCCCAGGATGCTTGTTTCCCGGTCCAGGGAAGACATGGCTTGGCAGTTCGGGCTGACTGTTCCCATGAGGCACAGGGTCAGACTGATTTGCATATGGCCATGTCTGAACTGGGGTGGTGGAGTGAGCTAAAGAATGATGATGGATTAAACCCAGATCAGTTAACTGGGGGTGAGTGTTTGATTTGCTCAAACGCTCCGTCCATCGTCCCCTTTGGTATCGCTTTGTGCGCCCTAAGTTGGCAGGGTATGCCCAGACGTGGGTCCCTTGCTCACTTTGCCACTGGATTCAAGCTAGCCTGGCTGATGATGGCTGAATGGCCAGAAACCGGTCCCAGGATGCTTGTTTCCGGTCCAGGGAAGACATGGCTTGGCAGTTCGGGCTGGACTGTTCCCATGAGGCACAGGGTCAGACTGATTTGCATATGGCCATGTCTGAACTGGGGTGGTGGAGTGAGCTAAAGAATGATGATGGATTAAACCCAGATCAGTTGACTGGGGGTGAGTGTTTGATTTGCTCAAACGCTCCGTCCATCGTCCCCTTTGGTATCACCTTCATTGAAGAGCACAACATCCTCGACTCATCCCAATCGGGTTTCAGGAAGACCCACAGCACCAAAACCACACTCCTAGCAGCAACAGACGACATCCGCGCCCTCCTCAACAGAGGAGAGACTGTGGCCCTCATCCTCCTCGACCTCTCTGCGGCCTTCGACACGGTCTCCCACCGCACCCTAGCCCGCAGACTCCACGACGCCGGAATCCGGAACAAGGCCCTCGACTGGATCCTCTCCTTCCTCTCCGGCAGAACGCAACAAGTCAGACTCCCCCCATTCCTCTCAGAACCGACCCGACCACCTGCGGAGTTCCACAAGGATCCTCCATCAGCCCGACCCTATTCAACATCTACATGGCCCGCTCGCATCCATCGTCAGAACACACGGACTCAACATCACATCGTATGCAGACGACACCCAACTCATCCTCTCCCTATCCAACGAACCCAACATCACCAAACGCAACTTTCAAGACGGAATGGAAGCTGTCGCCAGATGGATGAAGAACAGCTGCCTCCAACTCAACACGGACAAAATCGAGATACTCATCATGGGCCCTCACCCCGACGCCTGGAACAACACCTGGTGGCCCCCTGCCCTCAGGGACCCCTCCGCCCCCACAGAACACGCACCCAACCTCGGAATCATTCTGGACTCCAAACTCAAAATGGACCGCCAGGTAAACGCCATCACCTCCTCCTGCTACCACACCTTACACCTTCTCCGCAAGACCTTCAAGTGGATCCCCCCTGAACACAGGAAAACTGTCACACACGCCCTCATCAGTAGCAGACTTGATTACAGCAACACACTCTACGCCGGGATCAGCAAGAACCTCACCTGCAAACTCCAGAACGTCCAGAATGCTGCCACTAGACTAGTCCTCAACCTACTACGCCACTGCCACATCAGCCAGCACCTACGGACCCTACCCTGGCTCCCCGTCAAAAAGAGAATCACCTTCAAGCTTCTCACCCACGCACACAAGGCCCTCCACAACACCGGACCCGCCAACCTGAACCACCGCCTCGTGTTCCACGCTCCCCAGCGCTCTCTCCGCTTGGCCCAGCTCTCCCTCGCAGCAGTACCTCGGATCAAGAAAAGCAGAACAGGAGGGCGGCCCTTCTCCCTCCTTGCGGCCAAGGCTTGGAACTCCCTCCCCCTCCACCTCCGACAGACTACACCGCTCCCCAAGTTCCAAATGGACCTCAAGACCTGGCTCTTTGATGGAACTCAATGAACCTCCAGGACCCCAGAGCCAACGTGGGTTTGTGACTGATATGTGCGTGCCCCTGGGCGTGGTTCTGTACTGGGTATGTGCATCTGCATGTGTCTCTATGGCAGTGTGGGTCTCCTTTGTGGGGTGTAGGTGGTCCCTGAAGGGTATTGGACACCCACGTATGTGCTCTAGTTTGCATTCCATAGGTTGGGCAACACCCACACCTGTTGGGCCACCTCCTTTTGGCGTTCTGACAACTGGCATTGGGGTGCCATGTGTGGGTCGGTGAAGTATTGTGAGCCAGCTGTGCTTGCGTGTGCTTCCTGCTGTGTGGTCTGTTGCAGGCTCTGTGTTCTCCTCTGAGTGGCTCGGCTGCCCGGGTCCTGGTGGTGGGTTGCGTGGAATATCCATGGGCTGTTGTAGGGCGTCGGTGTCAATGGTGTGGTGGTCCTCTCCAGCATCAGAGATGTGTTGTCTTCTGTGCTCTGCTGGAGGTGTTGTGTGCCCCTCTGCAATGTGCAGGGGAGATGCATGTTGACATTGTGTTGCAATGTATGTTGGCACATTGTTCTGGTTTACATGCAGACTGTCTGGCAATGTACATTGTGACTGTTTGGGAGGTGCTGGATTCTTCTGCGGGACAGTGTACATTTGGACTACATGACGGATGTGAGGTCGTACGCGTACATTTCCATTTCACACTTTCCAGCTCTGTCAGGTGTAGTGGGCATGTTTCTGGGCATGTGCGGAGCCAGTTGTGTCCTCTGTTCTGCAGTGTCGGCTATGCGCATTGTACCACATTATCGTCGATGTGGGTGTGCTGTGATTGCTATGTGTGTGTGCTGCAGTGTGCCAAGGGGATCTGGGACATGATCGTGGATAATTGTGGGTGTGCAGTGTGCTACACCTTGTTGTGCATGTGTGCCATTGTGCCCATCTCCCCGTCCCCCCAGTCCCTGTTCGTTACACTCCCTGTTGATGTTGTGTCAGGTCCTCTCGAGCTGTGCCCGTACTCCCTACTCCTTGCACCATCTACACACTGATGACTGTGGCCTGGGTTTCCTCCAGCTCCTCCTGTGGTGGAGGACTGCCACCCCCTGTCGCCATTGCTGCCTTCCTGTTGGCAGCGGGTTTGTACCTGGTTTAGGTTGTCACGTCCTGCCGGCGCCTCTTGGCCTCCTGGATTGGCCTCCTCTGCACTCCGACTGCATTCCAGGTGGTCTGCTTGTGGGTCAGTTTCTGTTAGTGTTCTGTCACCTCCATGAAGCTGGTCTTGTTTTCCTGGGGTCTGCACCCCGTCTTCCTCTCCCTTTTCTCCTTGGCCTTCCCCGACCCAGTTGTTCCTTGCTGGTGGTCTGTGGGGGTTGTGGGGTTCGCGTTGTCCTCTGCGCTGGGTCAGGGTGCATCCATGTTGCTACGTGCTTTGGCTTGTTTCTGGTGTGTTGATTCTGTGGGTTTTATGGTGCATTTTCCCACCAGACACGTGGGATTTGCTGGCCTGGTGCTGGTTTTCGCTACTTTGTAACGCGATTGGCCTCATCGCATGATTTTTCACGTTCGCATTTCGCATTTTTGCGGCGTGGCGTTGATTTTCACGCTGACATTTGACGCGTTATCTGGTGTCTATCGCATGCTACCACCTTGTTGTGAATTCCAAGTTGACACAGGGTTATTTTCCCGCGATAGGCTGTGATATTGAAAGTTGCGTTACTCTACTCTTGCGGTAGTTATCACACGTTCTTGTGAATATATCCCTTAGTCTTAATCCTGGTGTGGAGCCATTTGTCTTCCTTCTTTCCCAATTCTTGGCGAGAGGTTAAATTAGAGTCCAACAGGTACTGGTGCAGTTGTTGATTTTGCCAATTATTAAGGATGTGCTCCCTCACTAGTAAATAATACAGTCCTGTATAATCATGCACATTACTTCCATGAAGCCAGCCTTCGAGAGCCTTAATAGCACTGTCTACAAAATGTACCCAGTCTTGAGTGTGTGCCTTCTGTGTGTCCCTAAACTTAACCCTGTATTGCTCAGTGGTTAAACTAAACCCATCTATGAGGACATTCTTCAAGTCTGCGCAATTGTCTGCATCTTTTTCCTTTACTGTGAGAAGTTTGTCTCTACCTTTGTTAGCAAAGGGGAGCCACAGGATAGCTGCCCACTGCCCTTGAGGGACCTTCTGTACCTTACAGGCCCTCTCTAAAGTAGTGATCTATTTATGGATGTCATTTCCCTCCTGGTAAGGAAGGACTATCCGCGAAGGTTCCTAGTGTCAAAGGAGTTCTACCTAACCCTAGGTTCACGAGTGCTGCCACCATGGGATCCTAATCCCAAATTCTTCCTCTCCTTCTGCACTTTCAGGGTCTCCTTATCCAGGGCCAACTGCTTCTTCTTGATTCTGAGCTTAGCTCTCTCAAGTTTGAACAGATGGTATTCTCTTTCTAAGAAGTCCTCCCTCTTGCTAGAGATGGAGGACCCTATGGAAGTGTGAGAAAAGGTTGAATTTACAGAGGAGGACCTAGAACTCCCCTGAACTCTTTTCACCCTCCCAGGAGGAATAAAGGGGGACATACTTCTAGGACTTTCCTCTGCACCTTCTGTACTATTCCCTGGGGGATTAGAGTTCACCAGTTATGTGTCTTCAGACTCCTCCTGGTCAGGCTCAGAATTAGGGTCACTGGGGTTAGACACCCCTGACTCTTCTTCTGGAGCCACACCAACCATTCTCACATTTTCCTGTCCTTCTGATCTATCAGGATTCTGGAGGTCATCCTGCAGGAGCAGCTCCAAGCCCAGCTAAGTGTTAGGGGTGCTACCTGTCTTACGTTTCGTAAATGCACACAGGGTCCTGAGTTCCTGGATCGTAAGACCACTGTATCTAGAGGGTTGAGCCTCACAAGACTCACGAACTAAAGACATGGTACTAGGTGTAGTGTGGTGTTGTACCTACATACCCTAGTGAAACTAAACTTCCAAAGATTGGAGAAAGGGTTGTGCTAGACCCTTAACTACCATTCCAAAAGGTTCAGTAGAACTTGCTAGATTATAAAAGTATTACATATATATATATAATATTCTGGTAACAGAAAAATGTCTGACTGAATTATTGTATGCTGTAAACCATTTGCTGATATGCTGATTCCCTATTCTCCCTTCACTCTTGTTCTGCCCTTGCTATTGCAAAACTCACATTGTGTATAACACTTTGTTACTTTGCAGCTCAGTTCATGATCTGAAAATCACATACATACACTATGAATGTCTTTTTTGCTTTGACAAGATTTGTTAAAATCTCGCACTATATTGATTATATTGATTATAGACATTTTTTTCACAACAGAATTATTTTCTAGATTGAAGAATTTGAAAACATAATGATACTTTTTCGTTATATTACACATTTCCGATGATCCTTCTTATAGACTTGTTGAAGTTAGTTCACTTTTGAAATATATGAAATATAGTTCCTAGATAATACATATTTGTCAAAATCATGTACAGTTTTGTACAAAATATTTGCCTGCACCTCAAAAATGTATTTTTGTGAACATTGATTACCTTCTACTTATGAATATACAGTGCAATTTCAATGAATTAAAAAAACTTTTTTTTACAGGTGTTTATAGTCAATTGATCAAACTAATTCATTATTTACTTTAAATTCATATTAATAATAACACCGGAGGCAATTTCTGCTTAAGTGGAGATACCAAAGATGTATGTGATTTTACATGGGTACAGTGTTACACAATCCCAGCACAGCCAAGCAGTGTGAAGTGGACTGACTGTAAGATGTAGATCGAAAAACCTGACAATGTAAACATAGAAAAGTCCATTATGAGGGGAGAAAACTTTGAAAGGAAATCCCTTTTTAATGTGTTATCAAGCTTATTTGCCTGACAAACCCTGATCAGAGCAACAAAATAAATGTCAATTTGGCAAAAGATTAAAAAATAGAAATTTAGAAATAGTACTTTTGTACTTGACTGCATTATCCATTCATTTGCTTCAAAAGTTGACAGAGGTACACATGTACAATAAGTTAATGTCCATCCGGTAAAGAATTATGAATAGATTCAGAGACAAATAATACAAAAATGCAGAAGGTTTTAAGAAATATGCTTGAAAAATAAGTAGAGGATGAATGATGCTACTTACAAAGGACATTCAGCTGGGTGCTCCACTGAAGATCCACCACTGTGATGTATAGCTATACAGAAACTGTCTCCACATGATGTCACAGAGCAGGCAGGATATCAGCAGATAGAGTATCAGTGTGATTTTATGGAAAATCCTTCTTGACTGATTATTGAGGGTCACATGTTGAAGAAACTCTAGGACCCATACAGTTGTGGATCACTTAGGTTAACTGCTAGGTAGAAATATGCTTATTGCTGTCATGTTCTTCACAAAATGTCCATGAATTGAATTAATAACCATTAACACAATATTATTGGACATTTTGTTTCACCTTCATTGGGTGAATGATTGGAATGTGCATGTTGTGAAGGTAGGCTGCCTTTAAGAATGCAATGAGGTGTACTTATGCCCTCTATGTTTTGACTAACCTTGCTAAACATCAACAATTTGTTAGGAAGATCAACAACTCATAGCCTCCAAATGACGGATTGTGTTTAGAATCTTAAATATTATCATTTGCTCCTCTGATCTTCTAGGACCATATTGTTAATAGGTTTGGCAGTAGGATCGTGGAGAGCCAATGAGCTCAATATACTGCCTTTTGGTTCAGCACAAGTAATGATGAGCTTGAGGGTCTCTTTGTGAACCAGAACCCCAGAAGCTCGCTGAGTTTCATTATACCTAAAAGCCCATATCTAGTAGTGGTGCTCCTATTGGATTAGACACCTATGGGAGATTGTCAACTAATTATAGTAGTAGAAATAGCAAAATTCATTGTCTATGACTATGAAGTGGTTAAAAGTTTTTGTGATCATTATATTTCAACAAATATTTACATCTAATAAGTATGTGCGGGGAATTTTGATCAAGTATGTCCCAAATGCAGTTGTGATGATGTAAAATGCAGAGTAAAGGGCAGCAATTATATTCAAAGTAAGCAGTGTATATTTGGTGCCTGACAAACTGCTAACATGATCAGCCCTTTTTCAAAGTCAGTACCAGTAAAACATTGCCTCTGAATGTGTTGTTTGACTTCTTTAAGAGTCCTCTGTTGTATATATTCATATGTTCCACTTTAGTTCCACCAATTGACATTGTCATTTGTTATGGTGTGAAAGATTTAATAACTTAGTATAAATGTTTATAATGTTTATAATATTGAAAGGTTTACTAAATCTTGTATGTACCTCCTATCTAATCCTAAAGGCAAGAGTTGCAAAAATAGGAAAGGCTACATCCTGTTTATCACTCCTTTACTGTTCTTACTTACATACATCCTAAACTCAGTGTGTCATGTCTGGCTTATGAGGCATGCAACTTCATAGCTGGTGATGTTCTGAAACAATATTAGTGAATGTTTCCTAAATACAACCAAAACCAAAATGTTTATAATTATGTCAATGATTAGGGCTTCTGTGATGTTACTTGGCTCATTTAAAATTGTGTACCATTGAAATATTCTCACACTTGTGCTTAAAGTAGTCACTCCAAAGCAAAATCCACTGATGGAATTCACTAGTGGATATTTTTCTATGGGCTGTTATGTGCTCTGTAAATTGGAAGATTTACCACAAGTACCCAGAACAAAATATGCACTAATGTTTCACTGCTGGCTTGGTAGTTCTAGAAAAGAATAGCAGTGAAAGAGAAATAAGACACACTCTTTACAATTGGCTAACAATCTATACCAAGAATCATGGTTTGACCATGTAAATGAGGATTGCCTTTTGATGGTTATTTGTCTCAATCTCATTTGGTGAAGATAAAATAGATTTACTATTGTTTCTTTACTTAGACTGCAATCAACTCTCTGCACATTGCCAAGTCTCTACTCCCTGAGGCTTATTGTGTTTTTCATCGCACCATGTATTCAAAGAAACAGTCATTCACCAACATATATTTTTACTTCACACAACCACTTATTCCCCTGTCATACATCCTCCCAAACCAATTTCCTCATCTACCATATTACATTTCTTTTATAGTCACCGGTTTCTCATTTTCCTCCATCCTTCAGTTACCCTTTCTTTCTCACTTGCTTTTCAATTTGGAGATACTGCCAACCCTTATCGGAATTTACATCCTCCTCAGTGTCACTAAGTCCCTTTTTCATTTTTTAATTCCACTCCTCACGTCTGTATACATTTACTTTTCTCTTCTTCCATAACTTTCCATTCTCACTCTACCTTTTTCTTCTTCTCTGCTCTTATCTTGAGCTCTTCTTTTTCTAATATCTATTTCAACATGTTATGTCTTTCCTGCATTCTAGTTTTCTAAGTGACCCACACACTGTTCTAATGAAGTCTGTTGACACTACGACCTTATTTATATAGTTGAAGATGTTCATTATCTCCTCTTCATCAGACCTTATCCTCTCTGACCTCATAGTGCTTGTTATATTTCTTTATGTTACATAAAATACATGGAGTGCAGTAATTACCTCGATAAAGTACCTTGATTTTAGAGAAGCAGTAGATTATCTTGTGGTAGATCAGAATCAGTACATTGGTTAAAAGATAGATAAGATTGTAATGATTATCTGAATGTTATATAATGCAATGTGCATCTCTCTGAATAGGTACCAGTTTACAGGTGTTGACCCTAAGTCAAATAAGAAACATTTTACATTAGAAGCCTCTTTTTCTTAGAACTTTTAGAAAGTTTTGATATGGATATTATGAGAAAAATTGAAATGTGATTTTGTATTATTTTTACAGATGCTTAGTAAAAACATGGGACAGACACTGACCTCTTAGATTTGATCGATAATGTAAGGTATGGCACTTTTGAGTGTGGCTAGTCTTTTATAAGAAATGTCACGGATTTGCAATATTGTCTACCACTGACTCCTGACATCCTACAGTCTCATGTCAGAATCTTTACAACTATTCGTTAATCAATCAAATTCATGCTAGCAACTAAACATCCAAACAGAAACACATCTGTTCTGCAATAAGTCTAACAATAAAACATGCTTTGAGAAAGACAACTTTAACCTTCAGAGTGTCCCTAGAACTCTAAGCCATTGATCTACGTATGAAAATTGATAATAAATCCAGTTTTGATTACAACTGTCTGTTTAAATAAGTGGAATGCTTTATAAAATAAAAGGGAGCCATTTCCAAATCCAGACCCAATAAATTAGCTTGGGTGAAGGAACAGTTTGGATTTGATAGCTCAGCTAAGCTATGTTAGACAAAAAAGGTCTTATTTTCCGGTCTGAAGAAGGGAGGCATCAGAGGTAACTAATGGGTACACTTTTTTCATCTTCCTACAGGTTGCAAACATTTTCAAGGGAGAACCATTGACATTTAAACCATATAAACTTACTGATATTGATGCACATTCAAGAAATTAGCTGCGAAATAAAAATAAAATAGATTTTCAAACTATTGTGTGATGATAAACACAAATTTTATTGACAATACAAAAGAAAATGAAGGGGCCATAGACTACATCAGCTTTTTACCATTAGTGGTTCATTTAGGTTTAAATGATTGAATTACTTGCTGAAAAGCAGACATTACAGGTTAAATGTTGACTAAGATTGATGAAAAACAAATAACCGGGAGACTATTTTGTAATAACTCACATTGATACCAGCATTTAATGTGCTTCTTCTCATGGAAGTTGCAGTTTATTTACTGTAAAATGATGGGTGTTAAAACTATATATCACCGAAATGTAATTAGGAGCTGATTTTAACATTCACCAGGCAATACGTTTGTGTTGAACATTAAACACATTCTGATTTCTTGGCAGATTTCTCAAAGGTCTTTCCCTCGAGACTGACCTGACAGGTGACTTTCTTGTCTGCGCTCCAGTCCACAGTGGGCAGAGATAGGTAACTGCTGGCCATGAACAGGTTATTTTCACTCTGTTTGGTAGCTCTGCTTTTCTCTACGCCATTGGTCATTGTTTGCCCACCAACTGTCCAGGTCACATCCAGAGAGGCCGGATAGAAGTCTTGGTAAAGACACACCACAGTGGCCTTGTTTTCTCTACCTCCTCCTGAGAGGGTGGGAAGATGCTCAGAGTAGGAGCCTTTGTCTCACCGGCTGCAAGAAATGTTGGAAAAGTATGAGAAACTATGATAAATAAAAAAATGTGTTTTGTTATGTCTTGGTTAGTCATCCTTTTCAAGTGCAATTGCAAAGGAAACATGGTTTACCAGTCAATATTTTTGAAACGTTTCACCAGGATGTATTTCAGTAACTTCTACTAAATGGTTTTTAGACAAACAATATAATGACATCATCAGATGTATGTAATAAAGCATGGAAAATATACTTTTTTAAGAAAAGATTTATCTTAGGTGAAAACTTCACTTTAGCAGTTGATTGAGATCATTGCCTTCTGATGATAGTCCAATTGAAATACAGGTTTAGTTGTACTTTAAGAATAATATAGGAGATGTAATTTGCTGCACCAACACATATTTTCTTAATTCCAGCTGCTATTCTAAAATATATCAATTTTCTGCAATTTGTTGAGGCTGTCCTAATTAGAAATGCAAAATGTGTTTCTTTTTTGGGAAATAAAAGGATTATTGAAGTTCTAAATTATAATGAGAGCAATCTCTTCTAGAGAACCTTAAGCAATTCAGGAGCCTAACGACTCCTAATCTACTAAGACATATTATTAAAAGCTGCTTAGTAGAACGTATTTGACGCAAGGTGTTGGAACAAAAAGACTGGCATATGGTATATTGTCCAAGCACAGAACCATAGAACTTCACAAAGGGTTTGAACTTTGGCATCTCTGCCGTCAAAATTTTACTTACACACATTTATTTTTAAACTGCTCTGCTGAAAGTAAAGCTATCACTAGGCAGAAGTTAATGGAGCTGACTGTCTTAAATCCCAAGCAATCTGCTGATGTTAACCTTATCACGTAGCACAAATGAAGAAGCACCTCACATTTTATATGAATAACGTGCAATTCTTAATAGTATTTACAAACATAAAAAGAGGTTTGTTCTCTATCATTGAGTGCTTGAATCTCGCAGTTTCTGCAACAATGTTTATAAAAAGGAGTTGCTAGTCATTTTTACATATTTTGTCAGCCTTAGAAGAGGAAAAGTGGAGCCAAGGAAGTATTTCAAAATTTTAGAGCTAAACTCTCATAGAGAGAACTTTGAACTCAATGCAGTGATATATTGCATTAGCATAAACAATTAATATATTATCTTTACTTTCTATTGTTATCATATATCTATCAACTTTTAAACTATTTAATGGGTACAAAGCACTGTCCAAATGTTTGCTCTTTCATTTGGATTATGAACTCTATTAATACAGAGAACTTCATAGGGTTTTAAATCAAATCATAGTTGTTTGGATAATTTACTTAATTTAATGAATAGTCCATTAAACAGCTTCTTATATATGAAATGTCCTGAGTAAAACTGAACTTTCTTTTGTATTTTCATGGAAAATTCACTTTATAAACTGCAAAAACTCAAGATAGATGCTGTCAAACAAGGAAAATTCATGCCATGAATAAAGAAAAATATGTTTTAAAAATATAAAAAGCAATACGGACTTAGTAGGTGTTAAATGGAGGAAGCAAATTAACAATTCTCAAAAGATATGTATTTTTGAAATGTGTTTGATTAGACATAGCCGCAAACAACCAGGTCAATTAGTCTTATTGAAATGGCACTATAGTATGAGCTAGACTATTATTAATATATGATGATACATCACTTCATCTTATTATGTTGCAAAAAAGATGATTCAAAGAGAATACAACATATGTTCAGTAATAAACCATTTAGTGGAAACGGGCAGCATAAACAAAAACATAAATAAAGATCTTCAGGCTTTTTTCTGATGCTTTATGTCAGCATTTATCCTATGTCTAAGTGCTCTAAAATTACACAGGGAATGTAGGCACAAGGAAAGGAACTAATCTGCAAAAGACAACAACATTTGATTGAGGAGACCAAACAAGGGATAACTAGTGACCCGCTGCCTAATAAGTCTTTTGATCACAGATCATTCCTATTAAGGTACATAGGATGCTATTTCCTGTGCACATTAAGAAAACATGGAAATATATAACATATCTTGAGAATAACTTATTTTGACCCTCATGACAGGTTTGCCAAACATCAGTATTTGTGCAGAGAAATGAGACTCAGACTAAATTTGAATTATGAGCTGTACGTAAAAACCCTCACCTCAGGTGATTTTTATCATTTACTTTTTGCAATGGAAAAGATTGATTAAAATTTCTTATAACAAAATAAAACTTGAAGGCATTACTGTCCAAAACACTGATTCCACATGTTATGTCATTTTGCCACAGAAGAGTTCCATAACTATACAATATTTCCACAACTCGCTATTATTGAACACCTTAGTGTTAGCAGTACAGGATGGTGAATTAGACCATCATTTGACTAAACAATACATAATTAGAGACAACATATTTTGTTGATATCTTAATACTAGCAGATGATAAAAAAGAAAAATAAAGAAACCAATACTATTTTATAAAATATCAGCTTCCAGAAGAAGTAGGTGATATTAAATCTGCCACTTACTTAGGACGTTCAGCTGGGTTCCTCCACCGAAGATAAACACACAGGGGCCGATTCCGATCTCGGTCGGAGGCGCACCCAATACCATTCGGTCGGGAAAAAAGCCATGCGAAAGCCTGATTCCCGACCGAACCGTACGCGGGTCCGGCCGAGCGAGTACGATGCGAATTCCCCGACCGACTCGTCCGGGCGTCCCGACAACTCCGACCGACTCGCTCGGACTCGAACCGCCCGACCGACTCGGTCGGACCCGATTCGCGACCGCGCAATGGAGACGTTTCCCGGCCGGGTAAGTACGATGCGCGCCGCGAGCAGTCCGACCGAGCCGCGCACTCCGGCTCGTAGGAGCTGTCGGAGCCGTACTTTGGGGGTCCGTGTCGGACCCCCTGTACGCGCACCCGTGCGAGGCGCACACAGGGGGACCCATGGGTCCCCCTACCTGTGCATGTACGCCGCGTTGCGCATGGATGCGTACCCGCTGTAGGGGGCGCCTTGTCCGCCTCGCACCCATTGAGTCAATGGGAGCCCGCACACGCGTTGTACGACCGGCTCCCATTGACTTCACGGGAGTCCGACCGACTCGTGTCCGATAACATACGGCCGCATCGTACTCGTTCGGTCGGACTGCACGGGTCCGATTCGGTCGGAAATCTCTCCGGGTCCGGCTCGGTCGGAGAAATTTCCGGCCCGAATCGGAATCGACCCCACAGTGCCACAAGACTGTGCACAAACCCAGCCAAGTGGAAAGTAGCAATTGTAGCAGGATTAAATATTGATGGTGTATGTCTCTCAATAACCTTCTGATACAGAGCTACAAACATGGTCTTTTGGTTTCAATACCTAAACCTATTTTCTTACCTCTTCTGTTTCTTCCTAAGAACAGTGTTATTTCTAGAGGATGGTGCAATATATTTAAGGGTTTCTATAATAAAAGGATGATATAAAATGGTTTCTAGACATAGGACAATTTCCACACAGTCAAATGTCTTTCTTTTGGTTGGACTTGAGACTGGTAGTCCAATTTCTGAATTCATGGAGAAAACATTGAGTAACATATTTGCAACTTAATGCCTTTATGTAGAGTGAAATCAATATGATATGAGCCTTTCTGCACTGGTGTGATTTTTGTAGATGACTGTTAAATTAGACTGATAGTACACAAAATATTCTAATTTTAAGAAACTGTTTTCACAATCAATAATAGGAGTATACTCTCGCTCAATTCAAGCAGAAAATAAATTTTGCCCCAACATAGTAAATCTGATAATACATTTATAGAATGTGATGTGTATTAATTTTAATTGAAATTAAATGCCATCTGGAGAGCTATATAACAGGATTTAGAATGGAGATTTCAATTTTTATTCTAACCATACTTTCTGCCTAAACAAATCGGAATATCTTTATAATAGATTGCAAATAGAAAAACATATACCCATTTTATATATATATGTATATATACACACACACACATATATATATCTCCTAGAAGAATATAAAAATGCTAAATACAAAATTTAGTAGCAAGCAGTCCAAATTACATCTCATAATTTTACAATGAGTCAGGATACAATATTAAGAATATGAATTGATAAATTCCTAACCAATATCTTTTTATATTCATGCAATGAAAATAGAAAACTGTATGAGGAAAAGTGTGTTAGAATAAAGCAGTTTTAGAAATATTGTACAGTGCTGATTCTGTTACTTACTTAGGACGTTTAGCTGGGTTCCTCCACTCAAAGATATACCCACAGTGCCACAGTGCTTTACACAAACCAGCAATTTACAGGACAGTAGTATAGTACATTGAGTTTTAGATTTAACTTCATCACCTGTTAATAAATAGTTACAGATGCAGTGAAGCACTGTAAATATTATCTGCACCAGCAGCTGCAGCTAAGCTAAGGATGGATGGCACTCCTCACCTGATGATAAAGAGTAGCAGACACAAATGGGGAATGTAAGCAGTATAAGCTGTTCTAAAAGCTAGATGCGGGACTGCTAGAGGTCCATTGACTCCACCACCTAATGATGGAGCACTTCATGTACATTCATGCATGAGCAAAATTGTTCTCATCGTCTTTCAAAATGTATGAGGCAGATCATGCTACCTCACCCGACGTTGCCCTCATCTCCTCACAAAAATATAACAGACATTGCTGTAGAACCCTTGACACTTCAATGAGGAATCTGCATCTTTGAGGCCTTATAGAGAGCTCTTAAGATCTCTGCATAAAATTATTTTAGAAAGCTATTTACAGTGCAAATTGATTTGCAATATTATTAATGTTGATTATTGTTGACAGATGGACCAAATAATCCACAAATGTCTTGAGCTAATGCATTGAGTTTATTTTCTCAATAATATTTTAAATGATCAAACAGATTTCCATAACCAAAACCTTTCCGTGAAATTCTCCTGCTCACAATAAGAAACTTTTTGTTCTTCAGAATCCTGCTATTATTTGTACATTTTATAGGAAGGACAGTTTTTAACTTTGACTGAGGGTAGTGTGAATTAAAGTCCTTGATGAAAAAAAAAATTTTTTAATCATTAATACAAAAGCATCATTTCACAATATAATGAGATAAATGGGTTCTGGTGACACAGAAAAATGTCTCACAGAATTACTGTATACTGCAAAAGATTTGCTGATATGCTGATTCCCTGTTCTCCCTTTACTCTCTTTCGGCCAATGCTATTGCAAAATTCACCTTGAATATAACACTTTCTTCCTTTACAGCTCAGTTCATGATCTGAAAATCACATACATACACTATGAATGTCTTTTTTGCTTTGATGAGATTTTTTAAAATCTCTCACTAAATTGATTATAAACACTTTTTTCACAACAGAATTTGTTTCTAGATTAAAGAATTTGAAAACATAATGATACTTTTTCATTATATTCAGCCATTCAGATGGTCCTTCTTATAGACCTGTTGACGTTATTCTACTTTGGTAATCTGTTGATGAAATAAATTTCCTAGATAATACATATTTGTCAAAATAGTGTATAGTTTTGTACATAATATTTGCGTGCACCTCAAAAATGTATTTTTAGAGGCATTCTTTACCTCCTACCTATGAATTAATATGCAAATACATCTAATTAAATACACTTTTTTACAGGTGTTTATAGTCAATTGATCAAAGTTATTAGCTGTGGTAAACAAATGAATTAAATATTTACTTTAAATATATATTGATAATGACACCAGAGACAATTTCTGATTATGTGGAGATACCAAAGATGTATGTGATTTTGAGTGGGTAGAGTGTTACACAATCCCAGCACAGCCAAACAGTGTGAAGTGGACTGACTGTAAGATATAGATAGAAAAACCTGACAATGTAAACATAGAAAAGTCCATTATGAGGGGGGAAAACTTTGAAAGGAAATCCCTTTTTAATCTGTTATCAAGCTTATTTGACTGACAAACCCTGATCGGAGTAACAAAAAAAAATGTCAATTTGGCAAAAGATAAAAAAATAGAAATTTAGAAATAATACTTTTGTACTTGACTGCATTGTCCATTCATTTGCTTCAAAAGTAGAAGGAGGTACATATGTTCAATAAGTTAAAGTCCATCAGGTAAAGAATTATGAATAGATTCAGAGACAAATATTGCAAAAATGCGGAAGGTTTTAATGAAATAGGCTTGAAAAGTAAAGTAGAGGATGAATGATGCTACTTACAAAGGACGTTCAGCTGGGTGCCTCCACCGAAAATCCACCACTGTGATGTATAGCTACACAAAAACTGTCTCCACATGATGTCACAGAGCAGGAGATTAGCAGGTAATGTATCAGTGTGATTTTACAGAAAATCCTTCTTGACTGATTATCGAGGGCCACATGACTATCGCTGAAGAAACTCTAGGACCCATAAATTGGTGCATCAGTTAGGTCAACTGTAAGGTAGAAATATGCTTATTGCTGTCATGTTCTTCACAAAATGTGCTTGGATAGAATTTTAACCATTGTTATCACAATATTATGGGACATTTTGTTTCGACTTCATTGGATGAAAGATTGGAATATGCATGTTGGTAAGGTATGCTGCCTTTAAGAATGCAATGAGGTGTACATGTGTCCTCTATGTTTTGACTTACCTTGCTAAATAATCCACAATTTGTTAGGAAGATCAACAACTCATAGCCTCCAAATGACGGATTGTGTTTAGAATCTTAAATATTATCATTTGCTCCTCTGATCTTCTAGGACCACATTGTTAATAGGTTTGGCAGTAGGATCGTGGAGAGTCAATCAGCTCAATATACTGCCTTTTGGTTCAGCACAAGTAATGATGAGCTTGAGGGTCTCTTTGTAAGCAGAACCCCAGAAACTTGCTGAGTTTCATTACACCTAAAAGCCCATATCTAGTAGTAGTGCTCTTGTTGGATTAGACACCTATGGGAGATTGTCAACTAATTATAGTAGTAGAAATAGCAAAATTCATTGTCTAGGACTATGAAGGGGTAAAACCTTTTCTGATCATTATATTTCAACAAATATTTACATCTAATAAGTATGTGGAGGGAATTTTGATCAAATATGTCCTAAATGCAGTTTTCATTGAGCTGTGATGTAACATGCATAGTAAAGGGCAGCAATTATATTCAAAGTGACCAGTGTATATCTGGTGCCTGACAAACTGCTAACATGATCAGCCCTTTTTCAAAGTCAGTACCAGTAAAACATTGCCTCTGAATGTGTTGTTTGACTTCTTTAAGAGTCGTTTGTTGTATATATTCATATGTTCCACTTTAGCTCCACCAATTGACATTGTCATTTGTTATGGTGTGAAAGATTTATTAACTTAGTATAAATGTTTATAATATTGAAAGGTTTACTGAAGCTTGCATGTCCCTCCTATCTAATCCTAAAGGCAAGAGTTGCAAAAATAGGACAGGCTACATCCTTTTTATCACTCCTTTAATTTTCTTACTTACATACTTCCTAAACTCAGTGTATCATGTCAGGCTTATGAGGCATGCAACTTCATAGCTAGTGATGTTCTGAAACAATATTGGTGAATGTTTCCTAAATACAACCAAAACCAAAATGTTTATAATTATGTCAATGATTAGGGCTTCTGTGATGTTACTTGGCTCATTTAGCGTTGTGTCCCATTGAAATATTCTCACACTTGTGCTGGAAGTAGTCACTCCAAAACAAAATCCACTGATGGAATTCACTAGTGGATTTTTTTCTATGGGCTGTTATGTGCTCTGTGATTTGGAAGATTTACCACAAGTACCCAGAACAAAATATGTTTCACTGCTGGCTTGGTAGTTCTAGAAAAGAATAGCAGTGAAAGAGAAATAAGACACACTCTTCAGAAACACATCTGTTCTGCAATAAGTCTAACAACAAAACATGCTTTGAGAAAGACAACTTTAACCTTCAGAGTGTCCCTAGAACTCTAAGCCACTGATCTACGTATGAAAATTGATAATAAATCCAGTTTTGATTACAACTGTCTGTTTAAACAAGTGGAATGCATTATAAAATAAAAGGAGCCATTTCCAAATCCAGACCCAATAAATTAGCTTGGGTGAAGGAACAGATTGGATTTGATAGCTCAGCTAAGCTATGTTAGAAAAAAAGGTCTTATTTTCAGGTCTGAAGAAGGGAGGCATCAGAGGTAACTAATGGGTACACTTTTTCATCTTCCTATAGTTTGCAAACATTTTCAAGGGAGAACCATTGACATTTAAACCATATAAACTTACTGATATTAATGCACATTCAAGAAATTAGCTGCGAAATAAAAATAAAATAGATTTTCAAAATATTGTGTGATGATAAACACAAATTTTATTGACAATACAAAAGAAAATGAAGGGGCCAAATACTACATCAGCTGTTTACCATTAGTGGTTCATTTAGGTTTGAATGATTGAATTACTTGCTGAAAAGCAGACATTACAGGTTAAATGTTGAATAAGATTGATGAAAAACAAATAACCGGGGAGACTATGTTGTAATAACTCACATTGATACCAGCATTTAATGTGCTTCTTCTCATGGAAGTTGCAGTTTATTTACTGTAAAAATGATGGGTGTTAAAACTATATATCACCAAAATGTAATTAGGAGCTGATTTTAACATTCCACAGGCAATACGTTTGTGTTGAACATTAAACACATTCTGATTTCTTGACAGATTTCTCAAAGGTCTTTCCCTGGTGAGTGACCTGACAGGTGACTTTCTTGTCTGCGCTCCAGTCCACAGTGGGCAGAGATAGGTAACTGCTGGCCATGAACAGGTTATTTTCACTCTGTTTGGTAGCTCTGCTTTTCTCTACGCCATTGGTCATTGTTTGCCCACCAACTGTCCAGGTCACATCCAGAGAGGCCGGATAGAAGTCTTGGTAAAGACACACCACAGTGGCCTTGTTTTTCTCTACCTCCTCCTGAGAGGGTGGGAAGATGCTCAGAGTAGGAGCTTTTGTCTCACCGGCTGCAAGAAATGTTGGAAAAGTATGAGAAACTATGATAAATAAAAAAATGTGTTTTGTTATGTCTTGGTTAGTCATCCTTTTCAAGTGCAATTGCAAAGAAACATGGTTTACCAGTCAATATTTTTGAAACGTTTCACCAGGATGTATTTCAGTAACTTCTACTAAATGGTTTTTTAGACCAAACAATATAATGACATCATCAGATGTATGTAATAAAGCATGGAAAATATACTATTTTAAGAAAAGATTTATCTGAGCTGAAAACTTCACTTTAGAAGTTGTTTGAGATCATTACCTTCTGATGATAGTCCAATTGAAATACAGGTTTAGTTGTACTTTAAGAATAATATAGGAGATGTCATTTCCTGCACCAACCCATATTTTCTTAATTCCAGCTGCTATTCTAAAATATATCAATTTTCTGCAATTTGTTGGAGGCAGTCCTAATTAGAAATGCAAAATGTGTTTCTTTTGGGAAATAAAAGGATTTTGAAGTTCTAAATTATAATGAGGGCAATCTCTTCTAGAGAACCTTAGAGCAATTCAGGAGCCTAACGACTCCTAATCTATTAAGAAATATTATTAAAAGCTGCTTAGTAGAACTATATTTGACGCGAGGTGTTGGAACAAAAGACTGGCATATGGTATATTGTCCAAGCACAGAACCATAGAACTTCACAAAGGGTTTGAACTTTGGCATCTGTGCCGTCAAAATTTTACTTACACACATTTATTTTTAAACTGCTCTGCTGAAAGTAAAGCTATCACTACGCAGAAGTTAATAGGAGCTGACTGTCTTAAATCCCAAGCAATCTGCTGATGTTAACCTTATCACGTAGCACAAATGAAGAAGCACCTCACATTTTATATGAATAACATGCAATACTTAATAGTATTTACAAACATAAAAGAGGTTTGTTCTCTATCATGGAGTGCTTGAATCTCGCAGTTTCTGCAACAATGTTAATAAAAGGAGTTGCTAGTCATTTTTACATATTTCGTCAGCCTTAGAAGAGGAAAAGTGGAGCCAATGAAGTATTTCAAAATTTTAGAGCTAAACTCTCATAGAGAGAACTTTGAACTCAATGCAGTGATATATTGCATTAGCATAAACAATTAATATATTATCTTTACTTTCTATTGTTATCATATATCTATCAACTTTTAAACTATTTGATGGGTACAAAGCACTGTCCAAATGTTTGCTCTTTCATTTGGATTATAAACTCTATTAATACAGAGAACTTCATAGGGTTTTAAATCAAATCATAGTTGTTTGGATAGTTTACTTCATTTAATGAATAGTCCATTAAACAGCTTCTTATATATGAAATGTCCTGAGTAAAACTGAATTTTATTTTGTATTTTCACGGAAAAATTCAATTTATAAACTGCAAAAACTCAAGATAGATGCTGTCAAACAAGGAAAATTCATGCCATGAATAAAGAAAAATATGTTTTAGAATATAAAAGCAAAACGGACTTAGTAGGTGTTAAATGGAGGAAGCAAATTAACAATTCTCAAAAGATATGTATTTTTGAAATGTGTTTGAATAGACATAGCCGCAAACAACCAGGTCAATTAGTCTTATTGAAATGGCACTATAGTATGAGCTAGACTATTATTAATATGTGATGTTACATCACTTCATCTTATTATGTTGCAAAAAGATGATTGAAGAGAGAATACAAACATATGTTCAGTAATAAACCATTTAGTGGAAATGGGCAGCATAAACAAAAACATAAATAAAGATCTTCAGGTTTTTTTCTGATGCTTTATGTCAGCATTTATCCTATGTCTAAGTGCTCTAAAATTACACAGGGAATGTAGGCACAAGGAAAGGAACTAATCTGCAAAAGACAACACCATTTGATTGAGGCGACCAAACAAGGGATAACTAGTGACCCGCTGCCTAATAAGTCATTTGATCACAGATCATTCCCATTAAGGTACATAGGATGCTATTTCCTGTGCACATTAAGAAAACATGGAAATATATAACATATCATGAGAATAACTTATTTTGACCCTCATGACAGGTCTGCCAAACATCAGTATTTGTGCAGAGAAATGAGACTCAGACTAAATTTGAATTATGAGCTGTACGTAAAAACCCTCACCTCAGGTGATTTTTATCAATTACTTTTTGCAATGGAAAAGATTGATTAAAATTTCTTATAAAAGAAATAAAACTTGAAGGCATTACTGTCCAAAACACTGATTCCACATGTTATGTCATTTTGCCACAGAAGAGTTCCATAACTATACAATATTTCCCACAACTCGCTATTATTGAACACCTTAGTGTTAGCAGTACAGGATGGTGAATTAGACCATCATTTGACTAGACAATACATAATTAGATACAACATATTTTGTTGATATCTTAATACTAAGCGATGATAAAAAAGAAAAATAAAGAAACCCAATACTATTTTATAAAATATCAGCTTCCAGAAGAAGTAGGTGATATTAAATCTGCCACCTCTACTTAGGACGTTCAGCTGGGTTCCTCCACTCGAAGATAAACACACAGTGCCACAAGACTGTGCACAAACCCAGCCAAGTGGAAAGTAGCAATTGTAGCAGGATTAAAGATTGATGGTGTATATCTCTCAATAACCTTATGATACAGAGCTACAAACATGGTCTTTTCTGTTTCAATACCTAAACCTATTTTCTTACCTCTTCTGTTTCTTCCTAAGAACAGTGTTATTTCTAGAGGATGGTGCAATATTTTTAAGGGTTTCTATAATAAAAGGATGATATAAAATGGTTTCTAGACATAGGACAATTTCCACACAGTCAAATGTCTTTCTTTTGCTTGGACTTGAGACTGGTAGTCCAATTTCTGAATTCATGGAGAAAACATTGAGTAACATATTTGCAACGTAATGCCTTTATGTAGAGTGAAATCAATATGATATGAGCCTTTCTGCACCGGTGTGATTTTTGTAGATGACTGTTAAATTAGACTGATAGTACACAAAATATTCTAACTTTAAGAAACTGTTTTCACAATCAATAATAAGAGTATACTCTCGCTCAATTCAAGCAGAAAATTAATTTTGCCCCAACATAGTAAATCTCAAAATACATTTATAGAATGTGATGTGTATTAATTTTAATTGAAATTAAATGCCATCTAAAGAGCTATATAACAGGATTTAGAATGGAGATTTCAATTTTATTCTAACCATACTTTCTGCCTAAACAAATCGGAATATCTTTATAATAGATTGCAAATAGAAAAACATATACCCATTTTATATATATATGTATATACACACACACATATATATATAAATATATATCCTAGAAGAATATAAAAATGCTAAATACAAAATTTAGTAGCAAGCAGTCCAAATTACATCTCATAATTTTACGAGTCAGGATACAATGTCAAGAATATGAATTGATAAATTCCTAACCAATATCTTTTTATATTCATGCAATGAAAATAGAAAACTGTATGACGAAAAGTGTGTTAGAATAAAGCAGTTTTAGAAATATTGTACAGTGCTGATTCTGTTACTTACTTAGGACGTTCAGCTGGGTTCCTCTACCAAAGATATACCCACATTGCCACAGTGCTTTACACAAACCAGCAATTTACAGGACAGTAGTATAGTACATTGAGTTTTAGATTTAACTTCATCACCTGTTAATAAATAGTTACAGATGCAGTGAAGCACTGTAAATATTATCTGCACCAGCAGCTGCAGCTAAGCTAAGGATGGATGGCACTCCTCACCTGATGATAAAGAGTAGCAGACACAAATGGGCAATGTAAGCAGTATAAGCTGTTGTTACAGCTAGATGCGGGACTGCTAGAGCTCCATTGACTCCACCACCTAATGATGGAGCACTTCATGTACATTCATGCATGAGCAAAATTGTTCTCATCGTCTTTCAAAATGTATGAGGCAGATCATGCTACCTCACCTGACGTTGCCATCATCTCCTCACAAAAATATAACAGACATTGCTGTAGAACCCTTGACACTTCAAAGAGTTATCTGCATCTTTGAGGCCTTATAGAGAGCTCTTAAGATCTCTGCATAAAATTATTTTAGAAAGCTATTTACAGTGCAAAGTGATTTGCAATATTATTAATGTTGATTATTGTTGACAGATGGACCAAATAATCCACAAATGTCTTGAGCTAATGCATTGAGTTTATTTTCTCAATAATATTTCAAATGATCAAACAGATTTCCATAACCAAAACCTTTTTGTGAAATTCTCCTGCTCACAATAAGAAACTTTTTGTTCTTCAGAATCCTGCTATTGTTTGTACATTTTATAGGAAGGACAGTTTTTAACTTTGACTGAGGGTAGTGTGAATTAAAGACCTTGATGAAAAAAAAATCATTTTAATCATTAATACAAAAGCATCATTTCACAATATAATGAGATAAATGGGTTCTGGTGACACAGAAAAATGTCTCACTGATTTACTGTATACTGCAAACGATTTGCTGATAGGCTGATTCCCTGTTCTCCCTTCACTCTCTTTCTGCCAATGGTATTGCAAAATTCACCTTGAGTATAACACTTTCTTGCTTTACAGCTCAGTTCATGATCTGAAAATCACATACATACACTATGGGGTCGATTCCGATTCGGGCCGGAAAATTCTCCGACCGAGCCGGACCCGGAGAGATTTCCGACCGAATCGGACCCGTGCAGTCCGACCGAACGAGTACGATGCGTCCGTATGTTATCGGACTCGAGTCGAGTCGGACTCCCATTGAAGTCAATGGGAGCCGGTCGTACAACGCGTACGCGGGCTCCCATTGACTCAATGGGTGCGAAGTCGGACAAGGGCGCCCCCTACAGCGGAGTACGCGGGCGAAGCGATTCGCGCCGTACACGCACAGGTAGGGGACCCATGGGTCCCCCTGTGTGCGACTCGCGCGGCTACGCGTACAGGGGTCCGACACGGACCCCCAAAGTACGGCTCCGACAGCTCTTACGAGCCGGAGTGCGCGGCTCGGTCGGACTGCTCGCGGCGCGCATCGTACTTACCCGGCCGGGAACGTCTCCATTGCGCGGTGCGAGAGTCGAGTCCGAGCGAGTCGGTCGGAGCGGTTCGAGCCGGGAGCGAGTCGGTCGGAGCGGTCGGGGCGCCCGGACGAGTCGGTCGGAGATTTCGCATCGTACCTCGCTCGGCCGGACCCGTGTGCGGTTCGGTCGGGAAACAGGGCTCGAATCGGATCCGGTAAAGCCGAATCCGATTCGGAGCCCTACCGGCCGAGATCGGAATCGGCCCCTATGTGTCTTTTTTTGCTTTGATGAGATTTTTTAAAATCTATCACTAAATTGATTATAAACACTTTTTTTACAACAGAATTTTTTTCTAGATTAAAGAATTTGAAAACATAATGATACTTTTTCATTATATTCAGCCATTCAGATGGTCCTTCTTATAGACCTGTTGACGTTATTCCACTTTGGTAATCTGTTGATGAAATAAATGTCCTAGATAATACATATTTGTCAAAATAGTGTATAGTTTTGTACATAATATTTGCGTGCACCTCAAAAATTTATTTTTAGAGGCATTCTTTACCTCCTACCTATGAATTAATGTGCAAATACATCTAATTAAATACACTTTTTTTACAGGTGTTTATAGTCAATTGATCAAAGTTATTAGCTGTGGTAAACAAATGAATTAAATATTTACTTTAAATTTATATTGATAATGACACCAGAGACAATTTCTGATTATGAGGAGATACCAAAGATGTATGTCATTTTGAATGGGTAGAGTGTTACACAATCCCAGCATAGCCAAGCGGTGTGAAGTGGACTGACTGTAAGATATAGATAGAAAAACCTGACATTGTAAACCTAGAAAAGTCCATTATGAGGGGGGAAAACTTTAAAAGGAAATCCCTTTTTAATCTGTTATCAAGCTTATTTGCCTGACAAACCCTGATCGGAGTAACAAAAATAAATGTCAATTTGGCAAAAGAGTAAAAAATAGAAATTTAGAAATAGTACTTTTGTACTTGACTGCATTGTCCATTCATTTGCTTCAAAAGTAGAAAGAGGTACATATGTTAAATAAGCTAAAGTCCATCAGGTAAAGAATTATGAATAGATTCAGAGACAAATATTGCAAAAATGCAGAAGGTTTTAATGAAATAGGCTTGAAAAGTAAAGTAGAGGATGAATGATGCTACTTACAAAGGACGTTCAGCTGGGTGCCTCCACCGAAAATCCACCACTGTGATGTATAGCTATACAAAAACTGTCTCCACATGATGTCACAGAGCAGATTAGCAGATAATGTATCAGTGTGATTTTATAGAAAATCCTTCTTGACTGATTATCGAGGGCCACATGACTCTATCGCTGAAGAAACTCTAGGACCCATAAATTGGTGCATCAGTTAGGTCAACTGTAAGGTAGAAATATGCTTATTGCTGTCATGTTCTTCACAAAATGTGCATTGATAGAATTTGTAACCATTGTTATCACAATATTATGGGACATTTTGTTTCGACTTCATTGGATGAAAGATTGGAATATGCATGTTGTTAAGGTATGCTGCCTTTAAGAATGCAATGAGGTGTACATGTGTCCTCTATGTTTTGACTTACCTTGCTAAATAATCCACAATTTGTTAGGAAGATCAACAACTCATAGCCTCCAAATGACGGATTGTGTTTAGAATCTTAAATATTATCATTTGCTCCTCTGATCTTCTAGGACCACATTGTTAATAGGTTTGGCAGTAGGATCGTGGAGAGCCAATCAGCTCAATATACTGCCTTTTGGTTCAGCACAAGTAATGATGAGCTTGAGGGTCTCTTTGTAAACCAGAACCCCAGAAACTTGCTGAGTTTCATTACACCTAAAAGCCCATATCTAGTAGTGGTGCTCTTATTGGATTAGACACCTATGGGAGATTGTCAACTAATTATAGTAGTAGAAATAGCAAAATTCATTGTCTAGGAATACGAAGGGGTAAAACCTTTTCTGATCATTATATTTCAACAAATATTTACATCTAATAAGTATGTGCAGGGAATTTTGATCAAATATGTCTTAAATGCAGTTTTCATTGAGCTGTGATGTAAAATGCATAGTAAAGGGCAGCAATTATATTCAAAGTGAGCAGTGTATATGTGGTGCCTGACAAACTGCCTCTGAATGTGTTGTTTGACTTCTTTAAGAGTCCTTTGTTGTATATATTCATATGTTCCACTTTAGCTCCACCAATTGACATTGTCATTTGTTATGGTGTGAAAGATTTATTAACTTAGTATAAATGTTTATAATATTGAAAGGTTTACTGAAACTTGCATGTCCCTCCTATCTAATCCTAAAGGCAAGAGCTGCAAAAATAGGACAGGCTACATCCTTTTTATCACTCCTTCAATTTTCTTACTTACATACTTCCTAAACTCAGTGTATCATGTCTGGCTTATGAGGCATGCAACTTCATAGCTAGAGATGTTCTGAAACAATATTGGTGAATGTTTCCTAAATACAACCAAAACCAAAATGTTTATAATTATGTCAATGATTAGGGCTTCTGTGATGTTACTTGGCTCATTTAAAGTTGTGTCCCTTTGAAATATTCTCACACTTGTGCTGGAAGTAGTCACTGCAAAACAAAATCCACTGATGGAATTCACTAGTGGATTTTCTTCTATGGGCTGTTATGTGCTCTGTAAATTGGAAGATTTACCACAAGTACCCAGAACAAAATATGCACTAATGTTTCACTGCTGGCTTGGTAGTTCTAGAAAAGAATAGCAGTGAAAGAGAAATAAGACACACTCTTCAGAAACACATCTGTTCTGCAATAAGTCTAACAACACAAACATGCTTTGAGAAAGACAACTTTAACCTTCAGAGTGTCCCTAGAACTGTAAGCCACTGATCTACGTATGAAAATTGATAATAAATCCAGTTTTGATTACAACTGTCTGTTTAAATAAGTGGAATGCATTATAAAATAAAAGGGAGCCATTTCCAAATGCAGACCCAATAAATTAGCTTGGGTGAAGGAACAGATTGGATTTGATAGCTCAGCTAAGCTATGTTAGACAAAAAAGGTCTTATTTTCAGGTCTGAAGAAGGGAGGCATCAGAGGTAACTAATGGGTACACTTTTTTCATCTTCCTACAGTTTGCAAACATTTTCAAGGGAGAACCATTGACATTTAAACCATATAAACTTACTGATATTAATGCACATTCAAGAAATTAGCTGCGAAATAAAAATAAAATAGATTTTCAAAATATTGTGTGATGATAAACACAAATTTTATTGACAATACAAAAGAACATGAAGGGGCCATAGACTACATCAGCTGTTTACTATTAGTGGTTCATTTAGGTTTAAATGATTGAATTACTTGCTGAAAAGCAGACATTACAGGTTAAATGTTGAATAAGATTGATGAAAAACAAATAACCGGGGAGACTATTTTGTAATAACTCACATTGATACCAGCATTTAATGTGCTTCTTCTCATGGAAGTTGCAGTTTATTTACTGTAAAAATGATGGGTGTTAAAACTATATATCACCGAAATGTAATTAGGAGCTGATTTTAACATTCCACAGGCAATACGTTTGTGTTGAACATTAAACACATTCTGATTTCTTGACAGATTTCTCAAAGGTCTTTCCCTGGTGAGTGACCTGACAGGTGACTTTCTTGTCTGCGCTCCAGTCCACAGTGGGCAGAGATAGGTAACTGCTGGCCATGAACAGGTTATTTTCACTCTGTTTGGTAGCTCTGCTTTTCTCTACGCCATTGGTCATTGTTTGCCCACCAACTGTCCAGGTCACATCCAGAGAGGCCGGATAGAAGTCTTGGTAAAGACACACCACAGTGGCCTTGTTTTTCTCTACCTCCTCCTGAGAGGGTGGGAAGATGCTCAGAGTAGGAGCCTTTGTCTCACCGGCTGCAAGAAATGTTGGAAAAGTATGAGAAACTATGATAAATAAAAAAAATGTGTTTTGTTATGTCTTGGTTAGTCATCCTTTTCAAGTGCAATTGCAAAGGAAACATGGTTTACCAGTCAATATTTTTGAAACGTTTCACCAGGATGTATTTCAGTAACTTCTACTAAATGGTTTTTAGACCAAACAATATAATGACATCATCAGATGTATGTAATAAAGCATGGAAAATATACTATTTTAAGAAAAGATTTATCTGAGCTGAAAACTTCACTTTAGCAGTTGTTTGAGATCATTGCCTTCTGATGATAGTCCAATTGAAATACAGGTTTAGTTGTACTTTAAGAATAATATAGGAGATGTAATTTCCTGCACCAACCCATATTTTCTTAATTCCAGCTGCTATTCTAAAATATATCAATTTTCTGCAATTTGTTGAGGCAGTCCTAATTAGAAATGCAAAATGTGTTTCTTTTTTGGGAAATAAAAGGATTATTGAAGTTCTAAATTATAATGAGAGCAATCTCTTCTAGAGAACCTTAAAGCAATTCAGGAGCCTAACGACTCCTAATCTACTAAGAAATATTATTAAAAGCTGCTTAGTAGAACGTATTTGACGCAAGGTGTTGGAACAAAAAGACTGGCATATGGTATATTGTCCAAGCACAGAACCATAGAACTTCACAATGGGTTTGAACTTTGGCATCTGTGCCGTCAAAATTTTACTTACACACATTTATTTTTAAACTGCTCTGCTGAAAGTAAAGCTATCACTAGGCAGAAGTTAATAGGAGCTGACTGTCTTAAATCCCAAGCAATCTGCTGATGTTAACCTTATCACGTAGCACAAATGAAGAAGCACCTCACATTTTATATGAATAACATGCAATACTTAATAGTATTTACAAACATAAAAAGAGGTTTGTTCTCTATCATTGAGTGCTTGAATCTCGCAGTTTCTGCAACAATGTTTATAAAAGGAGTTGCTAGTCATTTTTACATATTTCCTCAGCCTTAGAAGAGGAAAAGTGGAGCCAATGAAGTATTTCAAAATTTTAGAGCTAACCTCTCATAGAGAGAACTTTGAACTCAATGCAGTGATATATTGCATTAGCATAAACAATTAATATATTATCTTTACTTTCTATTGTTATCATATATCTATCAACTTTTAAACTATTTGATGGGTACAAAGCACTGTCCAAATGTTTGCTCTTTCATTTGGATTATAAACTCTATTAATACAGAGAACTTCATAGGGTTTTAAATCAAATCATAGTTGTTTGGATAGTTTACTTCATTTAATGAATAGTCCATCAAACAGCTTCTTATATATGAAATGTCCTGAGTAAAACTGAACTTTCTTTTGTATTTTCATGGAAAAATTCACTTTATAAACTGCAAAAACTCAAGATAGATGCTGTCAAACAAGGAAAATTCATGCCATGAATAAAGAAAAATATGTTTTAGAATATAAAAAGCAATACGGACTTAGTAGGTGTTAAATGGATGAAGCAAATTAACAATTCTCAAAAGATATGTATTTTTAAAATGTGTTTGAATAGACATAGCCGCAAACAACCAGGTCAATTAGTCTTATTGAAATGGCACTATAGTATGAGCTAGACTATTATTAATATGTGATGTTACATCACTTCATCTTATTATGTTGCAAAAAAGATGATTGAAAGAGAATACAACATATGTTCAGTAATAAACCATTTAGTGGAAACAGGCAGCATAAACAAAAACATAAATTAAGATCTTCAGGCTTTTTTCTGATGCTTTATGTCAGCATTTATCCTATGTCTAAGTGCTCTAAAATTACACAGGGAATGTAGGCACAAGGAAAGGAACTAATCTGCAAAAGGCAACAACATTTGATTGAGGAGACCAAACAAGGGATAACTAGTGACCCGCTGCCTAATAAGTCTTTTGATCACAGATCATTCCTATTAAGGTACATAGGATGCTATTTCCTGTGCACATTAAGAAAACATGGAAATATATAACATATCATGAGAATAACTTATTTTGACCCTCATGACAGGTTTGCCAAACATCAGTATTTGTGCAGAGAAATGAGACTCAGACTAAATTTGAATTATGAGCTGTACGTAAAAACCCTCACCTCAGGTGATTTTTATCATTTACTTTTTGCAATGGAAAAGATTGATTAAAATTTCTTATAAAGAAATAAAACTTGAAGGCATTACTGTCCAAAGCACTGATTCCACATGTTATGTCATTTTGCCACAGAAGAGTTCCATAACTATACAATATTTCCACACCTCGCTATTATTGAACACCTTAGTGTTAGCAGTACAGGATGGTGAATTAGACCATGATTTGACTAGACAATACATAATTAGATACAACATATTTTGTTGATATCTTAATACTAGCAGATGATAAAAAAAGAAAAATAAAGAAACCAATACTATTTTATAAAATATCAGCTTCCAGAAGAAGTAGGTGATATTAAATCTGCCACTTACTTAGGACGTTCAGCTGGGTTCCTCCACCGAAGATAAACACACAGTGCCACAAGACTGTGCACAAACCCAGCCAAGTGGAAAGTAGCAATTATAGCAGGATTAAAGATTGATGGTGTATGTCTCTCAATAACCTTATGATCCAGAGCTACAAACATGGTCTTTTGGTTTCAATACCTAAACCTATTTTCTTACCTCTTCTATTTCTTCCTAAGAACAGTGTTATTTCTAGAGGATGGTGCAATATTTTTTAAGGGTTTCTATAATAAAAGGATGATATAAAATGGTTTCTAGACATAGGACAATTTCTACACAGTCAAATGTCTTTCTTTTGGTTGGACTTGAGACTGGTAGTCCAATTTCTGAATTCATGGAGAAAACATTGAGTAACATATTTGCAACTTAATGCCTTTATGTAGAGTGAAATCAATATGATATGAGCCTTTCTGCACCGGTGTGATTTTTGTAGATGACTGTTAAATTAGACTGATAGTACACAAAATATTCTAATTTTAAGAAACTGTTTTCACAATCAATAATAAGAGTATACTCTTGCTCAATTCAAGCAGAAAATCAATTTTGCCCCAACATAGTAAATCTCAAAATACATTTATAGAATGTGATGTGTATTAATTTTAATTGAAATTAAATGCCATCTGGAGAGCTATATAACAGGATTTAGAATGGAGATTTCAATTTTTATTCTAACCATACTTTCTGCCTAAACAAATCGGAATATCTTTATAATAGATTGCAAATAGAAAAACATATACCCATTTTATATATATATTTATATATACACACACACACACATATATATATATCCTAGAAGAATATAAAAATGCTAAATACAAAATTTAGTAGCAAGCAGTCCAAATTACATCTCATAATTTTACAATGAGTCAGGATACAATATTAAGAATATGAATTGATAAATTCCTAACCAATATCTTTTTATATTCATGCAATGAAAATAGAAAACTGTATGAGGAAAAGTGTGTTAGAATAAAGCAGTTTTAGAAATATTGTACAGTGCTGATTCTGTTACTTACTTAGGACGTTCAGCTGGGTTCCTCCACCAAAGATATACCCACAGTGCCACAGTGCTTTACACAAACCAGCAATTTACAGGACAGTAGTATAGTACATTGCGTTTTAGATTTAACTTCATCACCTGTTAATAAATAGTTACAGATGCAGTATAGCACTGTAAATATTATCTGCACCAGTAGCTGCAGCTAAGCTAAGGATGGATGGCACTCCTCACCTGATGATAAAGAGTAGCAGACACAAATGGGAAATGTAAGCAGTATAAGCTGTTGTTACAGCTAGATGCGGGACTGCTAGAGCTCCATTGACTCCACCACCTAATGATGGAGCACTTCATGGACATTCATGCATGAGCAAAATTGTTCTCATCGTCTTTCAAAATGTATGAGGCAGATCATGCTACCTCACCTGATGTTGCCATCATCTCCTCACAAAAATATAACAGCTATTGCAGTAGAACCCTTGACACTTCAATGAGGTATCTGCATCTTTGAGGCCTTATAGAGAGGTCCTAAGATCTCTGCATAAAATTATTTTAGAAAGCTATTTACAGTGCAAAGTGATTTGCAATATTATTAATGTTGATTATTGTTGACAGATGGACCATATAATCCACAAATGTCTTGAGCTAATGCATTGAGTTTATTTTCTCAATAATATTTCAAATGATCAAACAGATTTCCATAACGAAAACCTTTTCATGAAATTCTCCTGCTCACAATAAGAAACTTTTTGTTCTTCAGAATCCTGCTATTGTTTGTACATTTTATAGGAAGGACAGTTTTTAACTTTGACTGAGGGTAGTGTGAATTAAAGTCCTTGATGAAAAAAAAATCATTTTAATCATTAATACAAAAGCATCATTTCACAATATAATGAGATAAATGGGTTCTGGTGACACAGAAAAATGTCTCACTGAATTACTGTATACTGCAAACGATTTGCTGATATGCTGATTCCCTGTTCTCCCTTCACTCTCTTTCTGCCAATGCTATTGTAAAATTCACCTTGAGTATAACACTTTCTTGCTTTACAGCTCAGTTCATGATCTGAAAATCACATACATACACTATGAATGTCTTTTTTTGCTTTGATGAGATTTTTTAAAATCTCTCCCTAAATACGATTATAGACACTTTTTTCACAACAGAATTTTTTTCTAGATTAAAGAATTTGAAAACATAATGATACTTTTTCATTATATTCAGCCATTCAGATGGTCCTTCTTATAGACCTGTTGACGTTATTCCACTTTGTTAATCTGTTGATGAAATAAATTTCCTAGATAATACATATTTGTCAAAATAGTGTATAGTTTTGTACATAATATTTGCGTGCACCTCAAAAATTTATTTTTAGAGGCATTCTTTACCTCCTACCTATGAATTAATGTGCAAATACATCTAATTAAATACACTTTTTTTACAGGTGTTTATAGTCAATTGATAAAAGTTATTAGCTGTGGTAAACAAACGAATTAAATAGTTATTTTGAATTTATATTGATAATGACACCAGAGACAATTTCTGATTATGTGGAGATACCAAAGATGTATGTGATTTTAAATGGGTATAGTGTTACACAATTCCAGCACAGCCAAACAGTGTGAAGTGGACTGACTGTAAGATATAGATAGAAAAACCTGACAATGTAAACATAGAAAAGTCCATTATGAGGAGGGAAAACTTTGAAAGGAAATCCCTTTTTAATCTGTTATCAAGCTTATTTGCCTGACAAACCCTGATCAGAGCAACAAAAATAAATGTCAATTTGGCAAAAGATTAAAAAATAGAAATTTAGAAATAGTACTTTTGTACTTGACTGCATTGTCCATTCATTTGCTTCAAAAGTAGAAGGAGGTACATATGTTCAATAAGTTAATGTCCATCAGGTAAAGAATTATGAATAGATTCAGAGACAAATATTGCAAAAATGCGGAAGGTTTTAATGAAATAGGCTTGAAAAGTAAAGTAGAGGAAGAATGATGCTACTTACAAAGGACGTTCAGCTGGGTGCCTCCACCGAAAATCCACCACTGTGATGTATAGCTATACAAAAACTGTCTCCACATGATGTCACAGAGCAGGAGATTAGCAGATAATGTATCAGTGTGATTTTATAGAAAATCCTTCTTGACTGATTATCGAGGGCCACATGACTATCGTTGAAGAAACTCTAGGACCCATAAATTGGTGCATCAGTTAGGTCAACTGTAAGGTAGAAATATGCTTATTGCTGTCATGTTCTTCACAAAATGTGCATGGATAGAATTTGTAACCATTGTTATCACAATATTATGGGGCATTTTGTTTCGACTTCATTGGATGAAAGATTGGAATATGCATGTTGTTAAGGTATGCTGCCTTTAAGAATGCAATGAGGTGTACATGTGTCCTCTATGTTTTGACTTACCTTGCTAAATAATCCACAATTTGTTAGGAAGATCAACAACTCATAGCCTCCAAATGACGGATTGTGTTTAGAATCTTAAATATTATCATTTGCTCCTCTGATCTTCTAGTACCACATTGTTAATAGGTTTGGCAGTAGGATCGTGGAGAGCCAATCAGCTCAATATACTGCCTTTTGGTTCAGCACAAGTAATGATGAGCTTGAGGGTCTCTTTGTAAACCAGAACCCCAGAAACTTGCTGAGTTTCATTATACCTAAAAGCCCATATCTAGTAGTAGTGCTCCTATTGGATTAGACACCTATGGGAGATTGTCAACTAATTATAGTAGTAGAAATAGCAAAATTCATTGTCTAGGACTACGAAGGGGTAAAACCTTTTCTGATCATTATATTTCAACAAATATTTACATCTAATAAGTATGTGGAGGGAATTTTGATGAAATATGTCCTAAATGCAGTTTTCATTGAGCTGTGATGTAAAATGCATAGTAAAGGACAGCAATTATATTCAAAGTGAGCAGTGTATATCTGGTGCCTGACAAACTGCTAACATGATCAGCCCCTTTTCAAAGTCAGTACCAGTAAAACATTGCCTCTGAATGTGTTGTTTGACTTCTTTAAGAGTCCTTTGTTGTATATATTCATATGTTCCACTTTAGCTCCACCAATTGACATTGTCATTTGTTATGGTGTGAAAGATTTATTAACTTAGTATAAATGTTTATAATATTGAAAGGTTTACTGAAACTTGCATGTCCCTCCTATCTAATCCTAAAGGGAAGAGTTGCAAAAATAGGACAGGCTACATCCTTTTTATCACTCCTTTAATTTTCTTACTTACATACTTCCTAAACTCAGTGTATCATGTCAGGCTTATGAGGCATGCAACTTCATAGCTAGTGATGTTCTGAAACAATATTGGTGAATGTTTCCTAAATACAACCAAAACCAAAATGTTTATAATTATGTCAATGATTAGGGCTTCTGTGATGTTACTTGGCTCATTTAAAGTTGTGTCCCATTGAAATATTCTCACACTTGTGCTGGAAGTAGTCACTCCAAAACAAAATCCACATTGGAATTCACTAGTGGATTTTTTTCTATGGGCTGTTATGTGCTCTGTAAATTGGAAGATTTACCACAAATACCCAGAACAAAATATGCACTAATGTTTCACTGCTGGCTTGGTAGTTCTAGAAAAGAATAGCAGTGAAAGAGAAATAAGACACACTCTTCAGAAACACATCTGTTCTGCAATAAGTCTAACAACACAAAATGCTTTGAGAAAGACAACTTTAACCTTCAGAGTGTCCCTAGAACTCTAAGCCACTGATCTACGTATGAAAATTGATAATAAATCCAGTTTTGATTACAACTGTCTGTTTAAATAAGTGGAATGCATTATAAAATAAAAGGGAGCCATTTCCAAATGCAGACCCAATAAATTAGCTTGGGTGAAGGAACAGATTGGATTTGATAGCTCAGCTAAGCTATGTTAGAAAAAAAAGGTCTTATTTTCAGGTCTGAAGAAGGGAGGCATCAGAGGTAACTAATGGGTACACTTTTTTCATCTTCCTACAGTTTGCAAACATTTTCAAGGGAGAACCATTGACATTTAAACCATATAAACTTACTGATATTAATGCACATTCAAGAAATTAGCTGCGAAATAAAAATAAAATAGATTTTCAAAATATTGTGTGATGATAAACACAAATTTTATTGACAATACAAAAGAAAATGAAGGGGCCATAGACTACATCAGCTGTTTACTATTAGTGGTTCATTTAGGTTTAAATGATTGAATTACTTGCTGAAAAGCAGACATTACAGGTTAAATGTTGAATAAGATTGATGAAAAACAAATAACCGGGGAGACTATTTTGTAATAACTCACATTGATACCAGCATTTAATGTGCTTCTTCTCATGGAAGTTGCAGTTTATTTACTGTAAAAATGATGGGTGTTAAAACTATATATCACCGAAATGTAATTAGGAGCTGATTTTAACATTCCACAGGCAATACGTTTGTGTTGAACATTAAACACATTCTGATTTCTTGACAGATTTCTCAAAGGTCTTTCCCTGGTGAGTGACCTGACAGGTGACTTTCTTGTCTGCGCTCCAGTCCACAGTGGGCAGAGATAGGTAACTGCTGGCCATGAACAGGTTATTTTCACTCTGTTTGGTAGCTCTGCTTTTCTCTACGCCATTGGTCATTGTTTGCCCACCAACTGTCCAGGTCACATCCAGAGAGGCCGGATAGAAGTCTTGGTAAAGACACACCACAGTGGCCTTGTTTTTCTCTACCTCCTCCTGAGAGGGTGGGAAGATGCTCAGAGTAGGAGCCTTTGTCTCACCGGCTGCAAGAAATGTTGGAAAAGTATGAGAAACTATGATAAATAAAAAAAATGTGTTTTGTTATGTCTTGGTTAGTCATCCTTTTCAAGTGCAATTGCAAAGGAAACATGGTTTACCAGTCAATATTTTTGAAACGTTTCACCAGGATGTATTTCAGTAACTTCTACTAAATGGTTTTTTAGACCAAACAATATAATGACATCATCAGATGTATGTAATAAAGCATGGAAAATATACTATTTTAAGAAAAGATTTATCTGAGCTGAAAACTTCACTTTAGCAGTTGTTTGAGATCATTACCTTCTGATGATAGTCCAATTGAAATACAGGTTTAGTTGTACTTTAAGAATAATATAGGAGATGTCATTTCCTGCACCAACCCATATTTTCTTAATTCCAGCTGCTATTCTAAAATATATCAATTTTCTGCAATTTGTTGAGGCAGTCCTAATTAGAAATGCAAAATGTGTTTCTTTTTTGGGAAATAAAAGGATTTTTGAAGTTCTAAATTATAATGAGGGCAATCTCTTCTAGAGAACCTTAGAGCAATTCAGGAGCCTAACGACTCCTAATCTACTAAGAAATATTATTAAAAGCTGCTTAGTAGAACATATTTGACGCGAGGTGTTGGAACAAAAAGACTGGCATATGGTATATTGTCCAAGCACAGAACCATAGAACTTCACAATGGGTTTGAACTTTGGCATCTGTGCCGTCAAAATTTTACTTACACACATTTATTTTTAAACTGCTCTGCTGAAAGTAAAGCTATCACTAGGCAGAAGTTAATAGGAGCTGACTGTCTTAAATCCCAAGCAATCTGCTGATGTTAACCTTATCACGTAGCACAAATGAAGAAGCACCTCACATTTTATATGAATAACATGCAATACTTAATAGTATTTACAAACATAAAAAGAGGTTTGTTCTCTATCATTGAGTGCTTGAATCTCGCAGTTTCTGCAACAATGTTTATAAAAGGAGTTGCTAGTCATTTTTACATATTTCCTCAGCCTTAGAAGAGGAAAAGTGGAGCCAATGAAGTATTTCAAAATTTTAGAGCTAACCTCTCATAGAGAGAACTTTGAACTCAATGCAGTGATATATTGCATTAGCATAAACAATTAATATATTATCTTTACTTTCTATTGTTATCATATATCTATCAACTTTTAAACTATTTGATGGGTACAAAGCACTGCCCAAATGTCTGCTCTTTCATTTGGATTATAAACTCTATTAATACAGAGAACTTCATAGGGTTTTAAATCAAATCATAGTTGTTTGGATAGTTCACTTCATTTAATGAATAGTCCATCAAACAGCTTCTTATATATGAAATGTCCTGAGTAAAACTGAACTTTCTTTTGTATTTTCATGGAAAAATTCCCTTTATAAACTGCAAAAACTCAAGATAGATGCTGTCAAACAAGGAAAATTCATGCCATGAATAAAGAAAAATATGTTTTAGAATATAAAAAGCAATACGGACTTAGTAGGTGTTAAATGGATGAAGCAAATTAACAATTCTCAAAAGATATGTATTTTTAAAATGTGTTTGAATAGACATAGCCGCAAACAACCAGGTCAATTAGTCTTATTGAAATGGCACTATAGTATGAGCTAGACTATTATTAATATGTGATGTTACATCACTTCATCTTATTATGTTGCAAAAAAGATGATTGAAAGAGAATACAACATATGTTCAGTAATAAACCATTTAGTGGAAACAGGCAGCATAAACAAAAACATAAATTAAGATCTTCAGGCTTTTTTCTGATGCTTTATGTCAGCATTTATCCTATGTCTAAGTGCTCTAAAATTACACAGGGAATGTAGGCACAAGGAAAGGAACTAATCTGCAAAAGGCAACAACATTTGATTGAGGAGACCAAACAAGGGATAACTAGTGACCCGCTGCCTAATAAGTCTTTTGATCACAGATCATTCCTATTAAGGTACATAGGATGCTATTTCCTGTGCACATTAAGAAAACATGGAAATATATAACATATCATGAGAATAACTTATTTTGACCCTCATGACAGGTTTGCCAAACATCAGTATTTGTGCAGAGAAATGAGACTCAGACTAAATTTGAATTATGAGCTGTACGTAAAAACCCTCACCTCAGGTGATTTTTATCATTTACTTTTTGCAATGGAAAAGATTGATTACAATTTCTTATAAAGAAATAAAACTTGAAGGCATTACTGTCCAAAGCACTGATTCCACATGTTATGTCATTTTGCCACAGAAGAGTTCCATAACTATACAATATTTCCACACCTCGCTATTATTGAACACCTTAGTGTTAGCAGTACAGGATGGTGAATTAGACCATGATTTGACTAGACAATACATAATTAGATACAACATATTTTGTTGATATCTTAATACTAGCAGATGATAAAAAAAGAAAAATAAAGAAACCAATACTATTTTATAAAATATCAGCTTCCAGAAGAAGTAGGTGATATTAAATCTGCCACTTACTTAGGACGTTCAGCTGGGTTCCTCCACCGAAGATAAACACACAGTGCCACAAGACTGTGCACAAACCCAGCCAAGTGGAAAGTAGCAATTATAGCAGGATTAAAGATTGATGGTGTATGTCTCTCAATAACCTTATGATACAGAGCTACAAACATGGTCTTTTGGTTTCAATACCTAAACCTATTTTCTTACCTCTTCTGTTTCTTCCTAAGAACAGTGTTATTTCTAGAGGATGGTGCAATATTTTTTAAGGGTTTCTATAATAAAAGGATGATATAAAATGGTTTCTAGACATAGGACAATTTCTACACAGTCAAATGTCTTTCTTTTGGTTGGACTTGAGACTGGTAGTCCAATTTCTGAATTCATGGAGAAAACATTGAGTAACATATTTGCAACTTAATGCCTTTATGTAGAGTGAAATCAATATGATATGAGCCTTTCTGCACCGGTGTGATTTTTGTAGATGACTGTTAAATTAGACTGATAGTACACAAAATATTCTAATTTTAAGAAACTGTTTTCACAATCAATAATAAGAGTATACTCTTGCTCAATTCAAGCAGAAAATAAATTTTGCCCCAACATAGTAAATCTCAAAATACATTTATAGAATGTGATGTGTATTAATTTTAATTGAAATTAAATGCCATCTGGAGAGCTATATAACAGGATTTAGAATGGAGATTTCAATTTTTATTCTAACCATACTTTCTGCCTAAACAAATCGGAATATCTTTATAATAGATTGCAAATAGAAAAACATATACCCATTTTATATATATATTTATATATACACACACACACACATATATATATATCCTAGAAGAATATAAAAATGCTAAATACAAAATTTAGTAGCAAGCAGTCCAAATTACATCTCATAATTTTACAATGAGTCAGGATACAATATTAAGAATATGAATTGATAAATTCCTAACCAATATCTTTTTATATTCATGCAATGAAAATAGAAAACTGTATGAGGAAAAGTGTGTTAGAATAAAGCAGTTTTAGAAATATTGTACAGTGCTGATTCTGTTACTTACTTAGGACGTTCAGCTGGGTTCCTCCACCAAAGATATACCCACAGTGCCACAGTGCTTTACACAAACCAGCAATTTACAGGACAGTAGTATAGTACATTGCGTTTTAGATTTAACTTCATCACCTGTTAATAAATAGTTACAGATGCAGTGAAGCACTGTAAATATTATCTGCACCAGCAGCTGCAGCTAAACTAAGGATGGATGGCACTCCTCACCTGATGATAAAGAGTAGCAGACACAAATGGGAAATGTAAGCAGTATAAGCTGTTGTTACAGCTAGATGCGGGACTGCTAGAGCTCCATTGACTCCACCACCTAATGATGGAGCACTTCATGGACATTCATGCATGAGCAAAATTGTTCTCATCGTCTTTCAAAATGTATGAGGCAGATCATGCTACCTCACTTGATGTTGCCATCATCTCCTCACAAAAATATAACAGCTATTGCAGTAGAACCCTTGACACTTCAATGAGGTATCTGCATCTTTGAGGCCTTATAGAGAGGTCCTAAGATCTCTGCATAAAATTATTTTAGAAAGCTATTTACAGTGCAAAGTGATTTGCAATATTATTAATGTTGATTATTGTTGACAGATGGACCATATAATCCACAAATGTCTTGAGCTAATGCATTGAGTTTATTTTCTCAATAATATTTCAAATGATCAAACAGATTTCCATAACGAAAACCTTTTCATGAAATTCTCCTGCTCACAATAAGAAACTTTTTGTTCTTCAGAATCCTGCTATTGTTTGTACATTTTATAGGAAGGACAGTTTTTAACTTTGACTGAGGGTAGTGTGAATTAAAGTCCTTGATGAAAAAAAAATCATTTTAATCATTAATACAAAAGCATCATTTCACAATATAATGAGATAAATGGGTTCTGGTGACACAGAAAAATGTCTCACTGAATTACTGTATACTGCAAACGATTTGCTGATATGCTGATTCCCTGTTCTCCCTTCACTCTCTTTCTGCCAATGCTATTGTAAAATTCACCTTGAGTATAACACTTTCTTGCTTTACAGCTCAGTTCATGATCTGAAAATCACATACATACACTATGAATGTCTTTTTTTGCTTTGATGAGATTTTTTAAAATCTCTCCCTAAATACGATTATAGACACTTTTTTCACAACAGAATTTTTTTCTAGATTAAAGAATTTGAAAACATAATGATACTTTTTCATTATATTCAGCCATTCAGATGGTCCTTCTTATAGACCTGTTGACGTTATTCCACTTTGTTAATCTGTTGATGAAATAAATTTCCTAGATAATACATATTTGTCAAAATAGTGTATAGTTTTGTACATAATATTTGCGTGCACCTCAAAAATTTATTTTTAGAGGCATTCTTTACCTCCTACCTATGAATTAATGTGCAAATACATCTAATTAAATACACTTTTTTTACAGGTGTTTATAGTCAATTGATAAAAGTTATTAGCTGTGGTAAACAAACGAATTAAATAGTTATTTTGAATTTATATTGATAATGACACCAGAGACAATTTCTGATTATGTGGAGATACCAAAGATGTATGTGATTTTAAATGGGTATAGTGTTACACAATTCCAGCACAGCCAAACAGTGTGAAGTGGACTGACTGTAAGATATAGATAGAAAAACCTGACAATGTAAACATAGAAAAGTCCATTATGAGGAGGGAAAACTTTGAAAGGAAATCCCTTTTTAATCTGTTATCAAGCTTATTTGCCTGACAAACCCTGATCAGAGCAACAAAAATAAATGTCAATTTGGCAAAAGATTAAAAAATAGAAATTTAGAAATAGTACTTTTGTACTTGACTGCATTGTCCATTCATTTGCTTCAAAAGTAGAAGGAGGTACATATGTTCAATAAGTTAATGTCCATCAGGTAAAGAATTATGAATAGATTCAGAGACAAATATTGCAAAAATGCGGAAGGTTTTAATGAAATAGGCTTGAAAAGTAAAGTAGAGGAAGAATGATGCTACTTACAAAGGACGTTCAGCTGGGTGCCTCCACCGAAAATCCACCACTGTGATGTATAGCTATACAAAAACTGTCTCCACATGATGTCACAGAGCAGGAGATTAGCAGATAATGTATCAGTGTGATTTTATAGAAAATCCTTCTTGACTGATTATCGAGGGCCACATGACTATCGTTGAAGAAACTCTAGGACCCATAAATTGGTGCATCAGTTAGGTCAACTGTAAGGTAGAAATATGCTTATTGCTGTCATGTTCTTCACAAAATGTGCATGGATAGAATTTGTAACCATTGTTATCACAATATTATGGGGCATTTTGTTTCGACTTCATTGGATGAAAGATTGGAATATGCATGTTGTTAAGGTATGCTGCCTTTAAGAATGCAATGAGGTGTACATGTGTCCTCTATGTTTTGACTTACCTTGCTAAATAATCCACAATTTGTTAGGAAGATCAACAACTCATAGCCTCCAAATGACGGATTGTGTTTAGAATCTTAAATATTATCATTTGCTCCTCTGATCTTCTAGTACCACATTGTTAATAGGTTTGGCAGTAGGATCGTGGAGAGCCAATCAGCTCAATATACTGCCTTTTGGTTCAGCACAAGTAATGATGAGCTTGAGGGTCTCTTTGTAAACCAGAACCCCAGAAACTTGCTGAGTTTCATTATACCTAAAAGCCCATATCTAGTAGTAGTGCTCCTATTGGATTAGACACCTATGGGAGATTGTCAACTAATTATAGTAGTAGAAATAGCAAAATTCATTGTCTAGGACTACGAAGGGGTAAAACCTTTTCTGATCATTATATTTCAACAAATATTTACATCTAATAAGTATGTGGAGGGAATTTTGATGAAATATGTCCTAAATGCAGTTTTCATTGAGCTGTGATGTAAAATGCATAGTAAAGGACAGCAATTATATTCAAAGTGAGCAGTGTATATCTGGTGCCTGACAAACTGCTAACATGATCAGCCCCTTTTCAAAGTCAGTACCAGTAAAACATTGCCTCTGAATGTGTTGTTTGACTTCTTTAAGAGTCCTTTGTTGTATATATTCATATGTTCCACTTTAGCTCCACCAATTGACATTGTCATTTGTTATGGTGTGAAAGATTTATTAACTTAGTATAAATGTTTATAATATTGAAAGGTTTACTGAAACTTGCATGTCCCTCCTATCTAATCCTAAAGGGAAGAGTTGCAAAAATAGGACAGGCTACATCCTTTTTATCACTCCTTTAATTTTCTTACTTACATACTTCCTAAACTCAGTGTATCATGTCAGGCTTATGAGGCATGCAACTTCATAGCTAGTGATGTTCTGAAACAATATTGGTGAATGTTTCCTAAATACAACCAAAACCAAAATGTTTATAATTATGTCAATGATTAGGGCTTCTGTGATGTTACTTGGCTCATTTAAAGTTGTGTCCCATTGAAATATTCTCACACTTGTGCTGGAAGTAGTCACTCCAAAACAAAATCCACATTGGAATTCACTAGTGGATTTTTTTCTATGGGCTGTTATGTGCTCTGTAAATTGGAAGATTTACCACAAATACCCAGAACAAAATATGCACTAATGTTTCACTGCTGGCTTGGTAGTTCTAGAAAAGAATAGCAGTGAAAGAGAAATAAGACACACTCTTCAGAAACACATCTGTTCTGCAATAAGTCTAACAACACAAAATGCTTTGAGAAAGACAACTTTAACCTTCAGAGTGTCCCTAGAACTCTAAGCCACTGATCTACGTATGAAAATTGATAATAAATCCAGTTTTGATTACAACTGTCTGTTTAAATAAGTGGAATGCATTATAAAATAAAAGGGAGCCATTTCCAAATGCAGACCCAATAAATTAGCTTGGGTGAAGGAACAGATTGGATTTGATAGCTCAGCTAAGCTATGTTAGAAAAAAAAGGTCTTATTTTCAGGTCTGAAGAAGGGAGGCATCAGAGGTAACTAATGGGTACACTTTTTTCATCTTCCTACAGTTTGCAAACATTTTCAAGGGAGAACCATTGACATTTAAACCATATAAACTTACTGATATTAATGCACATTCAAGAAATTAGCTGCGAAATAAAAATAAAATAGATTTTCAAAATATTGTGTGATGATAAACACAAATTTTATTGACAATACAAAAGAAAATGAAGGGGCCATAGACTACATCAGCTGTTTACTATTAGTGGTTCATTTAGGTTTAAATGATTGAATTACTTGCTGAAAAGCAGACATTACAGGTTAAATGTTGAATAAGATTGATGAAAAACAAATAACCGGGGAGACTATTTTGTAATAACTCACATTGATACCAGCATTTAATGTGCTTCTTCTCATGGAAGTTGCAGTTTATTTACTGTAAAAATGATGGGTGTTAAAACTATATATCACCGAAATGTAATTAGGAGCTGATTTTAACATTCCACAGGCAATACGTTTGTGTTGAACATTAAACACATTCTGATTTCTTGACAGATTTCTCAAAGGTCTTTCCCTGGTGAGTGACCTGACAGGTGACTTTCTTGTCTGCGCTCCAGTCCACAGTGGGCAGAGATAGGTAACTGCTGGCCATGAACAGGTTATTTTCACTCTGTTTGGTAGCTCTGCTTTTCTCTACGCCATTGGTCATTGTTTGCCCACCAACTGTCCAGGTCACATCCAGAGAGGCCGGATAGAAGTCTTGGTAAAGACACACCACAGTGGCCTTGTTTTTCTCTACCTCCTCCTGAGAGGGTGGGAAGATGCTCAGAGTAGGAGCCTTTGTCTCACCGGCTGCAAGAAATGTTGGAAAAGTATGAGAAACTATGATAAATAAAAAAAATGTGTTTTGTTATGTCTTGGTTAGTCATCCTTTTCAAGTGCAATTGCAAAGGAAACATGGTTTACCAGTCAATATTTTTGAAACGTTTCACCAGGATGTATTTCAGTAACTTCTACTAAATGGTTTTTTAGACCAAACAATATAATGACATCATCAGATGTATGTAATAAAGCATGGAAAATATACTATTTTAAGAAAAGATTTATCTGAGCTGAAAACTTCACTTTAGCAGTTGTTTGAGATCATTACCTTCTGATGATAGTCCAATTGAAATACAGGTTTAGTTGTACTTTAAGAATAATATAGGAGATGTCATTTCCTGCACCAACCCATATTTTCTTAATTCCAGCTGCTATTCTAAAATATATCAATTTTCTGCAATTTGTTGAGGCAGTCCTAATTAGAAATGCAAAATGTGTTTCTTTTTTGGGAAATAAAAGGATTTTTGAAGTTCTAAATTATAATGAGGGCAATCTCTTCTAGAGAACCTTAGAGCAATTCAGGAGCCTAACGACTCCTAATCTACTAAGAAATATTATTAAAAGCTGCTTAGTAGAACATATTTGACGCGAGGTGTTGGAACAAAAAGACTGGCATATGGTATATTGTCCAAGCACAGAACCATAGAACTTCACAATGGGTTTGAACTTTGGCATCTGTGCCGTCAAAATTTTACTTACACACATTTATTTTTAAACTGCTCTGCTGAAAGTAAAGCTATCACTAGGCAGAAGTTAATAGGAGCTGACTGTCTTAAATCCCAAGCAATCTGCTGATGTTAACCTTATCACGTAGCACAAATGAAGAAGCACCTCACATTTTATATGAATAACATGCAATACTTAATAGTATTTACAAACATAAAAAGAGGTTTGTTCTCTATCATTGAGTGCTTGAATCTCGCAGTTTCTGCAACAATGTTTATAAAAGGAGTTGCTAGTCATTTTTACATATTTCCTCAGCCTTAGAAGAGGAAAAGTGGAGCCAATGAAGTATTTCAAAATTTTAGAGCTAACCTCTCATAGAGAGAACTTTGAACTCAATGCAGTGATATATTGCATTAGCATAAACAATTAATATATTATCTTTACTTTCTATTGTTATCATATATCTATCAACTTTTAAACTATTTGATGGGTACAAAGCACTGCCCAAATGTCTGCTCTTTCATTTGGATTATAAACTCTATTAATACAGAGAACTTCATAGGGTTTTAAATCAAATCATAGTTGTTTGGATAGTTCACTTCATTTAATGAATAGTCCATCAAACAGCTTCTTATATATGAAATGTCCTGAGTAAAACTGAACTTTCTTTTGTATTTTCATGGAAAAATTCCCTTTATAAACTGCAAAAACTCAAGATAGATGCTGTCAAACAAGGAAAATTCATGCCATGAATAAAGAAAAATATGTTTTAGAATATAAAAAGCAATACGGACTTAGTAGGTGTTAAATGGATGAAGCAAATTAACAATTCTCAAAAGATATGTATTTTTAAAATGTGTTTGAATAGACATAGCCGCAAACAACCAGGTCAATTAGTCTTATTGAAATGGCACTATAGTATGAGCTAGACTATTATTAATATGTGATGTTACATCACTTCATCTTATTATGTTGCAAAAAAGATGATTGAAAGAGAATACAACATATGTTCAGTAATAAACCATTTAGTGGAAACAGGCAGCATAAACAAAAACATAAATTAAGATCTTCAGGCTTTTTTCTGATGCTTTATGTCAGCATTTATCCTATGTCTAAGTGCTCTAAAATTACACAGGGAATGTAGGCACAAGGAAAGGAACTAATCTGCAAAAGGCAACAACATTTGATTGAGGAGACCAAACAAGGGATAACTAGTGACCCGCTGCCTAATAAGTCTTTTGATCACAGATCATTCCTATTAAGGTACATAGGATGCTATTTCCTGTGCACATTAAGAAAACATGGAAATATATAACATATCATGAGAATAACTTATTTTGACCCTCATGACAGGTTTGCCAAACATCAGTATTTGTGCAGAGAAATGAGACTCAGACTAAATTTGAATTATGAGCTGTACGTAAAAACCCTCACCTCAGGTGATTTTTATCATTTACTTTTTGCAATGGAAAAGATTGATTACAATTTCTTATAAAGAAATAAAACTTGAAGGCATTACTGTCCAAAGCACTGATTCCACATGTTATGTCATTTTGCCACAGAAGAGTTCCATAACTATACAATATTTCCACACCTCGCTATTATTGAACACCTTAGTGTTAGCAGTACAGGATGGTGAATTAGACCATGATTTGACTAGACAATACATAATTAGATACAACATATTTTGTTGATATCTTAATACTAGCAGATGATAAAAAAAGAAAAATAAAGAAACCAATACTATTTTATAAAATATCAGCTTCCAGAAGAAGTAGGTGATATTAAATCTGCCACTTACTTAGGACGTTCAGCTGGGTTCCTCCACCGAAGATAAACACACAGTGCCACAAGACTGTGCACAAACCCAGCCAAGTGGAAAGTAGCAATTATAGCAGGATTAAAGATTGATGGTGTATGTCTCTCAATAACCTTATGATACAGAGCTACAAACATGGTCTTTTGGTTTCAATACCTAAACCTATTTTCTTACCTCTTCTGTTTCTTCCTAAGAACAGTGTTATTTCTAGAGGATGGTGCAATATTTTTTAAGGGTTTCTATAATAAAAGGATGATATAAAATGGTTTCTAGACATAGGACAATTTCTACACAGTCAAATGTCTTTCTTTTGGTTGGACTTGAGACTGGTAGTCCAATTTCTGAATTCATGGAGAAAACATTGAGTAACATATTTGCAACTTAATGCCTTTATGTAGAGTGAAATCAATATGATATGAGCCTTTCTGCACCGGTGTGATTTTTGTAGATGACTGTTAAATTAGACTGATAGTACACAAAATATTCTAATTTTAAGAAACTGTTTTCACAATCAATAATAAGAGTATACTCTTGCTCAATTCAAGCAGAAAATAAATTTTGCCCCAACATAGTAAATCTCAAAATACATTTATAGAATGTGATGTGTATTAATTTTAATTGAAATTAAATGCCATCTGGAGAGCTATATAACAGGATTTAGAATGGAGATTTCAATTTTTATTCTAACCATACTTTCTGCCTAAACAAATCGGAATATCTTTATAATAGATTGCAAATAGAAAAACATATACCCATTTTATATATATATTTATATATACACACACACACACATATATATATATCCTAGAAGAATATAAAAATGCTAAATACAAAATTTAGTAGCAAGCAGTCCAAATTACATCTCATAATTTTACAATGAGTCAGGATACAATATTAAGAATATGAATTGATAAATTCCTAACCAATATCTTTTTATATTCATGCAATGAAAATAGAAAACTGTATGAGGAAAAGTGTGTTAGAATAAAGCAGTTTTAGAAATATTGTACAGTGCTGATTCTGTTACTTACTTAGGACGTTCAGCTGGGTTCCTCCACCAAAGATATACCCACAGTGCCACAGTGCTTTACACAAACCAGCAATTTACAGGACAGTAGTATAGTACATTGCGTTTTAGATTTAACTTCATCACCTGTTAATAAATAGTTACAGATGCAGTGAAGCACTGTAAATATTATCTGCACCAGCAGCTGCAGCTAAACTAAGGATGGATGGCACTCCTCACCTGATGATAAAGAGTAGCAGACACAAATGGGAAATGTAAGCAGTATAAGCTGTTGTTACAGCTAGATGCGGGACTGCTAGAGCTCCATTGACTCCACCACCTAATGATGGAGCACTTCATGGACATTCATGCATGAGCAAAATTGTTCTCATCGTCTTTCAAAATGTATGAGGCAGATCATGCTACCTCACCTGATGTTGCCATCATCTCCTCACAAAAATATAACAGCTATTGCAGTAGAACCCTTGACACTTCAATGAGGTATCTGCATCTTTGAGGCCTTATAGAGAGGTCCTAAGATCTCTGCATAAAATTATTTTAGAAAGCTATTTACAGTGCAAAGTGATTTGCAATATTATTAATGTTGATTATTGTTGACAGATGGACCATATAATCCACAAATGTCTTGAGCTAATGCATTGAGTTTATTTTCTCAATAATATTTCAAATGATCAAACAGATTTCCATAACGAAAACCTTTTCATGAAATTCTCCTGCTCACAATAAGAAACTTTTTGTTCTTCAGAATCCTGCTATTGTTTGTACATTTTATAGGAAGGACAGTTTTTAACTTTGACTGAGGGTAGTGTGAATTAAAGTCCTTGATGAAAAAAAAATCATTTTAATCATTAATACAAAAGCATCATTTCACAATATAATGAGATAAATGGGTTCTGGTGACACAGAAAAATGTCTCACTGAATTACTGTATACTGCAAACGATTTGCTGATATGCTGATTCCCTGTTCTCCCTTCACTCTCTTTCTGCCAATGCTATTGTAAAATTCACCTTGAGTATAACACTTTCTTGCTTTACAGCTCAGTTCATGATCTGAAAATCACATACATACACTATGAATGTCTTTTTTTGCTTTGATGAGATTTTTTAAAATCTCTCCCTAAATACGATTATAGACACTTTTTTCACAACAGAATTTTTTTCTAGATTAAAGAATTTGAAAACATAATGATACTTTTTCATTATATTCAGCCATTCAGATGGTCCTTCTTATAGACCTGTTGACGTTATTCCACTTTGTTAATCTGTTGATGAAATAAATTTCCTAGATAATACATATTTGTCAAAATAGTGTATAGTTTTGTACATAATATTTGCGTGCACCTCAAAAATTTATTTTTAGAGGCATTCTTTACCTCCTACCTATGAATTAATGTGCAAATACATCTAATTAAATACACTTTTTTTACAGGTGTTTATAGTCAATTGATAAAAGTTATTAGCTGTGGTAAACAAACGAATTAAATAGTTATTTTGAATTTATATTGATAATGACACCAGAGACAATTTCTGATTATGTGGAGATACCAAAGATGTATGTGATTTTAAATGGGTATAGTGTTACACAATTCCAGCACAGCCAAACAGTGTGAAGTGGACTGACTGTAAGATATAGATAGAAAAACCTGACAATGTAAACATAGAAAAGTCCATTATGAGGAGGGAAAACTTTGAAAGGAAATCCCTTTTTAATCTGTTATCAAGCTTATTTGCCTGACAAACCCTGATCAGAGCAACAAAAATAAATGTCAATTTGGCAAAAGATTAAAAAATAGAAATTTAGAAATAGTACTTTTGTACTTGACTGCATTGTCCATTCATTTGCTTCAAAAGTAGAAGGAGGTACATATGTTCAATAAGTTAATGTCCATCAGGTAAAGAATTATGAATAGATTCAGAGACAAATATTGCAAAAATGCGGAAGGTTTTAATGAAATAGGCTTGAAAAGTAAAGTAGAGGAAGAATGATGCTACTTACAAAGGACGTTCAGCTGGGTGCCTCCACCGAAAATCCACCACTGTGATGTATAGCTATACAAAAACTGTCTCCACATGATGTCACAGAGCAGGAGATTAGCAGATAATGTATCAGTGTGATTTTATAGAAAATCCTTCTTGACTGATTATCGAGGGCCACATGACTATCGTTGAAGAAACTCTAGGACCCATAAATTGGTGCATCAGTTAGGTCAACTGTAAGGTAGAAATATGCTTATTGCTGTCATGTTCTTCACAAAATGTGCATGGATAGAATTTGTAACCATTGTTATCACAATATTATGGGGCATTTTGTTTCGACTTCATTGGATGAAAGATTGGAATATGCATGTTGTTAAGGTATGCTGCCTTTAAGAATGCAATGAGGTGTACATGTGTCCTCTATGTTTTGACTTACCTTGCTAAATAATCCACAATTTGTTAGGAAGATCAACAACTCATAGCCTCCAAATGACGGATTGTGTTTAGAATCTTAAATATTATCATTTGCTCCTCTGATCTTCTAGTACCACATTGTTAATAGGTTTGGCAGTAGGATCGTGGAGAGCCAATCAGCTCAATATACTGCCTTTTGGTTCAGCACAAGTAATGATGAGCTTGAGGGTCTCTTTGTAAACCAGAACCCCAGAAACTTGCTGAGTTTCATTATACCTAAAAGCCCATATCTAGTAGTAGTGCTCCTATTGGATTAGACACCTATGGGAGATTGTCAACTAATTATAGTAGTAGAAATAGCAAAATTCATTGTCTAGGACTACGAAGGGGTAAAACCTTTTCTGATCATTATATTTCAACAAATATTTACATCTAATAAGTATGTGGAGGGAATTTTGATGAAATATGTCCTAAATGCAGTTTTCATTGAGCTGTGATGTAAAATGCATAGTAAAGGACAGCAATTATATTCAAAGTGAGCAGTGTATATCTGGTGCCTGACAAACTGCTAACATGATCAGCCCCTTTTCAAAGTCAGTACCAGTAAAACATTGCCTCTGAATGTGTTGTTTGACTTCTTTAAGAGTCCTTTGTTGTATATATTCATATGTTCCACTTTAGCTCCACCAATTGACATTGTCATTTGTTATGGTGTGAAAGATTTATTAACTTAGTATAAATGTTTATAATATTGAAAGGTTTACTGAAACTTGCATGTCCCTCCTATCTAATCCTAAAGGGAAGAGTTGCAAAAATAGGACAGGCTACATCCTTTTTATCACTCCTTTAATTTTCTTACTTACATACTTCCTAAACTCAGTGTATCATGTCAGGCTTATGAGGCATGCAACTTCATAGCTAGTGATGTTCTGAAACAATATTGGTGAATGTTTCCTAAATACAACCAAAACCAAAATGTTTATAATTATGTCAATGATTAGGGCTTCTGTGATGTTACTTGGCTCATTTAAAGTTGTGTCCCATTGAAATATTCTCACACTTGTGCTGGAAGTAGTCACTCCAAAACAAAATCCACATTGGAATTCACTAGTGGATTTTTTTCTATGGGCTGTTATGTGCTCTGTAAATTGGAAGATTTACCACAAATACCCAGAACAAAATATGCACTAATGTTTCACTGCTGGCTTGGTAGTTCTAGAAAAGAATAGCAGTGAAAGAGAAATAAGACACACTCTTCAGAAACACATCTGTTCTGCAATAAGTCTAACAACACAAAATGCTTTGAGAAAGACAACTTTAACCTTCAGAGTGTCCCTAGAACTCTAAGCCACTGATCTACGTATGAAAATTGATAATAAATCCAGTTTTGATTACAACTGTCTGTTTAAATAAGTGGAATGCATTATAAAATAAAAGGGAGCCATTTCCAAATGCAGACCCAATAAATTAGCTTGGGTGAAGGAACAGATTGGATTTGATAGCTCAGCTAAGCTATGTTAGAAAAAAAAGGTCTTATTTTCAGGTCTGAAGAAGGGAGGCATCAGAGGTAACTAATGGGTACACTTTTTTCATCTTCCTACAGTTTGCAAACATTTTCAAGGGAGAACCATTGACATTTAAACCATATAAACTTACTGATATTAATGCACATTCAAGAAATTAGCTGCGAAATAAAAATAAAATAGATTTTCAAAATATTGTGTGATGATAAACACAAATTTTATTGACAATACAAAAGAAAATGAAGGGGCCATAGACTACATCAGCTGTTTACTATTAGTGGTTCATTTAGGTTTAAATGATTGAATTACTTGCTGAAAAGCAGACATTACAGGTTAAATGTTGAATAAGATTGATGAAAAACAAATAACCGGGGAGACTATTTTGTAATAACTCACATTGATACCAGCATTTAATGTGCTTCTTCTCATGGAAGTTGCAGTTTATTTACTGTAAAAATGATGGGTGTTAAAACTATATATCACCGAAATGTAATTAGGAGCTGATTTTAACATTCCACAGGCAATACGTTTGTGTTGAACATTAAACACATTCTGATTTCTTGACAGATTTCTCAAAGGTCTTTCCCTGGTGAGTGACCTGACAGGTGACTTTCTTGTCTGCGCTCCAGTCCACAGTGGGCAGAGATAGGTAACTGCTGGCCATGAACAGGTTATTTTCACTCTGTTTGGTAGCTCTGCTTTTCTCTACGCCATTGGTCATTGTTTGCCCACCAACTGTCCAGGTCACATCCAGAGAGGCCGGATAGAAGTCTTGGTAAAGACACACCACAGTGGCCTTGTTTTTCTCTACCTCCTCCTGAGAGGGTGGGAAGATGCTCAGAGTAGGAGCCTTTGTCTCACCGGCTGCAAGAAATGTTGGAAAAGTATGAGAAACTATGATAAATAAAAAAAATGTGTTTTGTTATGTCTTGGTTAGTCATCCTTTTCAAGTGCAATTGCAAAGGAAACATGGTTTACCAGTCAATATTTTTGAAACGTTTCACCAGGATGTATTTCAGTAACTTCTACTAAATGGTTTTTTAGACCAAACAATATAATGACATCATCAGATGTATGTAATAAAGCATGGAAAATATACTATTTTAAGAAAAGATTTATCTGAGCTGAAAACTTCACTTTAGCAGTTGTTTGAGATCATTACCTTCTGATGATAGTCCAATTGAAATACAGGTTTAGTTGTACTTTAAGAATAATATAGGAGATGTCATTTCCTGCACCAACCCATATTTTCTTAATTCCAGCTGCTATTCTAAAATATATCAATTTTCTGCAATTTGTTGAGGCAGTCCTAATTAGAAATGCAAAATGTGTTTCTTTTTTGGGAAATAAAAGGATTTTTGAAGTTCTAAATTATAATGAGGGCAATCTCTTCTAGAGAACCTTAGAGCAATTCAGGAGCCTAACGACTCCTAATCTACTAAGAAATATTATTAAAAGCTGCTTAGTAGAACATATTTGACGCGAGGTGTTGGAACAAAAAGACTGGCATATGGTATATTGTCCAAGCACAGAACCATAGAACTTCACAATGGGTTTGAACTTTGGCATCTGTGCCGTCAAAATTTTACTTACACACATTTATTTTTAAACTGCTCTGCTGAAAGTAAAGCTATCACTAGGCAGAAGTTAATAGGAGCTGACTGTCTTAAATCCCAAGCAATCTGCTGATGTTAACCTTATCACGTAGCACAAATGAAGAAGCACCTCACATTTTATATGAATAACATGCAATACTTAATAGTATTTACAAACATAAAAAGAGGTTTGTTCTCTATCATTGAGTGCTTGAATCTCGCAGTTTCTGCAACAATGTTTATAAAAGGAGTTGCTAGTCATTTTTACATATTTCCTCAGCCTTAGAAGAGGAAAAGTGGAGCCAATGAAGTATTTCAAAATTTTAGAGCTAACCTCTCATAGAGAGAACTTTGAACTCAATGCAGTGATATATTGCATTAGCATAAACAATTAATATATTATCTTTACTTTCTATTGTTATCATATATCTATCAACTTTTAAACTATTTGATGGGTACAAAGCACTGCCCAAATGTCTGCTCTTTCATTTGGATTATAAACTCTATTAATACAGAGAACTTCATAGGGTTTTAAATCAAATCATAGTTGTTTGGATAGTTCACTTCATTTAATGAATAGTCCATCAAACAGCTTCTTATATATGAAATGTCCTGAGTAAAACTGAACTTTCTTTTGTATTTTCATGGAAAAATTCCCTTTATAAACTGCAAAAACTCAAGATAGATGCTGTCAAACAAGGAAAATTCATGCCATGAATAAAGAAAAATATGTTTTAGAATATAAAAAGCAATACGGACTAAGTAGGTGTTAAATGGATGAAGCAAATTAACAATTCTCAAAAGATATGTATTTTTAAAATGTGTTTGAATAGACATAGCCGCAAACAACCAGGTCAATTAGTCTTATTGAAATGGCACTATAGTATGAGCTAGACTATTATTAATATGTGATGTTACATCACTTCATCTTATTATGTTGCAAAAAAGATGATTGAAAGAGAATACAACATATGTTCAGTAATAAACCATTTAGTGGAAACAGGCAGCATAAACAAAAACATAAATTAAGATCTTCAGGCTTTTTTCTGATGCTTTATGTCAGCATTTATCCTATGTCTAAGTGCTCTAACATTACACAGGGAATGTAGGCACAAGGAAAGGAACTAATCTGCAAAAGGCAACAACATTTGATTGAGGAGACCAAACAAGGGATAACTAGTGACCCGCTGCCTAATAAGTCTTTTGATCACAGATCATTCCTATTAAGGTACATAGGATGCTATTTCCTGTGCACATTAAGAAAACATGGAAATATATAACATATCATGAGAATAACTTATTTTGACCCTCATGACAGGTTTGCCAAACATCAGTATTTGTGCAGAGAAATGAGACTCAGACTAAATTTGAATTATGAGCTGTACGTAAAAACCCTCACCTCAGGTGATTTTTATCATTTACTTTTTGCAATGGAAAAGATTGATTACAATTTCTTATAAAGAAATAAAACTTGAAGGCATTACTGTCCAAAGCACTGATTCCACATGTTATGTCATTTTGCCACAGAAGAGTTCCATAACTATACAATATTTCCACACCTCGCTATTATTGAACACCTTAGTGTTAGCAGTACAGGATGGTGAATTAGACCATGATTTGACTAGACAATACATAATTAGATACAACATATTTTGTTGATATCTTAATACTAGCAGATGATAAAAAAAGAAAAATAAAGAAACCAATACTATTTTATAAAATATCAGCTTCCAGAAGAAGTAGGTGATATTAAATCTGCCACTTACTTAGGACGTTCAGCTGGGTTCCTCCACCGAAGATAAACACACAGTGCCACAAGACTGTGCACAAACCCAGCCAAGTGGAAAGTAGCAATTATAGCAGGATTAAAGATTGATGGTGTATGTCTCTCAATAACCTTATGATACAGAGCTACAAACATGGTCTTTTGGTTTCAATACCTAAACCTATTTTCTTACCTCTTCTGTTTCTTCCTAAGAACAGTGTTATTTCTAGAGGATGGTGCAATATTTTTTAAGGGTTTCTATAATAAAAGGATGATATAAAATGGTTTCTAGACATAGGACGATTTCTACACAGTCAAATGTCTTTCTTTTGGTTGGACTTGAGACTGGTAGTCCAATTTCTGAATTCATGGAGAAAACATTGAGTAACATATTTGCAACTTAATGCCTTTATGTAGAGTGAAATCAATATGATATGAGCCTTTCTGCACCGGTGTGATTTTTGTAGATGACTGTTAAATTAGACTGATAGTACACAAAATATTCTAATTTTAAGAAACTGTTTTCACAATCAATAATAAGAGTATACTCTTGCTCAATTCAAGCAGAAAATAAATTTTGCCCCAACATAGTAAATCTCAAAATACATTTATAGAATGTGATGTGTATTAATTTTAATTGAAATTAAATGCCATCTGGAGAGCTATATAACAGGATTTAGAATGGAGATTTCAATTTTTATTCTAACCATACTTTCTGCCTAAACAAATCGGAATATCTTTATAATAGATTGCAAATAGAAAAACATATACCCATTTTATATATATATTTATATATACACACACACACACTATATATATATATCCTAGAAGAATATAAAAATGCTAAATACAAAATTTAGTAGCAAGCAGTCCAAATTACATCTCATAATTTTACAATGAGTCAGGATACAATATTAAGAATATGAATTGATAAATTCCTAACCAATATCTTTTTATATTCATGCAATGAAAATAGAAAACTGTATGAGGAAAAGTGTGTTAGAATAAAGCAGTTTTAGAAATATTGTACAGTGCTGATTCTGTTACTTACTTAGGACGTTCAGCTGGGTTCCTCCACCAAAGATATACCCACAGTGCCACAGTGCTTTACACAAACCAGCAATTTACAGGACAGTAGTATAGTACATTGCGTTTTAGATTTAACTTCATCACCTGTTAATAAATAGTTACAGATGCAGTGAAGCACTGTAAATATTATCTGCACCAGCAGCTGCAGCTAAACTAAGGATGGATGGCACTCCTCACCTGATGATAAAGAGTAGCAGACACAAATGGGAAATGTAAGCAGTATAAGCTGTTGTTACAGCTAGATGCGGGACTGCTAGAGCTCCATTGACTCCACCACCTAATGATGGAGCACTTCATGGACATTCATGCATGAGCAAAATTGTTCTCATCGTCTTTCAAAATGTATGAGGCAGATCATGCTACCTCACTTGATGTTGCCATCATCTCCTCACAAAAATATAACAGCTATTGCAGTAGAACCCTTGACACTTCAATGAGGTATCTGCATCTTTGAGGCCTTATAGAGAGGTCCTAAGATCTCTGCATAAAATTATTTTAGAAAGCTATTTACAGTGCAAAGTGATTTGCAATATTATTAATGTTGATTATTGTTGACAGATGGACCATATAATCCACAAATGTCTTGAGCTAATGCATTGAGTTTATTTTCTCAATAATATTTCAAATGATCAAACAGATTTCCATAACGAAAACCTTTTCATGAAATTCTCCTGCTCACAATAAGAAACTTTTTGTTCTTCAGAATCCTGCTATTGTTTGTACATTTTATAGGAAGGACAGTTTTTAACTTTGACTGAGGGTAGTGTGAATTAAAGTCCTTGATGAAAAAAAAATCATTTTAATCATTAATACAAAAGCATCATTTCACAATATAATGAGATAAATGGGTTCTGGTGACACAGAAAAATGTCTCACTGAATTACTGTATACTGCAAACGATTTGCTGATATGCTGATTCCCTGTTCTCCCTTCACTCTCTTTCTGCCAATGCTATTGTAAAATTCACCTTGAGTATAACACTTTCTTGCTTTACAGCTCAGTTCATGATCTGAAAATCACATACATACACTATGAATGTCTTTTTTTGCTTTGATGAGATTTTTTAAAATCTCTCCCTAAATCGATTATAGACACTTTTTTCACAACAGAATTTTTTTCTAGATTAAAGAATTTGAAAACATAATGATACTTTTTCATTATATTCAGCCATTCAGATGGTCCTTCTTATAGACCTGTTGACGTTATTCCACTTTGTTAATCTGTTGATGAAATAAATTTCCTAGATAATACATATTTGTCAAAATAGTGTATAGTTTTGTACATAATATTTGCGTGCACCTCAAAAATTTATTTTTAGAGGCATTCTTTACCTCCTACCTATGAATTAATGTGCAAATACATCTAATTAAATACACTTTTTTTACAGGTGTTTATAGTCAATTGATAAAAGTTATTAGCTGTGGTAAACAAACGAATTAAATAGTTATTTTGAATTTATATTGATAATGACACCAGAGACAATTTCTGATTATGTGGAGATACCAAAGATGTATGTGATTTTAAATGGGTATAGTGTTACACAATTCCAGCACAGCCAAACAGTGTGAAGTGGACTGACTGTAAGATATAGATAGAAAAACCTGACAATGTAAACATAGAAAAGTCCATTATGAGGAGGGAAAACTTTGAAAGGAAATCCCTTTTTAATCTGTTATCAAGCTTATTTGCCTGACAAACCCTGATCAGAGCAACAAAAATAAATGTCAATTTGGCAAAAGATTAAAAAATAGAAATTTAGAAATAGTACTTTTGTACTTGACTGCATTGTCCATTCATTTGCTTCAAAAGTAGAAGGAGGTACATATGTTCAATAAGTTAATGTCCATCAGGTAAAGAATTATGAATAGATTCAGAGACAAATATTGCAAAAATGCGGAAGGTTTTAATGAAATAGGCTTGAAAAGTAAAGTAGAGGAAGAATGATGCTACTTACAAAGGACGTTCAGCTGGGTGCCTCCACCGAAAATCCACCACTGTGATGTATAGCTATACAAAAACTGTCTCCACATGATGTCACAGAGCAGGAGATTAGCAGATAATGTATCAGTGTGATTTTATAGAAAATCCTTCTTGACTGATTATCGAGGGCCACATGACTATCGTTGAAGAAACTCTAGGACCCATAAATTGGTGCATCAGTTAGGTCAACTGTAAGGTAGAAATATGCTTATTGCTGTCATGTTCTTCACAAAATGTGCATGGATAGAATTTGTAACCATTGTTATCACAATATTATGGGGCATTTTGTTTCGACTTCATTGGATGAAAGATTGGAATATGCATGTTGTTAAGGTATGCTGCCTTTAAGAATGCAATGAGGTGTACATGTGTCCTCTATGTTTTGACTTACCTTGCTAAATAATCCACAATTTGTTAGGAAGATCAACAACTCATAGCCTCCAAATGACGGATTGTGTTTAGAATCTTAAATATTATCATTTGCTCCTCTGATCTTCTAGTACCACATTGTTAATAGGTTTGGCAGTAGGATCGTGGAGAGCCAATCAGCTCAATATACTGCCTTTTGGTTCAGCACAAGTAATGATGAGCTTGAGGGTCTCTTTGTAAACCAGAACCTGTTAGACTTGGCATCTTTTGGCGTGTTTCCCCTGACTTTTTGCTTTCTGACCTCCCGGTTTTGACTCTGTTTTTGCTGGTGTGATGATGCTGCGCACTTTCCTCACTGCGGTCCCAGTGGGAAAGTGCAGAAAGTGCTCCCCTGTATAAAATGTGTTTGTGGATTGGTGTTTCACATGATTGGCCTATTTGGTTTGTGTGTCAGTCCCTTGTAAGAGTGCACTGCGAGTGCCAGGGCCTATAGACCAAATGCTGTTGGTGGGCTGCATGCACTGGATTGTGCCACCACGACGCAATACAGCCCGTAGAGTGCAACTGCGGGCCTGCCAATCGCAGAGCCTGTGCGCCGCCTGAGGCTCGCCATGTCGACTTGGCAAGTGCACGCACTTGCAAGTCCCTAAGCCTTCCCTTTGCCACATGTTAGTCACCCCTAAGGTAGGCCCAAGGTACCCCTGTGGGCGAGGGTGCGTTGTGCGCGAAAGGTAGGACATGCCCGGGTGTGTGCGGCATGTCCTGATGAGTGAGTTACAGCCCTAGTTCGTTTTCACTATTGCAAGGCTACCTGTTCCCCCTAGGCCAGAGCGGGCGGTTTTGGTTATTACAGCTTATAATCCTGACTGGCCCCGGGGAACATGGTAGAAATTCGAGTTTGGTATGCCTGGACTCAGAATGATAAAATGCAGCTTTTAGTAAAGTTGGTTTTAACATTCTGTGTTTGAAAATACCACTTTAGAAAGTGGGTATTTTCTTGTCTAACCATCCAAGCCTGCCTCTGCGAGATTGTGTATTCCGTGTCTGGAATGTGAGTGACAGGGGCTGGGGGATGCCAGGAGACAGGGTGAGTCAGCGCAGGGCTGAATAGCCAGATCGACCTGTAGATGGGTGGGAGGGGTCGCACCTGGGCCCTGAATAGGACAGTGCCTTCCCTCCACAATGCTGGCTCCACCTCCTGTGGTGCGTCTGATGTCCCTGGCCTACTCACTGAAGAGAAGGGACGGAGACTTGTCAACAAAGTGCTCCAGAACTGGTTTGGACTAGGCAAGGACCTCTCTGCCTTCAGAGAACAAAGGAATTTGGGATATAAATATTGGGGCCCTGACCCCATGAATTTAGATCTCGCTGGAATCAAGGAACCTGCCAAGACGAAGAGCTGGAAGAGCGCCAGGAGGAGTACTGCCCTTTGCTGTGTTGTTGCTTTGTTGGGTTGGCCTGCAGCTGCTGACTTCTGCCTTGGGCAGTGAAAGGACTGGACTGAACTTTCTACAAACTTGTGCTGAGTATCTCCAAGGGCCTGGAACCGAGCTGGCCTCCTGTTAAGAAGTCTCAGGGACTGCAAAGACTTCACAAGCCTCTGGGTACCGCTTCTGGAACGCTGTTTCAGTTGCCACAGAAGGAAGGAACTGCAACCGACTCCGTCAACCGAATCCATCCTGGCCGGTGACCTGCTTGCACCGCAGACCGCATCGCCCCGCTTCGCATCGCAACCCTGGTCTCACCGTGTGGCGACGTCCGACGCCGCTAACATCGAGCCGCTGCTTCACCGTGACCTGTGGGCACCGCAGTCCTGTCGCGCACGCTTCACTGAACCAACCGGACCCGACCGACACGGTCGCTGCACACTGGCTCAAGAGTCGGGGCCGCACCGCATTTGGGGCACCGCTCGCACGTCTGCGGCCGCTGCCGCTCCGACTCGCACCGCTGTCCGATGCCAGCTCCGCACTCCGGCTAGGTCGCCTGCATGCAACCTGTCAGCACCGCATCGAGCATCGTCTCACCCTGCATCGCACGCCTTGGACTCACCGACTCCGTCTGCCCGACGCTCATCGAGCCGCTGCCTGCACCGCATCGAGGGACACCGCACCTTTGCATCGCTCCGTCTTGCACCGCAACCGCGACGAACGCCGACCGAGTACGTGACACCCCGTACCAGCCACAACGAGAAAGGTACTGTAACCGAGTCTGTTCATGACTCTGCTGGCCCGTATCGACGCGGTCGGCTGGAACTGTTGACTCTGTGGTTTTCAGCATCACGGTAGGCTCGGACGGAGCTACCCGACTCGTACGAACTTTGCTTTTGTGCTATTCCTGCAAAGAAGAAGTTACCGTATCAAGCATTCACTTTTAAAGTACAGTATTGTGGATTTTTTGTCGTAATTGGTCTTGTCTTGAGTATATAATATTGCTATTTTTCTAAACTGGTGTGGTGTCCGTTTGTAGTGCTTACACTGTATTACTGCTGGTTATGTGCAAATGCTTTACGCACTGCCTCTGAATTCAAGCCTGATCCGCTCGTGCCAAGCTTACCACACGAGGGTGAGCAGGGGTTACCTTCACGTAGTGGCAACCCTTACCCTGACTAGGTATAGAAGGGTCCCTACTTGGACAAAAGATTGCAGCCCTTGCCAACTAGAGATCCCATTTCTAACAGAACCCCAGAAACTTGCTGAGTTTCATTATACCTAAAAGCCCATATCTAGTAGTAGTGCTCCTATTGGATTAGACACCTATGGGAGATTGTCAACTAATTATAGTAGTAGAAATAGCAAAATTCATTGTCTAGGACTACGAAGGGGTAAAACCTTTTCTGATCATTATATTTCAACAAATATTTACATCTAATAAGTATGTGGAGGGAATTTTGATGAAATATGTCCTAAATGCAGTTTTCATTGAGCTGTGATGTAAAATGCATAGTAAAGGACAGCAATTATATTCAAAGTGAGCAGTGTATATCTGGTGCCTGACAAACTGCTAACATGATCAGCCCCTTTTCAAAGTCAGTACCAGTAAAACATTGCCTCTGAATGTGTTGTTTGACTTCTTTAAGAGTCCTTTGTTGTATATATTCATATGTTCCACTTTAGCTCCACCAATTGACATTGTCATTTGTTATGGTGTGAAAGATTTATTAACTTAGTATAAATGTTTATAATATTGAAAGGTTTACTGAAACTTGCATGTCCCTCCTATCTAATCCTAAAGGGAAGAGTTGCAAAAATAGGACAGGCTACATCCTTTTTATCACTCCTTTAATTTTCTTACTTACATACTTCCTAAACTCAGTGTATCATGTCAGGCTTATGAGGCATGCAACTTCATAGCTAGTGATGTTCTGAAACAATATTGGTGAATGTTTCCTAAATACAACCAAAACCAAAATGTTTATAATTATGTCAATGATTAGGGCTTCTGTGATGTTACTTGGCTCATTTAAAGTTGTGTCCCATTGAAATATTCTCACACTTGTGCTGGAAGTAGTCACTCCAAAACAAAATCCACATTGGAATTCACTAGTGGATTTTTTTCTATGGGCTGTTATGTGCTCTGTAAATTGGAAGATTTACCACAAATACCCAGAACAAAATATGCACTAATGTTTCACTGCTGGCTTGGTAGTTCTAGAAAAGAATAGCAGTGAAAGAGAAATAAGACACACTCTTCAGAAACACATCTGTTCTGCAATAAGTCTAACAACACAAAATGCTTTGAGAAAGACAACTTTAACCTTCAGAGTGTCCCTAGAACTCTAAGCCACTGATCTACGTATGAAAATTGATAATAAATCCAGTTTTGATTACAACTGTCTGTTTAAATAAGTGGAATGCATTATAAAATAAAAGGGAGCCATTTCCAAATGCAGACCCAATAAATTAGCTTGGGTGAAGGAACAGATTGGATTTGATAGCTCAGCTAAGCTATGTTAGACAAAAAAGGTCTTATTTTCAGGTCTGAAGAAGGGAGGCATCAGAGGTAACTAATGGGTACACTTTTTTCATCTTCCTACAGTTTGCAAACATTTTCAAGGGAGAACCATTGACATTTAAACCATATAAACTTACTGATATTAATGCACATTCAAGAAATTAGCTGCGAAATAAAAATAAAATAGATTTTCAAAATATTGTGTGATGATAAACACAAATTTTATTGACAATACAAAAGAAAATGAAGGGGCCATAGACTACATCAGCTGTTTACTATTAGTGGTTCATTTAGGTTTAAATGATTGAATTACTTGCTGAAAAGCAGACATTACAGGTTAAATGTTGAATAAGATTGATGAAAAACAAATAACCGGGGAGACTATTTTGTAATAACTCACATTGATACCAGCATTTAATGTGCTTCTTCTCATGGAAGTTGCAGTTTATTTACTGTAAAAATGATGGGTGTTAAAACTATATATCACCGAAATGTAATTAGGAGCTGATTTTAACATTCCACAGGCAATACGTTTGTGTTGAACATTAAACACATTCTGATTTCTTGACAGATTTCTCAAAGGTCTTTCCCTGGTGAGTGACCTGACAGGTGACTTTCTTGTCTGCGCTCCAGTCCACAGTGGGCAGAGATAGGTAACTGCTGGCCATGAACAGGTTATTTTCACTCTGTTTGGTAGCTCTGCTTTTCTCTACGCCATTGGTCATTGTTTGCCCACCAACTGTCCAGGTCACATCCAGAGAGGCCGGATAGAAGTCTTGGTAAAGACACACCACAGTGGCCTTGTTTTTCTCTACCTCCTCCTGAGAGGGTGGGAAGATGCTCAGAGTAGGAGCCTTTGTCTCACCGGCTGCAAGAAATGTTGGAAAAGTATGAGAAACTATGATAAATAAAAAAAATGTGTTTTGTTATGTCTTGGTTAGTCATCCTTTTCAAGTGCAATTGCAAAGGAAACATGGTTTACCAGTCAATATTTTTGAAACGTTTCACCAGGATGTATTTCAGTAACTTCTACTAAATGGTTTTTAGACCAAACAATATAATGACATCATCAGATGTATGTAATAAAGCATGGAAAATATACTATTTTAAGAAAAGATTTATCTGAGCTGAAAACTTCACTTTAGCAGTTGTTTGAGATCATTACCTTCTGATGATAGTCCAATTGAAATACAGGTTTAGTTGTACTTTAAGAATAATATAGGAGATGTCATTTCCTGCACCAACCCATATTTTCTTAATTCCAGCTGCTATTCTAAAATATATCAATTTTCTGCAATTTGTTGAGGCAGTCCTAATTAGAAATGCAAAATGTGTTTCTTTTTTGGGAAATAAAAGGATTTTTGAAGTTCTAAATTATAATGAGGGCAATCTCTTCTAGAGAACCTTAGAGCAATTCAGGAGCCTAACGACTCCTAATCTACTAAGAAATATTATTAAAAGCTGCTTAGTAGAACATATTTGACGCGAGGTGTTGGAACAAAAAGACTGGCATATGGTATATTGTCCAAGCACAGAACCATAGAACTTCACAATGGGTTTGAACTTTGGCATCTGTGCCGTCAAAATTTTACTTACACACATTTATTTTTAAACTGCTCTGCTGAAAGTAAAGCTATCACTAGGCAGAAGTTAATAGGAGCTGACTGTCTTAAATCCCAAGCAATCTGCTGATGTTAACCTTATCACGTAGCACAAATGAAGAAGCACCTCACATTTTATATGAATAACATGCAATACTTAATAGTATTTACAAACATAAAAAGAGGTTTGTTCTCTATCATTGAGTGCTTGAATCTCGCAGTTTCTGCAACAATGTTTATAAAAGGAGTTGCTAGTCATTTTTACATATTTCCTCAGCCTTAGAAGAGGAAAAGTGGAGCCAATGAAGTATTTCAAAATTTTAGAGCTAACCTCTCATAGAGAGAACTTTGAACTCAATGCAGTGATATATTGCATTAGCATAAACAATTAATATATTATCTTTACTTTCTATTGTTATCATATATCTATCAACTTTTAAACTATTTGATGGGTACAAAGCACTGCCCAAATGTCTGCTCTTTCATTTGGATTATAAACTCTATTAATACAGAGAACTTCATAGGGTTTTAAATCAAATCATAGTTGTTTGGATAGTTCACTTCATTTAATGAATAGTCCATCAAACAGCTTCTTATATATGAAATGTCCTGAGTAAAACTGAACTTTCTTTTGTATTTTCATGGAAAAATTCCCTTTATAAACTGCAAAAACTCAAGATAGATGCTGTCAAACAAGGAAAATTCATGCCATGAATAAAGAAAAATATGTTTTAGAATATAAAAAGCAATACGGACTTAGTAGGTGTTAAATGGATGAAGCAAATTAACAATTCTCAAAAGATATGTATTTTTAAAATGTGTTTGAATAGACATAGCCGCAAACAACCAGGTCAATTAGTCTTATTGAAATGGCACTATAGTATGAGCTAGACTATTATTAATATGTGATGTTACATCACTTCATCTTATTATGTTGCAAAAAAGATGATTGAAAGAGAATACAACATATGTTCAGTAATAAACCATTTAGTGGAAACAGGCAGCATAAACAAAAACATAAATTAAGATCTTCAGGCTTTTTTCTGATGCTTTATGTCAGCATTTATCCTATGTCTAAGTGCTCTAAAATTACACAGGGAATGTAGGCACAAGGAAAGGAACTAATCTGCAAAAGGCAACAACATTTGATTGAGGAGACCAAACAAGGGATAACTAGTGACCCGCTGCCTAATAAGTCTTTTGATCACAGATCATTCCTATTAAGGTACATAGGATGCTATTTCCTGTGCACATTAAGAAAACATGGAAATATATAACATATCATGAGAATAACTTATTTTGACCCTCATGACAGGTTTGCCAAACATCAGTATTTGTGCAGAGAAATGAGACTCAGACTAAATTTGAATTATGAGCTGTACGTAAAAACCCTCACCTCAGGTGATTTTTATCATTTACTTTTTGCAATGGAAAAGATTGATTACAATTTCTTATAAAGAAATAAAACTTGAAGGCATTACTGTCCAAAGCACTGATTCCACATGTTATGTCATTTTGCCACAGAAGAGTTCCATAACTATACAATATTTCCACACCTCGCTATTATTGAACACCTTAGTGTTAGCAGTACAGGATGGTGAATTAGACCATGATTTGACTAGACAATACATAATTAGATACAACATATTTTGTTGATATCTTAATACTAGCAGATGATAAAAAAAGAAAAATAAAGAAACCAATACTATTTTATAAAATATCAGCTTCCAGAAGAAGTAGGTGATATTAAATCTGCCACTTACTTAGGACGTTCAGCTGGGTTCCTCCACCGAAGATAAACACACAGTGCCACAAGACTGTGCACAAACCCAGCCAAGTGGAAAGTAGCAATTATAGCAGGATTAAAGATTGATGGTGTATGTCTCTCAATAACCTTATGATACAGAGCTACAAACATGGTCTTTTGGTTTCAATACCTAAACCTATTTTCTTACCTCTTCTGTTTCTTCCTAAGAACAGTGTTATTTCTAGAGGATGGTGCAATATTTTTTAAGGGTTTCTATAATAAAAGGATGATATAAAATGGTTTCTAGACATAGGACAATTTCTACACAGTCAAATGTCTTTCTTTTGGTTGGACTTGAGACTGGTAGTCCAATTTCTGAATTCATGGAGAAAACATTGAGTAACATATTTGCAACTTAATGCCTTTATGTAGAGTGAAATCAATATGATATGAGCCTTTCTGCACCGGTGTGATTTTTGTAGATGACTGTTAAATTAGACTGATAGTACACAAAATATTCTAATTTTAAGAAACTGTTTTCACAATCAATAATAAGAGTATACTCTTGCTCAATTCAAGCAGAAAATAAATTTTGCCCCAACATAGTAAATCTCAAAATACATTTATAGAATGTGATGTGTATTAATTTTAATTGAAATTAAATGCCATCTGGAGAGCTATATAACAGGATTTAGAATGGAGATTTCAATTTTTATTCTAACCATACTTTCTGCCTAAACAAATCGGAATATCTTTATAATAGATTGCAAATAGAAAAACATATACCCATTTTATATATATATTTATATATACACACACACACACATATATATATATCCTAGAAGAATATAAAAATGCTAAATACAAAATTTAGTAGCAAGCAGTCCAAATTACATCTCATAATTTTACAATGAGTCAGGATACAATATTAAGAATATGAATTGATAAATTCCTAACCAATATCTTTTTATATTCATGCAATGAAAATAGAAAACTGTATGAGGAAAAGTGTGTTAGAATAAAGCAGTTTTAGAAATATTGTACAGTGCTGATTCTGTTACTTACTTAGGACGTTCAGCTGGGTTCCTCCACCAAAGATATACCCACAGTGCCACAGTGCTTTACACAAACCAGCAATTTACAGGACAGTAGTATAGTACATTGCGTTTTAGATTTAACTTCATCACCTGTTAATAAATAGTTACAGATGCAGTGAAGCACTGTAAATATTATCTGCACCAGCAGCTGCAGCTAAACTAAGGATGGATGGCACTCCTCACCTGATGATAAAGAGTAGCAGACACAAATGGGAAATGTAAGCAGTATAAGCTGTTGTTACAGCTAGATGCGGGACTGCTAGAGCTCCATTGACTCCACCACCTAATGATGGAGCACTTCATGGACATTCATGCATGAGCAAAATTGTTCTCATCGTCTTTCAAAATGTATGAGGCAGATCATGCTACCTCACCTGATGTTGCCATCATCTCCTCACAAAAATATAACAGCTATTGCAGTAGAACCCTTGACACTTCAATGAGGTATCTGCATCTTTGAGGCCTTATAGAGAGGTCCTAAGATCTCTGCATAAAATTATTTTAGAAAGCTATTTACAGTGCAAAGTGATTTGCAATATTATTAATGTTGATTATTGTTGACAGATGGACCATATAATCCACAAATGTCTTGAGCTAATGCATTGAGTTTATTTTCTCAATAATATTTCAAATGATCAAACAGATTTCCATAACGAAAACCTTTTCATGAAATTCTCCTGCTCACAATAAGAAACTTTTTGTTCTTCAGAATCCTGCTATTGTTTGTACATTTTATAGGAAGGACAGTTTTTAACTTTGACTGAGGGTAGTGTGAATTAAAGTCCTTGATGAAAAAAAAATCATTTTAATCATTAATACAAAAGCATCATTTCACAATATAATGAGATAAATGGGTTCTGGTGACACAGAAAAATGTCTCACTGAATTACTGTATACTGCAAACGATTTGCTGATATGCTGATTCCCTGTTCTCCCTTCACTCTCTTTCTGCCAATGCTATTGTAAAATTCACCTTGAGTATAACACTTTCTTGCTTTACAGCTCAGTTCATGATCTGAAAATCACATACATACACTATGAATGTCTTTTTTTGCTTTGATGAGATTTTTTAAAATCTCTCCCTAAATACGATTATAGACACTTTTTTCACAACAGAATTTTTTTCTAGATTAAAGAATTTGAAAACATAATGATACTTTTTCATTATATTCAGCCATTCAGATGGTCCTTCTTATAGACCTGTTGACGTTATTCCACTTTGTTAATCTGTTGATGAAATAAATTTCCTAGATAATACATATTTGTCAAAATAGTGTATAGTTTTGTACATAATATTTGCGTGCACCTCAAAAATTTATTTTTAGAGGCATTCTTTACCTCCTACCTATGAATTAATGTGCAAATACATCTAATTAAATACACTTTTTTTACAGGTGTTTATAGTCAATTGATAAAAGTTATTAGCTGTGGTAAACAAACGAATTAAATAGTTATTTTGAATTTATATTGATAATGACACCAGAGACAATTTCTGATTATGTGGAGATACCAAAGATGTATGTGATTTTAAATGGGTATAGTGTTACACAATTCCAGCACAGCCAAACAGTGTGAAGTGGACTGACTGTAAGATATAGATAGAAAAACCTGACAATGTAAACATAGAAAAGTCCATTATGAGGAGGGAAAACTTTGAAAGGAAATCCCTTTTTAATCTGTTATCAAGCTTATTTGCCTGACAAACCCTGATCAGAGCAACAAAAATAAATGTCAATTTGGCAAAAGATTAAAAAATAGAAATTTAGAAATAGTACTTTTGTACTTGACTGCATTGTCCATTCATTTGCTTCAAAAGTAGAAGGAGGTACATATGTTCAATAAGTTAATGTCCATCAGGTAAAGAATTATGAATAGATTCAGAGACAAATATTGCAAAAATGCGGAAGGTTTTAATGAAATAGGCTTGAAAAGTAAAGTAGAGGAAGAATGATGCTACTTACAAAGGACGTTCAGCTGGGTGCCTCCACCGAAAATCCACCACTGTGATGTATAGCTATACAAAAACTGTCTCCACATGATGTCACAGAGCAGGAGATTAGCAGATAATGTATCAGTGTGATTTTATAGAAAATCCTTCTTGACTGATTATCGAGGGCCACATGACTATCGTTGAAGAAACTCTAGGACCCATAAATTGGTGCATCAGTTAGGTCAACTGTAAGGTAGAAATATGCTTATTGCTGTCATGTTCTTCACAAAATGTGCATGGATAGAATTTGTAACCATTGTTATCACAATATTATGGGGCATTTTGTTTCGACTTCATTGGATGAAAGATTGGAATATGCATGTTGTTAAGGTATGCTGCCTTTAAGAATGCAATGAGGTGTACATGTGTCCTCTATGTTTTGACTTACCTTGCTAAATAATCCACAATTTGTTAGGAAGATCAACAACTCATAGCCTCCAAATGACGGATTGTGTTTAGAATCTTAAATATTATCATTTGCTCCTCTGATCTTCTAGTACCACATTGTTAATAGGTTTGGCAGTAGGATCGTGGAGAGCCAATCAGCTCAATATACTGCCTTTTGGTTCAGCACAAGTAATGATGAGCTTGAGGGTCTCTTTGTAAACCAGAACCCCAGAAACTTGCTGAGTTTCATTATACCTAAAAGCCCATATCTAGTAGTAGTGCTCCTATTGGATTAGACACCTATGGGAGATTGTCAACTAATTATAGTAGTAGAAATAGCAAAATTCATTGTCTAGGACTACGAAGGGGTAAAACCTTTTCTGATCATTATATTTCAACAAATATTTACATCTAATAAGTATGTGGAGGGAATTTTGATGAAATATGTCCTAAATGCAGTTTTCATTGAGCTGTGATGTAAAATGCATAGTAAAGGACAGCAATTATATTCAAAGTGAGCAGTGTATATCTGGTGCCTGACAAACTGCTAACATGATCAGCCCCTTTTCAAAGTCAGTACCAGTAAAACATTGCCTCTGAATGTGTTGTTTGACTTCTTTAAGAGTCCTTTGTTGTATATATTCATATGTTCCACTTTAGCTCCACCAATTGACATTGTCATTTGTTATGGTGTGAAAGATTTATTAACTTAGTATAAATGTTTATAATATTGAAAGGTTTACTGAAACTTGCATGTCCCTCCTATCTAATCCTAAAGGGAAGAGTTGCAAAAATAGGACAGGCTACATCCTTTTTATCACTCCTTTAATTTTCTTACTTACATACTTCCTAAACTCAGTGTATCATGTCAGGCTTATGAGGCATGCAACTTCATAGCTAGTGATGTTCTGAAACAATATTGGTGAATGTTTCCTAAATACAACCAAAACCAAAATGTTTATAATTATGTCAATGATTAGGGCTTCTGTGATGTTACTTGGCTCATTTAAAGTTGTGTCCCATTGAAATATTCTCACACTTGTGCTGGAAGTAGTCACTCCAAAACAAAATCCACATTGGAATTCACTAGTGGATTTTTTTCTATGGGCTGTTATGTGCTCTGTAAATTGGAAGATTTACCACAAATACCCAGAACAAAATATGCACTAATGTTTCACTGCTGGCTTGGTAGTTCTAGAAAAGAATAGCAGTGAAAGAGAAATAAGACACACTCTTCAGAAACACATCTGTTCTGCAATAAGTCTAACAACACAAAATGCTTTGAGAAAGACAACTTTAACCTTCAGAGTGTCCCTAGAACTCTAAGCCACTGATCTACGTATGAAAATTGATAATAAATCCAGTTTTGATTACAACTGTCTGTTTAAATAAGTGGAATGCATTATAAAATAAAAGGGAGCCATTTCCAAATGCAGACCCAATAAATTAGCTTGGGTGAAGGAACAGATTGGATTTGATAGCTCAGCTAAGCTATGTTAGAAAAAAAAGGTCTTATTTTCAGGTCTGAAGAAGGGAGGCATCAGAGGTAACTAATGGGTACACTTTTTTCATCTTCCTACAGTTTGCAAACATTTTCAAGGGAGAACCATTGACATTTAAACCATATAAACTTACTGATATTAATGCACATTCAAGAAATTAGCTGCGAAATAAAAATAAAATAGATTTTCAAAATATTGTGTGATGATAAACACAAATTTTATTGACAATACAAAAGAAAATGAAGGGGCCATAGACTACATCAGCTGTTTACTATTAGTGGTTCATTTAGGTTTAAATGATTGAATTACTTGCTGAAAAGCAGACATTACAGGTTAAATGTTGAATAAGATTGATGAAAAACAAATAACCGGGGAGACTATTTTGTAATAACTCACATTGATACCAGCATTTAATGTGCTTCTTCTCATGGAAGTTGCAGTTTATTTACTGTAAAAATGATGGGTGTTAAAACTATATATCACCGAAATGTAATTAGGAGCTGATTTTAACATTCCACAGGCAATACGTTTGTGTTGAACATTAAACACATTCTGATTTCTTGACAGATTTCTCAAAGGTCTTTCCCTGGTGAGTGACCTGACAGGTGACTTTCTTGTCTGCGCTCCAGTCCACAGTGGGCAGAGATAGGTAACTGCTGGCCATGAACAGGTTATTTTCACTCTGTTTGGTAGCTCTGCTTTTCTCTACGCCATTGGTCATTGTTTGCCCACCAACTGTCCAGGTCACATCCAGAGAGGCCGGATAGAAGTCTTGGTAAAGACACACCACAGTGGCCTTGTTTTTCTCTACCTCCTCCTGAGAGGGTGGGAAGATGCTCAGAGTAGGAGCCTTTGTCTCACCGGCTGCAAGAAATGTTGGAAAAGTATGAGAAACTATGATAAATAAAAAAAATGTGTTTTGTTATGTCTTGGTTAGTCATCCTTTTCAAGTGCAATTGCAAAGGAAACATGGTTTACCAGTCAATATTTTTGAAACGTTTCACCAGGATGTATTTCAGTAACTTCTACTAAATGGTTTTTTAGACCAAACAATATAATGACATCATCAGATGTATGTAATAAAGCATGGAAAATATACTATTTTAAGAAAAGATTTATCTGAGCTGAAAACTTCACTTTAGCAGTTGTTTGAGATCATTACCTTCTGATGATAGTCCAATTGAAATACAGGTTTAGTTGTACTTTAAGAATAATATAGGAGATGTCATTTCCTGCACCAACCCATATTTTCTTAATTCCAGCTGCTATTCTAAAATATATCAATTTTCTGCAATTTGTTGAGGCAGTCCTAATTAGAAATGCAAAATGTGTTTCTTTTTTGGGAAATAAAAGGATTTTTGAAGTTCTAAATTATAATGAGGGCAATCTCTTCTAGAGAACCTTAGAGCAATTCAGGAGCCTAACGACTCCTAATCTACTAAGAAATATTATTAAAAGCTGCTTAGTAGAACATATTTGACGCGAGGTGTTGGAACAAAAAGACTGGCATATGGTATATTGTCCAAGCACAGAACCATAGAACTTCACAATGGGTTTGAACTTTGGCATCTGTGCCGTCAAAATTTTACTTACACACATTTATTTTTAAACTGCTCTGCTGAAAGTAAAGCTATCACTAGGCAGAAGTTAATAGGAGCTGACTGTCTTAAATCCCAAGCAATCTGCTGATGTTAACCTTATCACGTAGCACAAATGAAGAAGCACCTCACATTTTATATGAATAACATGCAATACTTAATAGTATTTACAAACATAAAAAGAGGTTTGTTCTCTATCATTGAGTGCTTGAATCTCGCAGTTTCTGCAACAATGTTTATAAAAGGAGTTGCTAGTCATTTTTACATATTTCCTCAGCCTTAGAAGAGGAAAAGTGGAGCCAATGAAGTATTTCAAAATTTTAGAGCTAACCTCTCATAGAGAGAACTTTGAACTCAATGCAGTGATATATTGCATTAGCATAAACAATTAATATATTATCTTTACTTTCTATTGTTATCATATATCTATCAACTTTTAAACTATTTGATGGGTACAAAGCACTGCCCAAATGTCTGCTCTTTCATTTGGATTATAAACTCTATTAATACAGAGAACTTCATAGGGTTTTAAATCAAATCATAGTTGTTTGGATAGTTCACTTCATTTAATGAATAGTCCATCAAACAGCTTCTTATATATGAAATGTCCTGAGTAAAACTGAACTTTCTTTTGTATTTTCATGGAAAAATTCCCTTTATAAACTGCAAAAACTCAAGATAGATGCTGTCAAACAAGGAAAATTCATGCCATGAATAAAGAAAAATATGTTTTAGAATATAAAAAGCAATACGGACTTAGTAGGTGTTAAATGGATGAAGCAAATTAACAATTCTCAAAAGATATGTATTTTTAAAATGTGTTTGAATAGACATAGCCGCAAACAACCAGGTCAATTAGTCTTATTGAAATGGCACTATAGTATGAGCTAGACTATTATTAATATGTGATGTTACATCACTTCATCTTATTATGTTGCAAAAAAGATGATTGAAAGAGAATACAACATATGTTCAGTAATAAACCATTTAGTGGAAACAGGCAGCATAAACAAAAACATAAATTAAGATCTTCAGGCTTTTTTCTGATGCTTTATGTCAGCATTTATCCTATGTCTAAGTGCTCTAAAATTACACAGGGAATGTAGGCACAAGGAAAGGAACTAATCTGCAAAAGGCAACAACATTTGATTGAGGAGACCAAACAAGGGATAACTAGTGACCCGCTGCCTAATAAGTCTTTTGATCACAGATCATTCCTATTAAGGTACATAGGATGCTATTTCCTGTGCACATTAAGAAAACATGGAAATATATAACATATCATGAGAATAACTTATTTTGACCCTCATGACAGGTTTGCCAAACATCAGTATTTGTGCAGAGAAATGAGACTCAGACTAAATTTGAATTATGAGCTGTACGTAAAAACCCTCACCTCAGGTGATTTTTATCATTTACTTTTTGCAATGGAAAAGATTGATTACAATTTCTTATAAAGAAATAAAACTTGAAGGCATTACTGTCCAAAGCACTGATTCCACATGTTATGTCATTTTGCCACAGAAGAGTTCCATAACTATACAATATTTCCACACCTCGCTATTATTGAACACCTTAGTGTTAGCAGTACAGGATGGTGAATTAGACCATGATTTGACTAGACAATACATAATTAGATACAACATATTTTGTTGATATCTTAATACTAGCAGATGATAAAAAAAGAAAAATAAAGAAACCAATACTATTTTATAAAATATCAGCTTCCAGAAGAAGTAGGTGATATTAAATCTGCCACTTACTTAGGACGTTCAGCTGGGTTCCTCCACCGAAGATAAACACACAGTGCCACAAGACTGTGCACAAACCCAGCCAAGTGGAAAGTAGCAATTATAGCAGGATTAAAGATTGATGGTGTATGTCTCTCAATAACCTTATGATACAGAGCTACAAACATGGTCTTTTGGTTTCAATACCTAAACCTATTTTCTTACCTCTTCTGTTTCTTCCTAAGAACAGTGTTATTTCTAGAGGATGGTGCAATATTTTTTAAGGGTTTCTATAATAAAAGGATGATATAAAATGGTTTCTAGACATAGGACAATTTCTACACAGTCAAATGTCTTTCTTTTGGTTGGACTTGAGACTGGTAGTCCAATTTCTGAATTCATGGAGAAAACATTGAGTAACATATTTGCAACTTAATGCCTTTATGTAGAGTGAAATCAATATGATATGAGCCTTTCTGCACCGGTGTGATTTTTGTAGATGACTGTTAAATTAGACTGATAGTACACAAAATATTCTAATTTTAAGAAACTGTTTTCACAATCAATAATAAGAGTATACTCTTGCTCAATTCAAGCAGAAAATAAATTTTGCCCCAACATAGTAAATCTCAAAATACATTTATAGAATGTGATGTGTATTAATTTTAATTGAAATTAAATGCCATCTGGAGAGCTATATAACAGGATTTAGAATGGAGATTTCAATTTTTATTCTAACCATACTTTCTGCCTAAACAAATCGGAATATCTTTATAATAGATTGCAAATAGAAAAACATATACCCATTTTATATATATATTTATATATACACACACACACACATATATATATATCCTAGAAGAATATAAAAATGCTAAATACAAAATTTAGTAGCAAGCAGTCCAAATTACATCTCATAATTTTACAATGAGTCAGGATACAATATTAAGAATATGAATTGATAAATTCCTAACCAATATCTTTTTATATTCATGCAATGAAAATAGAAAACTGTATGAGGAAAAGTGTGTTAGAATAAAGCAGTTTTAGAAATATTGTACAGTGCTGATTCTGTTACTTACTTAGGACGTTCAGCTGGGTTCCTCCACCAAAGATATACCCACAGTGCCACAGTGCTTTACACAAACCAGCAATTTACAGGACAGTAGTATAGTACATTGCGTTTTAGATTTAACTTCATCACCTGTTAATAAATAGTTACAGATGCAGTGAAGCACTGTAAATATTATCTGCACCAGCAGCTGCAGCTAAACTAAGGATGGATGGCACTCCTCACCTGATGATAAAGAGTAGCAGACACAAATGGGAAATGTAAGCAGTATAAGCTGTTGTTACAGCTAGATGCGGGACTGCTAGAGCTCCATTGACTCCACCACCTAATGATGGAGCACTTCATGGACATTCATGCATGAGCAAAATTGTTCTCATCGTCTTTCAAAATGTATGAGGCAGATCATGCTACCTCACTTGATGTTGCCATCATCTCCTCACAAAAATATAACAGCTATTGCAGTAGAACCCTTGACACTTCAATGAGGTATCTGCATCTTTGAGGCCTTATAGAGAGGTCCTAAGATCTCTGCATAAAATTATTTTAGAAAGCTATTTACAGTGCAAAGTGATTTGCAATATTATTAATGTTGATTATTGTTGACAGATGGACCATATAATCCACAAATGTCTTGAGCTAATGCATTGAGTTTATTTTCTCAATAATATTTCAAATGATCAAACAGATTTCCATAACGAAAACCTTTTCATGAAATTCTCCTGCTCACAATAAGAAACTTTTTGTTCTTCAGAATCCTGCTATTGTTTGTACATTTTATAGGAAGGACAGTTTTTAACTTTGACTGAGGGTAGTGTGAATTAAAGTCCTTGATGAAAAAAAAATCATTTTAATCATTAATACAAAAGCATCATTTCACAATATAATGAGATAAATGGGTTCTGGTGACACAGAAAAATGTCTCACTGAATTACTGTATACTGCAAACGATTTGCTGATATGCTGATTCCCTGTTCTCCCTTCACTCTCTTTCTGCCAATGCTATTGTAAAATTCACCTTGAGTATAACACTTTCTTGCTTTACAGCTCAGTTCATGATCTGAAAATCACATACATACACTATGAATGTCTTTTTTTGCTTTGATGAGATTTTTTAAAATCTCTCCCTAAATACGATTATAGACACTTTTTTCACAACAGAATTTTTTTCTAGATTAAAGAATTTGAAAACATAATGATACTTTTTCATTATATTCAGCCATTCAGATGGTCCTTCTTATAGACCTGTTGACGTTATTCCACTTTGTTAATCTGTTGATGAAATAAATTTCCTAGATAATACATATTTGTCAAAATAGTGTATAGTTTTGTACATAATATTTGCGTGCACCTCAAAAATTTATTTTTAGAGGCATTCTTTACCTCCTACCTATGAATTAATGTGCAAATACATCTAATTAAATACACTTTTTTTACAGGTGTTTATAGTCAATTGATAAAAGTTATTAGCTGTGGTAAACAAACGAATTAAATAGTTATTTTGAATTTATATTGATAATGACACCAGAGACAATTTCTGATTATGTGGAGATACCAAAGATGTATGTGATTTTAAATGGGTATAGTGTTACACAATTCCAGCACAGCCAAACAGTGTGAAGTGGACTGACTGTAAGATATAGATAGAAAAACCTGACAATGTAAACATAGAAAAGTCCATTATGAGGAGGGAAAACTTTGAAAGGAAATCCCTTTTTAATCTGTTATCAAGCTTATTTGCCTGACAAACCCTGATCAGAGCAACAAAAATAAATGTCAATTTGGCAAAAGATTAAAAAATAGAAATTTAGAAATAGTACTTTTGTACTTGACTGCATTGTCCATTCATTTGCTTCAAAAGTAGAAGGAGGTACATATGTTCAATAAGTTAATGTCCATCAGGTAAAGAATTATGAATAGATTCAGAGACAAATATTGCAAAAATGCGGAAGGTTTTAATGAAATAGGCTTGAAAAGTAAAGTAGAGGAAGAATGATGCTACTTACAAAGGACGTTCAGCTGGGTGCCTCCACCGAAAATCCACCACTGTGATGTATAGCTATACAAAAACTGTCTCCACATGATGTCACAGAGCAGGAGATTAGCAGATAATGTATCAGTGTGATTTTATAGAAAATCCTTCTTGACTGATTATCGAGGGCCACATGACTATCGTTGAAGAAACTCTAGGACCCATAAATTGGTGCATCAGTTAGGTCAACTGTAAGGTAGAAATATGCTTATTGCTGTCATGTTCTTCACAAAATGTGCATGGATAGAATTTGTAACCATTGTTATCACAATATTATGGGGCATTTTGTTTCGACTTCATTGGATGAAAGATTGGAATATGCATGTTGTTAAGGTATGCTGCCTTTAAGAATGCAATGAGGTGTACATGTGTCCTCTATGTTTTGACTTACCTTGCTAAATAATCCACAATTTGTTAGGAAGATCAACAACTCATAGCCTCCAAATGACGGATTGTGTTTAGAATCTTAAATATTATCATTTGCTCCTCTGATCTTCTAGTACCACATTGTTAATAGGTTTGGCAGTAGGATCGTGGAGAGCCAATCAGCTCAATATACTGCCTTTTGGTTCAGCACAAGTAATGATGAGCTTGAGGGTCTCTTTGTAAACCAGAACCCCAGAAACTTGCTGAGTTTCATTATACCTAAAAGCCCATATCTAGTAGTAGTGCTCCTATTGGATTAGACACCTATGGGAGATTGTCAACTAATTATAGTAGTAGAAATAGCAAAATTCATTGTCTAGGACTACGAAGGGGTAAAACCTTTTCTGATCATTATATTTCAACAAATATTTACATCTAATAAGTATGTGGAGGGAATTTTGATGAAATATGTCCTAAATGCAGTTTTCATTGAGCTGTGATGTAAAATGCATAGTAAAGGACAGCAATTATATTCAAAGTGAGCAGTGTATATCTGGTGCCTGACAAACTGCTAACATGATCAGCCCCTTTTCAAAGTCAGTACCAGTAAAACATTGCCTCTGAATGTGTTGTTTGACTTCTTTAAGAGTCCTTTGTTGTATATATTCATATGTTCCACTTTAGCTCCACCAATTGACATTGTCATTTGTTATGGTGTGAAAGATTTATTAACTTAGTATAAATGTTTATAATATTGAAAGGTTTACTGAAACTTGCATGTCCCTCCTATCTAATCCTAAAGGGAAGAGTTGCAAAAATAGGACAGGCTACATCCTTTTTATCACTCCTTTAATTTTCTTACTTACATACTTCCTAAACTCAGTGTATCATGTCAGGCTTATGAGGCATGCAACTTCATAGCTAGTGATGTTCTGAAACAATATTGGTGAATGTTTCCTAAATACAACCAAAACCAAAATGTTTATAATTATGTCAATGATTAGGGCTTCTGTGATGTTACTTGGCTCATTTAAAGTTGTGTCCCATTGAAATATTCTCACACTTGTGCTGGAAGTAGTCACTCCAAAACAAAATCCACATTGGAATTCACTAGTGGATTTTTTTCTATGGGCTGTTATGTGCTCTGTAAATTGGAAGATTTACCACAAATACCCAGAACAAAATATGCACTAATGTTTCACTGCTGGCTTGGTAGTTCTAGAAAAGAATAGCAGTGAAAGAGAAATAAGACACACTCTTCAGAAACACATCTGTTCTGCAATAAGTCTAACAACACAAAATGCTTTGAGAAAGACAACTTTAACCTTCAGAGTGTCCCTAGAACTCTAAGCCACTGATCTACGTATGAAAATTGATAATAAATCCAGTTTTGATTACAACTGTCTGTTTAAATAAGTGGAATGCATTATAAAATAAAAGGGAGCCATTTCCAAATGCAGACCCAATAAATTAGCTTGGGTGAAGGAACAGATTGGATTTGATAGCTCAGCTAAGCTATGTTAGAAAAAAAAGGTCTTATTTTCAGGTCTGAAGAAGGGAGGCATCAGAGGTAACTAATGGGTACACTTTTTTCATCTTCCTACAGTTTGCAAACATTTTCAAGGGAGAACCATTGACATTTAAACCATATAAACTTACTGATATTAATGCACATTCAAGAAATTAGCTGCGAAATAAAAATAAAATAGATTTTCAAAATATTGTGTGATGATAAACACAAATTTTATTGACAATACAAAAGAAAATGAAGGGGCCATAGACTACATCAGCTGTTTACTATTAGTGGTTCATTTAGGTTTAAATGATTGAATTACTTGCTGAAAAGCAGACATTACAGGTTAAATGTTGAATAAGATTGATGAAAAACAAATAACCGGGGAGACTATTTTGTAATAACTCACATTGATACCAGCATTTAATGTGCTTCTTCTCATGGAAGTTGCAGTTTATTTACTGTAAAAATGATGGGTGTTAAAACTATATATCACCGAAATGTAATTAGGAGCTGATTTTAACATTCCACAGGCAATACGTTTGTGTTGAACATTAAACACATTCTGATTTCTTGACAGATTTCTCAAAGGTCTTTCCCTGGTGAGTGACCTGACAGGTGACTTTCTTGTCTGCGCTCCAGTCCACAGTGGGCAGAGATAGGTAACTGCTGGCCATGAACAGGTTATTTTCACTCTGTTTGGTAGCTCTGCTTTTCTCTACGCCATTGGTCATTGTTTGCCCACCAACTGTCCAGGTCACATCCAGAGAGGCCGGATAGAAGTCTTGGTAAAGACACACCACAGTGGCCTTGTTTTTCTCTACCTCCTCCTGAGAGGGTGGGAAGATGCTCAGAGTAGGAGCCTTTGTCTCACCGGCTGCAAGAAATGTTGGAAAAGTATGAGAAACTATGATAAATAAAAAAAATGTGTTTTGTTATGTCTTGGTTAGTCATCCTTTTCAAGTGCAATTGCAAAGGAAACATGGTTTACCAGTCAATATTTTTGAAACGTTTCACCAGGATGTATTTCAGTAACTTCTACTAAATGGTTTTTTAGACCAAACAATATAATGACATCATCAGATGTATGTAATAAAGCATGGAAAATATACTATTTTAAGAAAAGATTTATCTGAGCTGAAAACTTCACTTTAGCAGTTGTTTGAGATCATTACCTTCTGATGATAGTCCAATTGAAATACAGGTTTAGTTGTACTTTAAGAATAATATAGGAGATGTCATTTCCTGCACCAACCCATATTTTCTTAATTCCAGCTGCTATTCTAAAATATATCAATTTTCTGCAATTTGTTGAGGCAGTCCTAATTAGAAATGCAAAATGTGTTTCTTTTTTGGGAAATAAAAGGATTTTTGAAGTTCTAAATTATAATGAGGGCAATCTCTTCTAGAGAACCTTAGAGCAATTCAGGAGCCTAACGACTCCTAATCTACTAAGAAATATTATTAAAAGCTGCTTAGTAGAACATATTTGACGCGAGGTGTTGGAACAAAAAGACTGGCATATGGTATATTGTCCAAGCACAGAACCATAGAACTTCACAATGGGTTTGAACTTTGGCATCTGTGCCGTCAAAATTTTACTTACACACATTTATTTTTAAACTGCTCTGCTGAAAGTAAAGCTATCACTAGGCAGAAGTTAATAGGAGCTGACTGTCTTAAATCCCAAGCAATCTGCTGATGTTAACCTTATCACGTAGCACAAATGAAGAAGCACCTCACATTTTATATGAATAACATGCAATACTTAATAGTATTTACAAACATAAAAAGAGGTTTGTTCTCTATCATTGAGTGCTTGAATCTCGCAGTTTCTGCAACAATGTTTATAAAAGGAGTTGCTAGTCATTTTTACATATTTCCTCAGCCTTAGAAGAGGAAAAGTGGAGCCAATGAAGTATTTCAAAATTTTAGAGCTAACCTCTCATAGAGAGAACTTTGAACTCAATGCAGTGATATATTGCATTAGCATAAACAATTAATATATTATCTTTACTTTCTATTGTTATCATATATCTATCAACTTTTAAACTATTTGATGGGTACAAAGCACTGCCCAAATGTCTGCTCTTTCATTTGGATTATAAACTCTATTAATACAGAGAACTTCATAGGGTTTTAAATCAAATCATAGTTGTTTGGATAGTTCACTTCATTTAATGAATAGTCCATCAAACAGCTTCTTATATATGAAATGTCCTGAGTAAAACTGAACTTTCTTTTGTATTTTCATGGAAAAATTCCCTTTATAAACTGCAAAAACTCAAGATAGATGCTGTCAAACAAGGAAAATTCATGCCATGAATAAAGAAAAATATGTTTTAGAATATAAAAAGCAATACGGACTAAGTAGGTGTTAAATGGATGAAGCAAATTAACAATTCTCAAAAGATATGTATTTTTAAAATGTGTTTGAATAGACATAGCCGCAAACAACCAGGTCAATTAGTCTTATTGAAATGGCACTATAGTATGAGCTAGACTATTATTAATATGTGATGTTACATCACTTCATCTTATTATGTTGCAAAAAAGATGATTGAAAGAGAATACAACATATGTTCAGTAATAAACCATTTAGTGGAAACAGGCAGCATAAACAAAAACATAAATTAAGATCTTCAGGCTTTTTTCTGATGCTTTATGTCAGCATTTATCCTATGTCTAAGTGCTCTAACATTACACAGGGAATGTAGGCACAAGGAAAGGAACTAATCTGCAAAAGGCAACAACATTTGATTGAGGAGACCAAACAAGGGATAACTAGTGACCCGCTGCCTAATAAGTCTTTTGATCACAGATCATTCCTATTAAGGTACATAGGATGCTATTTCCTGTGCACATTAAGAAAACATGGAAATATATAACATATCATGAGAATAACTTATTTTGACCCTCATGACAGGTTTGCCAAACATCAGTATTTGTGCAGAGAAATGAGACTCAGACTAAATTTGAATTATGAGCTGTACGTAAAAACCCTCACCTCAGGTGATTTTTATCATTTACTTTTTGCAATGGAAAAGATTGATTACAATTTCTTATAAAGAAATAAAACTTGAAGGCATTACTGTCCAAAGCACTGATTCCACATGTTATGTCATTTTGCCACAGAAGAGTTCCATAACTATACAATATTTCCACACCTCGCTATTATTGAACACCTTAGTGTTAGCAGTACAGGATGGTGAATTAGACCATGATTTGACTAGACAATACATAATTAGATACAACATATTTTGTTGATATCTTAATACTAGCAGATGATAAAAAAAGAAAAATAAAGAAACCAATACTATTTTATAAAATATCAGCTTCCAGAAGAAGTAGGTGATATTAAATCTGCCACTTACTTAGGACGTTCAGCTGGGTTCCTCCACCGAAGATAAACACACAGTGCCACAAGACTGTGCACAAACCCAGCCAAGTGGAAAGTAGCAATTATAGCAGGATTAAAGATTGATGGTGTATGTCTCTCAATAACCTTATGATACAGAGCTACAAACATGGTCTTTTGGTTTCAATACCTAAACCTATTTTCTTACCTCTTCTGTTTCTTCCTAAGAACAGTGTTATTTCTAGAGGATGGTGCAATATTTTTTAAGGGTTTCTATAATAAAAGGATGATATAAAATGGTTTCTAGACATAGGACAATTTCTACACAGTCAAATGTCTTTCTTTTGGTTGGACTTGAGACTGGTAGTCCAATTTCTGAATTCATGGAGAAAACATTGAGTAACATATTTGCAACTTAATGCCTTTATGTAGAGTGAAATCAATATGATATGAGCCTTTCTGCACCGGTGTGATTTTTGTAGATGACTGTTAAATTAGACTGATAGTACACAAAATATTCTAATTTTAAGAAACTGTTTTCACAATCAATAATAAGAGTATACTCTTGCTCAATTCAAGCAGAAAATAAATTTTGCCCCAACATAGTAAATCTCAAAATACATTTATAGAATGTGATGTGTATTAATTTTAATTGAAATTAAATGCCATCTGGAGAGCTATATAACAGGATTTAGAATGGAGATTTCAATTTTTATTCTAACCATACTTTCTGCCTAAACAAATCGGAATATCTTTATAATAGATTGCAAATAGAAAAACATATACCCATTTTATATATATATTTATATATACACACACACACACATATATATATATCCTAGAAGAATATAAAAATGCTAAATACAAAATTTAGTAGCAAGCAGTCCAAATTACATCTCATAATTTTACAATGAGTCAGGATACAATATTAAGAATATGAATTGATAAATTCCTAACCAATATCTTTTTATATTCATGCAATGAAAATAGAAAACTGTATGAGGAAAAGTGTGTTAGAATAAAGCAGTTTTAGAAATATTGTACAGTGCTGATTCTGTTACTTACTTAGGACGTTCAGCTGGGTTCCTCCACCAAAGATATACCCACAGTGCCACAGTGCTTTACACAAACCAGCAATTTACAGGACAGTAGTATAGTACATTGCGTTTTAGATTTAACTTCATCACCTGTTAATAAATAGTTACAGATGCAGTGAAGCACTGTAAATATTATCTGCACCAGCAGCTGCAGCTAAACTAAGGATGGATGGCACTCCTCACCTGATGATAAAGAGTAGCAGACACAAATGGGAAATGTAAGCAGTATAAGCTGTTGTTACAGCTAGATGCGGGACTGCTAGAGCTCCATTGACTCCACCACCTAATGATGGAGCACTTCATGGACATTCATGCATGAGCAAAATTGTTCTCATCGTCTTTCAAAATGTATGAGGCAGATCATGCTACCTCACTTGATGTTGCCATCATCTCCTCACAAAAATATAACAGCTATTGCAGTAGAACCCTTGACACTTCAATGAGGTATCTGCATCTTTGAGGCCTTATAGAGAGGTCCTAAGATCTCTGCATAAAATTATTTTAGAAAGCTATTTACAGTGCAAAGTGATTTGCAATATTATTAATGTTGATTATTGTTGACAGATGGACCATATAATCCACAAATGTCTTGAGCTAATGCATTGAGTTTATTTTCTCAATAATATTTCAAATGATCAAACAGATTTCCATAACGAAAACCTTTTCATGAAATTCTCCTGCTCACAATAAGAAACTTTTTGTTCTTCAGAATCCTGCTATTGTTTGTACATTTTATAGGAAGGACAGTTTTTAACTTTGACTGAGGGTAGTGTGAATTAAAGTCCTTGATGAAAAAAAAATCATTTTAATCATTAATACAAAAGCATCATTTCACAATATAATGAGATAAATGGGTTCTGGTGACACAGAAAAATGTCTCACTGAATTACTGTATACTGCAAACGATTTGCTGATATGCTGATTCCCTGTTCTCCCTTCACTCTCTTTCTGCCAATGCTATTGTAAAATTCACCTTGAGTATAACACTTTCTTGCTTTACAGCTCAGTTCATGATCTGAAAATCACATACATACACTATGAATGTCTTTTTTTGCTTTGATGAGATTTTTTAAAATCTCTCCCTAAATCGATTATAGACACTTTTTTCACAACAGAATTTTTTTCTAGATTAAAGAATTTGAAAACATAATGATACTTTTTCATTATATTCAGCCATTCAGATGGTCCTTCTTATAGACCTGTTGACGTTATTCCACTTTGTTAATCTGTTGATGAAATAAATTTCCTAGATAATACATATTTGTCAAAATAGTGTATAGTTTTGTACATAATATTTGCGTGCACCTCAAAAATTTATTTTTAGAGGCATTCTTTACCTCCTACCTATGAATTAATGTGCAAATACATCTAATTAAATACACTTTTTTACAGGTGTTTATAGTCAATTGATAAAAGTTATTAGCTGTGGTAAACAAACGAATTAAATAGTTATTTTGAATTTATATTGATAATGACACCAGAGACAATTTCTGATTATGTGGAGATACCAAAGATGTATGTGATTTTAAATGGGTATAGTGTTACACAATTCCAGCACAGCCAAACAGTGTGAAGTGGACTGACTGTAAGATATAGATAGAAAAACCTGACAATGTAAACATAGAAAAGTCCATTATGAGGAGGGAAAACTTTGAAAGGAAATCCCTTTTTAATCTGTTATCAAGCTTATTTGCCTGACAAACCCTGATCAGAGCAACAAAAATAAATGTCAATTTGGCAAAAGATTAAAAAATAGAAATTTAGAAATAGTACTTTTGTACTTGACTGCATTGTCCATTCATTTGCTTCAAAAGTAGAAGGAGGTACATATGTTCAATAAGTTAATGTCCATCAGGTAAAGAATTATGAATAGATTCAGAGACAAATATTGCAAAAATGCGGAAGGTTTTAATGAAATAGGCTTGAAAAGTAAAGTAGAGGAAGAATGATGCTACTTACAAAGGACGTTCAGCTGGGTGCCTCCACCGAAAATCCACCACTGTGATGTATAGCTATACAAAAACTGTCTCCACATGATGTCACAGAGCAGGAGATTAGCAGATAATGTATCAGTGTGATTTTATAGAAAATCCTTCTTGACTGATTATCGAGGGCCACATGACTATCGTTGAAGAAACTCTAGGACCCATAAATTGGTGCATCAGTTAGGTCAACTGTAAGGTAGAAATATGCTTATTGCTGTCATGTTCTTCACAAAATGTGCATGGATAGAATTTGTAACCATTGTTATCACAATATTATGGGGCATTTTGTTTCGACTTCATTGGATGAAAGATTGGAATATGCATGTTGTTAAGGTATGCTGCCTTTAAGAATGCAATGAGGTGTACATGTGTCCTCTATGTTTTGACTTACCTTGCTAAATAATCCACAATTTGTTAGGAAGATCAACAACTCATAGCCTCCAAATGACGGATTGTGTTTAGAATCTTAAATATTATCATTTGCTCCTCTGATCTTCTAGTACCACATTGTTAATAGGTTTGGCAGTAGGATCGTGGAGAGCCAATCAGCTCAATATACTGCCTTTTGGTTCAGCACAAGTAATGATGAGCTTGAGGGTCTCTTTGTAAACCAGAACCCCAGAAACTTGCTGAGTTTCATTATACCTAAAAGCCCATATCTAGTAGTAGTGCTCCTATTGGATTAGACACCTATGGGAGATTGTCAACTAATTATAGTAGTAGAAATAGCAAAATTCATTGTCTAGGACTACGAAGGGGTAAAACCTTTTCTGATCATTATATTTCAACAAATATTTACATCTAATAAGTATGTGGAGGGAATTTTGATGAAATATGTCCTAAATGCAGTTTTCATTGAGCTGTGATGTAAAATGCATAGTAAAGGACAGCAATTATATTCAAAGTGAGCAGTGTATATCTGGTGCCTGACAAACTGCTAACATGATCAGCCCCTTTTCAAAGTCAGTACCAGTAAAACATTGCCTCTGAATGTGTTGTTTGACTTCTTTAAGAGTCCTTTGTTGTATATATTCATATGTTCCACTTTAGCTCCACCAATTGACATTGTCATTTGTTATGGTGTGAAAGATTTATTAACTTAGTATAAATGTTTATAATATTGAAAGGTTTACTGAAACTTGCATGTCCCTCCTATCTAATCCTAAAGGGAAGAGTTGCAAAAATAGGACAGGCTACATCCTTTTTATCACTCCTTTAATTTTCTTACTTACATACTTCCTAAACTCAGTGTATCATGTCAGGCTTATGAGGCATGCAACTTCATAGCTAGTGATGTTCTGAAACAATATTGGTGAATGTTTCCTAAATACAACCAAAACCAAAATGTTTATAATTATGTCAATGATTAGGGCTTCTGTGATGTTACTTGGCTCATTTAAAGTTGTGTCCCATTGAAATATTCTCACACTTGTGCTGGAAGTAGTCACTCCAAAACAAAATCCACATTGGAATTCACTAGTGGATTTTTTTCTATGGGCTGTTATGTGCTCTGTAAATTGGAAGATTTACCACAAATACCCAGAACAAAATATGCACTAATGTTTCACTGCTGGCTTGGTAGTTCTAGAAAAGAATAGCAGTGAAAGAGAAATAAGACACACTCTTCAGAAACACATCTGTTCTGCAATAAGTCTAACAACACAAAATGCTTTGAGAAAGACAACTTTAACCTTCAGAGTGTCCCTAGAACTCTAAGCCACTGATCTACGTATGAAAATTGATAATAAATCCAGTTTTGATTACAACTGTCTGTTTAAATAAGTGGAATGCATTATAAAATAAAAGGGAGCCATTTCCAAATGCAGACCCAATAAATTAGCTTGGGTGAAGGAACAGATTGGATTTGATAGCTCAGCTAAGCTATGTTAGAAAAAAAAGGTCTTATTTTCAGGTCTGAAGAAGGGAGGCATCAGAGGTAACTAATGGGTACACTTTTTTCATCTTCCTACAGTTTGCAAACATTTTCAAGGGAGAACCATTGACATTTAAACCATATAAACTTACTGATATTAATGCACATTCAAGAAATTAGCTGCGAAATAAAAATAAAATAGATTTTCAAAATATTGTGTGATGATAAACACAAATTTTATTGACAATACAAAAGAAAATGAAGGGGCCATAGACTACATCAGCTGTTTACTATTAGTGGTTCATTTAGGTTTAAATGATTGAATTACTTGCTGAAAAGCAGACATTACAGGTTAAATGTTGAATAAGATTGATGAAAAACAAATAACCGGGGAGACTATTTTGTAATAACTCACATTGATACCAGCATTTAATGTGCTTCTTCTCATGGAAGTTGCAGTTTATTTACTGTAAAAATGATGGGTGTTAAAACTATATATCACCGAAATGTAATTAGGAGCTGATTTTAACATTCCACAGGCAATACGTTTGTGTTGAACATTAAACACATTCTGATTTCTTGACAGATTTCTCAAAGGTCTTTCCCTGGTGAGTGACCTGACAGGTGACTTTCTTGTCTGCGCTCCAGTCCACAGTGGGCAGAGATAGGTAACTGCTGGCCATGAACAGGTTATTTTCACTCTGTTTGGTAGCTCTGCTTTTCTCTACGCCATTGGTCATTGTTTGCCCACCAACTGTCCAGGTCACATCCAGAGAGGCCGGATAGAAGTCTTGGTAAAGACACACCACAGTGGCCTTGTTTTTCTCTACCTCCTCCTGAGAGGGTGGGAAGATGCTCAGAGTAGGAGCCTTTGTCTCACCGGCTGCAAGAAATGTTGGAAAAGTATGAGAAACTATGATAAATAAAAAAAATGTGTTTTGTTATGTCTTGGTTAGTCATCCTTTTCAAGTGCAATTGCAAAGGAAACATGGTTTACCAGTCAATATTTTTGAAACGTTTCACCAGGATGTATTTCAGTAACTTCTACTAAATGGTTTTTTAGACCAAACAATATAATGACATCATCAGATGTATGTAATAAAGCATGGAAAATATACTATTTTAAGAAAAGATTTATCTGAGCTGAAAACTTCACTTTAGCAGTTGTTTGAGATCATTACCTTCTGATGATAGTCCAATTGAAATACAGGTTTAGTTGTACTTTAAGAATAATATAGGAGATGTCATTTCCTGCACCAACCCATATTTTCTTAATTCCAGCTGCTATTCTAAAATATATAAATTTTCTGCAATTTGTTGAGGCAGTCCTAATTAGAAATGCAAAATGTGTTTCTTTTTTGGGAAATAAAAGGATTTTTGAAGTTCTAAATTATAATGAGGGCAATCTCTTCTAGAGAACCTTAGAGCAATTCAGGAGCCTAACGACTCCTAATCTACTAAGAAATATTATTAAAAGCTGCTTAGTAGAACATATTTGACGCGAGGTGTTGGAACAAAAAGACTGGCATATGGTATATTGTCCAAGCACAGAACCATAGAACTTCACAATGGGTTTGAACTTTGGCATCTGTGCCGTCAAAATTTTACTTACACACATTTATTTTTAAACTGCTCTGCTGAAAGTAAAGCTATCACTAGGCAGAAGTTAATAGGAGCTGACTGTCTTAAATCCCAAGCAATCTGCTGATGTTAACCTTATCACGTAGCACAAATGAAGAAGCACCTCACATTTTATATGAATAACATGCAATACTTAATAGTATTTACAAACATAAAAAGAGGTTTGTTCTCTATCATTGAGTGCTTGAATCTCGCAGTTTCTGCAACAATGTTTATAAAAGGAGTTGCTAGTCATTTTTACATATTTCCTCAGCCTTAGAAGAGGAAAAGTGGAGCCAATGAAGTATTTCAAAATTTTAGAGCTAACCTCTCATAGAGAGAACTTTGAACTCAATGCAGTGATATATTGCATTAGCATAAACAATTAATATATTATCTTTACTTTCTATTGTTATCATATATCTATCAACTTTTAAACTATTTGATGGGTACAAAGCACTGCCCAAATGTCTGCTCTTTCATTTGGATTATAAACTCTATTAATACAGAGAACTTCATAGGGTTTTAAATCAAATCATAGTTGTTTGGATAGTTCACTTCATTTAATGAATAGTCCATCAAACAGCTTCTTATATATGAAATGTCCTGAGTAAAACTGAACTTTCTTTTGTATTTTCATGGAAAAATTCCCTTTATAAACTGCAAAAACTCAAGATAGATGCTGTCAAACAAGGAAAATTCATGCCATGAATAAAGAAAAATATGTTTTAGAATATAAAAAGCAATACGGACTAAGTAGGTGTTAAATGGATGAAGCAAATTAACAATTCTCAAAAGATATGTATTTTTAAAATGTGTTTGAATAGACATAGCCGCAAACAACCAGGTCAATTAGTCTTATTGAAATGGCACTATAGTATGAGCTAGACTATTATTAATATGTGATGTTACATCACTTCATCTTATTATGTTGCAAAAAAGATGATTGAAAGAGAATACAACATATGTTCAGTAATAAACCATTTAGTGGAAACAGGCAGCATAAACAAAAACATAAATTAAGATCTTCAGGCTTTTTTCTGATGCTTTATGTCAGCATTTATCCTATGTCTAAGTGCTCTAACATTACACAGGGAATGTAGGCACAAGGAAAGGAACTAATCTGCAAAAGGCAACAACATTTGATTGAGGAGACCAAACAAGGGATAACTAGTGACCCGCTGCCTAATAAGTCTTTTGATCACAGATCATTCCTATTAAGGTACATAGGATGCTATTTCCTGTGCACATTAAGAAAACATGGAAATATATAACATATCATGAGAATAACTTATTTTGACCCTCATGACAGGTTTGCCAAACATCAGTATTTGTGCAGAGAAATGAGACTCAGACTAAATTTGAATTATGAGCTGTACGTAAAAACCCTCACCTCAGGTGATTTTTATCATTTACTTTTTGCAATGGAAAAGATTGATTACAATTTCTTATAAAGAAATAAAACTTGAAGGCATTACTGTCCAAAGCACTGATTCCACATGTTATGTCATTTTGCCACAGAAGAGTTCCATAACTATACAATATTTCCACACCTCGCTATTATTGAACACCTTAGTGTTAGCAGTACAGGATGGTGAATTAGACCATGATTTGACTAGACAATACATAATTAGATACAACATATTTTGTTGATATCTTAATACTAGCAGATGATAAAAAAAGAAAAATAAAGAAACCAATACTATTTTATAAAATATCAGCTTCCAGAAGAAGTAGGTGATATTAAATCTGCCACTTACTTAGGACGTTCAGCTGGGTTCCTCCACCGAAGATAAACACACAGTGCCACAAGACTGTGCACAAACCCAGCCAAGTGGAAAGTAGCAATTATAGCAGGATTAAAGATTGATGGTGTATGTCTCTCAATAACCTTATGATACAGAGCTACAAACATGGTCTTTTGGTTTCAATACCTAAACCTATTTTCTTACCTCTTCTGTTTCTTCCTAAGAACAGTGTTATTTCTAGAGGATGGTGCAATATTTTTTAAGGGTTTCTATAATAAAAGGATGATATAAAATGGTTTCTAGACATAGGACAATTTCTACACAGTCAAATGTCTTTCTTTTGGTTGGACTTGAGACTGGTAGTCCAATTTCTGAATTCATGGAGAAAACATTGAGTAACATATTTGCAACTTAATGCCTTTATGTAGAGTGAAATCAATATGATATGAGCCTTTCTGCACCGGTGTGATTTTTGTAGATGACTGTTAAATTAGACTGATAGTACACAAAATATTCTAATTTTAAGAAACTGTTTTCACAATCAATAATAAGAGTATACTCTTGCTCAATTCAAGCAGAAAATAAATTTTGCCCCAACATAGTAAATCTCAAAATACATTTATAGAATGTGATGTGTATTAATTTTAATTGAAATTAAATGCCATCTGGAGAGCTATATAACAGGATTTAGAATGGAGATTTCAATTTTTATTCTAACCATACTTTCTGCCTAAACAAATCGGAATATCTTTATAATAGATTGCAAATAGAAAAACATATACCCATTTTATATATATATTTATATATACACACACACACACATATATATATATCCTAGAAGAATATAAAAATGCTAAATACAAAATTTAGTAGCAAGCAGTCCAAATTACATCTCATAATTTTACAATGAGTCAGGATACAATATTAAGAATATGAATTGATAAATTCCTAACCAATATCTTTTTATATTCATGCAATGAAAATAGAAAACTGTATGAGGAAAAGTGTGTTAGAATAAAGCAGTTTTAGAAATATTGTACAGTGCTGATTCTGTTACTTACTTAGGACGTTCAGCTGGGTTCCTCCACCAAAGATATACCCACAGTGCCACAGTGCTTTACACAAACCAGCAATTTACAGGACAGTAGTATAGTACATTGCGTTTTAGATTTAACTTCATCACCTGTTAATAAATAGTTACAGATGCAGTGAAGCACTGTAAATATTATCTGCACCAGCAGCTGCAGCTAAACTAAGGATGGATGGCACTCCTCACCTGATGATAAAGAGTAGCAGACACAAATGGGAAATGTAAGCAGTATAAGCTGTTGTTACAGCTAGATGCGGGACTGCTAGAGCTCCATTGACTCCACCACCTAATGATGGAGCACTTCATGGACATTCATGCATGAGCAAAATTGTTCTCATCGTCTTTCAAAATGTATGAGGCAGATCATGCTACCTCACTTGATGTTGCCATCATCTCCTCACAAAAATATAACAGCTATTGCAGTAGAACCCTTGACACTTCAATGAGGTATCTGCATCTTTGAGGCCTTATAGAGAGGTCCTAAGATCTCTGCATAAAATTATTTTAGAAAGCTATTTACAGTGCAAAGTGATTTGCAATATTATTAATGTTGATTATTGTTGACAGATGGACCATATAATCCACAAATGTCTTGAGCTAATGCATTGAGTTTATTTTCTCAATAATATTTCAAATGATCAAACAGATTTCCATAACGAAAACCTTTTCATGAAATTCTCCTGCTCACAATAAGAAACTTTTTGTTCTTCAGAATCCTGCTATTGTTTGTACATTTTATAGGAAGGACAGTTTTTAACTTTGACTGAGGGTAGTGTGAATTAAAGTCCTTGATGAAAAAAAAATCATTTTAATCATTAATACAAAAGCATCATTTCACAATATAATGAGATAAATGGGTTCTGGTGACACAGAAAAATGTCTCACTGAATTACTGTATACTGCAAACGATTTGCTGATATGCTGATTCCCTGTTCTCCCTTCACTCTCTTTCTGCCAATGCTATTGTAAAATTCACCTTGAGTATAACACTTTCTTGCTTTACAGCTCAGTTCATGATCTGAAAATCACATACATACACTATGAATGTCTTTTTTTGCTTTGATGAGATTTTTTAAAATCTCTCCCTAAATCGATTATAGACACTTTTTTCACAACAGAATTTTTTTCTAGATTAAAGAATTTGAAAACATAATGATACTTTTTCATTATATTCAGCCATTCAGATGGTCCTTCTTATAGACCTGTTGACGTTATTCCACTTTGTTAATCTGTTGATGAAATAAATTTCCTAGATAATACATATTTGTCAAAATAGTGTATAGTTTTGTACATAATATTTGCGTGCACCTCAAAAATTTATTTTTAGAGGCATTCTTTACCTCCTACCTATGAATTAATGTGCAAATACATCTAATTAAATACACTTTTTTACAGGTGTTTATAGTCAATTGATAAAAGTTATTAGCTGTGGTAAACAAACGAATTAAATAGTTATTTTGAATTTATATTGATAATGACACCAGAGACAATTTCTGATTATGTGGAGATACCAAAGATGTATGTGATTTTAAATGGGTATAGTGTTACACAATTCCAGCACAGCCAAACAGTGTGAAGTGGACTGACTGTAAGATATAGATAGAAAAACCTGACAATGTAAACATAGAAAAGTCCATTATGAGGAGGGAAAACTTTGAAAGGAAATCCCTTTTTAATCTGTTATCAAGCTTATTTGCCTGACAAACCCTGATCAGAGCAACAAAAATAAATGTCAATTTGGCAAAAGATTAAAAAATAGAAATTTAGAAATAGTACTTTTGTACTTGACTGCATTGTCCATTCATTTGCTTCAAAAGTAGAAGGAGGTACATATGTTCAATAAGTTAATGTCCATCAGGTAAAGAATTATGAATAGATTCAGAGACAAATATTGCAAAAATGCGGAAGGTTTTAATGAAATAGGCTTGAAAAGTAAAGTAGAGGAAGAATGATGCTACTTACAAAGGACGTTCAGCTGGGTGCCTCCACCGAAAATCCACCACTGTGATGTATAGCTATACAAAAACTGTCTCCACATGATGTCACAGAGCAGGAGATTAGCAGATAATGTATCAGTGTGATTTTATAGAAAATCCTTCTTGACTGATTATCGAGGGCCACATGACTATCGTTGAAGAAACTCTAGGACCCATAAATTGGTGCATCAGTTAGGTCAACTGTAAGGTAGAAATATGCTTATTGCTGTCATGTTCTTCACAAAATGTGCATGGATAGAATTTGTAACCATTGTTATCACAATATTATGGGGCATTTTGTTTCGACTTCATTGGATGAAAGATTGGAATATGCATGTTGTTAAGGTATGCTGCCTTTAAGAATGCAATGAGGTGTACATGTGTCCTCTATGTTTTGACTTACCTTGCTAAATAATCCACAATTTGTTAGGAAGATCAACAACTCATAGCCTCCAAATGACGGATTGTGTTTAGAATCTTAAATATTATCATTTGCTCCTCTGATCTTCTAGTACCACATTGTTAATAGGTTTGGCAGTAGGATCGTGGAGAGCCAATCAGCTCAATATACTGCCTTTTGGTTCAGCACAAGTAATGATGAGCTTGAGGGTCTCTTTGTAAACCAGAACCCCAGAAACTTGCTGAGTTTCATTATACCTAAAAGCCCATATCTAGTAGTAGTGCTCCTATTGGATTAGACACCTATGGGAGATTGTCAACTAATTATAGTAGTAGAAATAGCAAAATTCATTGTCTAGGACTACGAAGGGGTAAAACCTTTTCTGATCATTATATTTCAACAAATATTTACATCTAATAAGTATGTGGAGGGAATTTTGATGAAATATGTCCTAAATGCAGTTTTCATTGAGCTGTGATGTAAAATGCATAGTAAAGGACAGCAATTATATTCAAAGTGAGCAGTGTATATCTGGTGCCTGACAAACTGCTAACATGATCAGCCCCTTTTCAAAGTCAGTACCAGTAAAACATTGCCTCTGAATGTGTTGTTTGACTTCTTTAAGAGTCCTTTGTTGTATATATTCATATGTTCCACTTTAGCTCCACCAATTGACATTGTCATTTGTTATGGTGTGAAAGATTTATTAACTTAGTATAAATGTTTATAATATTGAAAGGTTTACTGAAACTTGCATGTCCCTCCTATCTAATCCTAAAGGGAAGAGTTGCAAAAATAGGACAGGCTACATCCTTTTTATCACTCCTTTAATTTTCTTACTTACATACTTCCTAAACTCAGTGTATCATGTCAGGCTTATGAGGCATGCAACTTCATAGCTAGTGATGTTCTGAAACAATATTGGTGAATGTTTCCTAAATACAACCAAAACCAAAATGTTTATAATTATGTCAATGATTAGGGCTTCTGTGATGTTACTTGGCTCATTTAAAGTTGTGTCCCATTGAAATATTCTCACACTTGTGCTGGAAGTAGTCACTCCAAAACAAAATCCACATTGGAATTCACTAGTGGATTTTTTTCTATGGGCTGTTATGTGCTCTGTAAATTGGAAGATTTACCACAAATACCCAGAACAAAATATGCACTAATGTTTCACTGCTGGCTTGGTAGTTCTAGAAAAGAATAGCAGTGAAAGAGAAATAAGACACACTCTTCAGAAACACATCTGTTCTGCAATAAGTCTAACAACACAAAATGCTTTGAGAAAGACAACTTTAACCTTCAGAGTGTCCCTAGAACTCTAAGCCACTGATCTACGTATGAAAATTGATAATAAATCCAGTTTTGATTACAACTGTCTGTTTAAATAAGTGGAATGCATTATAAAATAAAAGGGAGCCATTTCCAAATGCAGACCCAATAAATTAGCTTGGGTGAAGGAACAGATTGGATTTGATAGCTCAGCTAAGCTATGTTAGAAAAAAAAGGTCTTATTTTCAGGTCTGAAGAAGGGAGGCATCAGAGGTAACTAATGGGTACACTTTTTTCATCTTCCTACAGTTTGCAAACATTTTCAAGGGAGAACCATTGACATTTAAACCATATAAACTTACTGATATTAATGCACATTCAAGAAATTAGCTGCGAAATAAAAATAAAATAGATTTTCAAAATATTGTGTGATGATAAACACAAATTTTATTGACAATACAAAAGAAAATGAAGGGGCCATAGACTACATCAGCTGTTTACTATTAGTGGTTCATTTAGGTTTAAATGATTGAATTACTTGCTGAAAAGCAGACATTACAGGTTAAATGTTGAATAAGATTGATGAAAAACAAATAACCGGGGAGACTATTTTGTAATAACTCACATTGATACCAGCATTTAATGTGCTTCTTCTCATGGAAGTTGCAGTTTATTTACTGTAAAAATGATGGGTGTTAAAACTATATATCACCGAAATGTAATTAGGAGCTGATTTTAACATTCCACAGGCAATACGTTTGTGTTGAACATTAAACACATTCTGATTTCTTGACAGATTTCTCAAAGGTCTTTCCCTGGTGAGTGACCTGACAGGTGACTTTCTTGTCTGCGCTCCAGTCCACAGTGGGCAGAGATAGGTAACTGCTGGCCATGAACAGGTTATTTTCACTCTGTTTGGTAGCTCTGCTTTTCTCTACGCCATTGGTCATTGTTTGCCCACCAACTGTCCAGGTCACATCCAGAGAGGCCGGATAGAAGTCTTGGTAAAGACACACCACAGTGGCCTTGTTTTTCTCTACCTCCTCCTGAGAGGGTGGGAAGATGCTCAGAGTAGGAGCCTTTGTCTCACCGGCTGCAAGAAATGTTGGAAAAGTATGAGAAACTATGATAAATAAAAAAAATGTGTTTTGTTATGTCTTGGTTAGTCATCCTTTTCAAGTGCAATTGCAAAGGAAACATGGTTTACCAGTCAATATTTTTGAAACGTTTCACCAGGATGTATTTCAGTAACTTCTACTAAATGGTTTTTTAGACCAAACAATATAATGACATCATCAGATGTATGTAATAAAGCATGGAAAATATACTATTTTAAGAAAAGATTTATCTGAGCTGAAAACTTCACTTTAGCAGTTGTTTGAGATCATTACCTTCTGATGATAGTCCAATTGAAATACAGGTTTAGTTGTACTTTAAGAATAATATAGGAGATGTCATTTCCTGCACCAACCCATATTTTCTTAATTCCAGCTGCTATTCTAAAATATATAAATTTTCTGCAATTTGTTGAGGCAGTCCTAATTAGAAATGCAAAATGTGTTTCTTTTTTGGGAAATAAAAGGATTTTTGAAGTTCTAAATTATAATGAGGGCAATCTCTTCTAGAGAACCTTAGAGCAATTCAGGAGCCTAACGACTCCTAATCTACTAAGAAATATTATTAAAAGCTGCTTAGTAGAACATATTTGACGCGAGGTGTTGGAACAAAAAGACTGGCATATGGTATATTGTCCAAGCACAGAACCATAGAACTTCACAATGGGTTTGAACTTTGGCATCTGTGCCGTCAAAATTTTACTTACACACATTTATTTTTAAACTGCTCTGCTGAAAGTAAAGCTATCACTAGGCAGAAGTTAATAGGAGCTGACTGTCTTAAATCCCAAGCAATCTGCTGATGTTAACCTTATCACGTAGCACAAATGAAGAAGCACCTCACATTTTATATGAATAACATGCAATACTTAATAGTATTTACAAACATAAAAAGAGGTTTGTTCTCTATCATTGAGTGCTTGAATCTCGCAGTTTCTGCAACAATGTTTATAAAAGGAGTTGCTAGTCATTTTTACATATTTCCTCAGCCTTAGAAGAGGAAAAGTGGAGCCAATGAAGTATTTCAAAATTTTAGAGCTAACCTCTCATAGAGAGAACTTTGAACTCAATGCAGTGATATATTGCATTAGCATAAACAATTAATATATTATCTTTACTTTCTATTGTTATCATATATCTATCAACTTTTAAACTATTTGATGGGTACAAAGCACTGCCCAAATGTCTGCTCTTTCATTTGGATTATAAACTCTATTAATACAGAGAACTTCATAGGGTTTTAAATCAAATCATAGTTGTTTGGATAGTTCACTTCATTTAATGAATAGTCCATCAAACAGCTTCTTATATATGAAATGTCCTGAGTAAAACTGAACTTTCTTTTGTATTTTCATGGAAAAATTCCCTTTATAAACTGCAAAAACTCAAGATAGATGCTGTCAAACAAGGAAAATTCATGCCATGAATAAAGAAAAATATGTTTTAGAATATAAAAAGCAATACGGACTAAGTAGGTGTTAAATGGATGAAGCAAATTAACAATTCTCAAAAGATATGTATTTTTAAAATGTGTTTGAATAGACATAGCCGCAAACAACCAGGTCAATTAGTCTTATTGAAATGGCACTATAGTATGAGCTAGACTATTATTAATATGTGATGTTACATCACTTCATCTTATTATGTTGCAAAAAAGATGATTGAAAGAGAATACAACATATGTTCAGTAATAAACCATTTAGTGGAAACAGGCAGCATAAACAAAAACATAAATTAAGATCTTCAGGCTTTTTTCTGATGCTTTATGTCAGCATTTATCCTATGTCTAAGTGCTCTAACATTACACAGGGAATGTAGGCACAAGGAAAGGAACTAATCTGCAAAAGGCAACAACATTTGATTGAGGAGACCAAACAAGGGATAACTAGTGACCCGCTGCCTAATAAGTCTTTTGATCACAGATCATTCCTATTAAGGTACATAGGATGCTATTTCCTGTGCACATTAAGAAAACATGGAAATATATAACATATCATGAGAATAACTTATTTTGACCCTCATGACAGGTTTGCCAAACATCAGTATTTGTGCAGAGAAATGAGACTCAGACTAAATTTGAATTATGAGCTGTACGTAAAAACCCTCACCTCAGGTGATTTTTATCATTTACTTTTTGCAATGGAAAAGATTGATTACAATTTCTTATAAAGAAATAAAACTTGAAGGCATTACTGTCCAAAGCACTGATTCCACATGTTATGTCATTTTGCCACAGAAGAGTTCCATAACTATACAATATTTCCACACCTCGCTATTATTGAACACCTTAGTGTTAGCAGTACAGGATGGTGAATTAGACCATGATTTGACTAGACAATACATAATTAGATACAACATATTTTGTTGATATCTTAATACTAGCAGATGATAAAAAAAGAAAAATAAAGAAACCAATACTATTTTATAAAATATCAGCTTCCAGAAGAAGTAGGTGATATTAAATCTGCCACTTACTTAGGACGTTCAGCTGGGTTCCTCCACCGAAGATAAACACACAGTGCCACAAGACTGTGCACAAACCCAGCCAAGTGGAAAGTAGCAATTATAGCAGGATTAAAGATTGATGGTGTATGTCTCTCAATAACCTTATGATACAGAGCTACAAACATGGTCTTTTGGTTTCAATACCTAAACCTATTTTCTTACCTCTTCTGTTTCTTCCTAAGAACAGTGTTATTTCTAGAGGATGGTGCAATATTTTTTAAGGGTTTCTATAATAAAAGGATGATATAAAATGGTTTCTAGACATAGGACAATTTCTACACAGTCAAATGTCTTTCTTTTGGTTGGACTTGAGACTGGTAGTCCAATTTCTGAATTCATGGAGAAAACATTGAGTAACATATTTGCAACTTAATGCCTTTATGTAGAGTGAAATCAATATGATATGAGCCTTTCTGCACCGGTGTGATTTTTGTAGATGACTGTTAAATTAGACTGATAGTACACAAAATATTCTAATTTTAAGAAACTGTTTTCACAATCAATAATAAGAGTATACTCTTGCTCAATTCAAGCAGAAAATAAATTTTGCCCCAACATAGTAAATCTCAAAATACATTTATAGAATGTGATGTGTATTAATTTTAATTGAAATTAAATGCCATCTGGAGAGCTATATAACAGGATTTAGAATGGAGATTTCAATTTTTATTCTAACCATACTTTCTGCCTAAACAAATCGGAATATCTTTATAATAGATTGCAAATAGAAAAACATATACCCATTTTATATATATATTTATATATACACACACACACACATATATATATATCCTAGAAGAATATAAAAATGCTAAATACAAAATTTAGTAGCAAGCAGTCCAAATTACATCTCATAATTTTACAATGAGTCAGGATACAATATTAAGAATATGAATTGATAAATTCCTAACCAATATCTTTTTATATTCATGCAATGAAAATAGAAAACTGTATGAGGAAAAGTGTGTTAGAATAAAGCAGTTTTAGAAATATTGTACAGTGCTGATTCTGTTACTTACTTAGGACGTTCAGCTGGGTTCCTCCACCAAAGATATACCCACAGTGCCACAGTGCTTTACACAAACCAGCAATTTACAGGACAGTAGTATAGTACATTGCGTTTTAGATTTAACTTCATCACCTGTTAATAAATAGTTACAGATGCAGTGAAGCACTGTAAATATTATCTGCACCAGCAGCTGCAGCTAAACTAAGGATGGATGGCACTCCTCACCTGATGATAAAGAGTAGCAGACACAAATGGGAAATGTAAGCAGTATAAGCTGTTGTTACAGCTAGATGCGGGACTGCTAGAGCTCCATTGACTCCACCACCTAATGATGGAGCACTTCATGGACATTCATGCATGAGCAAAATTGTTCTCATCGTCTTTCAAAATGTATGAGGCAGATCATGCTACCTCACTTGATGTTGCCATCATCTCCTCACAAAAATATAACAGCTATTGCAGTAGAACCCTTGACACTTCAATGAGGTATCTGCATCTTTGAGGCCTTATAGAGAGGTCCTAAGATCTCTGCATAAAATTATTTTAGAAAGCTATTTACAGTGCAAAGTGATTTGCAATATTATTAATGTTGATTATTGTTGACAGATGGACCATATAATCCACAAATGTCTTGAGCTAATGCATTGAGTTTATTTTCTCAATAATATTTCAAATGATCAAACAGATTTCCATAACGAAAACCTTTTCATGAAATTCTCCTGCTCACAATAAGAAACTTTTTGTTCTTCAGAATCCTGCTATTGTTTGTACATTTTATAGGAAGGACAGTTTTTAACTTTGACTGAGGGTAGTGTGAATTAAAGTCCTTGATGAAAAAAAAATCATTTTAATCATTAATACAAAAGCATCATTTCACAATATAATGAGATAAATGGGTTCTGGTGACACAGAAAAATGTCTCACTGAATTACTGTATACTGCAAACGATTTGCTGATATGCTGATTCCCTGTTCTCCCTTCACTCTCTTTCTGCCAATGCTATTGTAAAATTCACCTTGAGTATAACACTTTCTTGCTTTACAGCTCAGTTCATGATCTGAAAATCACATACATACACTATGAATGTCTTTTTTTGCTTTGATGAGATTTTTTAAAATCTCTCCCTAAATCGATTATAGACACTTTTTTCACAACAGAATTTTTTTCTAGATTAAAGAATTTGAAAACATAATGATACTTTTTCATTATATTCAGCCATTCAGATGGTCCTTCTTATAGACCTGTTGACGTTATTCCACTTTGTTAATCTGTTGATGAAATAAATTTCCTAGATAATACATATTTGTCAAAATAGTGTATAGTTTTGTACATAATATTTGCGTGCACCTCAAAAATTTATTTTTAGAGGCATTCTTTACCTCCTACCTATGAATTAATGTGCAAATACATCTAATTAAATACACTTTTTTACAGGTGTTTATAGTCAATTGATAAAAGTTATTAGCTGTGGTAAACAAACGAATTAAATAGTTATTTTGAATTTATATTGATAATGACACCAGAGACAATTTCTGATTATGTGGAGATACCAAAGATGTATGTGATTTTAAATGGGTATAGTGTTACACAATTCCAGCACAGCCAAACAGTGTGAAGTGGACTGACTGTAAGATATAGATAGAAAAACCTGACAATGTAAACATAGAAAAGTCCATTATGAGGAGGGAAAACTTTGAAAGGAAATCCCTTTTTAATCTGTTATCAAGCTTATTTGCCTGACAAACCCTGATCAGAGCAACAAAAATAAATGTCAATTTGGCAAAAGATTAAAAAATAGAAATTTAGAAATAGTACTTTTGTACTTGACTGCATTGTCCATTCATTTGCTTCAAAAGTAGAAGGAGGTACATATGTTCAATAAGTTAATGTCCATCAGGTAAAGAATTATGAATAGATTCAGAGACAAATATTGCAAAAATGCGGAAGGTTTTAATGAAATAGGCTTGAAAAGTAAAGTAGAGGAAGAATGATGCTACTTACAAAGGACGTTCAGCTGGGTGCCTCCACCGAAAATCCACCACTGTGATGTATAGCTATACAAAAACTGTCTCCACATGATGTCACAGAGCAGGAGATTAGCAGATAATGTATCAGTGTGATTTTATAGAAAATCCTTCTTGACTGATTATCGAGGGCCACATGACTATCGTTGAAGAAACTCTAGGACCCATAAATTGGTGCATCAGTTAGGTCAACTGTAAGGTAGAAATATGCTTATTGCTGTCATGTTCTTCACAAAATGTGCATGGATAGAATTTGTAACCATTGTTATCACAATATTATGGGGCATTTTGTTTCGACTTCATTGGATGAAAGATTGGAATATGCATGTTGTTAAGGTATGCTGCCTTTAAGAATGCAATGAGGTGTACATGTGTCCTCTATGTTTTGACTTACCTTGCTAAATAATCCACAATTTGTTAGGAAGATCAACAACTCATAGCCTCCAAATGACGGATTGTGTTTAGAATCTTAAATATTATCATTTGCTCCTCTGATCTTCTAGTACCACATTGTTAATAGGTTTGGCAGTAGGATCGTGGAGAGCCAATCAGCTCAATATACTGCCTTTTGGTTCAGCACAAGTAATGATGAGCTTGAGGGTCTCTTTGTAAACCAGAACCCCAGAAACTTGCTGAGTTTCATTATACCTAAAAGCCCATATCTAGTAGTAGTGCTCCTATTGGATTAGACACCTATGGGAGATTGTCAACTAATTATAGTAGTAGAAATAGCAAAATTCATTGTCTAGGACTACGAAGGGGTAAAACCTTTTCTGATCATTATATTTCAACAAATATTTACATCTAATAAGTATGTGGAGGGAATTTTGATGAAATATGTCCTAAATGCAGTTTTCATTGAGCTGTGATGTAAAATGCATAGTAAAGGACAGCAATTATATTCAAAGTGAGCAGTGTATATCTGGTGCCTGACAAACTGCTAACATGATCAGCCCCTTTTCAAAGTCAGTACCAGTAAAACATTGCCTCTGAATGTGTTGTTTGACTTCTTTAAGAGTCCTTTGTTGTATATATTCATATGTTCCACTTTAGCTCCACCAATTGACATTGTCATTTGTTATGGTGTGAAAGATTTATTAACTTAGTATAAATGTTTATAATATTGAAAGGTTTACTGAAACTTGCATGTCCCTCCTATCTAATCCTAAAGGGAAGAGTTGCAAAAATAGGACAGGCTACATCCTTTTTATCACTCCTTTAATTTTCTTACTTACATACTTCCTAAACTCAGTGTATCATGTCAGGCTTATGAGGCATGCAACTTCATAGCTAGTGATGTTCTGAAACAATATTGGTGAATGTTTCCTAAATACAACCAAAACCAAAATGTTTATAATTATGTCAATGATTAGGGCTTCTGTGATGTTACTTGGCTCATTTAAAGTTGTGTCCCATTGAAATATTCTCACACTTGTGCTGGAAGTAGTCACTCCAAAACAAAATCCACATTGGAATTCACTAGTGGATTTTTTTCTATGGGCTGTTATGTGCTCTGTAAATTGGAAGATTTACCACAAATACCCAGAACAAAATATGCACTAATGTTTCACTGCTGGCTTGGTAGTTCTAGAAAAGAATAGCAGTGAAAGAGAAATAAGACACACTCTTCAGAAACACATCTGTTCTGCAATAAGTCTAACAACACAAAATGCTTTGAGAAAGACAACTTTAACCTTCAGAGTGTCCCTAGAACTCTAAGCCACTGATCTACGTATGAAAATTGATAATAAATCCAGTTTTGATTACAACTGTCTGTTTAAATAAGTGGAATGCATTATAAAATAAAAGGGAGCCATTTCCAAATGCAGACCCAATAAATTAGCTTGGGTGAAGGAACAGATTGGATTTGATAGCTCAGCTAAGCTATGTTAGAAAAAAAAGGTCTTATTTTCAGGTCTGAAGAAGGGAGGCATCAGAGGTAACTAATGGGTACACTTTTTTCATCTTCCTACAGTTTGCAAACATTTTCAAGGGAGAACCATTGACATTTAAACCATATAAACTTACTGATATTAATGCACATTCAAGAAATTAGCTGCGAAATAAAAATAAAATAGATTTTCAAAATATTGTGTGATGATAAACACAAATTTTATTGACAATACAAAAGAAAATGAAGGGGCCATAGACTACATCAGCTGTTTACTATTAGTGGTTCATTTAGGTTTAAATGATTGAATTACTTGCTGAAAAGCAGACATTACAGGTTAAATGTTGAATAAGATTGATGAAAAACAAATAACCGGGGAGACTATTTTGTAATAACTCACATTGATACCAGCATTTAATGTGCTTCTTCTCATGGAAGTTGCAGTTTATTTACTGTAAAAATGATGGGTGTTAAAACTATATATCACCGAAATGTAATTAGGAGCTGATTTTAACACTCCACAGGCAATACGTTTGTGTTGAACATTAAACACATTCTGATTTCTTGACAGATTTCTCAAAGGTCTTTCCCTGGTGAGTGACCTGACAGGTGACTTTCTTGTCTGCGCTCCAGTCCACAGTGGGCAGAGATAGGTAACTGCTGGCCATGAACAGGTTATTTTCACTCTGTTTGGTAGCTCTGCTTTTCTCTACGCCATTGGTCATTGTTTGCCCACCAACTGTCCAGGTCACATCCAGAGAGGCCGGATAGAAGTCTTGGTAAAGACACACCACAGTGGCCTTGTTTTTCTCTACCTCCTCCTGAGAGGGTGGGAAGATGCTCAGAGTAGGAGCCTTTGTCTCACCGGCTGCAAGAAATGTTGGAAAAGTATGAGAAACTATGATAAATAAAAAAAATGTGTTTTGTTATGTCTTGGTTAGTCATCCTTTTCAAGTGCAATTGCAAAGGAAACATGGTTTACCAGTCAATATTTTTGAAACGTTTCACCAGGATGTATTTCAGTAACTTCTACTAAATGGTTTTTTAGACCAAACAATATAATGACATCATCAGATGTATGTAATAAAGCATGGAAAATATACTATTTTAAGAAAAGATTTATCTGAGCTGAAAACTTCACTTTAGCAGTTGTTTGAGATCATTACCTTCTGATGATAGTCCAATTGAAATACAGGTTTAGTTGTACTTTAAGAATAATATAGGAGATGTCATTTCCTGCACCAACCCATATTTTCTTAATTCCAGCTGCTATTCTAAAATATATAAATTTTCTGCAATTTGTTGAGGCAGTCCTAATTAGAAATGCAAAATGTGTTTCTTTTTTGGGAAATAAAAGGATTTTTGAAGTTCTAAATTATAATGAGGGCAATCTCTTCTAGAGAACCTTAGAGCAATTCAGGAGCCTAACGACTCCTAATCTACTAAGAAATATTATTAAAAGCTGCTTAGTAGAACATATTTGACGCGAGGTGTTGGAACAAAAAGACTGGCATATGGTATATTGTCCAAGCACAGAACCATAGAACTTCACAATGGGTTTGAACTTTGGCATCTGTGCCGTCAAAATTTTACTTACACACATTTATTTTTAAACTGCTCTGCTGAAAGTAAAGCTATCACTAGGCAGAAGTTAATAGGAGCTGACTGTCTTAAATCCCAAGCAATCTGCTGATGTTAACCTTATCACGTAGCACAAATGAAGAAGCACCTCACATTTTATATGAATAACATGCAATACTTAATAGTATTTACAAACATAAAAAGAGGTTTGTTCTCTATCATTGAGTGCTTGAATCTCGCAGTTTCTGCAACAATGTTTATAAAAGGAGTTGCTAGTCATTTTTACATATTTCCTCAGCCTTAGAAGAGGAAAAGTGGAGCCAATGAAGTATTTCAAAATTTTAGAGCTAACCTCTCATAGAGAGAACTTTGAACTCAATGCAGTGATATATTGCATTAGCATAAACAATTAATATATTATCTTTACTTTCTATTGTTATCATATATCTATCAACTTTTAAACTATTTGATGGGTACAAAGCACTGCCCAAATGTCTGCTCTTTCATTTGGATTATAAACTCTATTAATACAGAGAACTTCATAGGGTTTTAAATCAAATCATAGTTGTTTGGATAGTTCACTTCATTTAATGAATAGTCCATCAAACAGCTTCTTATATATGAAATGTCCTGAGTAAAACTGAACTTTCTTTTGTATTTTCATGGAAAAATTCCCTTTATAAACTGCAAAAACTCAAGATAGATGCTGTCAAACAAGGAAAATTCATGCCATGAATAAAGAAAAATATGTTTTAGAATATAAAAAGCAATACGGACTAAGTAGGTGTTAAATGGATGAAGCAAATTAACAATTCTCAAAAGATATGTATTTTTAAAATGTGTTTGAATAGACATAGCCGCAAACAACCAGGTCAATTAGTCTTATTGAAATGGCACTATAGTATGAGCTAGACTATTATTAATATGTGATGTTACATCACTTCATCTTATTATGTTGCAAAAAAGATGATTGAAAGAGAATACAACATATGTTCAGTAATAAACCATTTAGTGGAAACAGGCAGCATAAACAAAAACATAAATTAAGATCTTCAGGCTTTTTTCTGATGCTTTATGTCAGCATTTATCCTATGTCTAAGTGCTCTAACATTACACAGGGAATGTAGGCACAAGGAAAGGAACTAATCTGCAAAAGGCAACAACATTTGATTGAGGAGACCAAACAAGGGATAACTAGTGACCCGCTGCCTAATAAGTCTTTTGATCACAGATCATTCCTATTAAGGTACATAGGATGCTATTTCCTGTGCACATTAAGAAAACATGGAAATATATAACATATCATGAGAATAACTTATTTTGACCCTCATGACAGGTTTGCCAAACATCAGTATTTGTGCAGAGAAATGAGACTCAGACTAAATTTGAATTATGAGCTGTACGTAAAAACCCTCACCTCAGGTGATTTTTATCATTTACTTTTTGCAATGGAAAAGATTGATTACAATTTCTTATAAAGAAATAAAACTTGAAGGCATTACTGTCCAAAGCACTGATTCCACATGTTATGTCATTTTGCCACAGAAGAGTTCCATAACTATACAATATTTCCACACCTCGCTATTATTGAACACCTTAGTGTTAGCAGTACAGGATGGTGAATTAGACCATGATTTGACTAGACAATACATAATTAGATACAACATATTTTGTTGATATCTTAATACTAGCAGATGATAAAAAAAGAAAAATAAAGAAACCAATACTATTTTATAAAATATCAGCTTCCAGAAGAAGTAGGTGATATTAAATCTGCCACTTACTTAGGACGTTCAGCTGGGTTCCTCCACCGAAGATAAACACACAGTGCCACAAGACTGTGCACAAACCCAGCCAAGTGGAAAGTAGCAATTATAGCAGGATTAAAGATTGATGGTGTATGTCTCTCAATAACCTTATGATACAGAGCTACAAACATGGTCTTTTGGTTTCAATACCTAAACCTATTTTCTTACCTCTTCTGTTTCTTCCTAAGAACAGTGTTATTTCTAGAGGATGGTGCAATATTTTTTAAGGGTTTCTATAATAAAAGGATGATATAAAATGGTTTCTAGACATAGGACGATTTCTACACAGTCAAATGTCTTTCTTTTGGTTGGACTTGAGACTGGTAGTCCAATTTCTGAATTCATGGAGAAAACATTGAGTAACATATTTGCAACTTAATGCCTTTATGTAGAGTGAAATCAATATGATATGAGCCTTTCTGCACCGGTGTGATTTTTGTAGATGACTGTTAAATTAGACTGATAGTACACAAAATATTCTAATTTTAAGAAACTGTTTTCACAATCAATAATAAGAGTATACTCTTGCTCAATTCAAGCAGAAAATAAATTTTGCCCCAACATAGTAAATCTCAAAATACATTTATAGAATGTGATGTGTATTAATTTTAATTGAAATTAAATGCCATCTGGAGAGCTATATAACAGGATTTAGAATGGAGATTTCAATTTTTATTCTAACCATACTTTCTGCCTAAACAAATCGGAATATCTTTATAATAGATTGCAAATAGAAAAACATATACCCATTTTATATATATATTTATATATACACACACACACACATATATATATATCCTAGAAGAATATAAAAATGCTAAATACAAAATTTAGTAGCAAGCAGTCCAAATTACATCTCATAATTTTACAATGAGTCAGGATACAATATTAAGAATATGAATTGATAAATTCCTAACCAATATCTTTTTATATTCATGCAATGAAAATAGAAAACTGTATGAGGAAAAGTGTGTTAGAATAAAGCAGTTTTAGAAATATTGTACAGTGCTGATTCTGTTACTTACTTAGGACGTTCAGCTGGGTTCCTCCACCAAAGATATACCCACAGTGCCACAGTGCTTTACACAAACCAGCAATTTACAGGACAGTAGTATAGTACATTGCGTTTTAGATTTAACTTCATCACCTGTTAATAAATAGTTACAGATGCAGTGAAGCACTGTAAATATTATCTGCACCAGCAGCTGCAGCTAAACTAAGGATGGATGGCACTCCTCACCTGATGATAAAGAGTAGCAGACACAAATGGGAAATGTAAGCAGTATAAGCTGTTGTTACAGCTAGATGCGGGACTGCTAGAGCTCCATTGACTCCACCACCTAATGATGGAGCACTTCATGGACATTCATGCATGAGCAAAATTGTTCTCATCGTCTTTCAAAATGTATGAGGCAGATCATGCTACCTCACTTGATGTTGCCATCATCTCCTCACAAAAATATAACAGCTATTGCAGTAGAACCCTTGACACTTCAATGAGGTATCTGCATCTTTGAGGCCTTATAGAGAGGTCCTAAGATCTCTGCATAAAATTATTTTAGAAAGCTATTTACAGTGCAAAGTGATTTGCAATATTATTAATGTTGATTATTGTTGACAGATGGACCATATAATCCACAAATGTCTTGAGCTAATGCATTGAGTTTATTTTCTCAATAATATTTCAAATGATCAAACAGATTTCCATAACGAAAACCTTTTCATGAAATTCTCCTGCTCACAATAAGAAACTTTTTGTTCTTCAGAATCCTGCTATTGTTTGTACATTTTATAGGAAGGACAGTTTTTAACTTTGACTGAGGGTAGTGTGAATTAAAGTCCTTGATGAAAAAAAAATCATTTTAATCATTAATACAAAAGCATCATTTCACAATATAATGAGATAAATGGGTTCTGGTGACACAGAAAAATGTCTCACTGAATTACTGTATACTGCAAACGATTTGCTGATATGCTGATTCCCTGTTCTCCCTTCACTCTCTTTCTGCCAATGCTATTGTAAAATTCACCTTGAGTATAACACTTTCTTGCTTTACAGCTCAGTTCATGATCTGAAAATCACATACATACACTATGAATGTCTTTTTTTGCTTTGATGAGATTTTTTAAAATCTCTCCCTAAATCGATTATAGACACTTTTTTCACAACAGAATTTTTTTCTAGATTAAAGAATTTGAAAACATAATGATACTTTTTCATTATATTCAGCCATTCAGATGGTCCTTCTTATAGACCTGTTGACGTTATTCCACTTTGTTAATCTGTTGATGAAATAAATTTCCTAGATAATACATATTTGTCAAAATAGTGTATAGTTTTGTACATAATATTTGCGTGCACCTCAAAAATTTATTTTTAGAGGCATTCTTTACCTCCTACCTATGAATTAATGTGCAAATACATCTAATTAAATACACTTTTTTTACAGGTGTTTATAGTCAATTGATAAAAGTTATTAGCTGTGGTAAACAAACGAATTAAATAGTTATTTTGAATTTATATTGATAATGACACCAGAGACAATTTCTGATTATGTGGAGATACCAAAGATGTATGTGATTTTAAATGGGTATAGTGTTACACAATTCCAGCACAGCCAAACAGTGTGAAGTGGACTGACTGTAAGATATAGATAGAAAAACCTGACAATGTAAACATAGAAAAGTCCATTATGAGGAGGGAAAACTTTGAAAGGAAATCCCTTTTTAATCTGTTATCAAGCTTATTTGCCTGACAAACCCTGATCAGAGCAACAAAAATAAATGTCAATTTGGCAAAAGATTAAAAAATAGAAATTTAGAAATAGTACTTTTGTACTTGACTGCATTGTCCATTCATTTGCTTCAAAAGTAGAAGGAGGTACATATGTTCAATAAGTTAATGTCCATCAGGTAAAGAATTATGAATAGATTCAGAGACAAATATTGCAAAAATGCGGAAGGTTTTAATGAAATAGGCTTGAAAAGTAAAGTAGAGGAAGAATGATGCTACTTACAAAGGACGTTCAGCTGGGTGCCTCCACCGAAAATCCACCACTGTGATGTATAGCTATACAAAAACTGTCTCCACATGATGTCACAGAGCAGGAGATTAGCAGATAATGTATCAGTGTGATTTTATAGAAAATCCTTCTTGACTGATTATCGAGGGCCACATGACTATCGTTGAAGAAACTCTAGGACCCATAAATTGGTGCATCAGTTAGGTCAACTGTAAGGTAGAAATATGCTTATTGCTGTCATGTTCTTCACAAAATGTGCATGGATAGAATTTGTAACCATTGTTATCACAATATTATGGGGCATTTTGTTTCGACTTCATTGGATGAAAGATTGGAATATGCATGTTGTTAAGGTATGCTGCCTTTAAGAATGCAATGAGGTGTACATGTGTCCTCTATGTTTTGACTTACCTTGCTAAATAATCCACAATTTGTTAGGAAGATCAACAACTCATAGCCTCCAAATGACGGATTGTGTTTAGAATCTTAAATATTATCATTTGCTCCTCTGATCTTCTAGTACCACATTGTTAATAGGTTTGGCAGTAGGATCGTGGAGAGCCAATCAGCTCAATATACTGCCTTTTGGTTCAGCACAAGTAATGATGAGCTTGAGGGTCTCTTTGTAAACCAGAACCCCAGAAACTTGCTGAGTTTCATTATACCTAAAAGCCCATATCTAGTAGTAGTGCTCCTATTGGATTAGACACCTATGGGAGATTGTCAACTAATTATAGTAGTAGAAATAGCAAAATTCATTGTCTAGGACTACGAAGGGGTAAAACCTTTTCTGATCATTATATTTCAACAAATATTTACATCTAATAAGTATGTGGAGGGAATTTTGATGAAATATGTCCTAAATGCAGTTTTCATTGAGCTGTGATGTAAAATGCATAGTAAAGGACAGCAATTATATTCAAAGTGAGCAGTGTATATCTGGTGCCTGACAAACTGCTAACATGATCAGCCCCTTTTCAAAGTCAGTACCAGTAAAACATTGCCTCTGAATGTGTTGTTTGACTTCTTTAAGAGTCCTTTGTTGTATATATTCATATGTTCCACTTTAGCTCCACCAATTGACATTGTCATTTGTTATGGTGTGAAAGATTTATTAACTTAGTATAAATGTTTATAATATTGAAAGGTTTACTGAAACTTGCATGTCCCTCCTATCTAATCCTAAAGGGAAGAGTTGCAAAAATAGGACAGGCTACATCCTTTTTATCACTCCTTTAATTTTCTTACTTACATACTTCCTAAACTCAGTGTATCATGTCAGGCTTATGAGGCATGCAACTTCATAGCTAGTGATGTTCTGAAACAATATTGGTGAATGTTTCCTAAATACAACCAAAACCAAAATGTTTATAATTATGTCAATGATTAGGGCTTCTGTGATGTTACTTGGCTCATTTAAAGTTGTGTCCCATTGAAATATTCTCACACTTGTGCTGGAAGTAGTCACTCCAAAACAAAATCCACATTGGAATTCACTAGTGGATTTTTTTCTATGGGCTGTTATGTGCTCTGTAAATTGGAAGATTTACCACAAATACCCAGAACAAAATATGCACTAATGTTTCACTGCTGGCTTGGTAGTTCTAGAAAAGAATAGCAGTGAAAGAGAAATAAGACACACTCTTCAGAAACACATCTGTTCTGCAATAAGTCTAACAACACAAAATGCTTTGAGAAAGACAACTTTAACCTTCAGAGTGTCCCTAGAACTCTAAGCCACTGATCTACGTATGAAAATTGATAATAAATCCAGTTTTGATTACAACTGTCTGTTTAAATAAGTGGAATGCATTATAAAATAAAAGGGAGCCATTTCCAAATGCAGACCCAATAAATTAGCTTGGGTGAAGGAACAGATTGGATTTGATAGCTCAGCTAAGCTATGTTAGAAAAAAAAGGTCTTATTTTCAGGTCTGAAGAAGGGAGGCATCAGAGGTAACTAATGGGTACACTTTTTTCATCTTCCTACAGTTTGCAAACATTTTCAAGGGAGAACCATTGACATTTAAACCATATAAACTTACTGATATTAATGCACATTCAAGAAATTAGCTGCGAAATAAAAATAAAATAGATTTTCAAAATATTGTGTGATGATAAACACAAATTTTATTGACAATACAAAAGAAAATGAAGGGGCCATAGACTACATCAGCTGTTTACTATTAGTGGTTCATTTAGGTTTAAATGATTGAATTACTTGCTGAAAAGCAGACATTACAGGTTAAATGTTGAATAAGATTGATGAAAAACAAATAACCGGGGAGACTATTTTGTAATAACTCACATTGATACCAGCATTTAATGTGCTTCTTCTCATGGAAGTTGCAGTTTATTTACTGTAAAAATGATGGGTGTTAAAACTATATATCACCGAAATGTAATTAGGAGCTGATTTTAACACTCCACAGGCAATACGTTTGTGTTGAACATTAAACACATTCTGATTTCTTGACAGATTTCTCAAAGGTCTTTCCCTGGTGAGTGACCTGACAGGTGACTTTCTTGTCTGCGCTCCAGTCCACAGTGGGCAGAGATAGGTAACTGCTGGCCATGAACAGGTTATTTTCACTCTGTTTGGTAGCTCTGCTTTTCTCTACGCCATTGGTCATTGTTTGCCCACCAACTGTCCAGGTCACATCCAGAGAGGCCGGATAGAAGTCTTGGTAAAGACACACCACAGTGGCCTTGTTTTTCTCTACCTCCTCCTGAGAGGGTGGGAAGATGCTCAGAGTAGGAGCCTTTGTCTCACCGGCTGCAAGAAATGTTGGAAAAGTATGAGAAACTATGATAAATAAAAAAAATGTGTTTTGTTATGTCTTGGTTAGTCATCCTTTTCAAGTGCAATTGCAAAGGAAACATGGTTTACCAGTCAATATTTTTGAAACGTTTCACCAGGATGTATTTCAGTAACTTCTACTAAATGGTTTTTTAGACCAAACAATATAATGACATCATCAGATGTATGTAATAAAGCATGGAAAATATACTATTTTAAGAAAAGATTTATCTGAGCTGAAAACTTCACTTTAGCAGTTGTTTGAGATCATTACCTTCTGATGATAGTCCAATTGAAATACAGGTTTAGTTGTACTTTAAGAATAATATAGGAGATGTCATTTCCTGCACCAACCCATATTTTCTTAATTCCAGCTGCTATTCTAAAATATATAAATTTTCTGCAATTTGTTGAGGCAGTCCTAATTAGAAATGCAAAATGTGTTTCTTTTTTGGGAAATAAAAGGATTTTTGAAGTTCTAAATTATAATGAGGGCAATCTCTTCTAGAGAACCTTAGAGCAATTCAGGAGCCTAACGACTCCTAATCTACTAAGAAATATTATTAAAAGCTGCTTAGTAGAACATATTTGACGCGAGGTGTTGGAACAAAAAGACTGGCATATGGTATATTGTCCAAGCACAGAACCATAGAACTTCACAATGGGTTTGAACTTTGGCATCTGTGCCGTCAAAATTTTACTTACACACATTTATTTTTAAACTGCTCTGCTGAAAGTAAAGCTATCACTAGGCAGAAGTTAATAGGAGCTGACTGTCTTAAATCCCAAGCAATCTGCTGATGTTAACCTTATCACGTAGCACAAATGAAGAAGCACCTCACATTTTATATGAATAACATGCAATACTTAATAGTATTTACAAACATAAAAAGAGGTTTGTTCTCTATCATTGAGTGCTTGAATCTCGCAGTTTCTGCAACAATGTTTATAAAAGGAGTTGCTAGTCATTTTTACATATTTCCTCAGCCTTAGAAGAGGAAAAGTGGAGCCAATGAAGTATTTCAAAATTTTAGAGCTAACCTCTCATAGAGAGAACTTTGAACTCAATGCAGTGATATATTGCATTAGCATAAACAATTAATATATTATCTTTACTTTCTATTGTTATCATATATCTATCAACTTTTAAACTATTTGATGGGTACAAAGCACTGCCCAAATGTCTGCTCTTTCATTTGGATTATAAACTCTATTAATACAGAGAACTTCATAGGGTTTTAAATCAAATCATAGTTGTTTGGATAGTTCACTTCATTTAATGAATAGTCCATCAAACAGCTTCTTATATATGAAATGTCCTGAGTAAAACTGAACTTTCTTTTGTATTTTCATGGAAAAATTCCCTTTATAAACTGCAAAAACTCAAGATAGATGCTGTCAAACAAGGAAAATTCATGCCATGAATAAAGAAAAATATGTTTTAGAATATAAAAAGCAATACGGACTAAGTAGGTGTTAAATGGATGAAGCAAATTAACAATTCTCAAAAGATATGTATTTTTAAAATGTGTTTGAATAGACATAGCCGCAAACAACCAGGTCAATTAGTCTTATTGAAATGGCACTATAGTATGAGCTAGACTATTATTAATATGTGATGTTACATCACTTCATCTTATTATGTTGCAAAAAAGATGATTGAAAGAGAATACAACATATGTTCAGTAATAAACCATTTAGTGGAAACAGGCAGCATAAACAAAAACATAAATTAAGATCTTCAGGCTTTTTTCTGATGCTTTATGTCAGCATTTATCCTATGTCTAAGTGCTCTAACATTACACAGGGAATGTAGGCACAAGGAAAGGAACTAATCTGCAAAAGGCAACAACATTTGATTGAGGAGACCAAACAAGGGATAACTAGTGACCCGCTGCCTAATAAGTCTTTTGATCACAGATCATTCCTATTAAGGTACATAGGATGCTATTTCCTGTGCACATTAAGAAAACATGGAAATATATAACATATCATGAGAATAACTTATTTTGACCCTCATGACAGGTTTGCCAAACATCAGTATTTGTGCAGAGAAATGAGACTCAGACTAAATTTGAATTATGAGCTGTACGTAAAAACCCTCACCTCAGGTGATTTTTATCATTTACTTTTTGCAATGGAAAAGATTGATTACAATTTCTTATAAAGAAATAAAACTTGAAGGCATTACTGTCCAAAGCACTGATTCCACATGTTATGTCATTTTGCCACAGAAGAGTTCCATAACTATACAATATTTCCACACCTCGCTATTATTGAACACCTTAGTGTTAGCAGTACAGGATGGTGAATTAGACCATGATTTGACTAGACAATACATAATTAGATACAACATATTTTGTTGATATCTTAATACTAGCAGATGATAAAAAAAGAAAAATAAAGAAACCAATACTATTTTATAAAATATCAGCTTCCAGAAGAAGTAGGTGATATTAAATCTGCCACTTACTTAGGACGTTCAGCTGGGTTCCTCCACCGAAGATAAACACACAGTGCCACAAGACTGTGCACAAACCCAGCCAAGTGGAAAGTAGCAATTATAGCAGGATTAAAGATTGATGGTGTATGTCTCTCAATAACCTTATGATACAGAGCTACAAACATGGTCTTTTGGTTTCAATACCTAAACCTATTTTCTTACCTCTTCTGTTTCTTCCTAAGAACAGTGTTATTTCTAGAGGATGGTGCAATATTTTTTAAGGGTTTCTATAATAAAAGGATGATATAAAATGGTTTCTAGACATAGGACGATTTCTACACAGTCAAATGTCTTTCTTTTGGTTGGACTTGAGACTGGTAGTCCAATTTCTGAATTCATGGAGAAAACATTGAGTAACATATTTGCAACTTAATGCCTTTATGTAGAGTGAAATCAATATGATATGAGCCTTTCTGCACCGGTGTGATTTTTGTAGATGACTGTTAAATTAGACTGATAGTACACAAAATATTCTAATTTTAAGAAACTGTTTTCACAATCAATAATAAGAGTATACTCTTGCTCAATTCAAGCAGAAAATAAATTTTGCCCCAACATAGTAAATCTCAAAATACATTTATAGAATGTGATGTGTATTAATTTTAATTGAAATTAAATGCCATCTGGAGAGCTATATAACAGGATTTAGAATGGAGATTTCAATTTTTATTCTAACCATACTTTCTGCCTAAACAAATCGGAATATCTTTATAATAGATTGCAAATAGAAAAACATATACCCATTTTATATATATATTTATATATACACACACACACACATATATATATATCCTAGAAGAATATAAAAATGCTAAATACAAAATTTAGTAGCAAGCAGTCCAAATTACATCTCATAATTTTACAATGAGTCAGGATACAATATTAAGAATATGAATTGATAAATTCCTAACCAATATCTTTTTATATTCATGCAATGAAAATAGAAAACTGTATGAGGAAAAGTGTGTTAGAATAAAGCAGTTTTAGAAATATTGTACAGTGCTGATTCTGTTACTTACTTAGGACGTTCAGCTGGGTTCCTCCACCAAAGATATACCCACAGTGCCACAGTGCTTTACACAAACCAGCAATTTACAGGACAGTAGTATAGTACATTGCGTTTTAGATTTAACTTCATCACCTGTTAATAAATAGTTACAGATGCAGTGAAGCACTGTAAATATTATCTGCACCAGCAGCTGCAGCTAAACTAAGGATGGATGGCACTCCTCACCTGATGATAAAGAGTAGCAGACACAAATGGGAAATGTAAGCAGTATAAGCTGTTGTTACAGCTAGATGCGGGACTGCTAGAGCTCCATTGACTCCACCACCTAATGATGGAGCACTTCATGGACATTCATGCATGAGCAAAATTGTTCTCATCGTCTTTCAAAATGTATGAGGCAGATCATGCTACCTCACTTGATGTTGCCATCATCTCCTCACAAAAATATAACAGCTATTGCAGTAGAACCCTTGACACTTCAATGAGGTATCTGCATCTTTGAGGCCTTATAGAGAGGTCCTAAGATCTCTGCATAAAATTATTTTAGAAAGCTATTTACAGTGCAAAGTGATTTGCAATATTATTAATGTTGATTATTGTTGACAGATGGACCATATAATCCACAAATGTCTTGAGCTAATGCATTGAGTTTATTTTCTCAATAATATTTCAAATGATCAAACAGATTTCCATAACGAAAACCTTTTCATGAAATTCTCCTGCTCACAATAAGAAACTTTTTGTTCTTCAGAATCCTGCTATTGTTTGTACATTTTATAGGAAGGACAGTTTTTAACTTTGACTGAGGGTAGTGTGAATTAAAGTCCTTGATGAAAAAAAAATCATTTTAATCATTAATACAAAAGCATCATTTCACAATATAATGAGATAAATGGGTTCTGGTGACACAGAAAAATGTCTCACTGAATTACTGTATACTGCAAACGATTTGCTGATATGCTGATTCCCTGTTCTCCCTTCACTCTCTTTCTGCCAATGCTATTGTAAAATTCACCTTGAGTATAACACTTTCTTGCTTTACAGCTCAGTTCATGATCTGAAAATCACATACATACACTATGAATGTCTTTTTTTGCTTTGATGAGATTTTTTAAAATCTCTCCCTAAATACGATTATAGACACTTTTTTCACAACAGAATTTTTTTCTAGATTAAAGAATTTGAAAACATAATGATACTTTTTCATTATATTCAGCCATTCAGATGGTCCTTCTTATAGACCTGTTGACGTTATTCCACTTTGTTAATCTGTTGATGAAATAAATTTCCTAGATAATACATATTTGTCAAAATAGTGTATAGTTTTGTACATAATATTTGCGTGCACCTCAAAAATTTATTTTTAGAGGCATTCTTTACCTCCTACCTATGAATTAATGTGCAAATACATCTAATTAAATACACTTTTTTTACAGGTGTTTATAGTCAATTGATAAAAGTTATTAGCTGTGGTAAACAAACGAATTAAATAGTTATTTTGAATTTATATTGATAATGACACCAGAGACAATTTCTGATTATGTGGAGATACCAAAGATGTATGTGATTTTAAATGGGTATAGTGTTACACAATTCCAGCACAGCCAAACAGTGTGAAGTGGACTGACTGTAAGATATAGATAGAAAAACCTGACAATGTAAACATAGAAAAGTCCATTATGAGGAGGGAAAACTTTGAAAGGAAATCCCTTTTTAATCTGTTATCAAGCTTATTTGCCTGACAAACCCTGATCAGAGCAACAAAAATAAATGTCAATTTGGCAAAAGATTAAAAAATAGAAATTTAGAAATAGTACTTTTGTACTTGACTGCATTGTCCATTCATTTGCTTCAAAAGTAGAAGGAGGTACATATGTTCAATAAGTTAATGTCCATCAGGTAAAGAATTATGAATAGATTCAGAGACAAATATTGCAAAAATGCGGAAGGTTTTAATGAAATAGGCTTGAAAAGTAAAGTAGAGGAAGAATGATGCTACTTACAAAGGACGTTCAGCTGGGTGCCTCCACCGAAAATCCACCACTGTGATGTATAGCTATACAAAAACTGTCTCCACATGATGTCACAGAGCAGGAGATTAGCAGATAATGTATCAGTGTGATTTTATAGAAAATCCTTCTTGACTGATTATCGAGGGCCACATGACTATCGTTGAAGAAACTCTAGGACCCATAAATTGGTGCATCAGTTAGGTCAACTGTAAGGTAGAAATATGCTTATTGCTGTCATGTTCTTCACAAAATGTGCATGGATAGAATTTGTAACCATTGTTATCACAATATTATGGGGCATTTTGTTTCGACTTCATTGGATGAAAGATTGGAATATGCATGTTGTTAAGGTATGCTGCCTTTAAGAATGCAATGAGGTGTACATGTGTCCTCTATGTTTTGACTTACCTTGCTAAATAATCCACAATTTGTTAGGAAGATCAACAACTCATAGCCTCCAAATGACGGATTGTGTTTAGAATCTTAAATATTATCATTTGCTCCTCTGATCTTCTAGTACCACATTGTTAATAGGTTTGGCAGTAGGATCGTGGAGAGCCAATCAGCTCAATATACTGCCTTTTGGTTCAGCACAAGTAATGATGAGCTTGAGGGTCTCTTTGTAAACCAGAACCCCAGAAACTTGCTGAGTTTCATTATACCTAAAAGCCCATATCTAGTAGTAGTGCTCCTATTGGATTAGACACCTATGGGAGATTGTCAACTAATTATAGTAGTAGAAATAGCAAAATTCATTGTCTAGGACTACGAAGGGGTAAAACCTTTTCTGATCATTATATTTCAACAAATATTTACATCTAATAAGTATGTGGAGGGAATTTTGATGAAATATGTCCTAAATGCAGTTTTCATTGAGCTGTGATGTAAAATGCATAGTAAAGGACAGCAATTATATTCAAAGTGAGCAGTGTATATCTGGTGCCTGACAAACTGCTAACATGATCAGCCCCTTTTCAAAGTCAGTACCAGTAAAACATTGCCTCTGAATGTGTTGTTTGACTTCTTTAAGAGTCCTTTGTTGTATATATTCATATGTTCCACTTTAGCTCCACCAATTGACATTGTCATTTGTTATGGTGTGAAAGATTTATTAACTTAGTATAAATGTTTATAATATTGAAAGGTTTACTGAAACTTGCATGTCCCTCCTATCTAATCCTAAAGGGAAGAGTTGCAAAAATAGGACAGGCTACATCCTTTTTATCACTCCTTTAATTTTCTTACTTACATACTTCCTAAACTCAGTGTATCATGTCAGGCTTATGAGGCATGCAACTTCATAGCTAGTGATGTTCTGAAACAATATTGGTGAATGTTTCCTAAATACAACCAAAACCAAAATGTTTATAATTATGTCAATGATTAGGGCTTCTGTGATGTTACTTGGCTCATTTAAAGTTGTGTCCCATTGAAATATTCTCACACTTGTGCTGGAAGTAGTCACTCCAAAACAAAATCCACATTGGAATTCACTAGTGGATTTTTTTCTATGGGCTGTTATGTGCTCTGTAAATTGGAAGATTTACCACAAATACCCAGAACAAAATATGCACTAATGTTTCACTGCTGGCTTGGTAGTTCTAGAAAAGAATAGCAGTGAAAGAGAAATAAGACACACTCTTCAGAAACACATCTGTTCTGCAATAAGTCTAACAACACAAAATGCTTTGAGAAAGACAACTTTAACCTTCAGAGTGTCCCTAGAACTCTAAGCCACTGATCTACGTATGAAAATTGATAATAAATCCAGTTTTGATTACAACTGTCTGTTTAAATAAGTGGAATGCATTATAAAATAAAAGGGAGCCATTTCCAAATGCAGACCCAATAAATTAGCTTGGGTGAAGGAACAGATTGGATTTGATAGCTCAGCTAAGCTATGTTAGAAAAAAAAGGTCTTATTTTCAGGTCTGAAGAAGGGAGGCATCAGAGGTAACTAATGGGTACACTTTTTTCATCTTCCTACAGTTTGCAAACATTTTCAAGGGAGAACCATTGACATTTAAACCATATAAACTTACTGATATTAATGCACATTCAAGAAATTAGCTGCGAAATAAAAATAAAATAGATTTTCAAAATATTGTGTGATGATAAACACAAATTTTATTGACAATACAAAAGAAAATGAAGGGGCCATAGACTACATCAGCTGTTTACTATTAGTGGTTCATTTAGGTTTAAATGATTGAATTACTTGCTGAAAAGCAGACATTACAGGTTAAATGTTGAATAAGATTGATGAAAAACAAATAACCGGGGAGACTATTTTGTAATAACTCACATTGATACCAGCATTTAATGTGCTTCTTCTCATGGAAGTTGCAGTTTATTTACTGTAAAAATGATGGGTGTTAAAACTATATATCACCGAAATGTAATTAGGAGCTGATTTTAACACTCCACAGGCAATACGTTTGTGTTGAACATTAAACACATTCTGATTTCTTGACAGATTTCTCAAAGGTCTTTCCCTGGTGAGTGACCTGACAGGTGACTTTCTTGTCTGCGCTCCAGTCCACAGTGGGCAGAGATAGGTAACTGCTGGCCATGAACAGGTTATTTTCACTCTGTTTGGTAGCTCTGCTTTTCTCTACGCCATTGGTCATTGTTTGCCCACCAACTGTCCAGGTCACATCCAGAGAGGCCGGATAGAAGTCTTGGTAAAGACACACCACAGTGGCCTTGTTTTTCTCTACCTCCTCCTGAGAGGGTGGGAAGATGCTCAGAGTAGGAGCCTTTGTCTCACCGGCTGCAAGAAATGTTGGAAAAGTATGAGAAACTATGATAAATAAAAAAAATGTGTTTTGTTATGTCTTGGTTAGTCATCCTTTTCAAGTGCAATTGCAAAGGAAACATGGTTTACCAGTCAATATTTTTGAAACGTTTCACCAGGATGTATTTCAGTAACTTCTACTAAATGGTTTTTTAGACCAAACAATATAATGACATCATCAGATGTATGTAATAAAGCATGGAAAATATACTATTTTAAGAAAAGATTTATCTGAGCTGAAAACTTCACTTTAGCAGTTGTTTGAGATCATTACCTTCTGATGATAGTCCAATTGAAATACAGGTTTAGTTGTACTTTAAGAATAATATAGGAGATGTCATTTCCTGCACCAACCCATATTTTCTTAATTCCAGCTGCTATTCTAAAATATATAAATTTTCTGCAATTTGTTGAGGCAGTCCTAATTAGAAATGCAAAATGTGTTTCTTTTTTGGGAAATAAAAGGATTTTTGAAGTTCTAAATTATAATGAGGGCAATCTCTTCTAGAGAACCTTAGAGCAATTCAGGAGCCTAACGACTCCTAATCTACTAAGAAATATTATTAAAAGCTGCTTAGTAGAACATATTTGACGCGAGGTGTTGGAACAAAAAGACTGGCATATGGTATATTGTCCAAGCACAGAACCATAGAACTTCACAATGGGTTTGAACTTTGGCATCTGTGCCGTCAAAATTTTACTTACACACATTTATTTTTAAACTGCTCTGCTGAAAGTAAAGCTATCACTAGGCAGAAGTTAATAGGAGCTGACTGTCTTAAATCCCAAGCAATCTGCTGATGTTAACCTTATCACGTAGCACAAATGAAGAAGCACCTCACATTTTATATGAATAACATGCAATACTTAATAGTATTTACAAACATAAAAAGAGGTTTGTTCTCTATCATTGAGTGCTTGAATCTCGCAGTTTCTGCAACAATGTTTATAAAAGGAGTTGCTAGTCATTTTTACATATTTCCTCAGCCTTAGAAGAGGAAAAGTGGAGCCAATGAAGTATTTCAAAATTTTAGAGCTAACCTCTCATAGAGAGAACTTTGAACTCAATGCAGTGATATATTGCATTAGCATAAACAATTAATATATTATCTTTACTTTCTATTGTTATCATATATCTATCAACTTTTAAACTATTTGATGGGTACAAAGCACTGCCCAAATGTCTGCTCTTTCATTTGGATTATAAACTCTATTAATACAGAGAACTTCATAGGGTTTTAAATCAAATCATAGTTGTTTGGATAGTTCACTTCATTTAATGAATAGTCCATCAAACAGCTTCTTATATATGAAATGTCCTGAGTAAAACTGAACTTTCTTTTGTATTTTCATGGAAAAATTCCCTTTATAAACTGCAAAAACTCAAGATAGATGCTGTCAAACAAGGAAAATTCATGCCATGAATAAAGAAAAATATGTTTTAGAATATAAAAAGCAATACGGACTAAGTAGGTGTTAAATGGATGAAGCAAATTAACAATTCTCAAAAGATATGTATTTTTAAAATGTGTTTGAATAGACATAGCCGCAAACAACCAGGTCAATTAGTCTTATTGAAATGGCACTATAGTATGAGCTAGACTATTATTAATATGTGATGTTACATCACTTCATCTTATTATGTTGCAAAAAAGATGATTGAAAGAGAATACAACATATGTTCAGTAATAAACCATTTAGTGGAAACAGGCAGCATAAACAAAAACATAAATTAAGATCTTCAGGCTTTTTTCTGATGCTTTATGTCAGCATTTATCCTATGTCTAAGTGCTCTAACATTACACAGGGAATGTAGGCACAAGGAAAGGAACTAATCTGCAAAAGGCAACAACATTTGATTGAGGAGACCAAACAAGGGATAACTAGTGACCCGCTGCCTAATAAGTCTTTTGATCACAGATCATTCCTATTAAGGTACATAGGATGCTATTTCCTGTGCACATTAAGAAAACATGGAAATATATAACATATCATGAGAATAACTTATTTTGACCCTCATGACAGGTTTGCCAAACATCAGTATTTGTGCAGAGAAATGAGACTCAGACTAAATTTGAATTATGAGCTGTACGTAAAAACCCTCACCTCAGGTGATTTTTATCATTTACTTTTTGCAATGGAAAAGATTGATTACAATTTCTTATAAAGAAATAAAACTTGAAGGCATTACTGTCCAAAGCACTGATTCCACATGTTATGTCATTTTGCCACAGAAGAGTTCCATAACTATACAATATTTCCACACCTCGCTATTATTGAACACCTTAGTGTTAGCAGTACAGGATGGTGAATTAGACCATGATTTGACTAGACAATACATAATTAGATACAACATATTTTGTTGATATCTTAATACTAGCAGATGATAAAAAAAGAAAAATAAAGAAACCAATACTATTTTATAAAATATCAGCTTCCAGAAGAAGTAGGTGATATTAAATCTGCCACTTACTTAGGACGTTCAGCTGGGTTCCTCCACCGAAGATAAACACACAGTGCCACAAGACTGTGCACAAACCCAGCCAAGTGGAAAGTAGCAATTATAGCAGGATTAAAGATTGATGGTGTATGTCTCTCAATAACCTTATGATACAGAGCTACAAACATGGTCTTTTGGTTTCAATACCTAAACCTATTTTCTTACCTCTTCTGTTTCTTCCTAAGAACAGTGTTATTTCTAGAGGATGGTGCAATATTTTTTAAGGGTTTCTATAATAAAAGGATGATATAAAATGGTTTCTAGACATAGGACGATTTCTACACAGTCAAATGTCTTTCTTTTGGTTGGACTTGAGACTGGTAGTCCAATTTCTGAATTCATGGAGAAAACATTGAGTAACATATTTGCAACTTAATGCCTTTATGTAGAGTGAAATCAATATGATATGAGCCTTTCTGCACCGGTGTGATTTTTGTAGATGACTGTTAAATTAGACTGATAGTACACAAAATATTCTAATTTTAAGAAACTGTTTTCACAATCAATAATAAGAGTATACTCTTGCTCAATTCAAGCAGAAAATAAATTTTGCCCCAACATAGTAAATCTCAAAATACATTTATAGAATGTGATGTGTATTAATTTTAATTGAAATTAAATGCCATCTGGAGAGCTATATAACAGGATTTAGAATGGAGATTTCAATTTTTATTCTAACCATACTTTCTGCCTAAACAAATCGGAATATCTTTATAATAGATTGCAAATAGAAAAACATATACCCATTTTATATATATATTTATATATACACACACACACACATATATATATATCCTAGAAGAATATAAAAATGCTAAATACAAAATTTAGTAGCAAGCAGTCCAAATTACATCTCATAATTTTACAATGAGTCAGGATACAATATTAAGAATATGAATTGATAAATTCCTAACCAATATCTTTTTATATTCATGCAATGAAAATAGAAAACTGTATGAGGAAAAGTGTGTTAGAATAAAGCAGTTTTAGAAATATTGTACAGTGCTGATTCTGTTACTTACTTAGGACGTTCAGCTGGGTTCCTCCACCAAAGATATACCCACAGTGCCACAGTGCTTTACACAAACCAGCAATTTACAGGACAGTAGTATAGTACATTGCGTTTTAGATTTAACTTCATCACCTGTTAATAAATAGTTACAGATGCAGTGAAGCACTGTAAATATTATCTGCACCAGCAGCTGCAGCTAAACTAAGGATGGATGGCACTCCTCACCTGATGATAAAGAGTAGCAGACACAAATGGGAAATGTAAGCAGTATAAGCTGTTGTTACAGCTAGATGCGGGACTGCTAGAGCTCCATTGACTCCACCACCTAATGATGGAGCACTTCATGGACATTCATGCATGAGCAAAATTGTTCTCATCGTCTTTCAAAATGTATGAGGCAGATCATGCTACCTCACTTGATGTTGCCATCATCTCCTCACAAAAATATAACAGCTATTGCAGTAGAACCCTTGACACTTCAATGAGGTATCTGCATCTTTGAGGCCTTATAGAGAGGTCCTAAGATCTCTGCATAAAATTATTTTAGAAAGCTATTTACAGTGCAAAGTGATTTGCAATATTATTAATGTTGATTATTGTTGACAGATGGACCATATAATCCACAAATGTCTTGAGCTAATGCATTGAGTTTATTTTCTCAATAATATTTCAAATGATCAAACAGATTTCCATAACGAAAACCTTTTCATGAAATTCTCCTGCTCACAATAAGAAACTTTTTGTTCTTCAGAATCCTGCTATTGTTTGTACATTTTATAGGAAGGACAGTTTTTAACTTTGACTGAGGGTAGTGTGAATTAAAGTCCTTGATGAAAAAAAAATCATTTTAATCATTAATACAAAAGCATCATTTCACAATATAATGAGATAAATGGGTTCTGGTGACACAGAAAAATGTCTCACTGAATTACTGTATACTGCAAACGATTTGCTGATATGCTGATTCCCTGTTCTCCCTTCACTCTCTTTCTGCCAATGCTATTGTAAAATTCACCTTGAGTATAACACTTTCTTGCTTTACAGCTCAGTTCATGATCTGAAAATCACATACATACACTATGAATGTCTTTTTTTGCTTTGATGAGATTTTTTAAAATCTCTCCCTAAATCGATTATAGACACTTTTTTCACAACAGAATTTTTTTCTAGATTAAAGAATTTGAAAACATAATGATACTTTTTCATTATATTCAGCCATTCAGATGGTCCTTCTTATAGACCTGTTGACGTTATTCCACTTTGTTAATCTGTTGATGAAATAAATTTCCTAGATAATACATATTTGTCAAAATAGTGTATAGTTTTGTACATAATATTTGCGTGCACCTCAAAAATTTATTTTTAGAGGCATTCTTTACCTCCTACCTATGAATTAATGTGCAAATACATCTAATTAAATACACTTTTTTTACAGGTGTTTATAGTCAATTGATAAAAGTTATTAGCTGTGGTAAACAAACGAATTAAATAGTTATTTTGAATTTATATTGATAATGACACCAGAGACAATTTCTGATTATGTGGAGATACCAAAGATGTATGTGATTTTAAATGGGTATAGTGTTACACAATTCCAGCACAGCCAAACAGTGTGAAGTGGACTGACTGTAAGATATAGATAGAAAAACCTGACAATGTAAACATAGAAAAGTCCATTATGAGGAGGGAAAACTTTGAAAGGAAATCCCTTTTTAATCTGTTATCAAGCTTATTTGCCTGACAAACCCTGATCAGAGCAACAAAAATAAATGTCAATTTGGCAAAAGATTAAAAAATAGAAATTTAGAAATAGTACTTTTGTACTTGACTGCATTGTCCATTCATTTGCTTCAAAAGTAGAAGGAGGTACATATGTTCAATAAGTTAATGTCCATCAGGTAAAGAATTATGAATAGATTCAGAGACAAATATTGCAAAAATGCGGAAGGTTTTAATGAAATAGGCTTGAAAAGTAAAGTAGAGGAAGAATGATGCTACTTACAAAGGACGTTCAGCTGGGTGCCTCCACCGAAAATCCACCACTGTGATGTATAGCTATACAAAAACTGTCTCCACATGATGTCACAGAGCAGGAGATTAGCAGATAATGTATCAGTGTGATTTTATAGAAAATCCTTCTTGACTGATTATCGAGGGCCACATGACTATCGTTGAAGAAACTCTAGGACCCATAAATTGGTGCATCAGTTAGGTCAACTGTAAGGTAGAAATATGCTTATTGCTGTCATGTTCTTCACAAAATGTGCATGGATAGAATTTGTAACCATTGTTATCACAATATTATGGGGCATTTTGTTTCGACTTCATTGGATGAAAGATTGGAATATGCATGTTGTTAAGGTATGCTGCCTTTAAGAATGCAATGAGGTGTACATGTGTCCTCTATGTTTTGACTTACCTTGCTAAATAATCCACAATTTGTTAGGAAGATCAACAACTCATAGCCTCCAAATGACGGATTGTGTTTAGAATCTTAAATATTATCATTTGCTCCTCTGATCTTCTAGTACCACATTGTTAATAGGTTTGGCAGTAGGATCGTGGAGAGCCAATCAGCTCAATATACTGCCTTTTGGTTCAGCACAAGTAATGATGAGCTTGAGGGTCTCTTTGTAAACCAGAACCCCAGAAACTTGCTGAGTTTCATTATACCTAAAAGCCCATATCTAGTAGTAGTGCTCCTATTGGATTAGACACCTATGGGAGATTGTCAACTAATTATAGTAGTAGAAATAGCAAAATTCATTGTCTAGGACTACGAAGGGGTAAAACCTTTTCTGATCATTATATTTCAACAAATATTTACATCTAATAAGTATGTGGAGGGAATTTTGATGAAATATGTCCTAAATGCAGTTTTCATTGAGCTGTGATGTAAAATGCATAGTAAAGGACAGCAATTATATTCAAAGTGAGCAGTGTATATCTGGTGCCTGACAAACTGCTAACATGATCAGCCCCTTTTCAAAGTCAGTACCAGTAAAACATTGCCTCTGAATGTGTTGTTTGACTTCTTTAAGAGTCCTTTGTTGTATATATTCATATGTTCCACTTTAGCTCCACCAATTGACATTGTCATTTGTTATGGTGTGAAAGATTTATTAACTTAGTATAAATGTTTATAATATTGAAAGGTTTACTGAAACTTGCATGTCCCTCCTATCTAATCCTAAAGGGAAGAGTTGCAAAAATAGGACAGGCTACATCCTTTTTATCACTCCTTTAATTTTCTTACTTACATACTTCCTAAACTCAGTGTATCATGTCAGGCTTATGAGGCATGCAACTTCATAGCTAGTGATGTTCTGAAACAATATTGGTGAATGTTTCCTAAATACAACCAAAACCAAAATGTTTATAATTATGTCAATGATTAGGGCTTCTGTGATGTTACTTGGCTCATTTAAAGTTGTGTCCCATTGAAATATTCTCACACTTGTGCTGGAAGTAGTCACTCCAAAACAAAATCCACATTGGAATTCACTAGTGGATTTTTTTCTATGGGCTGTTATGTGCTCTGTAAATTGGAAGATTTACCACAAATACCCAGAACAAAATATGCACTAATGTTTCACTGCTGGCTTGGTAGTTCTAGAAAAGAATAGCAGTGAAAGAGAAATAAGACACACTCTTCAGAAACACATCTGTTCTGCAATAAGTCTAACAACACAAAATGCTTTGAGAAAGACAACTTTAACCTTCAGAGTGTCCCTAGAACTCTAAGCCACTGATCTACGTATGAAAATTGATAATAAATCCAGTTTTGATTACAACTGTCTGTTTAAATAAGTGGAATGCATTATAAAATAAAAGGGAGCCATTTCCAAATGCAGACCCAATAAATTAGCTTGGGTGAAGGAACAGATTGGATTTGATAGCTCAGCTAAGCTATGTTAGAAAAAAAAGGTCTTATTTTCAGGTCTGAAGAAGGGAGGCATCAGAGGTAACTAATGGGTACACTTTTTTCATCTTCCTACAGTTTGCAAACATTTTCAAGGGAGAACCATTGACATTTAAACCATATAAACTTACTGATATTAATGCACATTCAAGAAATTAGCTGCGAAATAAAAATAAAATAGATTTTCAAAATATTGTGTGATGATAAACACAAATTTTATTGACAATACAAAAGAAAATGAAGGGGCCATAGACTACATCAGCTGTTTACTATTAGTGGTTCATTTAGGTTTAAATGATTGAATTACTTGCTGAAAAGCAGACATTACAGGTTAAATGTTGAATAAGATTGATGAAAAACAAATAACCGGGGAGACTATTTTGTAATAACTCACATTGATACCAGCATTTAATGTGCTTCTTCTCATGGAAGTTGCAGTTTATTTACTGTAAAAATGATGGGTGTTAAAACTATATATCACCGAAATGTAATTAGGAGCTGATTTTAACATTCCACAGGCAATACGTTTGTGTTGAACATTAAACACATTCTGATTTCTTGACAGATTTCTCAAAGGTCTTTCCCTGGTGAGTGACCTGACAGGTGACTTTCTTGTCTGCGCTCCAGTCCACAGTGGGCAGAGATAGGTAACTGCTGGCCATGAACAGGTTATTTTCACTCTGTTTGGTAGCTCTGCTTTTCTCTACGCCATTGGTCATTGTTTGCCCACCAACTGTCCAGGTCACATCCAGAGAGGCCGGATAGAAGTCTTGGTAAAGACACACCACAGTGGCCTTGTTTTTCTCTACCTCCTCCTGAGAGGGTGGGAAGATGCTCAGAGTAGGAGCCTTTGTCTCACCGGCTGCAAGAAATGTTGGAAAAGTATGAGAAACTATGATAAATAAAAAAAATGTGTTTTGTTATGTCTTGGTTAGTCATCCTTTTCAAGTGCAATTGCAAAGGAAACATGGTTTACCAGTCAATATTTTTGAAACGTTTCACCAGGATGTATTTCAGTAACTTCTACTAAATGGTTTTTTAGACCAAACAATATAATGACATCATCAGATGTATGTAATAAAGCATGGAAAATATACTATTTTAAGAAAAGATTTATCTGAGCTGAAAACTTCACTTTAGCAGTTGTTTGAGATCATTACCTTCTGATGATAGTCCAATTGAAATACAGGTTTAGTTGTACTTTAAGAATAATATAGGAGATGTCATTTCCTGCACCAACCCATATTTTCTTAATTCCAGCTGCTATTCTAAAATATATAAATTTTCTGCAATTTGTTGAGGCAGTCCTAATTAGAAATGCAAAATGTGTTTCTTTTTTGGGAAATAAAAGGATTTTTGAAGTTCTAAATTATAATGAGGGCAATCTCTTCTAGAGAACCTTAGAGCAATTCAGGAGCCTAACGACTCCTAATCTACTAAGAAATATTATTAAAAGCTGCTTAGTAGAACATATTTGACGCGAGGTGTTGGAACAAAAAGACTGGCATATGGTATATTGTCCAAGCACAGAACCATAGAACTTCACAATGGGTTTGAACTTTGGCATCTGTGCCGTCAAAATTTTACTTACACACATTTATTTTTAAACTGCTCTGCTGAAAGTAAAGCTATCACTAGGCAGAAGTTAATAGGAGCTGACTGTCTTAAATCCCAAGCAATCTGCTGATGTTAACCTTATCACGTAGCACAAATGAAGAAGCACCTCACATTTTATATGAATAACATGCAATACTTAATAGTATTTACAAACATAAAAAGAGGTTTGTTCTCTATCATTGAGTGCTTGAATCTCGCAGTTTCTGCAACAATGTTTATAAAAGGAGTTGCTAGTCATTTTTACATATTTCCTCAGCCTTAGAAGAGGAAAAGTGGAGCCAATGAAGTATTTCAAAATTTTAGAGCTAACCTCTCATAGAGAGAACTTTGAACTCAATGCAGTGATATATTGCATTAGCATAAACAATTAATATATTATCTTTACTTTCTATTGTTATCATATATCTATCAACTTTTAAACTATTTGATGGGTACAAAGCACTGCCCAAATGTCTGCTCTTTCATTTGGATTATAAACTCTATTAATACAGAGAACTTCATAGGGTTTTAAATCAAATCATAGTTGTTTGGATAGTTCACTTCATTTAATGAATAGTCCATCAAACAGCTTCTTATATATGAAATGTCCTGAGTAAAACTGAACTTTCTTTTGTATTTTCATGGAAAAATTCCCTTTATAAACTGCAAAAACTCAAGATAGATGCTGTCAAACAAGGAAAATTCATGCCATGAATAAAGAAAAATATGTTTTAGAATATAAAAAGCAATACGGACTAAGTAGGTGTTAAATGGATGAAGCAAATTAACAATTCTCAAAAGATATGTATTTTTAAAATGTGTTTGAATAGACATAGCCGCAAACAACCAGGTCAATTAGTCTTATTGAAATGGCACTATAGTATGAGCTAGACTATTATTAATATGTGATGTTACATCACTTCATCTTATTATGTTGCAAAAAAGATGATTGAAAGAGAATACAACATATGTTCAGTAATAAACCATTTAGTGGAAACAGGCAGCATAAACAAAAACATAAATTAAGATCTTCAGGCTTTTTTCTGATGCTTTATGTCAGCATTTATCCTATGTCTAAGTGCTCTAACATTACACAGGGAATGTAGGCACAAGGAAAGGAACTAATCTGCAAAAGGCAACAACATTTGATTGAGGAGACCAAACAAGGGATAACTAGTGACCCGCTGCCTAATAAGTCTTTTGATCACAGATCATTCCTATTAAGGTACATAGGATGCTATTTCCTGTGCACATTAAGAAAACATGGAAATATATAACATATCATGAGAATAACTTATTTTGACCCTCATGACAGGTTTGCCAAACATCAGTATTTGTGCAGAGAAATGAGACTCAGACTAAATTTGAATTATGAGCTGTACGTAAAAACCCTCACCTCAGGTGATTTTTATCATTTACTTTTTGCAATGGAAAAGATTGATTACAATTTCTTATAAAGAAATAAAACTTGAAGGCATTACTGTCCAAAGCACTGATTCCACATGTTATGTCATTTTGCCACAGAAGAGTTCCATAACTATACAATATTTCCACACCTCGCTATTATTGAACACCTTAGTGTTAGCAGTACAGGATGGTGAATTAGACCATGATTTGACTAGACAATACATAATTAGATACAACATATTTTGTTGATATCTTAATACTAGCAGATGATAAAAAAAGAAAAATAAAGAAACCAATACTATTTTATAAAATATCAGCTTCCAGAAGAAGTAGGTGATATTAAATCTGCCACTTACTTAGGACGTTCAGCTGGGTTCCTCCACCGAAGATAAACACACAGTGCCACAAGACTGTGCACAAACCCAGCCAAGTGGAAAGTAGCAATTATAGCAGGATTAAAGATTGATGGTGTATGTCTCTCAATAACCTTATGATACAGAGCTACAAACATGGTCTTTTGGTTTCAATACCTAAACCTATTTTCTTACCTCTTCTGTTTCTTCCTAAGAACAGTGTTATTTCTAGAGGATGGTGCAATATTTTTTAAGGGTTTCTATAATAAAAGGATGATATAAAATGGTTTCTAGACATAGGACAATTTCTACACAGTCAAATGTCTTTCTTTTGGTTGGACTTGAGACTGGTAGTCCAATTTCTGAATTCATGGAGAAAACATTGAGTAACATATTTGCAACTTAATGCCTTTATGTAGAGTGAAATCAATATGATATGAGCCTTTCTGCACCGGTGTGATTTTTGTAGATGACTGTTAAATTAGACTGATAGTACACAAAATATTCTAATTTTAAGAAACTGTTTTCACAATCAATAATAAGAGTATACTCTTGCTCAATTCAAGCAGAAAATAAATTTTGCCCCAACATAGTAAATCTCAAAATACATTTATAGAATGTGATGTGTATTAATTTTAATTGAAATTAAATGCCATCTGGAGAGCTATATAACAGGATTTAGAATGGAGATTTCAATTTTTATTCTAACCATACTTTCTGCCTAAACAAATCGGAATATCTTTATAATAGATTGCAAATAGAAAAACATATACCCATTTTATATATATATTTATATATACACACACACACACATATATATATATATCCTAGAAGAATATAAAAATGCTAAATACAAAATTTAGTAGCAAGCAGTCCAAATTACATCTCATAATTTTACAATGAGTCAGGATACAATATTAAGAATATGAATTGATAAATTCCTAACCAATATCTTTTTATATTCATGCAATGAAAATAGAAAACTGTATGAGGAAAAGTGTGTTAGAATAAAGCAGTTTTAGAAATATTGTACAGTGCTGATTCTGTTACTTACTTAGGACGTTCAGCTGGGTTCCTCCACCAAAGATATACCCACAGTGCCACAGTGCTTTACACAAACCAGCAATTTACAGGACAGTAGTATAGTACATTGCGTTTTAGATTTAACTTCATCACCTGTTAATAAATAGTTACAGATGCAGTGAAGCACTGTAAATATTATCTGCACCAGCAGCTGCAGCTAAACTAAGGATGGATGGCACTCCTCACCTGATGATAAAGAGTAGCAGACACAAATGGGAAATGTAAGCAGTATAAGCTGTTGTTACAGCTAGATGCGGGACTGCTAGAGCTCCATTGACTCCACCACCTAATGATGGAGCACTTCATGGACATTCATGCATGAGCAAAATTGTTCTCATCGTCTTTCAAAATGTATGAGGCAGATCATGCTACCTCACTTGATGTTGCCATCATCTCCTCACAAAAATATAACAGACTATTGCAGTAGAACCCTTGACACTTCAATGAGGTATCTGCATCTTTGAGGCCTTATAGAGAGGTCCTAAGATCTCTGCATAAAATTATTTTAGAAAGCTATTTACAGTGCAAAGTGATTTGCAATATTATTAATGTTGATTATTGTTGACAGATGGACCATATAATCCACAAATGTCTTGAGCTAATGCATTGAGTTTATTTTCTCAATAATATTTCAAATGATCAAACAGATTTCCATAACGAAAACCTTTTCATGAAATTCTCCTGCTCACAATAAGAAACTTTTTGTTCTTTCAGAATCCTGCTATTGTTTGTACATTTTATAGGAAGGACAGTTTTTAACTTTGACTGAGGGTAGTGTGAATTAAAGTCCTTGATGAAAAAAAAATCATTTTAATCATTAATACAAAAGCATCATTTCACAATATAATGAGATAAATGGGTTCTGGTGACACAGAAAAATGTGTCACTGAATTACTGTATACTGCAAATGATTTGCTGATATGCTGATTCCCTGTTCTCCCTTCACTCTCTTTCTGCCAATGCTATTGCAAAATTCACCTTGAGTATAACACTTTCTTGCTTTACAGCTCAGTTCATGATCTGAAAATCACATACATACACTATGAATGTCTTTTTTTGCTTTGATGAGATTTTTTAAAATCTCTCCCTAAATCGATTATAGACACTTTTTTCACAACAGAATTTTTTTCTAGATTAAAGAATTTGAAAACATAATGATACTTTTTCATTATATTCAGCCATTCAGATGGTCCTTCTTATAGACCTGTTGACGTTATTCCACTTTGTTAATCTGTTGATGAAATAAATTTCCTAGATAATACATATTTGTCAAAATAGTGTATAGTTTTGTACATAATATTTGCGTGCACCTCAAAAATTTATTTTTAGAGGCATTCTTTACCTCCTACCTATGAATTAATGTGCAAATACATCTAATTAAATACACTTTTTTTACAGGTGTTTATAGTCAATTGATCAAAGTTATTAGCTGTGGTAAACAAACGAATTAAATAGTTACTTTAAATTTATATTGATAATGACACCAGAGACAATTTCTGATTATGTGGAGATACCAAAGATGTATGTGATTTTGAATGGGTAGAGTGTTACACAATCCCAGCACAGCCAAGCAGTGTGAAGTGGACTGACTGTAAGATATAGATAGAAAAACCTGACAATGTAAACATAGAAAAGTCCATTATGAGGGGGGAAAACTTTGAAAGGAAATCCCTTTTTAATCTGTTATCAAGCTTATTTGCCTGACAAACCCTGATCGGAGTAACAAAAAAAAATGTCAATTTGGCAAAAGATTAAAAAATAGAAATTTAGAAATAGTACTTTTGTACTTGACTGCATTGTCCATTCATTTGCTTCAAAAGTAGAAGGAGATACATATGTTCAATAAGTTAAAGTCCATCAGGTAAAGAATTATGAATAGATTCAGAGACAAATATTGCAAAAATGCGGAAGGTTTTAATGAAATAGGCTTGAAAAGTAAAGTAGAGGAAGAATGATGCTACTTACAAAGGACGTTCAGCTGGGTGCCTCCACCGAAAATCCACCACTGTGATGTATAGCTATACAAAAACTGTCTCCACATGATGTCACAGAGCAGGAGATTAGCAGATAATGTATCAGTGTGATTTTATAGAAAATCCTTCTTGACTGATTATCGAGGGCCACATGACTATACGTTGAAGAAACTCTAGGACCCATAAATTGGTGCATCAGTTAGGTCAACTGTAAGGTAGAAATATGCTTATTGCTGTCATGTTCTTCACAAAATGTGCATGGATAGAATTTGTAACCATTGTTATCACAATATTATGGGGCATTTTGTTTCGACTTCATTGGATGAAAGATTGGAATATGCATGTTGTTAAGGTATGCTGCCTTTAAGAATGCAATGAGGTAACCATGTGTCCTCTATGTTTTGACTTACCTTGCTAAATAATCCACAATTTGTTAGGAAGATCAACAACTCATAGCCTCCAAATGACGGATTGTGTTTAGAATCTTAAATATTATCATTTGCTCCTCTGATCTTCTAGTACCACATTGTTAATAGGTTTGGCAGTAGGATCGTGGAGAGCCAATCAGCTCAATATACTGCCTTTTGGTTCAGCACAAGTAATGATGAGCTTGAGGGTCTCTTTGTAAACCAGAACCCCAGAAACTTGCTGAGTTTCATTATACCTAAAAGCCCATATCTAGTAGTAGTGCTCCTATTGGATTAGACACCTATGGGAGATTGTCAACTAATTATAGTAGTAGAAATAGCAAAATTCATTGTCTAGGACTACGAAGGGGTAAAACCTTTTCTGATCATTATATTTCAACAAATATTTACATCTAATAAGTATGTGGAGGGAATTTTGATGAAATATGTCCTAAATGCAGTTTTCATTGAGCTGTGATGTAAAATGCATAGTAAAGGGCAGCAATTATATTCAAAGTGAGCAGTGTATATCTGGTGCCTGACAAACTGCTAACATGATCAGCCCCTTTTCAAAGTCAGTACCAGTAAAACATTGCCTCTGAATGTGTTGTTTGACTTCTTTAAGAGTCCTTTGTTGTATATATTCATATGTTCCACTTTAGCTCCACCAATTGACATTGTCATTTGTTATGGTGTGAAAGATTTATTAACTTAGTATAAATGTTTATAATATTGAAAGGTTTACTGAAACTTGCATGTCCCTCCTATCTAATCCTAAAGGGAAGAGTTGCAAAAATAGGACAGGCTACATCCTTTTTATCACTCCTTTAATTTTCTTACTTACATACTTCCTAAACTCAGTGTATCATGCTCAGGCTTATGAGGCATGCAACTTCATAGCTAGTGATGTTCTGAAACAATATTGGTGAATGTTTCCTAAATACAACCAAAACCAAAATGTTTATAATTATGTCAATGATTAGGGCTTCTGTGATGTTACTTGGCTCTTTTAAAGTTGTGTCCCTTTGAAATATTCTCACACTTGTGCTGGAAGTAGTCACTCCAAAACAAAATCCACTGATGGAATTCACTAATGGATTTTTTTCTATGGGCTGTTATGTGCTCTGTAAATTGGAAGATTTACCACAAGTACCCAGAACAAAATATGCACTAATGTTTCACTGCTGGCTTGGTAGTTCTAGAAAAGAATAGCAGTGAAAGGGAAATAAGACACACTCTTCAGAAACACATCTGTTCTGCTATAAGTCTAACAACAAAACATGCTTTGAGAAAGACAACTTTAACCTTCAGAGTGTCCCTAGAACTCTAAGCCACTGATCTACGTATGAAAATTGATAATAAATCCAGTTTTGATTACAACTGTCTGTTTAAATAAGTGGATTGCATTATAAAATAAAAGGGAGCCATTTCCAAATGCAGACCCAATAAATTAGCTTGGGTGAAGGAACAGATTGGATTTGATAGCTCAGCTAAGCTATGTTAGACAAAAAAGGTCTTATTTTCAGGTCTGAAGAAGGGAGGCATCAGAGGTAACTAATGGGTACACTTTTTTCATCTTCCTACAGTTTGCAAACATTTTCAAGGGAGAACCATTGACATTTAAACCATATAAACTTACTGATATTAATGCACATTCAAGAAATTAGCTGCGAAATAAAAATAAAATAGATTTTCAAAATATTGTGTGATGATAAACACAAATTTTATTGACAATACAAAAGAACATGAAGGGGCCATAGACTACATCAGCTGTTTACTATTAGTGGTTCATTTAGGTTTAAATGATTGAATTACTTGCTGAAAAGCAGACATTACAGGTTAAATGTTGAATAAGATTGATGAAAAACAAATAACCGGGGAGACTATTTTGTAATAACTCACATTGATACCAGCATTTAATGTGCTTCTTCTCATGGAAGTTGCAGTTTATTTACTGTAAAAATGATGGGTGTTAAAACTATATATCACCGAAATGTAATTAGGAGCTGATTTTAACATTCCACAGGCAATACGTTTGTGTTGAACATTAAACACATTCTGATTTCTTGACAGATTTCTCAAAGGTCTTTCCCTGGTGAGTGACCTGACAGGTGACTTTCTTGTCTGCGCTCCAGTCCACAGTGGGCAGAGATAGGTAACTGCTGGCCATGAACAAGTTATTTTCACTCTGTTTGGTAGCTCTGCTTTTCTCTACGCCATTGGTCATTGTTTGTCCACCAACTGTCCAGGTCACATCCAGAGAGGCCGGATAGAAGTCTTGGTAAAGACACACCACAGTGGCCTTGTTTTTCTCTACCTCCTCCTGAGAGGGTGGGAAGATGCTCAGAGTAGGAGCCTTTGTCTCACCGGCTGCAAGAAATGTTGGAAAAGTATGAGAAACTATGATAAATAAAAAAAATGTGTTTTGTTATGTCTTGGTTAGTCATCCTTTTCAAGTGCAATTGCAAAGGAAACATGGTTTACCAGTCAATATTTTTGAAACGTTTCACCAGGATGTATTTCAGTAACTTCTACTAAATGGTTTTTTAGACCAAACAATATAATGACATCATCAGATGTATGTAATAAAGCATGGAAAATATACTATTTTAAGAAAAGATTTATCTGAGGTGAAAACTTCACTTTAGCAGTTGTTTGAGATCATTGCCTTCTGATGATAGTCCAATTGAAATACAGGTTTAGTTGTACTTTAAGAATAATATAGGAGATGTAATTTCCTGCACCAACACATATTTTCTTAATTCCAGCTGCTATTCTAAAATATATCAATTTTCTGCAATTTGTTGAGGCAGTCCTAATTAGAAATGCAAAATGTGTTTCTTTTTTGGGAAATAAAAGGATTATTGAAGTTCTAAATTATAATGACAGCAATCTCTTCTAGAGAACCTTAAAGCAATTCAGGAGCCTAACGACTCCTAATCTACTAAGAAATATTTTTAAAAGCTGCTTAGTAGAACGTATTTGACGCAAGGTGTTGGAACAAAAAGACTGGCATATTGTATATTGTCCAAGCACAGAACCATAGAACTTCACAATGGGTTTGAACTTTGGCATCTGTGCCGTCAAAATTTTACTTACACACATTTATTTTTAAACTGCTCTGCTGAAAGTAAAGCTATCACTAGGCAGAAGTTAATAAGAGCTGACTGTCTTAAATCCCAAGCAATCTGCTGATGTTAACCTTATCACGTAGCACAAATGAAGAAGCACCTCACATTTTATATGAATAACGTGCAATACTTAATAGTATTTACAAACATAAAAAGAGGTTTGTTCTCTATCATTGTGTGGTTGAATCTCGCAGTTTCTGCAACAATGTTTATAAAAGAAGTTGCTAGACATTTTTACATATTTCCGTCAGCCTTAGAAGAGGAAAAGTGGAGCCAATGAAGTATTTCAAAATTTTAGAGCTAAACTCTCATAGAGAGAACTTTGAACTCAATGCAGTGATATATTGCATTAGCATAAACAATTAATATATTATCTTTACTTTCTATTGTTATCATATATCTATCAACTGTTAAACTATTTGATGGGTACAAAGCACTGTCCACATGTTTGCTCTTTCATTTGGATTATAAACTCTATTAATACAGAGAACTTCATAGGGTTTTAAATCAAATCATAGTTGTTTGGATAGTTTACTTCATTTAATGAATAGTTCATTAAAAAGCTTCTTATATATGAAATGTCCTGAGTAAAACTGAACTTTCTTTTGTATTTTCATGGAAAAATTCACTTTATAAACTGCAAAAACTCAAGATAGATGCTGTCAAACAAGGAAAATTCATGCCATGAATAAAGAAAAATATGTTTTAGAATATAAAAAGCAATACGGACTTAGTAGGTGTTAAATGGAGGAAGCAAATTAACAATTCTCAAAAGATATGTATTTTTGAAATGTGTTTGAATAGACATAGCCGCAAACAACCAGGTCAATTAGTCTTATAGAAATGGCACTATAGTATGAGGTAGACTATTATTAATATGTGATGTTACATCACTTCATCTTATTATGTTGCAAAAAAGATGATTGAAAGAGAATACAACATATGTTCAGTAATAAACCATTTAGTGGAAACAGGCAGCATAAACATAAACATAACTAAAGATCTTCAGGCTTTTTTCTGATGCTTTATGTCAGCATTTATCCTATGCCTAAGAGCTCTAAAATTACACAGGGAATGTAGGCACAAGGAAAGGAACTAATCTGCAAAAGGCAACAACATTTGATTGAGGAGACCAAACAAGGGATAACTAGTGACCCGCTGCCTAATAAGTCTTTTGATCACAGATCATTCCTATTAAGGTACATAGGATGCTATTTCCTGTGCACATTAAGAAAACATGGAAATATATAACATATCATGAGAATAACTTATTTTGACCCTCATGACAGGTTTGCCAAACATCAGTATTTGTGCAGAGAAATGAGACTCAGACTAAATTTGAATTATGAGCTGTACGTAAAAACCCTCACCTCAGGTGATTTTTATCATTTACTTTTTGCAATGGAAAAGATTGATTAACATTTCTTATAAAAAAATAAAACTTGAAGGCATTACTGTCCAAAGCACTGATTCCACATGTTATGTCATTTTGCCAAAGAAGAGTTCCATAACTATACAATATTTCCACAACTCGCTATTATTGAACACCTTAGTGTTAGCAGTACAGGATGGTGAATCAGACCATCATTTGACTAGACAATACATAATTAGATACAACATATTTTGTTGATATCTTAATACTAGCAGATGATAAAAAAAGAAAAATAAAGAAACCAATACTATTTTATAAAATATCAGCTTCCAGAAGAAGTAGGTGATATTAAATCTGCCACTTACTTAGGACGTTCAGCTGGGTTCCTCCACCGAAGATAAACACACAGTGCCACAAGACTGTGCACAAACCCAGCCAAGTGGAAAGTAGCAATTATAGCAGGATTAAAGATTGATGGTGTATGTCTCTCAATAACCTTATGATACAGAGCTACAAACATGGTCTTTTCGTTTCAATACCTAAACCTATTTTCTTACCTCTTCTGTTTCTTCCTAAGAACAGTGTTATTTCTAGAGGATGGTGCAATATTTTTTAAGGGTTTCTATAATAAAAGGATGATATAAAATGGTTTCTAGACATAGGACAATTTCCACACAGTCAAATGTCTTTCTTTTGGTTGGACTTGAGACTGGTAGTCCAATTTCTGAATTCATGGAGAAAACATTGAGTAACATATTTGCAACTTAATGCCTTTATGTAGAGTGAAATCAATATATGAGCCTTTCTGCACCGGTGTGATTTTTGTAGATGACTGTTAAATTAGACTGATAGTACACAAAATATTCTAATTTTAAGAAACTGTTTTCACAATCAATAATAAGAGTATACTCTCGCTCAATTCAAGCAGAAAATAAATTTTGCCCCAACATAGTAAATCTCAAAATACATTTATAGAATGTGATGTGTATTAATTTTAATTGAAATTAAATGCCATCTGGAGAGCTATATAACAGGATTTAGAATGGAGATTTCAATTTTTATTCTAACCATACTTTCTGCCTAAACAAATCGGAATATCTTTATAATAGATTGCAAATAGAAAAACATATACTCATTTTATATATATATGTATATATACACACACACACATATATATATATCCTAGAAGAATATAAAAATACTAAATACAAAATTTAGTAGCAAGCAGTCCAAATTACATCTCATAATTTTACAATGAGTCAGGATACAATATTAAGAATATGAATTGATAAATTCCTAACCAATATCTTTTTATATTCATGCAATGAAAATAGAAAACTGTATGAGGAAAAGTGTGTTAGAATAAAGCAGTTTTAGAAATATTGTACAGTGCTGATTCTGTTACTTACTTAGGACGTTCAGCTGGGTTCCTCCACCAAAGATATACCCACAGTGCCACAGTGCTTTACACAAACCAGCAATTTACGGGACAGTAGTATAGTACATTGAGTTTTAGATTTAACTTCATCACCTGTTAATAAATAGTTACAGATGCAGTGAAGCACTGTAAATATTATCTGCACCAGCAGCTGCAGCTAAACTAAGGATGGATGGCACTTCTCACCTGATGATAAAGAGTAGCGGACACAAATGGAAAATGTAAGCAGTATAAGCTGTTGTTACAGCTAGATGCAGGACTGCTAGAGCTCCATTGATTCCACCACCTAATGATGGAGCACTGCATGTACATTCATGCATGAGCAAAATTATTCTCATCGTCTTTCAAAATGTATGAGGCAGATCATGCTACCTCACCTGACGTTGCCATCATCTCCTCACAAAAATATAACAGCTGTTGCTGTAGAACCCTTGACACTTCAATGAGGTATCTGCATCTTTGAGGCCTTATAGAGAGCTCTTAAGATCTCTGCATAAAATTATTTTAGAAAGCTATTTACAGTGCAAAGTGATTTGCAATATTATTAATGTTGATTATTGTTGACAGATGGACCAAATAATCCACAAATGTCTTGAGCTAATGCATTGAGTTTATTTTCTCAATAATATTTCAAATGATTAAACAGATTTCCATAACCAAAACCTTTTCGTGAAATTCTCCTGCTCACAATAAGAAACTTTTTGTTCTTCAGAATCCTGCTATTGTTTGTACATTTCATAGGAAGGACAGTTTGTCCTTGGATGAAAAAAAAGATAATTTTTTCATTAATACAAAAACATCCTTTCACAATATAATGAGATAAATGGACCCTGGTGACACAGAAAAATGACTCACTGAATTACTGTATACTGCAAACCATTTGCTGATATGCTGATTCCCTGTTCTCCCTTCACTCTCTTTCTACCAATGCTATTGCAAAATTCACATTGTATATAATACTTTCTTGCTTTGCAGCTCAGTTCTTGATCTGAAAATCACATACATACACTATGAATGTATTTTTTGCTTTGATGAGATTTGTTAAAATCTCTCGCTCAATCGATTATACACACTTTTTTGACAACAGAATTATTTTCTAGATTAAAGAATTTGAAAACATAATTATACTTTTTCCTTATATTCAGCAATTCAGATTGTCCTTCTTATAGACCTGTTGACGTTATTCCACTTTGGTAATTTGTTGATGAAATATATTTCCTAGATAATACATATTTGCCAAAATAGTGTACAGTTTTGTAGATAATATTTGCGTGCACCTCAAAAATGTATTTTTATAGGCATTCTTTAACTTCTACCTATGAATTACAGTGCAATTACATCTAATTAAATACATTTTTTACAGGTGTTTATAGCTAATTGATCAAAGTTAGTCGCTAGGGAAAACAAATTAATTCAATATTTACTTTAAATTTATATTGATAATGACACCAGAGACAATTTCTGATTATGTGGAGATACCAAAGATGTATGTGATTTTGCATGGGTACAGTGTTACACAATCCCAGCACAGCCAAACAGTGTGAAGTGGACTGACTGTAAGATATAGATAGAAAAACCTGACAATGTAAACAGAAAAGTCCATTATGAGGGAGGAAAACTTTGAAAGAAAATCCCTTTTTAAACTGTTATCTAGCTTATTTGCCTGTCAAACCCTAATCAGCGCAACAAAAATAAATGTCCATTTGGCAAAAGACTAAAAAATAGAAATTTAGAAATAGTACTTTTGTACTTGACTGCATTGTCCTTTCATTTGCTTCAAAAGTAGATGGAGGTACACATGTTCCATAATTTAATGTTCATCAGGTAAAGAATTATGAATAGATTCAGAGACAAATAATGCAAAAATGCGGAAGGTTTTATTGAAATATGCTTGAAAAGTAAAGTAGAGGATGAATTATGCTACTTACAAAGGACGTTCAGCTGGGTGCCTCCACCGAAGATCCACCACTGTGATGTATAGCTATACAAAAACTGTCTCTACATGATGTCACGGAGCAGGAGATTAGCAGATAATGTATCAGTGTGATTTTATGGAAAATCCTTCTTGACTGATTATTGAGGGCCACATGACTCTATCGTTGAAGAAACTTTAGGACCCATAAATTGGTGCATCAGTTAGGACAACTGTCAGGTAAAAATATGCTTATTGCTGTCATGTTCTTCACAAAATGTGCATGGATAGAATTTATAACCATTGTTATCACAATATTATGGGACATTTTGTTTCGACTTCATTGGGTGAAAGATTGGAATATGCATGTTGTGAAGGTATGATGCCTTTAAGAATGCAATGACGTGTACATGTGTCCTCTATGTTTTGACTTACCTTGCTAAACATCCACAATTTGTTAGGAAGATCAACAAATCATAGCCTCCAAATGACGGATTGTGTTTAGAATCTTAAATATTATCATTTGCTCCTCTGATCTTCTAGGACCACATTGTTAATAGGTTTGGCAGTAGGATCGTGGAGAGCCAATCAGATCAATATACTGCCTTTTGGTTCAGCACAAGTAATGATGAGCTTGAAGGTCTGTTTGTAAACCAGAATCCCAGAAGCTTGCTGAGTTTCATTCTACCTAAAAGCCCGTATCTAGTAGTGGTGCTCTTATTGGATTAGACACTTATGGGAGATTGTCAACTAATTACATAGTAGGAATAGCAAAATTCATTGTCTAGGGCTACAAAGGGGTAAAACCTTTTCTGATCATTATATTTCTACAAATATTTACATCTAATAAGTATGTGCAGGGAATTATGATCAAGTATATCCTAAATACAGTTTTCATTGAGCTGTGATGTAAAATGCATAGTAAAGGGCAGCAATTATATTCAAAGTGAGCAGTGTATATCTGATGTCTGACAAACTGCTAACATGACCAGCCCTTTTTTAAAGTCACTACCAGTAAAACATTGCCTCTGACTGTGTTGTTTGACTTCTTTTAGAGTCCTTTGTTAAATATATTCATATGTTCCACTTTAGTTCCACCAATTAATATTGTCATTTGTTATGGTGTGAAAGACTTATTAACTTTCTATAAATGTTTACAATATTGAAAGGTTTACTGAAACTTGCATATACCTCCTATCTATTCCTAAACTCAAGAGTTGCAAAAATAGGACAGGCTACATCCTGTTTATCACTGCTTTACTTTTCTTACTCACATACATCTTAAACTCAGTGTGTCATGTCTGGCTCATGAGCCCTGTAACTTCATAGCTGGTGCTGTTCTGAAACAATATTGGTGAATGTTTCCTAAATACAACCAAAACCAAATGTTTATAATTCTGTCAATGATTAGGGACTCTGTGATGTTACTTGACTCATTTAAAGTTGTGTACAATTGAAATATTATCACATTTGTGCTGGAAGTAGTCACTCCAAAGCAAATTCCACTGATGGAATTCCCTAGTGGATTTTTTTCTATGGGCTGTTAAGTGCTCTGTTAATTGGAAGATTGACCACAAGTACCCATTACAAATATACACTAATGTTTCACTGCTGGCTTGGTAGTGCTAGTAAAGAATACCAAGAATCATGGTTTAACCATGTAAATGAGGATTGTCTTTTGATGGTTATGTGTCTCAATCTCATTTGGTGAAGATAAAGTAGATTTACTATTGTTTCTTTACTTAGACTACAATCAGCTCTCACCACATTACCAAGTCTCTAGTCCCTGAGGCTTATTGTGTTTTACATCACACCATGTATTCAAAGAAACAGACTCATTCACCAACATATATTTTTCCTTCACACAACCACTTATTCCCCTGTCATACATCCTCCCAAACCAATTTCCCTCATCTACCATATTACATTACTTTTATAGACACCGCATTCTCATTTTGCTGCATCCTTCAGTTACCCTTTCTTTCTTACTTGCTTTTCAATCTGGTGATACTACCCAACCCTTATCGGAATCTACATTCTCCTCATTGTCCCTAAGTCCCTTTTTCTTTTCCTTTTTTAATTCCACTCCTCACATCTGTATACATTTACTATTCTCTTCTTCCATATCTTTCCATTCTCTCTCTACTTTTCTCTTCTTCTCTGCTCTTCTCCCAAGCTCTTCTTTTTCTAATATCTATTTTAACATGTTATGTTTTTTTGCATTCTATTTTTCTAAGTGACCCCCACTGTTCTAATGAAGTCTGTTTACACTACGACCTTATTTATATAGTTGAAGATGTTCATTATCTTCTCTTCATCAGTCCTTATCATCTCTGACCTCATAGTGCTTGTTATATTTCTTTATGTTATATAAAATTACCTCGATAGAGCACCTTGATTTTAGAGAAGCAGTAGATGTATCTTGTGGTAGATCAGAATCAGTACATTGGTTAAAAGATAGATAAGATTGTAATGATTATCTGAATTTTTCATAATGCCATGTGCATCTCTCTGAATAGATACCAGTTTACAGGTGTTGACCCTAAGTCAATTTAGAAACATTTTACCTTAGAAGCCTCTTTTTTCTTAGAACTTTTAGAAAGTTTTGATATGGATATTATGAGAAAATTGAAATGTGAATTTGTATTCTGTTTACAGATGTTTAGTGAAAACATGGGACAGACACTGACCTGTTAGATTTGATCGATAATGTAAGGTATGGCAATTTTGAGTGTGGCTAGTCTTTTATAAGAAATGTCACGGATTTTCAATATTGTCTACCACTGACTCCTGACATCCTACAGTCTCATGTCAGAATCTTTACAACTATTCGTTAATCAATCAATTCATGCTAGCAACTAAATATCCAAACAGAAACACATCTGTTCTGCTATAAGTCTAACAACAAAAGATGCTTTGAGAAAGACAACTTTAACCTTCAGACTGTCCCTAGAACTCTAAGCCACTGATCTATGTATCAAAAATTGATAATAAATCAAGTGTTGATTATAACTGTCTGTTTAAATAAGTGTCATGCATTATAAAATAAAAGGAAGCCATTTCCAAATCCAGGCCCAATAAATTAGCTTGGGTGAAGGAACATATTGGATTTGATAGCTTAGCTAAGCTATGTCAGACAAATAAGGTCTTAATTTCAGGTCTGAAGAAGGGAGGCATCAGAGGTAACTAATGGCTACACTTTTTTCATCTTCCTACATTTTGCAAACATTTTCAAGGGAGAGCCATTGACATTTAAACCATATAAACACTGATATATGCGCATTCAAGAAATTAGCTACAAAATAAAAAATTGATTTTTAAAATAGTGTGTGATACTAAACACAAATTTTATTGACAATACAAAAGAAAATGAAGGAGCCATAGACTAGATCAGCTGTTTACCATTAGTGGTTCATTTAGGTTTAAATGATTGAATTATTTGCTGAAAAGCAGACATTACAGGTTAAATGTCGAATAAGATTAATGAAAAACAAATAACTGGTGAGACAATTTTGTAATAACTCACATTGATACCAGCATTTAATGTGCTTCTTCTCATGGAAGTTGCAGTTTATTTACTGTAAAAATGATGGGTGTTAAAACCATATATCACCAAAATGTAATTAGGAGCTGATTTCAAAGTTCCACAGGCAATACATTTGTGTTGAACATTAAACACATTCTGATTTCTTGACAGATTTCATAAAGGTCTTTCCCTGGTGAGTGACCTGACAGGTGACTTTCTTGTCTGCGCTCCAGTCCACAGTGGGCAGAGATAGGTAACTGCTGGCCATGAACAGGTTATTTTCACTCTGTTTGGTAGCTCTGCTTTTCTCTACGCCATTAGTAATTGCTTGCCCACCAACTGTCCAGGTCACATCCAGAGAGGCCGGATAGAAGTCTTGGTAAAGGCACACCACAGTGGCCTTATTTTTCTCTACCTCCTCCTGAGAGGGTGGGAAGATGTTCAGAGTAGGAGCTTTTGTCTCACCGGCTGCAAGAAATGTTGGAAAAGTATGAGAAACTAGGATAAATTAAAAAATGTGTTTTGTTATGTCTTGGTTAGTCATCCTTTTCAAGTGCAATTGCAAAGGAAAAATTGTTTACCAGTCAATATTTTTTAAATGTTTCGCCAAGATGTATTTCAGTAACTTCTACTAAATGGTTTTTGGACCAAACAATATAATGACATCATCAGATGTATGTAATAAAGGATGGAAAATACATTTTTTAAGAAAAGATTTAACTGAGGTTAAAACTTCACTTTAGCAGTTGTTTGAGATCATTGCCTTCTGATGTTAGTCCAGTTGACATACAGGTTTAGTTGTACTTTAAGAATAATATAGGAGGGTTAATCTCCACCACCAACACATATTTTCTTAATTCCATATGCTTTTCTGAAACATATGCATTTTCTGCAATTTGTTGAGACAGTCCTGTTTAGAAATGCAAAATGTGTTTCTTTTTTGGGAATTAAAAGGATTATTGTAGTGCTAAATTATAGTGAGAGCTATCTCTTCTAGAGAACCTTGAATGCAATGCAGGATCTTAACGACTTCTAATCTACTAAGAAATGTTATTAAAAGTTGCTTAGAAGATCATATTTCACATAAGGTGTTGGAACAAATAGACTGGTATATGGTATATTGTCCAAGCACAGAACGATAGAACTTCAAAAAGTTTTTGAACTTTGGCATCTGTGCTGTCAAAATTTTACTGACACACATTTATTTTTAAGCTGCTCTGCTGAAAGTAAAGCTATCGCTAGGCAGATGAATAACATTAACATTAGTACATTTCTAAATGACTGGTGGAAAAAGTTAATAGGAGCTGACTGGCATAAATCCCAAGCAATCTGCTGATGTTAACATTATCACATAGCACAAATGAAGAAGCATCTCACATTTTATATGAATAACGTTGCTAGTCAGTGTTACATATTTCATCAGCCTTTGAAGAGGAAAAGTGGAACCAATGAAGTATTTCAAAATTTTAGAGCTGAACTCTCATAGAGAAAACTTTTAAGTCAATGCAGTGATATATTGCATTAGCTTAAACAATTAATATATTATCTTTATTTTCTACTGTTATCATATATCTATCACTTTTTAAAATATTTGATGGGTACAAAGCACTGTCCAAATGTTGGCTCTTTCATTTGGATTATAAACTCTATTACTACAAAGAACTTCATAGGGTTTTAAATCAAATCATAGTTGTTTGGATAGTTTACTTCATTTAATGAATAGTCCATTAAACAGCTTCTTACATGTTAAATGCCCTGAGTTAAACTGATTTTCCTTTTGTATTTTCATGGAAATAGTCACTTTATAAACTGCAAAAACTCAAGATATATGCTGACAAAGAAGGAACATTCATGCCATGAATAAAGAAAAGTATGTTTTAGAATTTAAAAACCAAGACAGTCTTAGTAGGTATTAAATATAGGAAACAAATTAACAATTCTCAAAAGATATGTATTTTTGAAATGTGTTTGAATAGACATAGCCGCAAAGAACCAAGTCAATTAGTCTTAATGAAATGACACTATAGTACGAGCTAGACTATTATTAATATGGGATGTTACATCACTTCATCTGATTTCATTAAAAAAATGATTAAAAGAGAATATATCTGTTCAGTAATAAACCATTTACAGGAAATGGGCAGCATAAATATGAAAACATAAACAAAGATCTCCAGGTATTTTTCTGATGCTTGATCTCAGCATTTATCCTATGTCAAAGTGCTCTAAAATTACACAGGGAATGGAGGCACAAAAAAAGGAACTAATCTACAAAAGACAATGACATTTGGTTGATTGTTGAATCCAGGAGACGAACCAAGGGATAACTATTGACCCGTTGCCTAATAAGTCATTTGATAACAGATCATTCCCATTAAGGTACACAGGATGTTATTTCCTGTGCACATTAAGAAAACATGGAAATATATAACATATCATGAGAATGAGGTATTTTGACCCTCATGACAGGTTTGCCAAAAATCAGTATTTGTGCAGAGAAAGGACACTTAGACTAAATTAGTATTATGAGGTGTATGTAAAAACTCTCACCTAAGGTAATTTTTGCCATTTACTTTTTGCAATGGAAAAGGCTGATTAAAATTTCTTACAAAAAGGTAAAACATGAAGGCAATACTGTGCAAAACACTGATTCTACATGCTATGCCGTTTTCCAAGAGAAGAATTCCATAACTATACAATAATTCCACAACTCGCTATTACTGAACACCATAATGTTAGCAATACAGGCTCTTGTATTACCCCATCATTTCACTAGACAATAGATAATTAGGTACAAAATATTTTGTTGATATCTTAACAGTAGCAGATGATAAAAAAAGAAAAATAAAGAAACCAATACTATTTTATAAAATATCAGCTTCCAGAAGAAGTAGGTGATGTCAAATATGCCACTTACTTAGGACGTTCAGCTGTGTTCCTCCACCAAAGAAAAACACACAGTGCCACAAGACTGTGCAGAAACCCAGCCAAGTGCAAAGTAGCATTTGTAGCTGGATTAAAGATTGATGGCTGTATGTCTCTCAATAACCTTATGATACAGAGCTCCAAACATAGTCTTTTGGTTTCAATACCTAAATCCATTTTCTTACTTCTTCTGTTTCTTCCTAAGAACAGTGTTCTTTCTAGAAGATGATGTAATATTTTTTAAGGGTTTCTATAGTATAAGGATGATATCAAATGGTTTCTAGACTTAGGACAATCTCCACACAGTCAAATGTTATTTATTTTGGTTGCACTTCAGACTGCTGGTCCAGTTTCTGAATTCATTGAGAAAACATTGAGTACCATATTTGCAAATTAATGTCTTCATGTAGAGTGAAATCAATATGATATGTGCCTTTCTGTTCCAGTGTGATTTTTGTAGATAAGTGTTAAATTAGACTGATGGTACACAAAATATTCAAACTTTACGAAACTGTTTTCAAAATCAATAATAAGTGTAAACTCTCTATCGCAATTCAAGAAGAAATCCAATTTGCCCCAACATAGTAAAGCTCAAAATACATTCAAAGAATGTACTGTGTATTTATTGTATTTTGAAGTATATGACATAGAGAGAGCAATATAACAGGATATTAAATGGTGAATCCAGTTTGTAGGCTAACCATACTTTCTGCCTAAAAGAATAAGAATGTTTTCAAATAGAAAAACATATAACCATTATTGACTATATATATACATACATATATATATATATATATATCCTAGAAGAATACAAAAATGCTAAATATAAAATGTAATAGCAAAACAGTCCAAATTACATATAAAATTTTTACAATGAGTGAGGATACAATATTAAGAATATGAATTGCTAAATTCATAACCCAGATCTTTTTACATTCATACAATGAAAATAGAAAACTGGAGGGGAGAATGTGTGTTTGAATAAAGCAGCTCTTAGAAATATTGTACAGTGCTGATTCTGTTACTTACTTAGGACGTTCAGCTCGGTTCCTCCACCAAATATATACCCACAGTGCCACAGTGCAATACACAAACCAGAAATTTACAGGACAGTAGATACAGTACATTGAGTTTTAAATTTAACTTCATCACCTGTTGATAAATTGTTACAGATGCAGTGAAGCACTGTAAATATTATCTGCAGCAGCAGCTGCAGCAAAATGAAGGATGGATGGCACTCCATCACCTGGTGATACAGAGAAGCAGGCACAAATGGGAAATGTAAGCAGTATAAGCTGTAGTTACAGCTAGATGCGGGACTGCTAGAGCTCCATTGACTCCACCACCTAATGATGGAGCACTGCAAGGTACATTTATGCATGAGAATAATTGTTCTCAACATCTTTAACAGTGTATGAGAGGCAGATCGTGCTCCATCACCTGACATTGTCATCGTCTCCTCACAAAAATAAAACTGCTATTGTTATGGAACCCTTGAAACTTCAATGAGGTATCTGCATCATTGAGACATTCTAGAGAGCTCTTAAGATCTCTGCATAAAGTTATTTTGGAAAGCTATTTACAGTGCAAAGTGATTTGCAATATTATTAACAGATTATTTTTGACAGATGGACCAAATAATCCACAAATGTCTTGATCTAATGCATTGTGTTAATTTTCTCAATTATATTTCAAATGACCTGACAGATTTCCATAGCCATAAAGTTTTCCTGAATTTCTCCTACTCACAATAAGAAACATTTTCTTTCTCAGAATCCTGCTATTGTTTGAAAGATCTGAATCACACACATTTTTCATAGTGTTTCTAAAATCTTCCACAGTGTGTTTTTAAAAGGAACACTTTTTAAATAGGACTGATAGTTTCTAGACCTAAGACAGTGCACACCCAAGTGCATTGTTGCCTAAATAGGCCAAAAATAGTATCAATAAATTATTTGTGCTCTTCATGTATACTTGACAAACTTACTGATATTTCAGAATTTGTCAAAAATTATAAAAAAAATCATGTTAATGTTTGTGGTTCTTTTTTCTAGACCTTATTACGTAGAAGTGGGACTTATGACTGCAAAGTTTTATAGTAGGGGTACATTTTAACTTGAACTTTGGGAAGTGTGAAATAAAGACTCTTGATGCACATAAAGATATTGGTTCTTATTTCTAGGCAACATTTCATGGGAGTGGGACTTAGAAGTCTACAAAAGACTGATAAGTTTATTATTTAGGGTAGTTTTTAACTTTGACTAAGGGTAGTGTTAACTGAAGCCCCTGGATGAACAAATTGATCCTTTTAATCTTAAATAGAAGAACATCCTTTCTCTATATAATGAGATAAATGAATTCTAGTGACACAGAAAAATATCTCACTGAATTATTGTATACTGCAAACTATTTTCTGATATGTTGATTCCCTGTTCTCCCTTCACTCTTTCTGTCTTTGCTATTGCAAAATCCAGATTGTGTATAACACTTTACTGCTTTATAGCTCAGTTCATGATATGAAAATCACATACATACATACATACACTATGTATGTCTTTTTTGCTTTGACAAGATTTGTTAAAATCTCTCACTCAATCAATTAGAGACATTTTTTCGCAAGAGAATTATTTTCTAGGTCAAAGAATCTAAACACATAATGATACATTGCAACATATTCAGCACTTCAGATAGTTTTTTCAAATGGACATTTCTCATTTTTCCACTTTTGGAATCTGTTGAAGAAATATATTTCCTAGGTTATGTGTATTTGTTAAAATATTATTTAGTTCTGTACATAATATTTGCCTACACCTCAAACATGTACCTTTATGGGCATTGTTTACCCTTTACCTATGAATATACAGTGCAATTACATCAAAATAAAAATATTTATTTTTTACAGTTGTTTATAATCAGATTTTGCTTATGTGGAAATACCAAAGATGTATGTTGTTTTAGAAGGGTACAGTGTTACACAATCCCAGCGCAGTCAAACAGTGTGAAGTGGACCGGCTGCAAGATGTAGACAGAAAAGCCTGGCAATGTACACGTAGAGAAGTCCATCACGAGGGACAAAAACTTTCAAAGGAAATCTCTTTTTAAACTGTTATCTAGCTTATTTATCTATTATCCTAAAAAGAGCTACATAAGTACTAGGTAAATTTGGCAAAAGATTACAAAATAGAAATTTAAGAATAGTAATGAAGTACTTGACTGCATTATCCATTCATTTGCTTCAAGAGTAGGTGGATGTACACATGTAAAATAAGTTGTCTATCAGGTAAAGAATTAAAAATAGATTCAGAGACAAATAATGCAAAACTGCAGATGGATTTAAAGAAATATCCTTAAAAAAGTAAAATAGAGGATGAATGATGCTACTTAAAAAGGACGTTCAGCTGGGTGCCTCCACCAAAGATCCACCACTGTGAGTATAGCTATACAAAAACTGTCTCCACATGATGTCACAGAGGAGATCAGCAGACAATGTATCAATGTGATATTATGGCAAATCCTTCTTGATTGATTATCGAGGGTCATGTGACTCTATCGTAAATGAAAGTCCAGGGTCTAGAAAGTGGTGCATTATTTGGGCCAACTGTCAGGTATAAATCTGCTTATCGCTGTCATGCTCCTCACAAAATGTCCATTTATTGACTTTATAACAATTGTTATCACAGTATTTTGCTTCATCTTCAGTTGGTGAAAGATTGAAATATGGATGTTGTGAAGGTCTGCTCCTTTAAGAAAGCAATGAGGTGTACAGGTGTCCTTTATGTTTTGACTTACATTGCTAAACATCCACAATTTGTTAGCAATGTCAACAAATCATAGCCCCCAAATTACGGATTGTGTTTATAATCTTAAATATATTATTTTGCTCCTCTGATCTTCTAGGACCACATTGTTAATGGGTGGCGAGACTATCAGCTCAATATACTGCCTTTTGGTTCAGCACAATTAATGATGAGCCTGAGGGTCTCTTTGTAAACCAGAATCCCAGATGCCTGCTGAGTTTCATTATTCCTAGAAGCCCATATCTAGTAGCAGGGCCATGGGAGATTGTCAAATAATTACAGTAGTAGGAATAGAAGAATTAATTTTCTAGGATTACAAAGGAGAACAAACCTTTCTGTTCATGATATTTTAACAAATATTTACATGTAATAAATATCTACAGGGTATTTTGATCAAGTATATCCTATATATTGTTTTCATTGAGCTGAGTTGTAAAATGCATAGTAGAGGGCAGCAATTACATTCAGAGTGAGCAGTATAGCTATTGCCTGAGAAACTGCTAACATGATCAGCCCTTTCTCAAAGTCACTAGCAGTAAAACATTGCCTCTTACTGTGTTATTTAACTTCTTTAAGAGTCCCTCATTGTAGATATTCATATGTTCCACTTTAGCTCCACCAATTGACATTGTCATTTGTTATGGTGTAAAAGATTTATTAATTTAGTGTAAATGTTTGCAATGTTCAAAGGTTTACTCTAACTTGCATGTACTTCCTATCTATTTCTAAAGGCAAGAGTTGCAAAAATAGGACAGGCTACATCCTGTTTATCACTCCTTTACTTTTCTTACTTACATACATCCTAAACTCAGTGTGTCATGTCTGGCTCATGAGGCCTGCAACTTCATAGCTGGTGGTGTTCTGAAATAATATTGGCAAATGTTCCTTAAATACAACCAAAGTCAAAATACTTATGTTCCTAACAATTATTAGTGACTCTGCCATGTTACTGAGCTCATTTAAAGTTGTGTACCATTGAAATATTTTCACATTTGCACTGGAAGTAGTCACTCCAAAGCCAAATCCACCAATGGAATTCACTAGTGGATTGCTTTCATTGGGCTTCAACTTGCTCTGTAAATTTGAAGACTTGCCACAAGTACCCAATGCAAATGTAGGCTAATGTTTCACTGCTGGCTTGGTAGTGTTGAAAAACTGATAGCAGTGAAAGAGAAATAAGACACACTATTCACAGTTGGCTAACAATCTATACCAAGAATCATGGGTTGAACATTTAAATGAGGATTGTCTTTTGATGGTTATTTGTCTCAATCTCATTTGGTGAAGATAAAATGTATTGCACTATTGTTTGAGGTATAGTCCTTGGTTCCTTACTTAGACTGCAAACAACTCTCTGCACATTGCCAAGTCTCTACTCTCTGAAATGTATTGTGTTATTCATCGCACCATGTACTCAAAGAAACAGACTCATTCACCAACATCTACTTTTCTTTCACACAACCTCTTGTTCCCATTAGGGGTGTTTGGTACTTTGCTCCGCCGGTGGAGTTTGCAGAGTTTTGCCCACTCTGTGCTCTGCATGGAGTGCAGAGTTCGGTAAACAGCTCCGCCAACCGCTGGCGGAGTGGAGCTTTCCAGTCCTTCCCTTAGGTTTGACACTCTTACGAGTCGTAATCTGAATAAAATGTGTCTCACACTGAGGCTTGAAGGGCTGGAACTCTGCCTTCAGTCAGGCGAAAAAAGTTGACTTTCACTTTGTCTGAGACATGCAGCGTGAAGCAGGGCCAGACGCAAATAGACTTGTGTTGGACTGCTGCTAGAAAAGGCCAGTTTGTCCCGTAGTTTTGGTTCCAATAAGGGGATCATCCATGTCTGCTGATGATGAGGTGGTGAATTCAGGAGCTCGCAGTCCAGGGCAGCTTGCCAGGATCACATGAGTTAACAGACATGACGTTGATTACGAGTATGTGTTTCATGGTAGGGGTGCGTTCGAGGTGGCTGGAACGAACAGTGGGGTTACACGGGGCAGCGCTCCCTTGCCATCTGAGCAGTGAAAGCGTTAACATCTTTGGGCCCATTATCTGCAACTCTGCCTCAGAAAAATAGTGATAATTGCCTCACTTGATAATTACAAAATACATGGACGTTATTTCATAATTTCAGCCAAGAATCGGTTTTGCATTTTCTGGCAGTGCGTCCCAAATGTTTGTCTAATCATTGAGCCACGTACTGTGATGAGAGGAAGCTGTGTGTCTGTTTTCTTTAATTGACACTCATAGGTGACACAATTAGAGCTGAGACTCTTTGAAATAGCGATGGTAAAATAAATAGACTTTAAAAAATCTGCAATGATGCAATCCCTCCCCAGAAAAAAACAGAGGTCTTTCAAGCTACTTCTAAAATCACAACAATCATTCTAGTACTTTAATTTCATTCTGAATGACATAATGCTAATTGCTAAGGAGAGAAATACGAACTCTGCACATATATCTTGCTCTGGAACTTCTGCAGTATTTTTCAAAGAAAAGAAGCCCAGAACATCAATCATTGCTAGCGCAGATGCCTGCCCGTCTGTGAAACTTCGCAGATTTTTTCAGAGTTTTTCGACAACTCCGCGGAATTCCACAGAGTGAAACTTCATGAGCTCTGCCCATGGCTAGTTCCCATATCATACATCCTTTCAAATCCAATTTCCTAATCTACCATAGTACATTAGTTTTACAGCCACCACTTTCTCATTTTCCTCTTAACATTTCTCCATTACTTGCTTTTCAATTTAGCTATGCTACCAACCCTTATCAGATGTTACATCCACCTTGGTCTATTTTCTCTTTCTCTTTTTATTCCACTCCTCACTTCTGTTTATATTTACTATTCTCTTCTGCCATGGATTTCCATTCTCAAGCTACTTTTCTCTTTGCTCTGCTTTACTCCTGAGCTCTCCTCTTTGTATTATCTATTTTATGTTTTTTTGCATTCTTTTTTCTAAGTGACCCCCACACTATTTTACTCAAGTCTGTGTTCACTATGATCTTACTTATATAAGAGAAGATGTTCATCACCTCTTCATCAGTCCCTATCCTCTCTTTCTTCATAGTGTTTGTTATATTTCTTTACATTATATCAAATACATTGAGTGCGGTAATCACCTCGATAGAGCACCCAGTGAAGGAACATTGTAAAGCTAACTGCAAATCTCAGTAAGAGAGACGTCCACCTTACACAATAATAAACTAAAAACAAAGAGCATAAATTATTATTGATATGCATCAGTAATACAACTTGTAGCAGATCAATACAATCACACAATCAGAGAAGAGTAAAAAGTTAGAAGAAGATAAAGACTTGCAAGGAATCACAGCGGAGGAGCAGTGGTTGGTGGTAATTTCATCACTTACTTAGGACGGCCATCTGGCTCCCATCAAAGATAAACACAAAGTCCCACAGGGCTGCTCTCAAACTTAATCAGATGGAGGTCTGCATGTGGATGAAGGATGGATGGTGCTCCATAATCTGATGAAGCTAAGCCTCAGACATAGTCTGCACTGTGAGCAGTATCTGGAACAGCAGCTTTTGCAAAAGTATGGATATGAGGAGCTTAATTGCACTCACGTTTTTAGACTGCACATCCTTATTAGTTAGGACTTGAGCAGAAAAGGGCCTGAAATAAGTTGCATCCACACCAGAATTTCCACTACCAATTGTCGGATCAGTCTTGGAAAGAAGGTACCTTTCCATCCTCCATAAGTGTGCAAGTGTGCTAGTGGAGCATGAACTAGGACTTACACAGTAAAGTAACTTTATAGTTTTTTTTAATCAAATGGGAATGCAGAACTCCATTGTGGCATGAAAAATCGGCAGAGTCTACCAGTTCATCAGTGAAAGCAACGTGAAACACAATACAATAGGATGAAGGATTCTGTTTTTGCAGATGTCCCCTGGCTGCCAGATCTCTCCATATCAGCACTTCATCAGGTTACGATACACTTAAGAAATCAGTGAATTGTGGGTCTTTCAGTATTCATCTGATACAAGTGAACTCACAAATAAATATTCCATTATTTGCAACATCACAATCACAAATCCGTTATGATAGCTCTTCAGACAGTGGTGTTCTCCCATGGTACCTGTCAGCCCCATACTCTAAACCCTAAAGTGTCTTGCCCTGTGTGCTGCATAACCAAGTATTGGTGCTATAGAGCAGAATGGCATTTCCTTTAGATAAAGGGCCTTATTTAGAGTTTGATGGGTGACAAACTCAATCAAAATGTGAGAGATATCTTGTCTGTATTATTAAAAGTGCATTATTGCCTATGGCACTTGTATTAAGGTGGATGGAATATCCGTCATATTTGTGAGAGTACCCATCTGCCAAACTCTAATTCAGGCCATAAGTTGTGAACCCAGGTTGACACAGGCATTGGGCTAGAATACTGGAACAGTTACTGATAACAATTAGTGTATCCCACATGCCTCAAATTATAATTTTATAACTGGTATGAAATGCGCCAACTCATTAGATCAAAGGGTCCGCTGTGGGGCAGAGGACCTTAAAATGTACAGTAGCCATTGCACAACATCACCTTTTCTAAGCAAACTGGGATGTCAAAATGTGCTACAAACTGGTTATGCACTATTGAGGACTGTGTAGAGCAAGGTACATCTATGGATGATGGTGAATTATCAAGACATGAAGTCGAGAGGGTGCACCCACAAGAGGTGGCTCAATATAGGCTGTAATGGAAATTCAAGGTTCATGAAAAAACCAAGGGAATGCCATACATTATCTTACAATCAAGCTGCACATTAGAGTTCAGGACACATCCACCTCTCTGATAAGAACCCATCACCACACTATTACACACCTGCATTTCCAATGTGTATAATGGAACTCCTTGCTTGGCGTTCCCATTGAGAGCATCCATTGACACAAGAATTAACCCATTGGTTTAAAAATAGGAAGGGTAGAGGATTAAACACAGCTTGCAGCTGGATGAGAGCACCCACTTTTTTTGTCTCCTTGAAGAGAGTGCCAAGCCCAGGGTATAGTGACCCCATGATACTTCTGGTGAAGATCAGAGCAATGAGTTTCTGCCTGTGTGACTGTCCAGTCAAAAATACCCCTCTCTATTTCTGCTGATGTCACACGCTGTCCTCAGTCAATTCCGTGGTGCATACTGTGTCCCTCCATTTCCTCAAACTGCGTATGCACGTTTGTGTGCACATTGTAACTCAGCAACACAAACATTATTCGATCAAGTTACCAACCACATTCCAACCTCACAAAGCACTGAAGATTACAAAACAATGAATGTATCATTAAACGGAAAGGACACAACACGTAAAAAGCATTTGTAGATGCTACTGGACATGTTTAAATGTGATATACCTATCTTCCTCCAAATTCAAAAATTGTGCTCAAACATATTCCTTTTTGACACATAATATACACTGATAATAGTATGCATCAAGATCAGACCATCGAGGTCGATACCTGATAATGCCTGTTAAGCTCATAGAGCCTAACCTTGTTTCTGCCTCCTAATAACTTATAAACCCAATTCAAATATTCCTTTGTGCACTACTTTTGGCCCTCATTTATGTGTGAGACTTTCTGATATGATACCCAAAATGATGTGCATGTCACAAACTATAACTATGCACATTCCACCAAAAATATTTTCGATTCAGCACAAAGAAATGGCTGCCTGTCTGTTCTTTATTCAGTGTGTCCAGTGTGTACCACATACCACTGGACACATCAAACATCAAATACCAGAGCAGCCACCCCAGCCATTCACATAATGTTAGTCATCTGACCTGCCATACTGGATGTCTCTGCGAAACAACTGTAGACGTATTAGGGAACCAAAAACTGCCTTTTAAATCAATATGTTTCTAAGTCAGTAACTAATGTAACCACTATATACAAGTGAATAGGAATCTCTATCATCACTTCCTATCTTGGTCTCATACATAAAGGATAAGCTGATCATGGATTTTATTCTACTGAGATCAATTTTAGAGCTGACGAATACATAAAATAAAGGCTTGAGACTCGCCTTTAGACACTGGCAAGAGATCACATATAACATGTTCAGAGGGTGATATATCTAATGACAGTAGAAGAGAATGCCATACAGAAGAGGATCCTCACAGATCATGGGCAACATAGTCCAGCCTTCGAATGGGTGTTTAGTTTACAAACCTTTCCTGTGAGTAGTTTTTCTCACTCTTGTATTAGGTGTAAATTACTCATTAATGTCCATGCCTAATTTACAACGATTTCGTGTGAGCAGCTGTGACTTCACACTTACTCAAGGACTAGTGCAGGAACTTGATTTACAAAGCTTTTATGTGTGAGTAAACATGTTACTTCTAGAAATTCAGGAGTAAGTCACACCTTAGTCTGGAGTAAGACACAACTAGCTATGGACCACAAGTCAAAGACAAGCACAACTCCATCAATTAGACTGGTGCTGCCAAAATACAAACTAAGGCACAATAGCTGTGTAGATTACAGGGAAACAGAATTTTGAATCACTAGATTTAAGAAGGGTGGAGCGTCATAATCAATGCTGAGCTATATTAATTAGCTATATTCTTCCTATATCTCTATCATCCTGATTATCCACGTTCTGAAGACATCTAAATCAGACATTTGTTTTGGTAAACCCCCTGTTGTGCTGCCTTTGACTCTTTAAGGCACTCAGCTATATTTTTGGCTAGATGTGTGCTAAACATACAACATATGCATACATAAATACAAATAGATAGCATAACAAAAATCCAACATAAGTCTTAATGTGAAACTAGAAAATACTGCTGCCACGATACAAAATGAATGAATATACTAGTCACTCACCAGAAGCACCCAGAGTGTTGAATGAGAGATATTTCTATTTATCTTACTTATGTTCCCAGACCCCTTTTTCTACAATTTCAGCCCCAAAAGACTGAAGTTACATGTGACCAAGAGGAGCAAACGGCAGCAGTGTACATCAGGCTCTTTCGTATGCTGCGCTTGCATTAGGAACCCTTTGTGTACATCTTCATAAGAATTATTGGATTAGAAATTCGAATTTTTTAAATAAGGCAAATGCAAATTCTTTATACTGTGCTCCATGACAATGCCCCACACATGAAGCAACACACATTCCAGAGCTAGCATTGGAAACAGGCCAGAACTCGCATTTCAAGCAGCCTTTTCCAAAGACTCCTGTCTGCAGTATCTGCAGGGGACCATTGATGCACTGTGAGTTCTGCATCTAGTGTGTCTTCGAACGAGGTGCCTAAGAGACACCGCTTCTTCCCAAACACCTGCTGTTCATTTAATTATCCAGGAAATGAGAAACGAAATCTACAAATAAAAATGCGCTGTTTCTAACATACCAAGGCGAACAAGCCAAGCAGGGTCCCATCTGGCGTATTTGAACTTCGAGGCACCCAGAATGATGATTTACCTTCTATTTTCTGTTGAAACATCCCAATATTTTTCATCCAGCGTAAGGCTTGTATCCTCAGATGCCGCCTCCTAACACCATGGCGGAGCTACAACATTAAGACACCCAACAGAGCTGTATTCTACTCTCCCCTGGTTTGTGCCTTGCACGTCTAGCAATATTCCCAGATGTTATTACTTTTTCTCTTGCACCACTGCTGTTTGTTTAACAACCACAGCAGTCAAAAGTACCACCCACTGAGTTACACACATTTCCTGATACTCACATGCGCTTGGACCAGTATTTACTTGTCTGGTCCTCCACAAAGTAGGATCTTTTCCCATCCCAGGCCGCCATCTCTGCTCTGATGCTCCTGAGCCCACAGCATGTGCAGTTCAGCACACCGACAGCTGGTGCATGTAGTCACACATGGATAGTAGAGCAAACAACTGGGCGATGATAACAGAAAGGGAACTGGATGGCTCACTGCTTTGGAAACAGTTCACACATTTTCATGCCTAGGTCAATGGTTCTGATACAGCCTTGTCACTAGTAAATGCAAATCACAGCTATCTGGTGGGGGCTCAATCCTCTGCATAAAATGAGTTGTTTTCTTAAGTCAAGTTTCTCCTTTGTAGTTTTTCATTTAGTTAAAAATCAGTCTGTGCAGATAGGGCTAGAGAGAATAACACTGAAAATGTAATACTCATCAAAGGAGGTAGTAGTTTACCCTGAAAATGGTTTACAGACCAATGTAGCAAATCCTGTTTTTGTGTCCAGTGGGTGAATACATAAAGGGCCCAATTTACCACGTCCTCATGCTAGCATCTCGCAATGGGCTGGGAAGGCTGACATATCAGAGTAAATTCCAACTATAAAACTATCGCTGCAAAAAATAGAAGCAGTATTTACACATTTCTGGTTCATTTTCAGAATGTAATCAAGAGACCACATGACAATCTTTTCTTAGCTAACCCTGTTCTGTAGCTCATGTGAAAGCCGCTTTCATGTAACTCTTCAAAGGATGTACTACAGAAACAACTCAAGCTTCTTTGAAAAAAGTGTGCAAAAAGCAGATTAAAAATGAGTCTGTCCATTGACAGACATTGTGTCTCCTAGTTAATTGTGGTTGTGAATATGATGTAACTCATCCATACTCCAGCCAGACAGAGGACCTGATTTAGAGTTTGGTGGACAGGGTACTCCATCACACATGCAACAGAGTACCCTATTCCCAACCCTGGGTCCACCCGCCTCATTTAGAGATAGGCAGACCTAATGTTTTCTGTTGATGAAGCCCCCAGAAAACTTCATCCCAGCCCGATGGAGTAGAAGTCGTCAAAGAAAGGATGTTGCACTGCAGCCCTATTTAATGTGGACAGTGTAATGTCTTTTTAGGTCTCGCCTAGGCAGCGCTTTTGCTGTCTCGTTGAGACATGCAGTATATACTATAGCGTGGAAGCTTCGTTTAAGCTCCCGCCCACTCTCCGCCCATCTTTTGTATTGGCTTAGGTCCTAAATGCAGCCTTCCCATTGGTTTTAGGCTTGTTAGTCCCTCCTACTGACGGCCATGTTGTCAATTGTGTCCTTCCATGGTTATTGGCCCCTTTACTGTAAACACAATTTTGTTCCGTGGCTCACCCCCTCTCCTTTCGCAGTTCATGACTTCTTGGGACACCACCACCCCCCCCACTCCCGTTTGTGCCTTTTTGCCTACTCGTACTCCCTTTTAAAATGCAATGGGACTCGCGTAATTGCGAGTTCTATTGCATTGCAAATGCTTGTTTTTAAAGTAGTGCGCATTAACATGCGTGCAATGCCTGGATTCCCCCGCATTGCCTGGAGTTGTGGCGGGAGCCCACCCCGCATGTTGGTGCCTGCTTGGTACAGCGGGAGCCTACCCCGCATTTGCGTGCTATTAGGAATCCAGCGGGAGCCTACCCCGCATTTCCGATGCCCCGGTGAAACCGCCGCCGAGAGCCGCAAAAACCGGAAGTCTGGCGGACTGCCTGACCAAGGGCGGAGCTAGCCCCAGGAAGTCTTGCTGAGGGTGCCCAAGTCAGCCTGGGGGAGGGCAGGAGGCTACCCCGTCTCTGCAAGTAGCAGCGTGAGGCCAGGGAGGGAGGGGACGGTGTGTGTGGGTAACGCAAGAGTTTTGATGCTAGACTGCCAGCGCCGACTGCGAGCTCCTGTGACATAAACATCACCAAGCACGTCCCCTCCCTCGCCCACTGTAATTGTGCCTGAACAGCAACGTTAATCTCCTGTCAGGTAATTACAGCCCCACAGAATGTTGACACAGTCATTACGGAAAATGACTGCCAAGGCGTTCATTAACGCCCGCGGCAGAACCTATCCGCTCGGGCCCGTCCCTTCCCTGTAAATTCCTTCTGGCCCTGCTTCAGCGCCGGGAGCAGGAGCTCACTCCGATGGCCGGGGTAACCGAGATTGCCAGTGAACGCAGCTGAGGCGGAAGGGCATTACTGCCCTAATAATGACCGCACCGGGACTGTAAACACTCGACCCGCTGTCCGTGCCTATGCGCCCCCGCCCCCTCCCCCGCACTCTCGTTGATTGTGCCTTCTCGCTCCCCTGCCCCCCCACATCCCCCCTCCCGTTTGCAATGCAATAGGTCTCGCGTAAATGCGAGTCCTATTGCATTGCAAATGCTTGTTAGGCCTGGGAGGATGGGGCCGGCCTCTCTCTCTCCCCTATAACAAAAGCCTCCCTCCGGGCCCGGCCCCGCCAGTGTGCACACCCAGGGCTGCATAACTGTTTGAGTCGGCTCCAATCTGCGGGCAGACTTGGGCTGAAGGCGGACGGTGGTTCTGCGAGACGGACCCCAGGACTTTCCATTTTTACAATTACTGTTTTCATTGTCTGACCCGAGCGGGTGAAAAGGTAGGTCGATCCCGTCCTATCTTAACTGGTTTACTGGTGTTATCGCAGATTTGAAGGAGGCACTTTTCATGGTAATGCATGGCACAGCTGCAACGAGTGCAAGAGGGTCGGTGCCTATGGGGCAAACTGCGCCAGCAGGAAGGCGCCTAGAGGCGGTTTGGATATGTGCCTCCTAAAAATACATACCAAACCATCAGACAGCAAAGTCATATCGTAAGTCACACAACGTAGAAGAAAGTGATTGTGTGCCTATCACAACATATAACTTAATAATAAACGTAATGTCACGTGTGTGAGGTAACAGTGCCACGAGATGTAAGTTAAACGAAAACTTAAAAACTGATAACATAATACATGAAGCACCCAAAACTTAACACAACAAAATAAAGGTAATTTAACATCGTAAAAAAGCGACAAATTTAACATTACAACTCATAACTCAACAAGACGTGAGGCTTTTTTTTCCAGCAGGTGGGAAACTTTAAAGGGGGAAACTGCCCGATATCCTTGAGTATGTTCTTTTTAAAAGTCAAGGCGCTATACAGTGGGCACGTGCAGCACGGCTGACGGAAAACTGTTGTGAAAGGGCCACACTCCGTGTTATTTTGGGCTGAAGAGAGCTCATGCAGGGTTTTCTCGTGCCGGTAACATTTTGTGCAGGTTGCAGCACTGCAGTGAACTTCTCAGTCACAAGTACGGGTGCTCCCGACATGAGTCATTTATCTTGCCCAACTGGCAACAGCATGTAAGGGCTGATCAATCAATTCGACAACCTGCCTAGACAGCCTCAAGGCGCTTTCCATCTGAATAGCCTCCTCTGTGCACTACTTAAGCAGGGGTAAAGATGCTTACTGGTTAAATGTCAGTTTGGTGAAGTGTGAGCTTGTGTTTTCTTATCTTGAATGTCTCCAATGTACTGTCTGTTAGATTTTCAAGTGTATGTGGTATAGCGCTGCGACACTTGTGTCTAGTAAACGCTATATAGAACTGTAGAATAAATAAAGCACGGCCTAAGCAGCGGTGGAGATGGTTCTTCTGGAAAAAGGGATGTCTCAACCGAACACATCCCCTCACCCTTCTTAAGCACTCTCATGCCGTCACTCTAACGCACCAAATTGTTTTGGGGTGCACTGTCCTTTTTTGTGCCCTTGAGTATGTTCTGCGGCCCCTTCATTTGCTTGACTGTTTGGGGCGGTCCCCACCCCTAAACACAGTCTACTTTGCAGAGATGTAAAAGTTGGACTGCGGAATGCTGCGGCTGGAGGGGGAGGGGGCAGGGTTCAGCATGTCAGGCTGGTGAGGAGGGGGGCGGGATGCGAGGGGGGAGGGGGTGTCAGTCTGTGGCGGGACACTGACTATCCCATAGGGTTCAGCATTTTCGAGTAGACCTTCCGCAGGGCTCATGGAAGGGGAGAGCCCCCCCCACCCCATCCACAGGGGGCGTGCACGTCACACAGGGTGCCCGCGTTAAGCAGGATGGATTTATTTATTTATGCGTTTTTATATAGCGCATACTTTACCGAGAGGTGTCAGAGCGCTTTACAGTAGAGCAAAGTAAATTACATAAGGAAAAAGAGTAACATGGCAGTAGGTTTCACAGTTACTCGTGGTGAGAGTTACAGATTAACAAATTACATTTTCACTCAAGATTACATATTAAGAAAAGGTGGAGTGATTGGGGTTACACAAATATATAATGCATAATTACAAATTTGAGACGCATAGGGTGACCGCACATAGGTCCGTCGATATTATACAGGGTGCCCGCATTATGCAGGGCGGCCACATCACATAGGATTAGGAAGTCCAACTTAAGCAGGGTTTCATCATTATATACTGGGAATCTGTAGGGTGGTCACATTATACAGGTTGTTGTCATCACGCAGTCTGTAGACATGACAGGGCGTCCTCGTGATACATGCAGTTTTCTTTACACGGGATGTTCGTATGTGAGGATGCTCACTTCAGGGCTTTCAGCATTACCTGGGAGCAGGTTGCAAGGAAAGGTAGAGTAGTTGCATATAAAATCATGTGCCTTTCAAGGCGGTGGAGGTTTGCATTGGAAACCATGTCTTGATGGCAACATTAATAGGGAAAGCGGAGGAACAGCTCCTTTGCACTGATCGGCATTAAAGAGTTGTGGTGGAATCCTTTTGTGTACATTGGTTTAGTTTAAGTCAAGGTTGCATTAAGCTCAGCAGTGGCAAGAACGCGCAGTACCGTGTACACATGTGAAACAGTTGTGTATTTCCCGATGTTCCAGTTTTGCAGGGCATTGAAGTCCTGTGCTTTTGTTGCGATATCAGTCATAGCGGATTATCATGCCCTTACTTGGCCATTCATTTTTACAAAGACAAGTTCCTCCATCTGAGGCTGTTAGTGTGTGCTCCTGGATAGAAAGGATAGTGGGCTAGGTATCAATGGGCGACCATGGGGTGAATGGATGAGTCTTAATTGTCCATTGAGCACCTGGTAGAGCAAACTATGGGGCATATTCACAAGGAGCTATCGTCGAATTAACAGCACTTTATCACAGCCAAAGTCATGATAAATATACCTCCCCATTCACAAGCCGGTGTTAACAGCCCACAGCACCAGTTTACCCGCGATAGCAGCCGCAAAAAACATCGCCACAGAGGACCCCCGCAGATATCGTTAATGAGATGCAGAGTAGGCGTTCCCATGCCAAAAGGCGCGACAACATCACACCTCAACATTCACAATGACCAGCCACATCGGCAATAAAAACACAAAACAGGCAATAAGGCGCGTTAGCACCAGGAAATCTACACCTGCTCTGACCTGGTGTAAAGTCGGACGGCAGCCTGCAAACCAAAAGGGAGCACAGCCCAGGGCTACATTGGAAGGGCAACAGATGCCATGGAGCCACCCATCATGCGGCCCGGACACCCAAGAGGGCCACAACACCCACCTCCACCACCCCCAGGAACACCCCTCCCTGGCACCCCCACGACCAAAGACATGCCACATCAGCCACACCTAAACATGTACAAAATATTCCGCTTGATGCCGCACAATCACAACTGGTGACATGCATGTGGCGTCACAGAAACGAGCAGCACACATTCACTTTCGAAGCAACAAATGAAACTTTATTAAAATGAACACTGAAATTAAATGAAGAGACATGGCTGCTCCCCTCGGGACAATACGTAGGTCACAGCCTGTAAGACAAAAAACATGATGAGAAGGTGTGTCCTGCACACATCAGAGGACAGAGAGAGAGCGAAGGAGAGAGAGAGGAAGAGAGGGAGGGAGAGAGAGAGAGAGAGGAGGAAGAGAGGAAGAGAGGGAGATAGAGGAAGAGAGGGCGAGAGAGAGAGAGAGAGGAAGAGAGGGAGAGAGAAGAGAGAGAGGAAGAGAGGGAGAGAGAGAGAACGTGCCGCCCCTGCGCACCCAGGCCACACTGCTCACCTGCTGCCACCGGTGTGCCTCCAACCACGTGCCGGTATGTATAGCGGCACCAGGGAAGACGTGGCTTGTTAGTTCGGGCTGGACTGTTCCCATGAGGCACAGGGTCAGACTGATTTGCATATGGCCATGTCTGAACTGGGGTGGTGGAGTGAGCTAAAGAATGATGATGGATTAAACCCAGATCAGTTGACTGGGGGTGAGTGTTTGATTGGCTCAAGCGTTCCGTCCATCATCCCCTTTTGTATCGCTTTGTTCGCCCTAAGTTGGCGGGGGTATGCCCAGACGTGGGTCCCTTGCTCACTTTGCCACTGGATTCAAGCAAGCCTGGCTGATGACGGCTGGAATGCCAGAAACCGGTCCTAGGATGCTTGTTTCCGGTCCAGGGAAGACGTGGCTTGGCAGTTCGGGCTGGACTGTTCCCATGAGGCACAGGGTCAGACTGATTTGCATATGGCCATGTCTGAACTGGGGTGGTGGAGTGAGCTAAAGAATGATGATGGATTAAACCCAGATCAGTTGACTGGGGGTGAGTGTTTGATTGGCTCAAGCGTTCCGTCCATCATCCCCTTTTGTATCGGTATGTATAGCAGGACACCAGGTCACACATCTGAGTCAGAGCCGTCAGCTGAAACAGAGTCCAGATACATGACTGGCATAGTACACACTTGCACAAGACAACATCGCCTGCCCGTCCATGCACACCCAGGCAGAGGCACCCTAACCCCTCCCGCCGCCCATCGGAGCATGCCCGCCCATGCACACCCAGGCCTCAATACTCACCTTCCACCACCGGCGCTTAGACAGGAGATCCCAGCACGTGCCGCTGCAAGCCACAAGCCCGGGGCCCGCGGACATGGCACCCTCCACATCATGCAGCCCCGCTCCGCAGGCCACCAGGTCTCACGTTTGGTGCTGGGTCTTGATTACTCCATGGCAGAGGACATACCAGTGCACCCGGCACCATCGCAGGCTGCACACCCGCTCAGCCCAATGGGTGCCACCAACTCTGGGATCCTGGAAGCGACGCCACGTGGCGGTAGGCCCGCGCTGCCCGCTGGCTCTGGCCTACACTGCGGTCCAGCAGGGCACATAAAACCTGAGCTGTCCGGACCGCCGGGACGGGGCATCATCGCCGGCTGCACACCCGCTCAGCAGCTTAAGGTGCCACTGACTCAGTGCACCCAAAGTCACCCCGTGGCGGGGTGCCTGTGCCGTCCGCAAGGCCCCGTGTGCCACTAACCCTGTGCAACCCCAGTCTGCGCCACGTGGTGGTAGGCCCGTGCCCTACTCAAGGCCTCAGATGCCACTAACCCTGTGCAACCCCAGTCTGCGCCACATGGTGGTAAGCCCGTGCCGTACTCAAGGCCTCGGATGCCACTAACCCTGTGCGCAACAACTCATGGGCCCTATATGAGTGAGAACCGTGGAGCGTCCGTCATCCAGTCACCACCGGAAGAGGGGAATGTGACGTCGTCGGCCCCTTATGTTGGCGGAGTCACATGGCTGTGACGTCTGTGCCGGATGGGTGTGGTGTGTGTGAAAACCTGCCCTCAGGGAGTGGCTGTGACATGCTGACAACTAGACCAGTGACCTGCACACCACCAGCGAGTACGGCTGCGACGGGTAGCAATGAGGGCACCCCCTCGGGGCGTTAGCAGAGTGGTCTGGCCTGCCGTATGCCGGACCAGCACAGGGCTTGCAACAATGACTCGTGGGCTCTGGGCATGGTCCAGTCCATGTCCGGACAAGGAAGTGACTGATGCGTGTGTCCCTGTTGTAGTGTTCACGGGACCCAGTACACAAAATGCAATGTCGCACCCTCTGACTGGCATCCCACAGGATGAACATCATTGACGCAAGGGAAGGCACTGTCCCCACATTCATTCCACACATCCATACATGAATGACGTAAGACATTACACAGCAGTGCGTCACTGAATGTTTATTTGCACATCCAGTGCAGTCATGCAGCTGGAGAGGTACAGGGCAATGCCGAGCACACTACACAATATGGGCCCGTGGAGGGCCAGCCAGTGTCCATCCGGGGATGACCTGTACTGCGGAAGAGGAAGGGTACAGTCCGCAGTCTGTCCGCCGTGTCAATGGTCGTCAAACAGGATTTGGCAGTCCATGTCGCTGTCCAAGGTGAGTGCATCGGAATGTATCAGGGGTCAGTGGTAGGTCTTGAGGCCATGTGCGGCACCAAGCAGAAACAGGCAAGGTGGTGGAAATGAATGCTAGTACCTCCTTCTGATCTCAATCCCATCCACGTCCTCGTACCCGTATGTGTGCTCTGCCCCACCTGCGGGTGTTGCAGTATCGGCTGCGGCACTGTGTGCCACTGACACATCAGGGGCCGGAGGAGGATTGTCGGCTGCACTGTGTGCCACTGACACATCAGGTGCCGGAGTGGATACGCCTGCCGCACTGGGAGGCACTGACACACCAGGGGGCGGAGATGTGGATGGTGTGGGGGCAGCAGCATTCATCATCGCCACGCCTTGTGGCAGCAATGCCATGATGAGGACATGCAGGGCCTGGTAGATCCCAGCTACATTTTGCTGATGTGCAGCAGTGGCTGCCATCCTTTCCGCCTCCATCCGCACCATGTCCTCCATGAGCCTCCGCATGTGTGCCAGCTCATGGCTGGCATCGCTGGAGCCACTCTGAGCGGACCGGTATTCTTCCCTCCGCGTCATGACTCCAGCGATGTCAGTCAGGGCTCGTTGGAGACCATGGGGCGGACATAGACACCCAAGGATGGCGTCCAGTTTGGTAGCCATTTGGTCGAACCCCACACGCACCTGCTCGGCCGTCTCCCTCTGGCCCTCCAGCAGTCGGCGTTGGAATGCCATTTGTTGTTCTTGGGGGACTTGGGAGGGTGCCGGGGCTACGGGTGCCTCCTGCTGGGTGGTTTGGGTGGTGGGTGGGGTCTCATCGATGTAGCTGGGCTGCCCTGATCCTGGAGGTGGCTGGCGGATGAGGTCAATGATGTCCTGGATGGTTTGGGTGTCGATGCTGGTGTTGTCCTCCTCCTCGTCATCAGTGAAGATTGGCTGTGACTGCTCTGCAGGAGGTGTTGATGATGCCCCTGCGATGTGAAGGGGAGATGGTGTATTACAATGTGTCCACATGTATGTAGCCGCATGGTACAGGTTGACATTCAGACAGCATGTGGGTCTGAGCGAGGACCCAGGGTCATTGTGGGTGTGCACTGTGCCCTGCTTGCTTGTGCATGTGTGCCATTGTGGCCATCTCCCCCCATCCCCCCAGTACCTGGTGGTCACTCACCCTGTTGCGGTTGTGTTGTGTCCTGTCGAGCAGTGTCCGGTCCCCCGACTCCGGCCACTGTCTCCATACTGATGACTGTCGACACCAGCTCCTCCATGTCATCCAGCTCCAGCTGTGGCGCTGGGCCCCCACCTCCGTTCTGCGTTGCTGCCTTCTGGTTGGCGCTGAGTTTCTCCTTGTTCTTCCGCTTGATGTCATTCCATCGCCTCTTGACCTCGTCCATTGTCCGCTTGTGCTCTCCGACGGCATTCACCTTGTCGACGATGTCCCGCCATATTCCATTTTTGGTGCTCAATGACACGTTGGAGGTGACGAAGAGTTGTTGATGGTGTTCCATCACCTCCGTGACTATGATCCTGTTCGCCTGCGGACTGAACTTGGTCTTCCTCGTCTTCTTGTCCTTGCCCTTCCCTGTCCCCGAGGTCCCAGGCTGGTCGTCTGGGGTGCTTGTTGGGTTGCGCTCGTCCTCTGCGCCTGCTCCGGCTGTCTCCATGGTGCTTGGGTGTTGGTCAGTTTGTGTGTGGGTGTTTTTTCTACTTTTATGGTGATTTTTGACCCCTACCAGGTGTGTGTTGCAGGCCTGGCGCTGCTTGTCGCTGATTTCCTCAGCGCGCTTTGGCCCATCGCGTGTTTTTTGGTGTTGTGGTTTGTGTTTTTATCTCCATCGTGGTGGTTGTATCGCGGACATTGTCCGCGGTTTCGGTAGACTATCGCATGCTACCGACTTGTTGTGAATTCCACGTTGACACGGGGTTATTTTTCCGCGCCAAGCTGCGATATTGAAAGTTGTGTTACGCTACTCTTGCGGTAGTTATCACACGTTCTTGTGAATATACCCCTATATTTTGCTATGACTAATGTCCGAACAGCTGCCCGGAAGTGGTAACATTTGTTTTTGTGATGGACATAGTGGACTGGAGTATGTTCAAAAACAGATGCTCCATTTCACGGCATGTTTATGTGGTGTGTGCACATACATGTACAGATCTATGTGTAGTCCTCTGCGTTAAAGGATTGTTGTAAGCATTGAGAGTCGGGGCTAGTCATAGGTCTGAGAATCCAGCCAGTTGTTGCATCTAATGCAAGATGTAGTATGTTCACATACAGACAAACCTTTTGAAGCACAGACCAGCGTAGAGTCCCTCACTCACCAGTGGGTTGACAAACCTCGTAATTTATGGCTGCACAACTTCTGGAAAGCAGAGCTGCTTCCATGCCAGTGCTTTTGTGTCAAGTGACCTTTCTGTAAACGTGTTCCCTTATTCATAAAAATGAACATTTGAAATGTATTTCGGTTTCTCTTAGGCTTTAGGAATCCGTGTAATTCCCACTGACGTATTGTTTCAGTGTTCATGGTCATTACCAATACTTTAAGGTACTTAAAGTACAAATTAAATCTAAAAATAACTCATCTTCTAGTGGTCGGATCATCAGATTTTAAATAAATTCGTTTACATTCAGTGACATCCTAGCACATCCATAACCACCGCAAGAGAGTTAGTTACCTTCTGTGTCCCTGTGTTAGACTGAGGCCATGATAGGAGCCATTTCATCAGTAATCGGTATAACAACTGAAGAATGTAAGCCAAAAATGTAGGGGGTGCAATTTAGCAGTATTTATAGCAGCCCTCTACGCACTGTAGGTGAATTCATTGACTAATGTAATTAACAGCAGGGCACCGGGCATGAGGGGCTCTCACAAGGTTTTTTTTTAAAAGATCCTTCTGGGTCCACCAAAATGTGTGCTGTCAGCTTGGTGGTCCTGTGTGTGTGTGTGTAGGGGGGGAGGGTTCAAATGTTAGAACTGGAAACTAACAAGTTACTTTTTGAAAGCTGCGAGTAATAAGGCTGGTTAGTTTTCATGATGGTGATATTGGTTTGGGATTGATGTAGCAATGGATGGTGCATAGTCAGAGATTTTTATTCTTTTACTGCAAGCTTTTCTAATTGTTTGAAGCTTGTTTATAGTTTTTTTCCCCCCAAATGCACCTCTAAACCTTTACCAAGCTAGTGTTATACTGCCATTGTGTAGACCCACAACTATGTTTTAGTTGCTTCCCGAAGAGCAGTTGGGCATCAGAAGATCCTGATTAAATAAATAAAGCTCTGTTTTGTTTTTGTGAAAGGTGAGCAGAGTGATTATCCTAGAGTTTGAGGCCTTTGAGTATGAATTTAGCTGGCCTCATTCGTGTGCATAATGAGGGCATTATAGCTTGTTTTGCTTGCACAGAGTGAATAAGAAGATGCCAGTGCAAAACTCTTTCATGAATGATGGGGCACCAAGCCGAAAGGGCCTTAATGAATTGAGGGAAAGGGCATCAAATGATGTATTTCTAGGTCTGGATTGGCAGTGTAGATGTATGCATACTTATTGTTACCAGTTCCCTAACGTATACATAGTGGGGCTGTGCTTCATCCTGAGGAGTGCCACTTTCTCGTCTCATGCTGTTGCCTATTTAGTGTATCATTCTGTGGTGGACCTGGCCCTTTTTGCTGGGTTATCCCCAAATGTATTGCGTTCTTCCTCCTCTGTTCTGACCTTCTTTTTGTTAGGTCGAGCATTCAAGACCTCTTGTATATAATTTAGTATATACTTATATGTGTATATACTTTGTGGGCTCTGGAGATCAGCCCTAGGACTTGACTGCTTCCGCTTAGGGACTTTTTTTCTGTTCAACTGCCTCTATTTAACTGTCTTGATAGAAAACGACCAGTAGAGGTCAGTAAAATACCAGAATTGCTTTCTGCTGAGGGGCTGTCTTTATTTTTAATTTTCTGGCAACTGCCTCTGTTTAACTGTCTTGATAGAATACGATCAGCAGAGGTCAGTAAAATACCAGAATCACATTAGCATTCTCTAGATTCCAGTCCATAGAAATTGTCTTCCACGAGCACTCGTAGACAATAATATTTTTTTCAAATCTTGTATTTTCAGTGATATGACCACCGAAGGCCCTAATTTTATATTAAAAACAGAGATTTGGACTATACCATTTCCTGCTGAAAGGCAATATTTCTCTCCATGTGTTCCCATACCTGGTGTGTCACGCAGTTTGGTGCTTACTTTCCCTCCATGTTTAAGAACAGTAGATGTGTCAGCACCCAGGCTAATGTGCTGCATAGCTAAATACATATAAGGTCCCAAAAGTGAGACCAATTGCATTGCAAATGCTTGTTTCTGTTTGTCACATCCAGGAAAAACCTGGCAGTGAGGGACAGAAAAAAATGCCTCCCCCCACACCCTGGGTAAAAACTCCCAGGGAGTGGGGGTCATTTGATTTTTCTTTTTTTTCAGAACCAGACTCTCACTTAAGGAGTTTGCTTCTGAAAAACAAAACCTTTTAAAAGGTTTGGGGAACAGTCCTCAAAACTGACAGTGGCCATTCTTCAAGCTTTTTGTACCTTGGAGGGAATGCTTGGAGGTACAGAGGGGATGGTGGTCATCCCTAAATTTGACGCATGATAGTCCATCCGAATCGCAGAGGTAATGTCCTACGCTACCCTGATGTACAGAGTACCTTCCGTCAAAACCTTAAATCAGGGCCTAAGTTTAGTTATTACTTTCTCATTTATAAAGCAGGAACCTATTCCAAAGGGCAGCATAAATATTTACATAGCAACTGGATACATAACTAATATGTAAGGCTAGAAAGCCATACACGTAAGTGCAAAGTGTACTGCCGGCAATAAGTGCATACAAAGAGAGAAGGGATCAGAAGCAGAGCATGGAAACACAGAACCACGGGCCTGATTCACACACTCTAGTCAGAAATGTACTTGTCTTTCCTCCGCGTTTGGAGTACATTTCCAACTGCCATGGAACTTGCATAGGATTCCACAGCTATTCCTGGGAATCTACAACACTGGCAGACTCCCGACATTAACTGTGGAATTATTTTGTGAATTTCCTGTTGCTCATACTGATCGCCTCTGTCTCTGTGTAAATGTATGCATCGCGCAATAATTCACGCCTAAATGTGACATAAAGTACATTTTCACTTTTCAACCATTTTTCTCCTTAGGGAGACATTTTCCCATGGCACAACCCATTACCATACACCCCAATACATTTTGGAATGTTCTCCTTAATTCCAATCATAACTATACATTTACTCCTTCCCTTGACATTTGAAATTGATATGTAGAAGTGTATTTGGTGTGAGAAGCTCCCTGCATCGGTTTTTGTATATCGTCAAACCTGTTAGTTTTTGTGTGTACTTCTTTTTTTATAATTTATTAAATAATGCAACTTCATCAAGTAAAGACCTAACATAAATTAAAATTAAATATACACAAATACAAAAATATAAAAAAGGGAATAAAGAAAGTGTTAGACCTATCAGCCTTAGGGTGGTCTTCCCCCAATCATTTTTGCCTTTGTCTCCACTTTTTGCTGAAATTTGTTTTTGCTGGCTTTAGGACTCTGTGCACTTCACTACTGCTAACCAGTGCGTGCTAAAGTGCTTGTGCTCTCACTTTAAACATGGTAAAATTGGCTTACACCTGATTGGCATCTCTAATTTACTTATAAGTCCCTTGGAGAGTGGTGCACCATATACCCGGGGCCTGACAATTAAATACTACTAGTGGGCCTGCAGCACTTATTTTGCCACCCACTTAAGTAGCCCCTTATAAATGTCCCAGATGTGTCATTGAAGCTTGAATGCAGTTTTAAAGTGCCAATTCAGCTTGGCAATATAACCCCTTTGCCAAGCCTTAAAATAGCTTTTTATTGCACTAAAAGGTTGGACATGTACTTCTAAGTTTTACATGTCCTGGTAGTGAAAAGCTCCAAAATGTGTTTTTCACTACTGCGAGGCCTATCCGGTCCATAGGATAACATTGGGTTGCCTTATTAAATTTAATAAGTGATAACCTTTCATTGCAAACAGGTAACCATTTCATGTTTGGTGTCTGATAAATTGTAATTAAAAGTCGGTTTTTAAGTTACAATTTTGAAATTCCACTTTTAGAAACTGGCATTTTCCTGTGGAAAGACTCTCAGAGGACTGCCTGTTGCTGTGGCCTGCTGTGTACTTCACAAGACTGCTTTGCTGTACCTCGAAGGACTGCTTTCTGCCTGGAGCCTGCCTTGACCCGTCAGAGGGGTGCCCTGCTGCTTCATCGCCTGAACCCAGGACTACCAGAGTGATCCAAGGGCTAGTTTGCTTGCCTTCTGCTGCATGAGGCACAGAAAAGGTTGCTACCATATTAAACCTGCACCTGGGCCCAGCCTGAATGAGTCCTGAATATCCAAGTGGTGGCTCTCCTGTCCTGGACCCTTGGTTGTGGTGGTAAAATCCAAAACTTTGGACTTTAACATTTTTGGCCAAAAACTGCTCTGAGAATTGAGAGAAGGCCAGGACCATCCTGCTCGTCTATCTGCCCAAGGTGCATCACTGGTCGGCCTGACTGTGCTGTAGCTTCTGATATGTTCTTCTCCACAGCAGCATATTCTGGTTAGCAGTCTCTCTGTGCAGGGGAATCTGGCCTTCTGGAACTCTTGTCGCTAGAGCTTCCAGCTTTGTCCCACTAAAGATTTTCGATTTCCAAAAAAGAGACTAAGTCTAAACGTAGAAATCTTCACTGCAACTACGTCCAGAGGCTCCCTGACAACAACACCTCCTCCTCCGACACAGCCTGCAGCCTTACCCCACTGAACTTTACCTTCTCAGAACTTTTTCTTCAGAATTTCTTTTAAGACCAAAGGTAAGCGCCGTCGGGGCCCAACCCACTGACCAGCGCTCGATTACGGTTGGTCATATTTTTCAACTTTGACCTAGTCTCGCTCAACTAGATTTGTGCGGTTGGCACTTTGATCTTTTAGGTGCTAGAGTTTGCTAAAAAATGTAAAAATTCATAACTCTAGTTCTACTGATTGGATTTTTGGCATTTTGGTGTTAAACACTTCATAAAAATGTACTCTATTTTTCTACACTGGTGTGGAATTTTTCTTGTGAGGTGTTTTCACTTTATTACTGTTTGTGTGTTGGATAAATATGTTACACATTGCATCTAAGTTACGCCTCACTGCTTGTGTGCCAAGCTACCAGAGGGTTAAGCACAACTTAATTTAGTGAATTGTGTGGTTCACCCTGACATGGATTGTGGCTGTTGTTTGAACTGGGGTCACTACCTCTTCAACCAGCAATCCGATTTCTCACAGAAAGAAAAAAAAATCATATTCCAGTAGAACAATACATTTTTAGTGTTAGTGGGAAGAGAGATGGCATGTGCTAGATGTGTCATAATTGCAATAAGATGATATGGCATAAGTGGAACTACATGTACTAAGGGCCTGTAAATTACATGCTACTGATCCAGCGGTGTACTAGTAACAGATACTCCACTACCATATACTCACCTGGGCCCATATAACTCTCTCACACTATATCACCAAGTAGACCGCTGGAAACCTTACAGTTTTATAATTTTCCTCATACCTCAAGATCTAGTTATTGGTTCTTTAACTAAACCTTTCACTGATCAAACAGTTCTTTCCTCTGGTCAATGGACCAGTTAGGTGGAACTAGTTGATGGTGATAATTAACATAACTTATTATACATTTCTTGATAAAATTAAAATAATGACAGACTCGGTAAGCTTTAAAAACTTTATCTAAATTAATGGGTTGTGAACCATCTCAAAGTGTTTCAGTACAAACACCCTCATTCACGAGAGTGCCAAATCAATAAAATCTCAATAGTTAAACATATTCCAGATCCACACAACAACTATACTCAGAGAGAAGAGGATAGAGAGAAAAGATCATTTATCAAACGATGAATTTCATAGTTACCAAAGTATGGTGTAAAGACCAACCCCCGGGCCAAAGGGCTGGTAAGGGTCCCCAGGACAGATCAGGAGACAAAGACTTCAGGACAGGAATCAGGACAGGATACTTCACCTCTCTAGATACCGACGACTGCGTCGCACCCCTCTCTGACACTCTCTTCCTCCTTGTGGTTCTTCCGTGATCTTCTTGCTAACCCACCCAAATTAAGTAGATGGTTCTGCATTCGATTTTTTCATCAGCATTTCAGAGCATCAGCACCACCCCAGCATTAACAGCATCCCGAGCTCTGTATCGCCTCTCTCTCCAACGACAACGACGACAACCCTTCTCTTCTTCCCTAACTAGAACTACCTCAATTATACCTTCCCATAGCCATGTACCACCCATTAATGTTTCATTTTTACAGAAATACTAACTTCTGATTGGACAGGCGAGGGGGGGATGATCATCACACCATGCTTTTACTTCATTTATTTCTTTAAACCATTGTTTCCAAACTCCTCCCCTCAAACTTTTATTCCGTCCTTCCTTTCCCATACATCTTTAAACTTTATTAATACAAATGTAACAACTTTCTGAATACAGTTCCTTCATATGAACTCTTCACCCTCATGTTCCCAGGGCACATCTCCGCCGACCTTGGACGCGTGACAAGTCCTTAGTCATCCTTTCAAGCTTCCACACCAGGGCGCATGCGTTGCACCACGTCAGTCTGCTCAACTCAGACAAGTTTGACAGGCCCAAATACGCACTAACAATAAAGTCAAAAGAAGAAATATTATTCTCAATAATAAATGATTTCATTGTATACCACCAACCTCTACTCTAGCCCGTACCATTTATTATTTCTCTTTCTGCATTTGCATTAGTATAAAACTTATTTTCTAATTTCAGCAAGCAGATGCTATGCATGTGAGCTTTCAAGCGGCCATTTTATAGCTCTTTGCGCAAGCGCCAGAATTTCCCTCCAAGCTTTAGTTCGTCATACTACGTAGATGCAGTAGACGCATGCGTAGTAAAGATCCCGTGTTAAAATGCATTCTAGGCCTACGTCCATGTTATTGTAGCTAGTAAACACATAGGCAAGCTTTATTCTTTTCCCGCGTATGATGGAAATGCGTATTATTAATCACAAAACACATTGTTAGTAATTCGTTAATGAGTTTAAACGAGAGGATTGCTTCCGAGCAAGTCTTGTGTTCGAGTCCTTGCTCCATCACTACTAGTGGGCCTGCAGCATTTATTGTGCCACCCACTTGGCCTGTCAAACATGTCTCAGGCATGCCATTGCAGCCTGTGTGTGCGTTTTTAAACTGCCATTTCGATTTGGCAAAATAAACCTTTTACCAGGTTGAAACTTTCCTTTTAAATATATATAAGTCACTTCTAGGGTAGGCCCTACACAGCCCACAGGGACCTGCAAAATCTAGTCCATCCTTACCAGCCCTCTCGCCTGTTGTGCTCCACGACTCAGGAAAAATTTGTGGTTCCTAGGATCAAACTTACAAGAATGGGTGGTCGTTCTTTTTCCTATCTTGGCCCATTCTTATGGAATTCTCTCCCCACAGCGATTCGCAAAGAAACGCGACACATGAATTTCCGTAAACTACTAAAAACCTGGTTGTTCAATCAATAATCTCTCACTTCTTTTTGTTCCTTCAGGCTTGCGCTGGGAAACCCTTTTTGGGTAGCTGTGTGCATTATAAAATTATTTTAACATAATGTTAGAAATGGGATCTCTAGTTGGCAAGGGCTTGCACCTTTGTCCAAGTAGGGACCCTTCTTCCTAGTCAGGGTAAGGGTGTTACACTCGTGAAGTAACCCCTGCTCACCCTCGTGGTAGCTTGGCACGAGCAGTCAGGCTTAATTCAGAGGCAGTGTGTAAAGCATTTGCACATAACCAACAGTAATACAGTGTAAGCACTACAAACGGACACCACACCAGTTTAGAAAAATAACCAATATTTTATATACTCAAGACAAGACCAATTACGACAAAAATCCACAATACTGTACTTTACGAATGAATACTTGATACGGTAACTTCTTCTTTGCAGGAATAGCACAAAAGCAAAGTTCGTACGAGTCGGTAGCTCCGTCCGAGCCTACCGTGATGCTGAAAACCACAGAGTCTAACAGTTCCAGCCGACCGCGTCGATACGGGCCAGCAGAGTCGTGAACAGACTCGGTTACAGTACCTTTCTCGTTGTGGCTGGTACGGAGTGTACGAGCCGGTCGGCGTTCATCGCGGTTGCGGTGCAAGACGGAGCGATGCAAGGTGCGGTGTCCCTCGATGCGGTGCAGGCAGCGGCTCGATGAGCGTCGTGCAGACGGAGTCGGTGAGTCCAAGGCATGCGATGCAGGGTGAGACGATGCTCGATGCGGTGCTGACAGGTTGCGATGCAGGCGACCAAGCCGGAGTGCGGGAGCTGGCGTCGGACAGCGGTGCGAGTCGGAGCGGTGCGTCGCAGACGTGCGAGCGGTGCCCCAAATGCGGTGCGGTCACGACTCTTGAGCCAGTTGCAGCGACAGCGTCGGTCTGGTCCGGCTGGCACAGTGAAGAGATGCGATGCGAACTGCGGTGCCCACAGGTCACGGTGCAAGCAGCGGCTCGATGTTGGCGGCGTCGGACGTCGCCCACGGTGAGACCAGGGTTGCGATGCGAAGCGGGGCGATGCGGTCTGCGGTGCAAACAGGTCACCGGTCAGGGAGGGATTCGGTTAACAGGGGGTCGGTTGCAGTTCCCTTCCTCTGTGGCGACTGAAACAGCGTTCCAGAAGCGGTACCCAGAGGCTTGTGAAGTCTTTGTAGTCCCTGAGACTTCTTAACAGGAGGCCAGCTCGGTTCCAGGCCCTTGGAGATACTCAGCACAAGTTTGTAGAAAGTTCAGTCCTTTCACTGCCCAAGGCAGAAGCAGCAGCTGCAGGCCAACCCAACAAAGCAACAACACAGCAAAGGGGCAGTACTCCTCCTGGCAGCTCTTCCAGCTCTTCGTCTTGGCAGGTTCCTTGATTCCAGCGAGATCTAAATTCATGGGGTCAGGGCCCCAATATTTATATCCCAAATTCCTTTGTTCTCTGAAGGCAGAGAGGCCTTTGCCTAGTCCAAACCAGTTCTGGAGCACTTTGTTGACAAGTCTCCGTCCCTTCTTTCAGAGAGTAGGCCAGGGACATCAGACGCACCACAGGAGGTGGAGCCAGCATTGTGGAGGGAAGGCACTGTCCTATTCAGGGCCCAGGTACGACCCCTCCCACCCATCTACATGTAGATCTTGCTATTCAGCCCTGCGCTGACTCACCCTGTCTCCTGGCATCCCCCAGCTCCTGTCACTCACACTCCAGACAAGGAATACACAACCTCGCAGAGGCAGGCTTGGATGGTTAGACAAGAAAATACCCACTTTCTAAAAGTGGTATTTTCAAACACAGAATGTTAAAACCAACTTCACTAAAAGATGCATTTTATCATTCTGAGTCCAGGCATACTAAACTCGAATTTCTACCATGTTCCCGGGGTCAGTTAGGATTATAAGCTTTAATAATCAAAACTGCCCGTTCTGGCCTAGGGGAACAGGTAGCCTTGCAATAGTGAAAAACGAACTAGGCTGTAATTCACTATCAGGACATGCCGCACACACCCGGGCATGTCCTACCTTTCGCATACACCGCACCCTGCCCACAGGGGTACCTTGGGCCTACCTTAGGGGTGACTAACATGTAGCAAAGGGAAGGTTTAGGGACTTGCAAGTGTGTGCACTTGCCAAGTCGACATGGCAGCCCCAGGCTGCGCACAGGCTCTGCGGTGGCAGGCCCGAGTTACATTTTACGGGCTGTTTGCGTGGGTGGCACAATCCAGTGCTGCAGCCCACCAACAGCATTTGGTCTACAGGCCCTGGCACTCGCAGTGCACTTTACAAGGGACTAACAGATAAACCAAATAGGCCAATCATGGAAACACCAATCCATAACACATTTTATACAGGAGCACTTGCACTTTCCCACTGGACCGCAGTGAGGAAAGTGCGCAGAATCATTACACCAGCAAAATCAGAGTCAAAACCGGGAGGTCAGAAAGCAAAAGTCAGGGGAAACACGCCAAAAGATGCCAAGTCTAACACATGTCCCCTCCAGCTGAAAGTAGGGAGAACTACCCAACCCCATTGGAGTTCTCCTCACTAAGGCGGAAGAACCTGGACAGACCATCTGCGTTGGCGTGTTCTGTACCAGGACGGTGCTCCACCGTAAAGTCCATTCCCTGTAGGGAGATGGACCACCTCAGCAGTTTTGGATTCTCACCCCTCATTTGCATCAACCATCTGAGGGGCCTGTGGTCTGTCTGAACCCGGAAGTGAGTCCCAAACAGGTATGGTCTCAACTTCTTCAGCGCCCAGACCACAGCAAAAGCTTCCCTTTCTATGGCACTCCACCTCTGTTCCCTGGGAAGTAGTCTCCTGCTAAGGAAGACTACAGGCTGATCCAGGCCCTCTTCGTTCAGTTGTGAGAGCACCGCTCCCACACCATGCTCTGAAGCGTCAGTCTGCACGACAAATTCTTTGGAGAAGTCAGGTGCCTTGAGCACGGGCGCCGTGCACATGGCTGCCTTCAGGGCATCAAAAGCTTTCTGGCAGGACTCAGTCCAGATCACTTTCCTGGGCTGCCTCTTAGAGGTCAGCTCTGTTAAGGGGGCAACGATGGTGCCATAGCCCTTAACAAATCTCCTATAATAGCCGGTGAGACCTAAGAAGGCTCTCACCTCTGTCTGGGTCTTGGGGGCTCCCAAGCCAGAATGGTGTCAATCTTGGGTTGTAGGGGCGCCACCTGGCCGCTTCCTACCTGGTGTCCCAAGTACACCACAGAACCCTGCCCGATCTGGCACTTACTGGCCTTGATCGTGAGGCCTGCACCTTGCAGAGCCCTCAACACTTTCTCAAGGTGCTGTAAATGTTCTTCCCAGCTGGAACTGAACACAGCAATGTCATCCAGGTAGGCGGCACTGAAATCCTCCAGCCCAGCCAACACCTGATTGACCAACCTCTGAAAGGTGGCAGGGGCATTCTTCAACCCAAAGGGCATCACCCGGAATTGGTAATGACCTTCTGGGGTTGAGAATGCTGATCTCTCCTTGGCCCCATCGGTTAAGGCAATCTGCCAGTACCCAGACGTCAAATCAAACGTGCTGAGGAACCGGGCAGCTCCCAACCGATCAATGAGCTCATCAGCTCTGGGGATGGGGTGCGCGTCAGTCCTGGTGACGGCATTGAGCCCACGGTAGTCCACACAAAACCGGAGTTCTGGAGTGGCACCGGGCGCCGCAGCCTTTGGGACCAAGACCACTGGGCTGGCCCAAGGACTGTGGGAGGGCTCAATCACCCCTAACGCCAACATATTAGAGACCTCCTCCTTGATGCTGGCTCTGACCCGGTCAGTCAACCTGTAAATCTTGTGCTTCACAGGATGGCTGTCACCAGTGTCCACGTCATGGGTACACCAGTGAGTAACACCGGGGGTCAGAGAGAACAGTGGGGCGAACTGTCCCAACAACTGGCGACAGTCCCCCTGCTGCTCCTGAGTCAGAGTAGGGGAGAGGATCACACCCTCTACTGACCCATCATGCTCCTTGGTAGACAGGAGGTCAGGGAGAGGCTCACTCTCCTCTTCCACCCCATCATCTGTCGCCAAGAGCATACTCACTTCGGACCTCTCGAAGTGGGGCTTGAGGCGGTTCACGTGAAGGACCCTCAAAGGGTTCCTTGGAGCCTGCAAATCCACCAGGTAGGTGACGTCACTTTTGCGCTCCTTTACCTCATATGGCCCAGTCCACTTGTCCTGCAAGGCACAAGGTGCCACTGGGGCCATGACCCACACTTTCTGCCCAGGTTGAGAGTCGACCAGAGTGGCATTCTGGTCATACCATCTCTTCATTTCTTCCTGGCTTGCTTCTAGGTTCGCCTGAGCGAGTTTCCTGAAGCGGGCAGTTTGGTTTCTAAAGGCCAGCATGTAGCTAAATACATCCTGGGGAGTTTTCCTGGGAGCTGCCTCCCAGCCTTCCTTTACCAAACTCAGAGGTCCTCTGACAGGGTGGCCATACAGGAGCTCAAAGGGGCTGTACCCAAGAGACTTCTGAGGCACCTCCCTGTATGCAAAGAGTAGGCATGGCAAGAGGACGTCCCACTTACGCCTCATGGGTTCTGTTAGACCCTTGATCATGCCTTTCAAGGTCTGGTTGAATCTCTCCACCAGACCGTTTCCTTGTGGGTGGTAAGGAGTGGTGAACTTGTAGGTTACCCCACACTCCTTCCACAGGGATGTCATATACTTCGATATGAAATTGGTCCCCCTATCGGAAACCACCTCTCTGGGGAATCCCACACGGGAAAAGATCCCCATTAACGCCCGGCCCACCACTGGCGCCGTCGTTGTCCTGAGAGGGATTGCCTCCGGGTACCGGGTGGCATGGTCCACCAAGACCAGGATGTACCTGTTGCCCATGGCTGTCTTGGGATCCAGTGGCCCCACAATATCCATCCCTACCCTTTCAAAGGGTGTTCCAACAACAGGAAAAGGTTGGAGAGGAGCTTTGACCTTCCTCCCACTCTTACCACTTGCCTGGCAAGTTTGGCAAGACCTACAGTGTGCATCTGACTGCCTTCGCATTTGGGGCCAAAAGAAGTGGGTGACAAGCCTGTCAAAGGTCTTGTCCTGCCCCAAATGTCCTGCCAAAGGCACGTCATGAGCCAGACCCAGTAGGAAGGTCCTGAAGCGCTGGGGTACCACCAGCACACGGGCTGACCCAGGCTCAGCAACCTTAGGCTCTATGTATAGGAGACCACTCTCCCAGTAGATCAGATGTGACTCGGACTGATTACCAGCTGCCTGGTCTGCAGCCTGCCGCCGCAGACCCTCCAGAGTAGGGCACTCGTTCTGCTCCCTGCAGAACTCCTCCCTGGTGGGACCCCCTTCTTGCTGCCAATGGGTCAGCTCAGAGATGTCTCCCAGTTCGGCTACCTGCTCCCCTGTAGGCACCGGGGCGTCCCCCTCGAGGTCCGCCTCCTCCCGGTCCGTGGGAACTTCGGGGGCCGGTTTCCCGCGCCCCCTGCCCTTTCTCTTGGCAGGGACTTGGGCCACTGTTTCAGGCTCCAAGTCCTCTTGATCACCCTTTCTGGCTGCCATTGACCGAGTAGACACGCATGCCCACTCTGGCAACCCAAGCATCTCCAAGTGAGACCTGAGCTCCACCTCCTTCCATAAGGACTGCTCCAGGTCGTTTCCTAGCAGACAATCTACAGGCATGGTAGGGCTCACAACCACCCTCAAGGGACCTGAGACCCCCCCATTCGAAGGGAACCTGCGCCACCATACACTGGCGCTCAGAGTTGTCGACAGCAACTACTTGGTGGAATGCTCCTGGGACTACTTGCTTCTCAGACACCAGGTGACACCGGACTGAGGTCACACTGGCTCCAGTATCTCTGAGAGCCTCTACCCTGTTCCCATTAATGGTCACCCAGGTGCTATATTTCTTTGTGTTAGGGGGCACCTGGTTTCCTGGGACCATCTCACTGTCCCCTAGTGAGACAAGGGTCATTTCTGCGGGATCCCCACCCTCCTGTGGGCACCCCTCCTCCCCAAGCGCTACACTAGCCAACACTTTGGACTGTCCACCGGTGGGCGGCTGTGTCCCCTTCGGGCACTTGGGGTCCCCCTTAAAGTGACCTACCTGGTCACATGCATAACACTTGCGGGGGCCGGTCTCAACAGGCTTCCCTGTAGAGACCCCTTTCTTCTTATCACCGGGGGCTGGGAACCTTTACCCTGGGTACTAGTTTGGGGCCCTTTAGAGAACTCCTGTGCTTTACCCTTGTCCCCCCACCTTTCTGCTGGGGACCCTGCCCACCTTTGGCTGAGTCTCCCCCAAACGCTTTCTTGTGGACCCTGGTACTCACCCAGCGGTCCGCTTCCATAGCAAGCTTCCTGGGGTCAGTTAGCTTACTATCAACTAGGTGCTGGCGCAGATCTGCAAAACATAGACTAGACAAGTGCTCCCATGCAATCAAGTTGTAGAGCCCCTGAAAATCTGTTACACTACTGCCCTTCACCCAACCATCCAGAGACCTGCAGAACACATCCACACATTCCAACCAAGTGTTGGCATCAGACTTCTTACTGGACCTGAACTGATCCCTGTACTTTTCAGGAGTAAGACCATACTTCGTGAGAAGGGCATCCTTCATGTCAGCATAGGTGAGGTGATACCCCTTACCCAAAGCTATCAGAGCATCCCTTGCTTCTTCGGGGAAAAGTGGCCACAATCCTGCTCCCCAATTCTCCTCAGGGACCCCATTCATGTGTATGGCTGCCTCATAACCCTGAAACCACCTTTGTATGTCATCCCCCTTCTTGAACTCCTTGCCTATGTTCTTGGGAATGTGCACAATCCTGTCTGCCTTTCTGGACGAATTGCTGCCACCATCTGAGCCTGACTTACTCCTAAGTTCTAGCTCCTTCAGTTCTCTCTCATGCTCTAAGAGCATCTTCCTCTCCTCTATGGCCAATCTCTTTTCCTCCCGCTCACTCTCCAGCCTGAGCTTCTGCAGCTCGAACTGCCTTGCCTCCCGCCTGTCCTCCAGCTCCTCTGGGGACAGACTGCTGCTGCCTGACCTGGCGGGTTCCCCCTACCCAAAAGCACATCCACCCTGGAAATAGGCTCCTCCACCTCCTCACTGAGATTACCAGGCTGCCCATTGGCATGTCTGGCTGCTACCCAGGCCCTCAGCGCCTTCTGTAGCTCCTCCTTCCTTGTGAGGCCTTTAATTTGGACTTTCAGGTTTTTACAAATCGCTCGTAACTCCTTTACGGCGTAGGATTCCAACCTGTCCTCCTCAAAGATAACTTCCAGAGATGCAACGGATGATGCAATTGATTCAGGCATGACAAAAGTAGTGAGTTGAAAACTGGCAAGATCAAAAATAGGCCAAAAAAAAGAACCAGTATGTGGTACGTAATGGTCTGCGATATGGTAGTAGTGCACACCAATCACTGTAAGTCAAGTACAAACACAAGTCCTATCCTCACCGCTGACAACCAATGTTAGAAATGGGATCTCTAGTTGGCAAGGGCTTGCACCTTTGTCCAAGTAGGGACCCTTCTTCCTAGTCAGGGTAAGGGTGTTACACTCGTGAAGTAACCCCTGCTCACCCTCATGGTAGCTTGGCACGAGCAGTCAGGCTTAATTCAGAGGCAGTGTGTAAAGCATTTGCACATAACCAACAGTAATACAGTGTAAGCACTACAAACGGACACCACACCAGTTTAGAAAAATAACCAATATTTTATATACTCAAGACAAGACCAATTACGACAAAAATCCACAATACTGTACTTTACGAATGAATACTTGATACGGTAACTTCTTCTTTGCAGGAATAGCACAAAAGCAAAGTTCGTACGAGTCGGTAGCTCCGTCCGAGCCTACCGTGATGCTGAAAACCACAGAGTCTAACAGTTCCAGCCGACCGCGTCGATACGGGCCAGCAGAGTCGTGAACAGACTCGGTTACAGTACCTTTCTCGTTGTGGCTGGTACGGAGTGTACGAGCCGGTCGGCGTTCGTCGCGGTTGCGGTGCAAGACGGAGCGATGCAAGGTGCGGTGTCCCTCGATGCGGTGCAGGCAGCGGCTCGATGAGCGTCGTGCAGACGGAGTCGGTGAGTCCAAGGCGTGCGATGCAGGGTGAGACGATGCTCGATGCGGTGCTGACAGGTTGCGATGCAGGCGACCAAGCCGGAGTGCGGGAGCTGGCGTCGGACAGCGGTGCGAGTCGGAGCGGTGCGTCGCAGACGTGCGAGCGGTGCCCCAAATGCGGTGCGGTCACGACTCTTGAGCCAGTTGCAGCGACAGCGTCGGTCTGGTCCGGCTGGCACAGTGAAGCGATGCGATGCGAACTGCGGTGCCCACAGGTCACGGTGCAAGCAGCGGCTCGATGTTGGCGGCGTCGGACGTCGCCCACGGTGAGACCAGGGTTGCGATGCGAAGCGGGGCGATGCGGTCTGCGGTGCAAACAGGTCACCGGTCAGGGAGGGATTCGGTTGACGGAGTCGGTTGCAGTTCCCTTCCTCTGTGGCGACTGAAACAGCGTTCCAGAAGCGGTACCCAGAGGCTTGTGAAGTCTTTGTAGTCCCTGAGACTTCTTAACAGGAGGCCAGCTCGGTTCCAGGCCCTTGGAGATACTCAGCACAAGTTTGTAGAAAGTTCAGTCCTTTCACTGCCCAAGGCAGAAGCAGCAGCTGCAGGCCAACCCAACAAAGCAACAACACAGCAAAGGGGCAGTACTCCTCCTGGCAGCTCTTCCAGCTCTTCGTCTTGGCAGGTTCCTTGATTCCAGCGAGATCTAAATTCATGGGGTCAGGGCCCCAATATTTATATCCCAAATTCCTTTGTTCTCTGAAGGCAGAGAGGCCTTTGCCTAGTCCAAACCAGTTCTGGAGCACTTTGTTGACAAGTCTCCGTCCCTTCTTTCAGAGAGTAGGCCAGGGACATCAGACGCACCACAGGAGGTGGAGCCAGCATTGTGGAGGGAAGGCACTGTCCTATTCAGGGCCCAGGTGCGACCCCTCCCACCCATCTACATGTAGATCTTGCTATTCAGCCCTGCGCTGACTCACCCTGTCTCCTGGCATCCCCCAGCTCCTGTCACTCACACTCCAGACAAGGAATACACAACCTCGCAGAGGCAGGCTTGGATGGTTAGACAAGAAAATACCCACTTTCTAAAAGTGGTATTTTCAAACACAGAATGTTAAAACCAACTTCACTAAAAGATGCATTTTATCATTCTGAGTCCAGGCATACTAAACTCGAATTTCTACCATGTTCCCGGGGTCAGTTAGGATTATAAGCTGTAATAATCAAAACTGCCCGTTCTGGCCTAGGGGGAACAGGTAGCCTTGCAATAGTGAAAAACGAACTAGGCTGTAATTCACTATCAGGACATGCCGCACACACCCGGGCATGTCCTACCTTTCGCATACACCGCACCCTGCCCACAGGGGTACCTTGGGCCTACCTTAGGGGTGACTAACATGTAGCAAAGGGAAGGTTTAGGGACTTGCAAGTGTGTGCACTTGCCAAGTCGACTATGGCAGCCCCAGGCTGCGCACAGGCTCTGCGGTGGCAGGCCCGAGTTACATTTTACGGGCTGTTTGCGTGGGTGGCACAATCCAGTGCTGCAGCCCACCAACAGCATTTGGTCTACAGGCCCTGGCACTCGCAGTGCACTTTACAAGGGACTAACAGATAAACCAAATAGGCCAATCATGGAAACACCAATCCATAACACATTTTATACAGGAGCACTTGCACTTTCCCACTGGACCGCAGTGAGGAAAGTGCGCAGAATCATTACACCAGCAAAATCAGAGTCAAAACCGGGAGGTCAGAAAGCAAAAAGTCAGGGGAAACACGCCAAAAGATGCCAAGTCTAACACATAACATAACATAACATTCATACTATGTTGCGTCTTACATCCTTGTAATTAACGAATGGTGGTATAATTCTCCTACTGATCCGGCATATGCTATTGAGCACGCTGCAATGGAACAAGTCCCTCTGCTCCACTTGCTATATAGCTCCACAAGGCTCGACCATCTACCACCGGCTGGTAGATTAGCCATACAGTTATGGAGGGCCAAGACCAGACAAATGGGGTGGAGAGGGAAACTTACTCGTCAAACCCCCCTATGGCATGGTACACACCTCAGAACAGCTACCACATTGAGTGGGTACCGGGGATGGGACCTGGTGGGGATTTCGACCCTTGGGGACGTATTGAGGGGCACTATCTTAAAATCATTTCAACAATTGCAGACAGACTTTGACCTCCACAAGTCACAATTTTTTTAATTTTTACAGCTCCGTCACGCACTCTCCCCCCAGATCCGAAATATAGAGGTTCTCCCCGAGTTCCAGCCCTTGGAAGGCCGCCTGCTTATGGGGGACCTTGGACTACACAAAATCAGACAAATATATCAAACACTGACGACCCACACTCCCACCACTCTCGACAAAACCCGACTGGCCTGGCAGGCAGACATTCCTGAATTAACGGATGATGATTGGGCTGAAGCAATAGCCAGCCCGAGGGGCGCGGCAGTCTCCACACGCAACAGGCTCATCCAGTTTAAATACTTACATAGAGTGTATTACCCTAGGGTACGACTGTGGCAAATGGGGGTCATCCAGTCCCCGGTGTGTTTGCGGTGCGGCAGGGAGGATGGGTCTTTCCTACATATGGTATGGGCCTGCACGGCCCTGCAGCCCTTTTGGAACAGGGTTCGGTCATGTCTTAATGAGGTGCTGGGGTGGGTGCTTCCACTTGACCCACGGCTGTTTTTATTGCACTCCACTGACGACATCGGGGGGAACCGCTATAAACAGCATCTGCTGTTCCTCGCCCTTACTATTGCCAAGAGGGACATTGCACAGGGGTGGAAGGCGTCATCTCCCCCAACTATAGGCAAATGGAAGAACGCAGTAGATCAATGTATGGGAGCTGAGATTGCAGTCTTTGAGGCCCGGGGTTGCCCCAGGAAACATCGCAAGATTTGGTCACGATGGGCGACATATCGCGGAATTGACCTACTCCCCCTGCCCGAGGAGGACCTATGAGTGGCACCCTCCTATCCCTGACGGGTATCACCCCATGCTATATCGTTTGATTGTCTTATTGCCTTGTTGTAATGTATATTTTGAATCTGCTGCATCATGTGCTATATCATGGAGATTGACCACTGTCTGCATATTGTTTGTATTATTGTTTTGCCTGCATGTTTGGCGGGTAATGCTTATCATGAAAACGGTTATCGATGCAAAACTTATCCCTCTGCTCATGCGTGTTATTGTAGGGCTAACGCCCGTTATACTGCAAAATAACCAAATAAAATTTGTTATTAAAAAACAAAAAATCCTCCATGAAGCAAGGCAGCAGGCTGAGGAGGGTTCCATGAAGTTGGATAGCCGTTGGACAAGGTCCCAATGGAGCCATAGACTTTGGCAGGAAAGCCCAAGTAGGAGAAATTTGAGTTTCATGCCCAAGGAAGGCCCCTCGCTGGCTAAATACTTTTGCCCAGTGAAGATTTCTACTGTCAGACTTAGGGCATGATTAGGAGTTTGGCGGTGTTTGAGCGGGCTGTCACACCAGCGCCCTGCTCCCACACCACCAAACTCGACCGCCCGCCAGATTAGGAGTTTTCTCCTTGTCTAGCAGGCAGTGCTTTGGTGGTCCCACAGCAGTGCCATGCTAAGGCTCATATGTGAGCCTTAGCACAGCATCTCCGTGCAACTGTCAAAGCAAGTTCCTGCACACATGGACTGGTGCAGTCCATGCCATGCAAGAACAGGGGTGCATACAAATAGGGGTGCATGCACCCCCATGCACAGGGGCAACAGGGGGCCCTTTAGTTTCCTGACCACCACACTTTTCATGGTGTCATTACCGCCATGAAAATTATGGAGGTCTGGAAACTCAGAATATGCTTGGTGGTGCCGCAGAGGCACTGCCAAAATATTGCTGCCCCAGACTGCCACGCCACTGATGAGGGATCGCGGATCCCTGGGGGTAGCAGCGGTCCCGTGGAGGCACGACCACCCAACTCAGAATGCGGCAGGTGGACTGCCAGTGCGGCGGCCGCACTGCTACTGTAGGTTTGGCAGTCCATCGGACCGCAAAACTCATAATTAGGCCCTTAGTCATTTTTTTGGAGCTCGGATTCTTCCAGTGTGGCAAGGCTGCAGGCTGTGGTCTAACAGGGCTTATATCATCAAGGGCTGAGCTGGATTTGCTGCTGCGGAAAAGCTCTGATTGGGAAAACCTGAATTTTGACCCAAGTAATAACGCACATTTATCAGATCGGCTTGGCAGGATGGTCCCAGTCCACCGGAGGTCTTTGGAGCCATAAAGATTCTAAGTCCCAGGTTTCAGGAAATGTTAGGAGTAGTACATTGTGACACAGCCAAGAGTCCAAGGATATTGGGAACACCCCTTGGTGCCAATGCTCACTCCTCCAAGAGAAACTGGCAGCAGGGTCCAGGGCAGGCCTGGCCAGCTGGCAGTTGCAGGAAAGGCCTCTTGTGGCTTGTTGAATCCTTGCAGCTTGAACAGGAGATCGACCTTAGGAACCTTGGAGTCCACTTCTTTGTCCTTGATACAAGAGGGAGAGCAGATCCAATCTTCTAAGCTCTGTTCAGGTCTTGAACAGCAGATTCAGCCCTCTTCTGAACTTCCACAGGTAGAGTAGTGTCTGAGAAGGGTACTGCGGGTGACAAATATATGCCCGGTACCAGCTTGTGGGTGAGGGAGACCTGAGGCTTCTCCCTAACCAACGGGTTAAAAGTTCCCAGGGGTTACCCAACCCACTTTTGCAGCAGTGCTGTGTGCCTTACTGCAAACAATCCCACAGTGCCCTTCTCTACCTAAACCCAAGATGGCAGAATCGTTCTTCCCCTGTACAGAGCTTGTGCGCACTCCCTAGAGGCAGGACCATGAAAATCAGTCACCCCTCCTCTGTGGTCACTCTAAACCAGTTCTCGGGGAAGCTCCTCTCCCAGTGGGATTGGTGCCTGCCTGCCTGGGGGGACAGGGAAGTACCTCAGCAAACATTTGCCTGTGACAGGATAGGCCTCTCTGAAGTTAATCAAGTTGCCGGGCACAGCCCACTGACCGTTCTGTCAAAAGAACAACAAACAACTCAACACTAAAGGCCTTTGTCCTGCTCTGGGAGCAGTTTTCACACCTCATCAACGGGGCTATTCAGCTGCCAGGTGACATTTGGAGATCATGCAAATGGGCCTACAGAGGCTTAATCAGGGAAAATGTATCTTTCTAAAAGTATCTTTTACATAATATATATGAAAAATCCGACTTCAACAGTGAATTGGATTTGTTAAAACATATTCCAAAAAGTCCAAGAATGACATTCCTAGGTATTTCTCATTGGGGATAACATTATTACATTTATTATTGCATCCCAATGATTTCCTACTAACGAGCCAGCCTTACTACAGTGTATATAGCTTTTAGGTCTTTTTCACTGTAAGGACATGTATTACATTAATACATAACATGCACATCAGGAGCAAAACAATGCAAATACCAAACAGTTAAATATCACAATATTCTTCAACCTCACAACATTTTATAAAGAGTAATTTATTTTTTAATCAATTCTTTTCATACAAAAAAATTCACATCAATGAATACAAATTTTTCAATTGATTATATCACAACAGTCCATTTGTGGTATCATTGTTGATTAACACATCACACAGTCTTTTAATTGGAATTGTAAGCCATCCGTTTCAATGTTGACAGTGAATTTCAGTATTACTACCCAATTGATACTGCCAATGAAAAGACCGTGTGATGTGTTCATCTAAATTGATGTATGGGATGTGGATGGCAAAATGGGTGCAGTTCACCAGTGACATTTGAGTTACAGACCCTAGGTACATGTTGTACCATATACTAATGACTTATAGGTAAGTTAATTATGCCAATGATGGGTATACGAATTTCAGCATGTTGAAAGGAGGAGCACAGGCACTTTATGACTGGTTAGCAGGAGTAAAGTGCACAGAGATCTATAGCAAGCAAAAACAGTCAAGACAAAAATCTGGGGGTACACCACAGAAAACATGGCCATTTCCTACAACATGTAATGTCATCAGTGTTGTCACTGATGAAGTAAAGTATTACAGCAACTGTGAACATAGCACATAAAGCATGCTGACATGACACTCACAGAACATACATATCCTCAAAGACATTAACTGCAGTTGGAAGGTTGCAATACCACGTTCACCAAATCTATCTTTTCATAGGTACACAAAGGAGGAGGGTTGTATTTACATTTCTAGAAAAGAGATGTGAAAATGAGCAATTGTTGGCTTTCAGTGATGTCCACAATTGGATCAATGGCTACCGATGTGATAAGTAAACCTTCCACAATTACTCTCACTAGCAAACAATACCTTCAGGGCCATTAACTATAGTTGGAAAACTTCTGCATCAGAACCAATAATGCGTTTATTACTTTCGCTTGCCAAGTTTTTTGCAAGAACAACACAAGATACTAATTTCGACAGTATTTTATGTACAAACAATGCTAAAAATGTAATGCATGTTTTTTCAAAAGTGGCAGAGACTGGAAACATTTAACATACATCGTAGAACAAAGTAACCATGGCAAGGTTAAACATTTGGGACTGTGGCAATATTAGTAGGGGAATAGAGTCAAATATAGATGTTCTGATGGTTAAATAGCAGACTTCGTAGAGCTCACAGTCACAGCTCACAAACTCGAGGTGGACGGGGAGTGTCGCATCCCGTGAGATGTGTGAGCGGGAGGAGCATCTTAAACCTTAGTATTGACGGGATCCTGACCTCTGACCTCTGCCTTGCCCTTTGCTTCAGTAGTAAAAGTGCTGCATTATGGTACTATTTTTATTTTATTTTAATTGTAAGATTTTTGTTTTAGTGATGTTTTTATAAGCACTTATTCACTTACTCGGGCTTGTGTACTGATGAAAGGCATAGGTCTGTTAAGAGTAGGAGTTCTCATAAACACTATTTTGAGCTTCTGTGCATTTGTAAAGCGAATTATCACCCGCGAAGGTATCCTGGCGGCTGGCGCTGATTTACATATACATTGCTCATGCAGGTGTAATTTTATGACAAGATTGGCGGGTTCTTTATGCATGCATTCGCACTCTCTACGTCTCCAGAGCAGCCAATTTTAACATTACATTGAGGTTAATAGTAAGATTAAAAAAAAACTACACGTCCCGACAACAGATAGAGGTCTATCACAGGTGGCGCCGCGGCGCATATCTAGTCGCTATTTTCAGATCCTCTTTTCTAGCAGCTCGGCCATTAAAGTTCACAGTTTTTGCTTAGTGTTTTGTAATTCTGGCATTCGTAATAGAGAAAAAGAGGTTGAGCAACATACATGGTCGAAAGCAAAGACAGTCAAAGAGTGACTGGAGGGAAAATTGGCGATGGACTGTTACTTCCTCGTGTTCTAGTATTCCGGGAGGCGGGGAGTGATCCACGGACCTTGAGCTCCACCTTGTGGTCAAGAAAAACACCCGGAAAATGATGATAGGGAAAATAGGTCAGACAGAACGCGGAACCACGGGAACCCGCGGGAGTCCCCTCTGCTCTTTCAGAATTTCCTCTCTTGGCATCAGGATGTTTGGGCTTCCTGTTTCCAGCCAGGGACCACACATTTCCGAATTGTTCTCGCTGTTGTCACCAGAAACAGGTGCTTAATACAGGCTCGTAACCTACCTCTCTACCGCCCTCTAGCGAAGTAATTATTCACTGCCGTCTCTGGTAATCAGCATTAGGTCAATCATAAAACTCTAAACTGTCACTTCCTGGAGAAATAGGAGGATCAGAGTTTCAAAATTAAAAACCGGAACAGGCTAAACATAGACGTAGGACTTAGAGGTGACAATGAAAATGGAATGGGCTTATAAAAAGAGTGCGTGCACATACACTCTCTCTGGTGGCAATGACCTTCAAACGCTTTTGAAAACTGTCCTGAAGGCTGCAGTTCAAACACTTTTTTTCATACTAACCTCTGCTACTTTAACAGATGTACTGGAACAGATATATTTGACCTAAGTTTAACTATAGTGTATGCTTGGTACCTTAATAAGTATTATGAACCTGGTGTATCCAGCATAATGCTGGCAGCTCAGACGCCTTCTGAAGGTTTTAGGCTCTTGTTAATTTGCAGTCTTAATTTACAAGAAGACTTTGTTTTTAAAGCATAATCTATGCCAGTGTGGCATTACCTCATCCATGCCATCAAGTCAGCTTCTCTCTGCTGGGAGCGAGAACTGAGGCTCAAGCGGACCTCTTGTGACCCCGTGTAATGTAACTGGTGCTCACCTAAAGCACTCAGACACCTTCGGTCGAGTTCACGCTATAAATGTGGAACCAAAAAAAAGATGAATCACATAAGTTCTATCCCTCACCATGAACCGACAGATCAACGCTGTATACTCCACATGCTTCAACACCCTCCGCACACTCCGCAAAACCTTCAAATGGATCCCCCCCCAATCCAGGAAGACCGTCACCCACGTACTCATCACCTGCAGGCTGGACTACGGGAACGCCCTCTATGCCGAAATCAACTACTCTCTACTCTACAAACTCCAGAACGTCCAGAACGCCGCAGCCAGACTCGTCTTCAGCATCCCACATCAAGACCACATCACCCAGCACCTACAAGACCTCCACTGCCTTCTCGTCAAAAAAAGATTGACCTTCAAGCTGCTCACACACGCCTACAAAGCCCTCCACAACACCGGACCCCAATACTTCAACAAAAGAATCTCCTTCTATGTCCCCAAGAGAAACCACCGCTCTGCTGACCTAGCCTTGGCTGAAATCCCCCGCATCCACAGAGCCAAAACTGGAGGCAGATTCTTCTCCTACATCGCGGCCAAGACCTGGAACGAACTCCCCCGCAGCATCAGATGAAGCCCCACACTGCAAGCATTCAGGAAGAGCCTCAAGACCTGGCTTTACGAATGACCGGAGCTGCCCGAAACCCCTCCCCCCAGCGCCTTGAGACCCTCACGGGTGAGTAGGGCGCTCTACAAATCCCTGATTGATTGATTGAAGTTGTAGAAGTTAGGGCATATTCAGAGTTTCAATTCTGCCTCTCAGCATCATACAACTTAATCTAAAAACCGGGATATGTACTTAAAACAGATAAAATCGTCGGGACGCCGGGACAGACCTCCGAAAACCTGGACTTTCCGGGGAAATCCGGGATGTCTGGGCACCCTATGGACAAACCACTCATGAAACAACAGAGGATTGCTTGAATACAGCGTTTTGTTGTTGGTCTTGGGTCCTTAATTTTATGTTTTAACCTGTTGTGTTTGCATAATGTATCGTTTGAATAAATGAAGTATGAATGGGACATGATTTTGTGTATGTTCAGACTCTAGTATGCATGGGGTGTCGGAGTTGCCTTGAGAGAAGTCATCCATATGTATTGTTGATTTGTATTTGTTTTGTATGTAAATTATTAAAAACATTTGTTTTAAATATGTGTACATGTGAAGTTTAACATTAACATATGCTAAAATTAAAAAATAAACTAATACAAAAAGAAATATATCATGGAATTAATGAAAGTTTTTCAAATTATATCCATGTAGTTGAAGGGGTTATTGAATAATAGGGCTCAAATGTGATTTTGGAAGCATAAAATATTTGTGAGTTATACCATTGTTATTTAACAGAGTAGGCAGGTTGTGTTGTTTATTGTTCATTTTCCCTGTTTCTACCGCTCTCTATTCTTGTAATCAGGGGCCCTCTTATGTTTCCCACTGCTAATAAGGCAGCCAGGCTTTATTGTGCCAGTACCAAACCTGACTCAAAGCTTGCTGGGGCTTCACCAAGGCATTCCTCCGGGATGTGCAGCTGGATCCAACACAACCGTTTTCTGCATCACAGCTACAGTTCAATAGCTCACGATACTTGCTCTGCAGTTTCTTGGCAATTAGCAAAGTATTTTAACAGATTGGTTGTCTGCCAGATGACTTGAACTTATTTTATTGATGACTGTAATATATCAGGTTGGGTTGTCCTTGTGAGATTCAAATGCACGACCTACATGTTTCGCACAGATCTCGGGCAGAGTCTGCATCAGGCCACTGAAGCCTGCAGATCTGACTGCATTCATGGTGTTCCTATTTGTTCTATTTTTATCCTACTCAGAGTCGTCACTTGCTTTTTCTTGTGTAAAATTCAGTTTGATTCCTAAATATATGATCTTATTTACAAATAATAGTTGACCTCCTTTAATTATTTCATACAACTCTAGTAATTTTGCATAAGTCTTTGTGAGGCTGCTGATTGGCAGTTTGAGAAGTATTTTCAATTTCATTGACCCAATGTGAGACGAGACAGTTTCTTATATTTGAACAGTTACTGTTCTCTGCTAATTACAGATTTCTCATTACATCATGGATTACGTTAAAAGGGTGTGTTGGAAACCTGATTTGCCGTCTTCTCTTGGGAGGTTATTTAGTATGGTTTAGGTTAGGGAACTTTTCCTGTAACGAGCAAATAAAGGACATTATATCAAAATGCACGATAGAGCAGGGTAACTGATAGTTTGTGATATTGGATATGTCTGATGAAAACAGAAATTACTGCTCTGAACCTGTATCACGGAGGCGCCTGGGCGCAGGCAGCCGCGGTCCGTGCAGGTAACAGCGGTGGGGCGGTGGGGCCGCATGGGGGAGATTTCGAGGGACGATGCTGAGGGAAAAATTAATTATTTATTTAATTTTCCCTATGCATCGTCCCTCGAAATACCCCCCCACGAGGCCCCACCGCCCTACTGCTGTTACCTGCACGGACCGAGGCTGGGGGCAGGTTCGCCTAGGTGCAGAAGGGAATAGTGTAAATGTTTCATAAGGACATCTACAAGTCAGGACCTGTGTAGACGATTACGCAACAAAGAAGCACAGAGTTAATCCAATGCTCTATGTTGCTCTGCCTGTGGTGCATGTGCTAACTCACGCAGGCAGTGCAAGTGCTGAGGATCTTTATTTATTTTGAGAAAACTGATCACAGTTTACTTCTGCGCCTCTGCTCACCTGTGACCAGGTGCATTCCCATGAAACGGTGTCACAGCCACAGTAACATTATATATCACTATAATACAATGTAGCCTGCAATCCCTCTAGAAAAGCCTATCTCCAATATCATTATTACAGTTGAGCTGTAATGTCGCTAAACACCTGTAATAACAAAATGACAGAAAGCTGCTCAACAATAATGTTATTACAGATTGAATTGTGACATGATAATGCCTGCTGCCAGAGCCAGCTACAGTGTGAAAGTGCAGGTCACAGAGCATAATTACAGCTAGACTTTAAACGACAAAAACAAGAACTGGCTTTTCCTTCTGATCTATTTTTCTAAAACAAACCGTGATCAGCAGAAAAGAGATATTATTTTTGCCATGCCATAGCTCATTACACGAAAGGTTAAATCATCTTTATGTTCTTACACATTCTGAGATACGGCATTTTTTAAACTCAGATCAAACTGATTCTAAAATATTTTTGTAACAAATCAGTAACTGCTTTCTGTTGTGTTTAATTCCAAGCGACAGATTTCACTTTTATTCTTCATGTCTGCAAACATACTATCTCTTTCAAGGCACCAAGGATTTTAAATAGTTTTCAGAAAGGGGGAGGGTGTGCTCATGTATTATAAGGAATAGAATACTCTCAGCTGTAAGTTAAAATAATATTGCAAGTTACCTCGAAGTTCCATGACTTTAGAAAGGAATTCAGCCTTTTGCCTCATTCCTCTACATGCTTGTGGCGGTCTTATGTGATTTTCAAAATCCTTATAATGGGGGTACTTTATGCCATAAATAGCACATGGAAACCTGCTAATCCGTATATAAAAAAATCTATAACTTACTTTTTATGAGTCTAAGTGTGACATCATTAGTCATGTAATCAGAAAAGTATGTGGCTGCTCAAATTTGGTAACTTATTACAGTTGAGCTCATCTGTAATAACTTATCACAGTTGAGTTGTGACATCCTAATTCCAAGCAGTCAGGCAGTGTGTGAAAGGAGGTCATTGAGAATTACATTTGTTGTTTAAACAATGAAATTGAGAACTAGCTTTTCAGCTATTATGAACTGCTTTCCTGAGATGACAAGTAACTAGCAGAAAGGAGCCATGTATGGTAGTATATGTTCTTTAAAAAGATAATAGATTTTTCACGAATGAAAGCAGGACTCAACCTGCATATTACAACAAATGAACCACAGCTATTTTTGAAAGGGACTTAACACTAAACTGCGTTTAATATGTTTTTGCAACAAATTGCTGAGTACATATAGGTAGATAGAATTTCCCACCACGGATTCCTTATTTTAGCTACATATTTACAACTATGCTCATTTATTCGAAGGAGCAAGATGGCAAAGATTTCAGCTCTTTGAGTGGATGGCTTTGGCGTGTTTATGTATTACAGTTGACTTGTAATATCTCAATATCCCATGCCTTTCCCTCAGCATTGGCTCACAGCTATGTCCTGCTTTGTCTCTCAATAGCTGAACAGGCTGTGACCATCCAGCAGTAAATGGCTGCAAGTTCTGCAGTTAAATTTCATTGTAAATGATTTTAAAAAATGTTTTGGAAAATAAATGAATGCTCTTAGAAAAAGAAGACAACTATGGTGTTACATTTCACAAACTATTCTTAAATAACTGGGGAAGCAGTACCAGCACAAAAAAGCTCACATGCTTGTTTTTTTTACTGTTTTCTCGTGTAATAAAAAATAGCCAGACTGGTGGGTTAAAGAGCTACTGAAGAACAACAGGGCTTATACCTACAACTGTCTGGATTTAAGCCGAGAGTAAAAATTATTGCTTGTGTTCTAACAGCAGCCACCAGCTTCTTTCTTTTCCATCCCCAGCACAGCTACATAAAACCCTACAGCTATCACATTTTCTTTTTTTTGTAGACTTTTATATAGCGCGAACTAGACTCGAGGATATCGGGTATCAGAGCGCTTTACATGAGCACCAGTTTCGTTACCAATGGACACATTCATTTTTGTTAGGCACGGGGAGGTTAAGTGATTTGCCCAGAATCACAGGATGTTGAGCGCCATTGCCGAGACTCGAACCCGGTTGCCCAGCTTCGAGGTCTCTAGCCGTAAGGCTACAATCTCTCCCCAATTCTACATTTTACATTTCATCAGTTTGAATTGCAACTGCTAACAATGATATGCCTATTAGGTGGATATGCTGACGAAACCATTTTATACTAACAATATATTATTTGTATGTTTAATTGATTCTTTTCTATCCGGGGACGTATTGTGCGCCCCCGGGGCACTTTGGTATTATAGAAGGGGGCGCAGACGCTTGTGCGTCCCCTCCTATAATACCGATAGCGCTGGCGCACTTAAAGCGCCAGCGCTATCAACAGAGGGTGTTCCCTAATTTGCATATGGGCGTGCCCTATGTAAATGAGGGAATTCCTTTGACTCTGCGCCCGCACCATATTACAGACGTGGGCTCAGAGTCAAAGAAGCCATCAGGAGGCGCACTGACAGTGCGCCATTTAAAAGGTGGCGCACTGTCAGTGCGCCTCCTGACAGCAGCCCTCTGCAGGGGGTAAAGGGGGTCCCTTGGACCCCCCAGACATCCCCTTGCATGCTGGTGCAGTCACTGACTGCACCTGCCTGCAAGGGGATCTCTAATCCCCTTTGAAAGTGCAGGCGGCACCGTGAAAACACGGAGCAGCTGCTCCGTGTTTTCACATGAATGCGCTGCCCTGGGGGCAGCGCAAGTTGGCGGCTGCCCCCAGGGCAGCGCATTCATCATAATGGGGCGCATTGGCATTATTTGCACCCGGTGCACCTTTTCAAAGGTGCGCCGGGTGCAAACAATGCCAGTACGTAATACGGCCCCAGAGGATATGCTTCATAAAGTGCCTAAACTCTGAGCAAATTTGAACAAGTATTTATACAGCATCTGATACGTGTACTCAACAAGACCATGCCTATTTCAATTGTTATATATTGGGTGATCTTTAAGATATAAGGGAACATATATCATAGGGACAAAGTACCTTCAAATTTGACCTATAGGAGCTGTCAAGATTTTCAAGAAGTTTAACAGGTGCTGTGGGTTCACTGGGCTGCCTAGAAGATTCAACTTTTCATCACTGGTTATAATGAAAGGTAGAATCTTCTTGGAGTCTGCCACAAATATGCTTTTTTGCAAGATGTTGGGAAGGAGGGCGGCAGGAAAGTGAGTGAAGCCATGAGATGTAGTTTACTTTAGAAGTCTTAGCTAAAATGGTAGATAATATGAGAGCTTCTTCCTGGCTGGTTTGTTTTATTTTCACACTGCAATTATACATGTGCTCTTTGTCATATCTTGTTTAAGGGTGTAGGGGGGGGGGCGTCACAGGGCAGTCAGGGGCTCCAGAGCCCAACCATGGTAGTTGAGGTCATATTCCACTCATGTCCTGGGGTCCATCTTACTATAGCTCTGCAAACTGGGCCAAGTACTTTTGCATCTGTACCTGACCCTCGGGTCAGTGATGCCTAACAGTCACAGGCTTCTCAGGGAGGTAGTGTAGGGGCACAAGCTCAGAACCCAACAATTTACCAGGAGGCACAATTACTTGAAATCCAGCCCAATGTCTTTCTTTTAGAAAAAGAAAGTACTATTAATCACACAACAATACTTAATTCAACACAGTTAAATTCTGAATATAGAGTGATGCCTCTGATGATGATTCCCCTGTACCCGGTGGGTGCCACTCCGCTCCCTCCTCGCCATGCTGTTTCCCACCCGGGCGACTCTCTCTAGCATAGTTCCCCAGTAAGCTTTAGTAGAAGCATGAATAAGGCTCAGGAGCAGATTACGTTTCCCCACAAGTTCAAATGTGTATTCTTTTCATTTTGTGGTCTTAAGCCCACTGTTGTAGTGAGGCAGAAAATAGTCTTAAATCCTCACACTCACGTCAGCGCACTGCAGGCAGCTTGATCCAAACACAGATGGGGGCCCGCAGTACTCACATCTATTCCCATGAGCCGCTGAAGGGGAGTCAGATGCTGCTTGCATCTTCAGTGGGTATGACCTCTTTGGTCTGAGGGATGCCACACAGCAGGCCCCGGGTGTTGCTATGTGGGTGTCCTCAGAAGTCGAGGGCACTTCTGGGCTGTTGCAAACATACGGCGAAGCAGTTGCACCCCACCTTGGACCGATACATACGGCAAGGTAGATGCAGCTCACCTCAGGATGCCCGTATAGCAGGCAGCTGGAGCCCTGATGTGGGTCTATACATAAATCAAAGCATATGCAGCCCATCTCCTCGCAAGGGACAAGCAGCCACCTCAAGGCTATAATTATGGCAGGAAGTTGCAGTCCTGATTTGGGCCGATGCACACTTCTAGACAGATGGAGCCAACCTGGGCCAATGCACTTGGCAAGGAAGATACAGCCCTGACTCAGGGCAATGTATGGATGTACACAGTCTTTTGCAGTTCTTGCAGGTAAACATGAAGAGAGACCAGAAGCCCTGCTGCGCTGGTTGCACCTGGGTTTGCTTTCTAAATCAGTCCTCATTCTCAGGGTGCCAGTGGTGGCTGGCATGTCCTGAGGGTGGTGGGGCAGGGGGTACCTTTTATACAAGCACAACGTCTTGTTCCTTGTTCCTTGTTCAACTTCCTCGATCCTTCTCTCCTCGAGGTAGGCAGGCTCCCAAGAAAATTCTGGCACTGCTGTCATGCAGCATGAAAGCAGTGCTAGGATTGGTGGGAGCAGCCTCTATCCGCACTCACAAGAGCACTGGAGGCCTTTGCTTTCTCTAACCCAGCTGTCTTAAGACAGCTGGGTTAGAGAGGTTTAAAATGTGCATGCCTGGCTCGCCGTCGCCAGACGGCCGGCCAAAGAGACAAGAGCATTTTTAACTCGACAGCACAAAGCTCCCTGCTGCCACCCAGCAGCAATGGCCCCGCCCCATTCTGACACTCAGTTCGGGACAGGTCAGATGCTGAACAATAAAATGGTAATAAATAAACGTTATTACCATTTTATGTTTCATCTCTGGCCTGTGGCTTTTGTTTGTGGGGCAGTGCTCCTCCGCTTAAATAGAGGTGCCGCCTCTGCTGGCTGCGCCTCAGGCTTGGAATAAACTGGCCTTCCTCTCCCTGACAGTCTCTCTTCCTGCAGGACCTGTGCAGACTCCTTCCCTGTTTCAACAGGTAGGTAGACTTGTAGGCACTTAGAGGACCCTCTGCTCTTCCAGCCAAAAGTGAAGACATCAGATGATGTTCCCTCACCCTTGGGAGACTGGCTGTCAGCACTCGTCACTCAACAGACCTTCGAATACTCTGTGGAGCACTCTTGTCTTCGGTCAAAAGGACATGGAACTGAAACAAAGTGTTTTTTTTTTTTTCTACCTTTGTAGACCTTTTCTAGACCGAGAATGTGGACACACTGTCTCAAACTTCAAAACCGGTTTTGGGTGGTTCCCTTACAAGTGTCGCTCCATGGCTGCTATCTAGACACAACCTTTGAGCAAAGTGAAGCTGCTCACAGTATGCAGCACTGTAGGACTGTCTCCAAACTGAGGCACATACAACATGGGCATAATCAAGTGTCAGCTTTCTGAAGCTGGCATCATCAACCTGTGTGAAGCAGGGGCAGACAAAAGTGCAGACCTGACCTAGAACTGTCCTCACAATGAACAACAGAAACTGCAGTTCTTTCCCTTAGCCCTACCACCAATCAAATAGCAGTGTTCAGGAAGTAATAATCAACAGCCCCTTGCTAATAAAGTACTCATGGAAACTTCTAAAGGTAGCCTGTCTCCATCCTCCTCACTTCAGTATCTGGATCTCGACCCTCAGCTACAGGAATGCAGGGAGCGCACCTCCAGTGCCTGGGGAAGCCGTCTCATCCTCAACCTTGTTCCTAATCTTAAATGGATCCCACTGGTCTCAGTATTCAGACTCAGACATCCTCAGAGTTCTACTACCACACGTACTACACATACAGACTGAGAGAATTTGGGTTGTTGGTTGAAGGGGGAAACCCCTATTCAAGAATCAGCCACGATCCCTGTAAGGATGATCCACAAAAGTGTGCTTAGCCCTTGGCAGATTGGCACAAAAAGCAGTCAGACTTACCTTAGAGGCAGTGTAAAGTATTTATGCAGCACACAAACAGTAATAAAGTGAAAACACAACACAAGAAAAATCCCACACCAGTTTAGAATTTTGTTTAACAAATTGATACCAAAATGACAAAAATCCAGTCAGTAGAACCGAAGTTATGAATTTTTAAAGTTTAAGTTAAAACACTGGTACTAATTGTACGGCCTGGGGGCTGCTTGCAGCCTTCCAGACCATCTCATGCAGCCCTCCCTCGGCTCGAGATGAAGGAGGTGCACTGCTGTTTGTCCTGGGGCCACATTCGGCCTGGAGCTGCAGCATCTCCTGAGCCGAGATTCGCCCAAAGCAGCTTTACTTTCACAAATGGAATCGGAGAAGTCTGCAGGCAAAGAAGGCAAGGGTGCCCAGTCACCTCTTTTGAAGGGCCCTGTATTTCTTTTTAAAAACAATTAAAATGTATATTTTGTATTGTTATAACTATACCATTTTTGCTTAAGTGTCCAAGCCACACCGTTTTCTTTCTCGTGCAGTGATTTCTTCTATAGTCAGTGCAGCTTGTTTCATGAGCAGGGCAGTTCCTGATTATAAAATAGCCTGCAATGACTGCACAAAAAGCCTATCTCTATTAAAACACGCTTTAGAATTTAAAAAGCGCAAGACTCCTTGCACGAATTATCTGGGCATCCCTTCAGTTCAGACTTCTCTCTTCCTCCCTTTGTGCTCACAAACACCTCCTTCCTTATAGGGTTGTCATCTTTCTTAGAAGAACTGGGGAGAAGAAGTGACCTAACGTCGAGTTCTGGCGCCGACTCAGCAGCACCCTGTGATTCTGGACAAATCATTTAATGTCCCCAAACCACCGCACTAACATGAATTGTTACACAAACTAAGCTACTTTGTGGCTGCTCAGCGTGGTCACATGGAACACCGCTCTCAATGCTTTAATAATCTCCCTGCTCTGACTTTGCTAGCACTAAAAATATATGCCAGGTATTCAAAGAAATCAATATTTGTGCAAATGTTATCCCTGTGAGCAGTTTAACTTAATTATGTCGAAATCTTTCCACTTTTTTCCAATAATAAAGTTGAGTAAAAAAACACATTTGCTTCCACTTCACAGATAAAGTTTCAACGTACTGAATATGTATGCCCCTAAATTAAAACCTTCGTAATGTAAGCAGCAGCCTCTAGTTGTCTCATGACAGATGTGAGTCCTGTTTTGTTTCTGGTGCTTTTAGTTTTGGTTTTCCTCTTGTAGATGCACAACTACAAGTACCATAATGCAATAGTTAACGATTAGCTGGACAGAATTATGTATCCATTAGGAATATTTGTGTTTTCATATTGGTAGCTCTTCCAAACCATGAATATACATAAGTATTCATTCTTGAAGTCTGGTGGTTTCCAAGATAGTGTTTCTCCCTAAAGGACGATGATGTTGTCAGTGGCATCGAAGCAAGCAGGGCCTGGGGGGTCTCTGGGGTGTGGGGGAGGGTGGAAACATTCACAGGTTACAATTAGACAGGTAATGGTACTAGGTGACCCTAACAGAATTACTGTTAAGAGATGAGCCCTGATCTGGTCACAGGCAACAAGACAGGCAATTTGTGCTGGTGGGGAGTTCCACTGCGGTTAGGACAATTACTCTACTAAGTTTCAGTGATTATACCACCTGGAAGAAATGCCTTCTATTGGTGGAAGACATTTCCCTGCTTAGGGTGAGGTCTAGTGATAAAATGATACATACGAGAGCTGGAAATGTCACACCATGGTGTTATGCGAACATGGAAATGTCATGCATAAGCAGACTCGAAGCGCTACATTTGCCATTTTTATTAGAAAAACTAGTTATTTGTTCATGTGTGAGATTGTGGGAGGCCTGCAGCTGGTATTTGAATATCAACTTGTGTAAAGTCCTCTGTTCTATAACTTGGCAATTCTGATTGTGTTTCATTTAACAATTATTTAGCAATAGCTTAGAAGACACTGAAATAACTAAACAAAATGTTTTTTTTGTGCTTGCTGTTTTCTATTTGCATTTTCTAAGGGAAAACATTCTAGCTTTTACTGATATTCCCAATGTTCATTCCAGATGTGCCAGGCAAATACAGGCCATGTGGCGACCCTAGGTAACTTACAATCTTCTCCTGCCACTTGTTACTTCCCCTCCTTATAGCTCAAATTCTATCTTTAAAGAGTGCCCAAACCCCCCTGCTTTCGGCACTACCTGACAATAGTCACAGATAATTAAACTACTTGACTAACTTACTGGAAGCAGACAGGGGACAGGCAAGCACTTTCCAGTGGGCTTGTACAGTAGCCTCATTGTCTGGTGAGAAGTGAGATGTGGGAAGAATAGAGTTGAGGGGGGTAAACACTCTTTCAAGGAGCCCCCTGTCAAGTAAGTATCTAATCCTGGGATTTGTTTTGCTTCCTGGTACTTATAGCTTTGCATAAGGAATGAGGAAGAACATAACTACAAGCGCAACTTTAAACCTGACCTGGATAATCTGCTCACACAGGCACATGCGGTTGAAGAACCTTATTTACCCATTCCGCATAGGAATTTCTGGAATACATGCCTGTCAAATTGCATCAATATGTCTGACACTAATGCAAAAATTAAGTTCATCACCTTAGTAATTTGTCATACATGCATTCCTAAACTGCAGCTGCACTTTAACACATTTTAACCATTAGAATAGCCTATACACCTTGGATCATTGGACCCACTATCAATGTGATGGGTGATATGTATTTCAAAATGCACGATGTTCCACAAATTAAGAAATGTTATTGGAGATGCCCCAAACACCCCCACAAAAAGTTGTGGTTCAAGACTATTCACATATTCCTTTTTTCAAAATGCAACATTTTATAGTACCTTTTAAAAAAAGAGGCATGCACTCCTAACTCCTACTTTTGTAGACTATATGAAGCCAGTCTGTTTTAATGCATTGTATTCCTCTCTTTTTTTGGTCAATGCTCCCACCCCCACTCCGAGTCTGGCCATCAGTGCAGACCTTGGTCATACCCCAAACTGTACTTTTGGGCTCCCGAGCTAAATATTTGTGAGTACCCATTGTTGCAGGAATTCTGCTCAGGACCAGAACTATGCTTGGGACCATAGAACATCAGTATGTAGGGGACTGAGTCACCATACCACATCAATATCTATGAGCCCTCCTAGCCTTTCCAGAGAGACAAGTGATTTGGCACACCAAAACACAACACTCCCTCCCCTCTCAGGGATCACGCTAACAGGACACACCCTTTCATTCTCTCACTCGTATTTGTCCACAATTAAATAGGCAAGAGGCACAAAGGAAGTTTACAATGTTTATTTAAGCTATCGTACTCTAAAATGCAATAATTGCACCACAATTAGAAAACAAATACATGTCAATAATGTAATCAGCATGGTTAATAAACCATATACAGTAAAGAGCCCTGTCATGTGTCCTGTACTACTACGTGGTTATATATTATAGATCTCTGGGTTCAGTGGCGGACCCTGTACCTAAGCATTCATAGGTGGATGTTCTACATCTCAGCTGACACAGCGCTCTTGTCTCACGACCTTCGCTGTGTGTGTTTTCACAACCCCTGTCCTCAGTTATATGATAAGATATGTGTATTCAAAACAGCAGCTACATTCTTTTATTATGTCTAGGTGCTAGTGTCAGACCAGAGAGAATAACAAGGGGCAATGTTGTTTGACCTTGACTAGGCTGTTCAGACTAAAACCCAGGAAAATAATAAAATGTGAAAACGTGCTGGTTCTGTGTGAAAATACAATGTGGCACAAAAGTAAGAATGATATTTAGTAATGTGTGCGAAGCAAAAGCGGCCTACAACGTGCATAATTAGGCTAACATAGGAAACATTACAATGGGCCATATAGGAAACACACAACAGCATAATTTAGATCATCCTAGAATACTCCAACCTGAGTCTCTGAGATGTTACCTAGACAGGGACAAGGTAACTGTTGGACTTGGCCCTTTTTTGGCTAAAGTTCCCTAAACTTTTTGCCTTCCCCCTAGACCTTTTTCTGACATGGTGTTGCCAACTTAGATGCTTTGGGCACTTTGCCACTGCTGATCAGTGTCAAAGTGCAAGTGCTCCCTGTGAAAAGTGTAATGGTAATTGGTTGTCCATAATTGGCATGTTTGTCTTACTAGTAAAGTCCCTAGTAAAGTGCAGTGTGTGCCAGGGCTGGTAATACAAACCCTACTAGTGGGCCTGCAACACTAATTGTGCCACCCACCTAAGTAGCCCTGAAAAGAGATCTCAGGCATGCCACTGCAGTGCCTGCGCGCAGTTGTTGACTGCCTGGTTGTCCTGACAAGTGCACCCAATTGCCAGGCATTACCTTCCCTTTTTGTGCACATCAGACACCCCTATGGTAGGCCCAAGGTACCCCCCATGGGCAGGGTGCAGCGTCTGTGAAAGGAAGGACATGTACTGAGGTGTGTACCATGTCCTGATAGTGAAAGGCTGCCAAATTCGTTTTTCACTGTTGCAAGGCCATCTTCCCATAGGTTTAATATGGAGAGGTGAAGTTTAGTGTGCCTGAACTCACAATTTAATAACACATCTTTTTGTGAAGGTGGTTTTTGAATTGCCTGTTTAGAAACCACGCTTTTAGAAGTGGCTGGTTTTTTTGTTCTAACAATTCTGTGTGTCTCTGCCTGGTTGCGGATTGACTGTCTGGATTTGAATGTGATAGGATCTGGGAAATGTCTTGACCCAGGGGAGGAGTAGGTGAGACATCCACGGTTGACCTGCATCTGGAGTGTAGGGGGAGGAGTAGCCCCTGGAGGTGAAGAGGCCTGGGCTGCTGCCATAAAACAATGGTTCCATCTCCGGCTGAGTGATTGAGGATCCAGACCCCCACTATCAAAGGAAGAAGGTGTCACTGGCAGGGAGACACCCAGAATTGGTTTGGACAGGGGTCAGTGCCCCCTGAACCAAAAGACTTCAAAGACATTTAGGGGTATAACTATGAGAGCTGAAACCCCTAGACTTTGGACTGTGCAAGACTGAAAAGGATTGAAGCTACTTCGCGGTCAAGAGGAACCTCTGCCAAGGAAGAACAGCTGAAGAGACTGAAGAGAAGGACTGACCCTTGCTGTGTGTTCTGGGGCTGACCTGCAGTTTGCTGCTTTAACTAAGGAGAGGCTAAGGGACTTTGCTGTGTGCTGTGTCCCCCTGCTTGAGGGGACTTTGCTGTGTGCTGTGTCCCGAAGTAACGTGTCTCCAAGGGCCCGAGGAGAGCTGGCTCCCTGTTGTGTAGAGTGTCCCTCCCACCACTAGGAATATGATCCCCTGTGTCAGTTCCCCAATCTACTTCAGGGACACTGCACACCACTGGAGCTACCTCATAAACCTGAACCTCCTGGTGTATGTGAACCCCCTCCCTCAAGTCAGGCGCCACATCACTGGGTGTGTGTACTTCTCCCTCAGCACTAGATAACACCATTTTACTGCCATCATCTGAGCTGGACTCCACCTCCAACTCAGCAAAGCTCACTTCCTGAGCTACACACATCTCCTTTTGCTGGGCTGAGACATTCAGGGCCTCAAGCCTCTCGAGCTCCTCATCAAGCTCCCTCATGCTCAGCTCATATGCCAAGATCAACTTCTTTTCCTCCAAAGCGAAAGCGTTCTTGCTCTCCTCTGCTAGCTTTTCACTTTCAATGAGCAGCTGTTTCTCTTCTGCTTGAGCCTTAAGTTTTAAAACCTCCAACTCATGCTCTCTGACCCTTTGGTTTTCCTCCAGCTCCTCTGGGGAAAAACTCCTCCCTGGATGGTTACTACCAGCCCCTGAGGCTGGTCCTTCCACCGGCAAATCCTGTGGACCAAATCCATTCCCTGGGTCATCCTCATCCACCTCAACATCCCCTGTCTCCTGAGCCTCTTTGGCTTCCCACCAGGCCCTCAAGGCCGTTTGCAGCTCCTCCTTCTTGGCGCTACTCTTCATGGGAAATCCCAAAGCTCTGCAGAATTGCCTCAATTGATCAACTTTGTAGGTAAGCAATGCCTCAATGTCGAATTCCAATTCTGCAGCCTCAATGGCTTCCTGACTCCTTTGAGACATGATGTGTGGCTTAAAGGTCGCTCAAAAATAGAACCAAAAATCAAAACACAATATGTGGTTGCGTCGTGGTCTGCGCTAAACTAGTTATGTACACCAATCACTGTGAGTGAATTTGCAAATACACGTTCCAATCCCACACCGCTGACCAACAACGGTTAGGATCCCACACCGCTGACCACCAATGTTAGACCTGGGGGTCTCTAGTTGGCTGAGGTCGATACCTTAGTCCAAATAGGGACCCTTGCTTCTAGTCAGGGTAAGGAGGGACACACATTTGGATAACCCCTGCTCACCCCCGGGTAGCTTGGCACGAGCAGCCAGGCTTATCTCCAAGGCAAATGTGTAAAGTATTTGCACCCATGCTCTCAGTAACCCAGTGATGACACCACAAATGGACTCCACACGAGTTTCATAAAAAACAATTATATGTTTATAAAAAAAAAGATATACGATGAGACCACACCATAAAAAGCCAACATATCCGTATTTGTACTATTTCACCTGGCCGGTTATTAGGCCAGCAAACACTGGTAGGTTCTTGCAGTATTAATGAGCAATTCTCAATGATCCAATGCAGTCCTAATGCAATGCTATGCAATTCGTAATGCAAGAATCAGGCACTTCGTAATGTAAAAATAATGCAATTCGTAATGCAACAATTAGGCAGTTCGTAATGCAAAAATAATGCACTTCGTAATGCAACAATCAGGCAGTTCGTAATACAAAAATAATGCAATCCGTAATGCAACAATCAGGCAGTTCGTAATGCAAAAATAATGCAATCCGTAATGCAACAATCAGGCAGTTCGTAATGCAAAAATAATGTACTCCGGCACCGATCGCGGTGCTCTGGACGGTCTCTATGCCACTCTACTGACTCGCGGTCAGCTCTTGCCAAAATATGCCCCCAATGCTGTAATGATGGAAAACAATGTACAGCTCCACACTCCGGCCCCGGTACTGCCACTCCTCGGCAAGTACGGGCCGCGATACGGACTTGAACGGAGGCTCGCGCTGCAAAGATGGGAAAGTCCGAGAGCGTTTCTCTCTGAGCCCGCACCCCGCCCCAGGCGGCGACACACGCACGCTCGCTGAGCGTTACCTGGGGGGTGCAATCTCACTCTCCTCTCCTCTCCTCGCGGCTTGGGCCTCCGGTGCGACTTCGTTGATCTTGGGCAGTGGAACTCGGACCCCCGATGTTGATGGTTCGAGGTCTCTCTTTGGCAAAGGCAGGCTTGGGCCGGCGGCGGTGAATTCGCCCAGCTCCTCTGGGGATGCTGGTCCGGGCCGATTCTCACAAAGGTCTCAGGCTGCCACAGGGCACACACACACAGCGTCGCTGAGATCCACTTGAACTCTGGGTGCACACGATCACAGGGCAATCCCCACGAAGGTCTCAGGCTGCACAAAGCACACGCACACAGCGTCGCTGAGACTCACTTGGACTCCGGGTGCACACGATCACAGGCCAGTTCTTACTGCGGTCTCAGGCTGCAAAAAGCACACGCACACAGCGTCGCTGAGACACACTTGGAAACTTTTATGTTACTGAGTTTCCACAACAGGGAGCCAGCTCTCCTCGGGCCCTTGGAGACACGTTACTTCGGGACACAGCACACAGCAAAGTCCTTTTAAGTAGGGGGACACAACAAAGTCCCTTAGCCTCTCCTTAGTTAAAGCAGCAAACTGCAGGCCAGCCCCAGAACAGTAACCCACAATCTGCAAGCCTGCAAATGGCACTAGGCATGATTGGATTCAGAATATTGATAACAAAGATATTGTCTGAAATTATTATTATGGCCCATATATCGTTCACAAAATTATTGGTCCATGGGATGTAGATGTCTGAATTAACTCCAATAAGGCAACATTTTTTGTAAATTATTTTTAAATCATGATAGTTTTTGTCAGACGATATTTAAGTCTCGATGTTCTTGTAACACACTTCTAGGCAGCCCTTATATACTGACCTAGAAGTGTGCAACATAGGTCCAGGAGGGCTGGATCTATGCTGGATTTTTTGCCATATAAAAGAGTGCCATTTAGATTGCATATATGTAAATTTATCTCATGAGTATACCCTGAAAATGTAACACAGATGTAGCTGTCCCTTCCCTAGGACATGTCTCACCTAAATCATTGCTGATTCTTTAGGTTTCTTCAGGTGGGTGAATCCAATATGTGACATCGGCACCAGGACTTCTGATAATCCTGCTAAAAACATCAAGTTAGCTTGGACTCTGTCTCTGAAGATCTCCATCAACTCTTTCCCATTGGAGATAAAATCAACTCTCCTCATTTCCATTCTGCTGATGGATCCACGATTGATTCACTGGTGAGTAAAGAAATATTGAGCGAAAGTAAAGAGTGGTAAGATTACAACCTTACACTTAAATCTCTGTTATCGATGAATTTGCTTTCTTTTTGTCAGACAACAGAATCTCCCTTTTTCCACAACAAGTGAAGCCAGATTACCAGTCTAGGTAATACTGAGGAGCCTAGCCCTGGAATGCTAATGCACATCATCTAAATCTAGAAACCCTTGCTCTCCATCAGCCTTCTTAGAAATAAACAGGCCTTCCAGCTTACTACAGTATCCACTTTATATTGCCCTTTTATATAATCCACGTAGTCTCAACAAGCATTGGCATAGCCAATCGGTCTCGCCTTTGGGACCTTATAAGTGTGTAGCCATGCAGCACATTATCCTGGGTGCTGTGACACCAGGGATTGAAAAGTTATACAATTACCACACTATTGGTCATGCAGTGTGATTCAGGAATACATTGAAACTAGAGGGAGGAGCACTTAGTCAAGAACAAAATATAAAAAAGGAACAATCACATTAGTTTCAATACCAACAAAGGTACAGAAATCCGACTAGTAATATGTATCGAACATACAAGTCAAAAGCATCATGAGCCATGTGTGTTCTTAATATTCATTCGTTATTTCTCGTTTTCACAACATTTATTTGTATTAATCATTTAAAAATGTTCTAGATTGCTTAAACATGATACATTTGAATGTTTTATGATGTTTTTTAGGTCTCGCCTACGCAGCGCGCATGCGCTGCATAGGAAAAAAGACCTTTTTCGATGGATTCGGCTTTTCAGCCAAAAACGTGCACGCGTTCCATTGCCTTCAATGGCAACGCGTGCACGTTTGGCGATTCACTTGCGGGAGCGAGCAGCTGGCACCATATGGTAGCAATTATCGCTCCTGGCGCCGCTCGCTCCCGCAAGTGAATCGCGCAGGCTCCCTCCTCTCCCCCTGCTGCCGTGCGAGGCGCGCGCGATTGTTTTTATAGCGCTAACTCGACCCGGAGAAGGTATTGAAGCGCTTTACAATTTACATACACCAAGGAAACATTCAATATTTTTTTTAGGCACGGGGAGATGAAGTGATTTTTTCTCCTGCACTCGACACAGTAAATTTGTAGGCATTATGAGAGTGAGAAACTAGCTGCAGCGTTATAGTGGACAGCCTGAAACCCGTGAGATTGTGAATGCTCACCAACTTCTGCTGATGTAGCCACCCAAAGCCTCTGGAACTCCACAACTTGAATCCTCCAAATTAATTTGCGCTCACCCACATTCCAGAAATGCGAATTTTGTGATGATGCAGTAGAAGGCCTGTACCACCCTTCCTTTGTCTTCTGCTCGTTGTCGGGAGTGGAGCTGCCTGCATCCAGTGATCTACTCGGTTTTATACCACGCCATTTGCGGATGCTTCTATCTGGGGGTTCTCTCTATTGTTGTCTGTGATGAAAAGATGGCATGGCCTTTAGTGCTTTGAGTTGGCATTGCTCAGTTGGTGAATTTGATCCTTTCCCCCTGGCTTTGCTCCTTTGGTTTTGCCGTTTCTCTAATCCTGTTTGTTTTCCTGATAGGACTGCTTGGTACCAAAACGGGATCATAAAACAGAATGCGAATGGAATGATGGAAGAGGTCCCCTGCGTTAATTATCCGCAAGTTAACGCCAGCGTTTTCTGCTATAATGCAAACCGTAAGTCCGGGGTTCTATTCTCGTCTTTATTTGCTTTCGGTGTTATTTCTTTGTACTGATTTGCTTCCTTTACCTGACTTTATTGCTATCACTCTCCTCCACTCAGAATCTTTTGTTCACACAATCTCGTTATTTTTTTCGTGCTTATCTCTCCTTTATTTTTTTTTCACCTTTGCCTTTTTTACTCTCTCTTTCTTTGTCCTATTTTAATGTGTCTAATCCCTTTATTTCTTGGTTTCACTATGTCTTTATTTCTCATGTCTTCTTCGTCTCTCTATTTTGTGATCTTTTCTATTTCTTCATACTCGTGTTCCTAACGCGTTCTCTTTTTTTCTTTGCTGTCAAAGATTATTTAGTTTGCCTCATTTATTACTCTCCATCTTCTTACATCTATGCTCTTATTCTTGTTTTTCTCTTTTCTTTGTGTCTTTCTCATAATCATTCTTTTCTGTTGCATTTTGTTTTCCTATGATTTTTTTTTGTTTCATTACTACTTAAATTGTTTCTATTTTATTTTCCCCTTTATTTTTCTTTCAAACTCTCTACACAGGCAGGTGTGAACGCACAATAGCTTATTAGGATAGGAATTTTGAAAAACAGTCTGGAACCATAATCCTATTTTTAGCAATAAACTCTCTTCTGCAGTTAGAGAAGCGTATCATTTGACTATGAGTGCGAATGGTGCCACCTTGTGGTCGTTTTTGGAAAATATGCTGTAATCAACCAGTAGGATTGGCTTTAAACAGTATTAGCGCTGTGGGCGTGGAGGTTATGTCATTATTAAGTAAGCACTACAAAAGCAGTGCCAGTGCTTACTACACGGGCGAGAAAACGCTTGGTTCACATTCATGAAACCAGGACACTCTATTCTCTACATGCGGAAAAACACTATAGCAGGAAGCGAGGAGCAGTTTAGGCTAAAATGGAGTCGGGCAAAACAGATTGTAGTGCTCCCTTTATGACATTAAATAAATCAAAACAGGGATGGGTGGTTTACTGGTAATTTCTCTGAACCACGATCCAGAGCATCGTTTTTCCCCAGCATGTCACCAAAGGCAGGAAGCAGCCATATGCAAATAGCCCTGGTCCTCCTCCAATAGGAATAGTCCTGCCAGCCAGTTGACCTCTGAATAGGCTTGAGACGGCCTGACAAAGCGTCTTGCGCACTTGGAGTGGGCAAACCACTCCTGTCCTGCTCTGTGAGCAGAGCAGCCCCGCCCCTACCCAGCTTATCATTTTATTTTTTCTTTGTTGGCCTGCTCAGTGGGGCGACGCTCCTCCGCCTTAGCGGAGGAGCCTCCACTGATTGGGTGGCTATTTGTAGGCGGTTATCCCATAGCTGTGTTTTTGATTGGTCCATAATGCATTGTGTGGCTGTTTGTAGGCGATTGGCCCAGCTGCCTTGTCTCAAGAGCACTCAAGAGAGCATGGTACTGCTCTCACGAATTACCTCACAGAAAAGGTATAACAAGCATTGGCATAGCCAATAGGTCTCGCCTTTGGGACCTAATAAGTGTTTAACCATGCAACAGTTAATGTTGTTGCACCAAGGATATTGTGCTGCATAACTAAATACTTATAAGGTCCCAAAAGGGAGACCTATTGGCTATGCCAATGCTTGTTTATATTATTTAGGAGTTTTATACTAAAATGAAATTGCAGTTTTAAAAGACGTTTAACTTGACTTTTCTTCTCAGTCTGTATTTTTTCCATGGCCTGATATCGTGAACTTTTAGTACGGTTTCAAATGTCCTGCCCCAGCCCATCTGGCTCCCTACAGGGCAGCAATCATTATCTGCGCATGCAGCACCTGTGTGAGCTTGCAGTGCTTGGGAGCAAGAGCTATGGTTTACAGCCAGAAGGAGGGGTAGTTGAAAGTAAGCGCCCGCTGCGGCCCCCTAGTGAGAGGGATATCTTTGTAATGTCTAGCTTCAGCTCTACAACATGACACAATATACCAATGACCAGCTAAAACATAAAAATGAAATGCTTATCATTACCAGGAACACTGGATGTATGCAATTCAGCGGCTGCAGCTCTTTACGCATAAGTATGGATTCGCAGCACTTGCCACATAATCCTTCATTTGCTGCATATTTTTTAGATTTTTATAAACACAAATTCTTTCTAACTCAAACAGATCAAAGTTTATTAGAAACACTGTTACATATGTTGCCATGCAGTGTAACGGTTCACTGGTCACCTAGGGGCAGATTTACAAGCCCCTTGCGCCACTTTTGCGTCACTTTTCCCATGTTAAAAGTGACGCAAAAGTGGCGCAAGGGGCTTGTAAATCTGCCCCCTTAAATTTGCTGAGTGTTTCATTGTGGTAGTAACTGCCACTAGTGAGTTGAAACCTTTGCTCGGGCAGTATTTACATGTGGAAAAAATGGTTGAAATAATTAAATAGTGCTCTCACAACAGGTGCTGCATTATGCCAGATAACGGACCTCGTCTTGCAACATAATCTAATCAAACCCGCCATATAATGCGTTCCTCTTCTGCTGCATAATCTGAGTGCCTTTGGTCTTTCTCCCAAACAACAACCCATTGTAAACATTTTTAATATTTTTACAAAAAATGAAGTCGAAATGAAATGTGTGTTATTCGCAGCTCTGGATCAAGAATGCCAGAACTTTCCTCTCCACCTATTCCACATCCAGAACCCACCCGTTACTCCGAGCCTGGCATTTTACCAGGGGTGGGAAACGGTGGGCACATCAAATACACTGATGCAGTCACATCTGCATAAATCCACTGACAGAGGCATCCTACGACAGCCACGCACACACCATCCAACACTTTTTGTTAAATCTAAAACATGCAAAACCGCCCCGTTTCTTGCCAGCCTCGCCTCAGCCTGCGCATGACAAGGCAGGGAGACCACCATGTGCACAACAATGTGATTGCCCCAGCACCATCATTCACAGTCTGACCATGCAGGGCTTCCAACCGCATCGGCTCTGATGCGAACTCAGCTCAGAGATACAGTGGTGCTGATCATTACAGTGTCCTAATTCCATCTTACTGTGTTCTAGTTATTATTTTTGTTTATTTGTAGCCTACGGCCATTTAGCCAGGTGCATATCTTGTACCTGACTCTGTCTGAAGAGACTCCACGCCCAAATAAAGGGGGGCACTTTGTATTTCCTCTTCCCTATACATTTGTGTATACTGTATTGACGTATTTCCTATATACCCTCTTTTCAGGGTGTCAGCTGTGAGTGATGCTGCCATGGCGCTAGTGTCAGCTGATTCGCGTATCTCGGAATTGCTAGGCGAGTTGCACCAGCTTATTAGGCAGACTCAGGTAAGATGACAATGGCAGCTGTTTATTATCCAGATACCTACCATAAAAAATAAGCGATTGGGCTAATTTGCTCAAATGTTTATACTGCGTATATATTTTTTTGTTCTTTGACCTCAATTACCAGTGTTCTAAACGCATGCAGCATACCTTTGTGCCTACAAATTGGCAGTAACGTGTATGCCCTGGTATTCAATTGCCTTTTCCCTAAAGGAAATTTTGCAAGGTTTAACCTGCCATAATTCATCCACCATACAACCTTTATAGCATCCATTAATAACCGAGTGCAGTAATGTCTGACCAACTTGTAACTGTGGCTGCCTGCACAAACAGGTTGTTATAGATGGATTAAATACTAAGGCATTCCTAACCAATACGTTTGTCTCCCACTTGTTGCATTTTACCATTGAAACCCAATATGCATCTGTTAGCACAGCTCCATGTGTAGTGATCTACTGCAGACCTGTTACACATTTTTATTCTCATGTCAACTCGAACTTTCAGCTTTCTATGGTAAATTGAGTACTAGGAAAAGTGACGTGAGTACCTTGTTAAATTGACTGATGCATTAGGCCACACGAAGGAGCAGGGGTGAAGCCGGCAATTATTGGATAGTACACTGGGCTTTGACTGGGTCATAGAAACCTTCAGATTCATGGTGCAGACAGGGAGCACTGCCCACCCCAGACACGGTAATATGAACTCTTCCACTGGGTGAAGTTTCAGGGCTGCAGGTACTCACTGCTCCCCCTTGCGGAATGCAGTTTTTAGGTCGAACTTTAGCGGCAGCGCGCATGCGCTGCTCACTCTGTGAGGAATGCAGTAGTAGAGTATGGGAGACAAGCTGCTCTCACTATCAGCCCATATTTAGGTCTCGCCTACGCAGCGCGCATGCGCTGCTCACTCTGTGAGGAATGCAGTAGTAGAGTATGGGAGACAAGCTGCTCTCACTATCAGCCCATATTTAGGTCTCGCCTACGCAGCGCGCATGCGCTGCTCACTCTGTGAGGAATGCAGTAGTAGAGTATGGGAGACAAGCTGCTCTCACTATCAGCCCATATTTAGGTCTCGCCTACGCAGCGCGCATGCGCTGCTCACTCTGTGAGGAATGCAGTAGTAGAGTATGGGAGACAAGCTGCTCTCACTATCAGCCCATATTTAGGTCTCGCCTACGCAGCGCGCATGCGCTGCTCACTCTGTGAGGAATGCAGTAGTAGAGTATGGGAGACAAGCTGCTCTCACTATCAGCCCATATTTAGGTCTCGCCTACGCAGCGCGCATGCGCTGCTCACTCTGTGAGGAATGCAGTAGTAGAGTATGGGAGACAAGCTGCTCTCACTATCAGCCCACATTTAGGTCTCGCCTACGCAGCGCGCATGCGCTGCTCACTCTGTGAGGAATGCAGTAGTAGAGTATGGGAGACAAGCTGCTCTCACTATCAGCCCATATTTAGGTCTCGCCTACGCAGCGCGCATGCGCTGCTCACTCTGTGAGGAATGCAGTAGTAGAGTATGGGAGACAAGCTGCTCTCACTATCAGCCCATATTTAGGTCTCGCCTACGCAGCGCGCATGCGCTGCTCACTCTGTGAGGAATGCAGTAGTAGAGTATGGGAGACAAGCTGCTCTCACTATCAGCCCATATTTAGGTCTCGCCTACGCAGCGCGCATGCGCTGCTCACTCTGTGAGGAATGCAGTAGTAGAGTATGGGAGACAAGCTGCTCTCACTATCAGCCCATATTTAGGTCTCGCCTATGCAGCGCGCATGCGCTGCTCACTCTGTGAGGAATGCAGTAGTAGAGTATGGGAGACAAGCTGCTCTCACTATCAGCCCATATTTAGGTCTCGCCTACGCAGCGCGCATGCGCTGCTCACTCTGTGAGGAATGCAGTAGTAGAGTATGGGAGACAAGCTGCTCTCACTATCAGCCCATATTTAGGTCTCGCCTACGCAGCGCGCATGCGCTGCTCACTCTGTGAGGAATGCAGTAGTAGAGTATGGGAGACAAGCTGCTCTCACTATCAGCCCATATTTAGGTCTCGCCTACGCAGCGCGCATGCGCTGCGTAGGAAAAAGACCTTTAGTAATCGGCACAGCTTTGCGGGCAAAAACGTGCACGTGTTGCATTGCTTTGAATGGCAACGCGTGCACGTTTGGCGATTCCCTTGCGGGAGCGAGCTTTCAAACCATATGTTTGTAATTAATTCGCTCGCTCCCGCAAGGGAAACAGGCCTAGGCTCCCTCCTCTATCCCCTCCCCCTGGTGCTTTTTACTTTCAGCGCGAGGCGCGCGCTGATGTTTCAAATGCATTTGTACCGTGTACCGTGTGAGCCACCCAAAAAAAGCACACACGTACTTAAAATCTGGTACGTTTTATAGGATACGAAGTCATATTTCTTCTTTTCTGCTCAGATCGCTCGTGTCTGGCCTGAGCATTTCCATGGACAGCGATGCCACCTAGTGTTCAAACAGCAGATATGTAATCGTGTTGAAGAGAAGTTTTACTTTGACAAAGCAAAATTAAACCGTGTTGTCACTGACTGCCAAGGCGGACCAATGGAAGTGAATCTCATTATCAGTTGTGCCTCGGCTTTCCTTGCTGGTGGTTTGGCCGCCATGCCCTGCCCTCAATATTGCTGCTGCAGCCCTGGCTGCCCCCGCCTGTCTCTACCTAGACTCCCGCTCTAAGACTGCCTACGATTTTAGACATCTTTACATCGTAACCTTACTCCCCTTCTGCGACTGTGTCGGCGGGCTCTTATTTCTAGATTTATTTTTCACTGTGCATTTGGTGTTATGTTTTTATAGGTGTGCCATCGTGTGTATGTGGTGTATACAAATATTTTTTTGCAGCTGGTAATGGATATATTGTGTGCGCAGCTGCACATGTGTGAGGGTATAGCTGTGTATATATGCTACGAGTGCGCAGGCCTGTGCGGGCTGTGCCTCTGTGTTGATAGATATGTCCGCATGGATTTATGTTCACATGTCTGACTCTTCATGTATGTTTGAATGTATGCACCTTCGTGTATTCGCATGTGCCTGTCGCTGTGCGCCTTTGTTTCTCTGTGTGGACTCATGTTTGTGTGGTAACACAGAGATGCATCAGTTCGAAGCCCCCACACTTGGATCCCACCGCCTCATAATGTGTCCTCCCCAGCCTAGAAGGGGGTATTTAAAGGAGCAATGCAAGGTCCCTTCAGTGAGCCACGACTGGTGTATGTTCAAGCACTAACTCTGTGCAAGAGCTTGGGTACTCCCATTACATACTGCAACCCAACCCTCACATTGCTGAAACTTTTATCAAGTCCATTATCTCTGTATGCTTGTTGTGTAACCCATTTGTGAACCAGCGCCAAGAAGCCTTGTTAGCGACAGCCGAGCGCTAGTCAGACAGGAAAAACAAAATGGTTTGTTAATGGGCTCTAGGTGCATGGTAGGCTGTTTGTAAACAACATATATGTGAGAGTAGACTCTGGAGACGTTGACTTCATGCAGGTGGCAGAAACGGTACCTAATCAAACTATCTTCATCATAAGTAAAAACATTAAAAAAGAAAGCACTTTCCATTCAAATAAATAAATAAAACCGCCCCTAATCTGCCTGTACATAGATAGTTAGGTTATTTGTCCTAACTTTTGAAAAGTTCTCCTCGGTCCTCTCATAGCAGAGGCTGTTCTGTCCCTTTACACATAGGTTTAACATTCCTGTTACCACAAAGTGTGCAGCTTCCCATAAACCTCTATTGCTTATATGATTGCAGTTATGCTAGACTGATCTGTTCTGTAATTGTTTTGATTTCCTTGTTTGCAGCTGCGTGAACGTTCATAATCAGCAGCATGTTCTGGTGATGTGTGCAGCTGCCTTCTACTTCATTGAGAATTATCCACTGGATGTAGGACCAGAGTTCACGGCTGGAATTATACAGGCAAGTGAAGCAGAGTAATAAAGTCGTGAATATAAACCGCACATTCTTTATTTCAGTATGCTCCCATGTCAGCACTCGAAGAGGTATATGAAACCAGCATTTTGTGCTTTAGCTGAGTACTCAAGATCATTGAGGCATGGGTTTCACCTTAGGGTTGTCAGTTCTCTGTGGCCTGCACAATGTATTGGAAGATAGGCAATCCTTGTAACAAATGATGCTGCTGTCCTTGTAAGTGCACAAACCAGATCCTGCTGGGAGGGAAGACACATAGATGCCAAGGGCCTCACTTTTTAGGTTTGGCCTAGAGACAGCGTAAGCTGCTAAGCCAGTCTATGCAATAAAAAAATCCATAGAGTTATAGATATATTGAGAAGCTTTGCGTCAACCCTCTTCATTTATTGTTCTGTTCAGGTGTCGTTCCCATTTTGCTTCTGCCCATCACAGCATGCCTGACATGGTAGGCCAATAATTCACTTTGCCAGTGCTTTATTTCCCGGTTCTTTATTGGTCATCATTTTCTGTTCTCACTATATCGTCTAATTACGAAAATGTGGGAGCATAGCTGAGAAGGCCGTCCATTGTTTATACTTCAGGGTCTGACTTCTAACTCACAAACTTACCAATCTGCTTCTGATGAATCCACAGCTTCTGAATTGGCAGTAAACCCAATAGTCTAGCTTTCAGTCAAAGAAGATCACCAAAGGGAATCACTGGTAAGTTACTTCACTTTCGATTTTGTGGTTTCTCTGAAAGCAGATATTTTAAAGGTCCAGAGACTGACAAGGTTGCTTTATCTGTTGCTTCCTAGTCTGTTAATGTAGTGCATGGTGGAGATGCTGTATTTGGACTTTTCCCTGACAAAATTCTTTATAGCGGAGAATGCAGCAAGTCATTTCTGGCAGTTTATGGAGAGAGAAGATTGAATCCGCAGCTAATACTGTTTTAACTCCTTTCTAGCCTGTATTCAATCAATCAATCATTTATAAAGTGCGGCAAATCACCCATGAGGGTCTTAAGGTGCTGCAGTTGGTAGCTGTTGCGTGGTGATCTGTTCATTCGAACTGCCAGGTCCTGAGGTGCGGGGAAAGGTTGTTCCAAGCTTTGTCTGCCAGGTGTGAGAAAGAGCGTCCGCCGCTGTTGGCTCGGAGGCTGCGGAGAGTGTTTGTGAGGAAGAATGCGGAGTGTAGGTGTCTGGTCGGTTGGTGGATGGTCATGCGTTTGTATGCTGGTCCTTCGTTGTGTCATAGCCAATAGGTCTCACCTTTGGGACCTTATAAGTGTTTAGCCATGCAACAGTTGATGTTGTTGCACTAAGGATATTGTGCTGCATAACTAAATACTTATAAGGTCCCAAAAGCGAGATCTATTGGCTATGCCAATTCTTGTTTTTATTGGCTTCTGTCTTTGTCCTTCGTAAATTCTGTCTTCTGATTGATTATGATGCTTGTTAGTCCCGCCTTATTATGGCCAGTCATCATTTGTACCCTCACATGGCTATTGGCCCCTTTACTTCGAGTGTTACACTGTAAGGTACGTGATATTTAGAGCACTATTTTTTCCCCCTCCCCTGCCCGCACTCCCGTTGTCCTTGCCTTCTCCTGCCTCCCCCGCACTCCCATTGTCTGTGCCTTCTCGCTCCCCTCCCGCCAGCACTCCCATTGCCTGTGCCTTCTTCCCCTTCCCCCGCACTCCCATTGTCCGTGCCTTCTCACACCGCCACCCCCACCCACACTCCAGCTGTCCATGCCATCTCACCCCCCTGCCCCACCCCCCGTCCCGCACTCTCGTTTGCAATGCAATAGGTCTCGCGTACATGCAAGTCCTAGTGCATTGCAAATGCTTGTTTTTTACGGAAAGCGCCCAGCTTTACCCCTTGGTTTCAGTTTTCAGGAACGTCTCTGTGATGGGGAAATCGGGAGGCGCACATTCCTTTCAGATACCTGCACAGCACATAGCACCTAGAAGCAGGACTTTAGAAGACATCTCTTTCATTACGACTGGCCCACTTTTGTTCACTGGTCCTAGTTTGGCAGCTGTCGCTAGGCGGGACCGTCTAAGTAAACATTTTCAGACACAACACAGTGGCTTTAAAAGAAGACTCCCATGAAAGAGCTTGCATAAAAGATGGAGCCGGTGCACATGAAAGCGATGTTTACATGTTACAGGCATGCTAGTGCCAACCCGGATTACGTCCTATTTTTACAGGCCTGGATAAACAACTGAGGATAATATTGACACGACGCATAGCTATTTGTGAATTCAGAACCGCTAGGAGCATACACAGTTCTGGAAACAATTTTACAACACAACAGTATATTTCTTGAATCTCCCGCTACACACTTGCTGCGCCTTGCTTCATGAGCAGATAGACTTTAAGATTTCAACCCAGTCCAACCCAAACACACGGCTGTCATTTCCTCCCATTTGGGGTGTTCTCGCATATTATTTGTTGGTATTAAAACAAAACGTGCCATAGCCTCCATTGTGTATCAACACACAACACGCAGGGACCTAGCTGGATGTGGCGTAAAGGCGAAAGCGGCCGACCTTGAAGCAGGGGAACCAGATTCGAGTCCTGGCGGAAGACTCAAGCCTCCTGTGATTCTGGGCAAATCGCTTAATCTCCCCGTGCCTGAAAAATGAATGTGTCTGTCTGTAATGCAACACGCTCTGAGAAATATCTGTGAGATATAGGAGACTCAGGGGCCCCTCTTCTCAAGGAGGGCCCCATCATTTTGCGCTACCCCACTGGGTGGTGGGAGCAATAAATAATAATTCCTGTTTGTAAAGCACAGACATATCACCCCCTTAAGGGTGTCAAGGCGCTGGGGGACATTGGGGAGATTAAGGCAGCTATTGCCCAGAGTCACATGGTGCTGAGCTGAGCTGCCGCCGGGGATCGAACAGCGACCCCAGCGCTCTGGGGTCAGCCACTCAGGCCGCTGCACCACACCTCTCCCCTATGTGGGATGTTGAGCATAGTCCACTTCTGCAAAATGGCCTTCACTTACCATATGTTACTGAAGATGTAATTTTCATTTTTATGTTTATTATTTCCTCTCTATTTTGTAGAGAGGCAGATTGGGATGCTCCAAACGGCAAAGAAGAGATACTGGCGAACCCTGTTGGATCTCTGTGGTTTTCAGCTAATACTTGATGCCTACAGTTCTTCGGTGGATTCGCTCTGACTCGCCACCTTCCACCGACAGGTATGCTAAACATCGATATGCACCTGATGACAGAACATTTACAAAGTGGACACTTGAGAGACGGTCCACTTTAAGGATCATATTCACCAATAGTGCAAGAACAGAGTGCAAATGAATACATTGAAGAGGGCCGTTAACAAAAGGGGACACTCCTGTTTGTCAAACACTTATCAGAACAAGCATTTGCAATGCAATAGGTCTCGCATTTACGTGAGTTTAAGCTATTGGCATTGTAAATGACAATGCGTTTTATTTATGTTTCAAAAACGAAAACATAAATAAAAGGCATTGTCATTTGCAATGCCAATAGCTCAAACTCACGTAAATGCGAGACCTGTTGCATTGCAAATGCTTGTTTAAAGAAAGGAATGACTTTCGGTCAGGCAGAAACCAGCACAATTTGCTGATATTTTCTTGAAAACAAAATACTGGGATGCAAAAAGTTTTAATGTCTGTGTGACTTGGGTGTGAAAAAAGATCACGTCACACTTTCAGAACACACAGGAAAGGGTGAACAGAGTGAGGCTGTTCAGTGACCCCCAGTGATTTCTTCTCGCATCCGCGTCACTTGGGCGGTTTTGTGTTTTAATAAGCGCACTGCACTAGGATTGGCTGAGGTATAAGTAAAAAAAAAAGCATTTGCAATGTAATCGGTCTCACATTTGTGAAACGTTGAGTTTTTGGCATTGTAAAGCATGTTTGTTATTTATGTTTGTTTGTAGTGGAGTGGATGTGTTGTTTGTAGTGGAAATATGTGGTTTTGAATTGGAATTGTTAGTTGTGGAATTGTGTGGGGTACGCTTGTGTTCAGAATCGAGCAATGGTAGATGCCTCCCCTATGTTGTAAATACTATCAAACCTTGATCCAATCATTTTAAAGCACTGCAAAGTATTTTATGGCAGCATAAACTTTCTCTATGGCTGAAGTTTAAAGACTGGGGCCAGCTTTCTGTGAACTGCTGTTTTCGTGTCTAGACTCATCAGATTTTCTTGTTTTGAATTCTTATAATCTTATGAAAAAACTGCACAGGGGTGCTAGCCATATAAGTGAGGGAAGTTCTGCTTCCTCTGGTGCAAGCACCAATACATTAAAAGTTGGTGGCCGCCGGTTCTGGGTACTCCTCCTGTGCCAAAAACCGCTGTAAAAAACCTCAGCATTCGGGTCGACAATGCTCTTTCTTTTGAGGATCATGCCAAGTCCGTGGCAGGGACCTGCTTCGGTATATTGCACGGCCTTAAACCCATTTTGGGTTTGTTTGACCCCCACACTCGCCAGTTGGTAGTCCAAGCCACGATTTTGGCCAGGCTGTATTTTTGCAATGGTCTATTGCTTGGTGCTAATAAATCCGTGATCCGCAGGCTCCAGCGCACCATGAATGCAGCAGCACGAGTAAGCATTCGACCTTTTACATCTCCGAAGACAGTTATTCAACACGGGTTCCCGCAGGGCTCAGCCCAATTTTATTTAATATATACCCACGCCCACTTATCCCCATCATTAAATCTTTTGGAGTGGACTTGGTCAACTATCTTGATGACACACCGCTCATGTTTTCTCTGGAGGGAGATCAAAAAATTTCTATGGATAGATTTCACGAATGTATGACTACCACCTCACACTGGCTTAGGCACAACTTCCTCCAATTCAACGGAGAAAAAACTGAAGTTGTATACTGCATGACAAGCAAAGTTGGCCGTCCCCTCCCTGTTGACTTCCGGCTCACCCCTACAGATAGCGTGCTAATACCTACCAAAACAGTGCGCAATCTGGGAGTGATGATGGATAACAATCTCCAAGTAGATTCACAAATAAATAAAACAGTGGGTACCTGTTTCTCGCTGATCAGAGCCCTTAGAAAGATTCTCCCACTACTACCAGCTTCTGCTAGAATACAGGTAGTGAGGAGCGCTATTCTGAGCAGGCTGGACTACTGCAACTCCTTGTGTCTTGGAGCTCCCAGTTCCTCGATAATGAAGCTGCAGAGGATCCAGACAATTGCAGCAAAATTGGCCCTAAATCGGCAGCGCAGATCCTCAGCATCTCAGGCTCTACGGGATCTTCACTGGCTACCGATTCAGCAGAGAATATTTTTCAAATCTCTCTGCATAGTTTTTAAGGCAGCAAATGGTCTGGGTCCTAGGCCTTTACAGAGAAAGTTCACGTGGTATACGCCCACAAGAAACCTTCGCTCGGCCACAGCAAATCTGATCAATGTCCCTAAATTTAAGAGAGTTAGAACAGGCGGGAGAGCTTTTAGCTCTGCAGCCTCGCGATTATGGAATGAACTTCCATCTGACATCAGGAAGAGCAGAGACATAATGCAATTCAGGAAGAAACTAAAGACATGGCTATTCCCAAGGGAAAAGAACACTCAGACGTAATACCTGGATTCTCCAGTGCTCCTCCTGCTGTCCCTCCCTCCCCTTAGGTTTCTAATTATCTGTAACTCTCATTTTTTCAAATATAGTATGAAACATTACATCTATGTACATTCTCAGCGCCAGGATACCCGTTGGGTGATAGTGCGCTATATAAATGTTGTTTACATTACATTACATTACTGCTCGGTCTACCGAAGTATAGTTCTGTCTCAGGTGTGCTGCGCTGCCTCCACTAGCTGCCCTTTGAGCAGAGAATCCGGTTCAAAGCGCTCTGTATCACACACAAAAGACTGGCAGGCTCTGGCCCGGCGATTCTCAGCTACCTATGTCATCACTACATTCCGACCCATGCTCTCCGCTCTGCAGATCTTCATCTGATGCGGGTGCCACGGTTCTGCAGATCCAGAGCCGTAGGGTGCTCATTTAAGGTGCTTGCACCGACTCTTTGGAACTCACTGGCATTCTCTATTAGGAACATCTCTAATCTCCTGTCCTTTAGAAAGGCAGTAAAGACTTGGCTGTTTCAGTGAGCAGTAGCCTCTCTTGCACCCTTCCTTCTGACATTTAGCGCTGGGACGTCCCTTTGCCGGAACAGCCATGCGCTTTACAAATCCCCTAACATTACATTACATAACATTACATTACATTACATAACATAACATAACCTCACCTCACATCACATCACATCACGCATTCTGAGGCCGTTGAGGTGGCACATTTGAACCTTACCACAAAATAAAGTTTGCTACCCTAACAAAATCCAGTTTTGCAGGAGAGGCGGGCAAACTTGTCTTTCTCCACAACAGCTGGCAAGACGACTGGTGTGTAACTTGTGCAAAGGTACCGATCTCTTTTTGTGAATGGGAATCTCTACACACCTCAGTATGGCATCATCCACTTTTATGACGCCTGGGACCCAGGATACTGTACACAACGTTCTTTCAAAGGTGTCTGAACTGCAGCTGATAAAGAGGCGGCCTTCTATTCAACGCCTTCTTTGATTGGCAACAATAGAGGCTGCAGCTGATTCAGGTTAAACTTTTAAACTAAGCTATGAGCGACATTAATAAAGACATAATATATTTGGTGATCAGGTGAGTTGAAATTGTACAATGCCTGCTACAGATAGGTTTTAAAGATCAGTAAAATGGTTCACAATGCTACGATTCTACTAGTATGGAAATACTTTAGCTGCAAGAGAGAAAGCACACAATTTTGAAACTAAACAGATTCTCATGCAAACAGAAATTTCATGGGAATGACAACCTGACTGAGCTTCATCATGTTCCCAATAAGTGTATCAGCGCGTTGATTACTTCCAACTCCAACTCGTAGAAGTAAATGAATCATTGCCAAAGAGCACGAAGACAGTCCAGCCCCCTCCCACCACTGAAGAGTGGGAAGGAGGGCGAGAGTCTCACAATGGAGACGACGGGGGCAGCCCAGGGGAAGCAGGCAGCTCGCTTTAAGCGGAGGAAAAAACAAGCGTTGAGTAAACACGCACTTTGTACTTATAGTCCTTGCTTACGAGAAGCAAGGCTGGCAGTAAAATAGTCGCAGTTACTGCCTGCCCACAGTTACCCACCACTTGCAAGTTTTCAAAACACATAAATAAAAGGCATTGTCATTTACAATGCCAATAGCTCAAACTCTCGCACATGCAAGACCTATTGCATTGCAAATGCTTGTTTAGGTCTGGTGTTAGTCAAGACCTTATGATTTTACTAAAATTATATGTATAATATCCTCACTTACAGGGACTTTCTGCCATCCCTCTTCATTCGTTTGTCTGTTATTGTGTCATTCACATGCTTCTTTCACCTCTACAGCATAAGGCAGCTATTTATTATAATGCGTGCACTGTGGTATAACTTTTGAAATCGGAGTGCGCAAACTCTTGCATCCAATCGATAGAGGTGGACGAGCCAACAAATTAACAGGGAGAGCCGAGCCAGAGACATGCCAGGGGTCTGGCTTGGCTCTAAGCGCACACACACAAGCCGAGCCCTGAAAATATTTGTTATGTAAATTGCACAAGAAACACCATATATACTATGATAAAAAAAGTGTTTCACCTGAGCACAGCAGCTTATATGATTGCATTCAGAAGCATTTAATAATAGTGATAATTTTTCAACAGGAACTTAGAAATTGTCGTTCACACCCTTCACCCCTCCCCCCGACAATGCCATTAGTGAAATAAAATGCAAATCTGTTGTCACATGCATCCGATGTATGAACTAGATTCTTATTATACATGGAGAAAAATTATAGTCGATTAAATGAAACACAAGAGGTTTTTGTACAGCGCACATACTAAACTCCTATATTTAATGTTACTCTCTTATGTGATTATGATGAAAAAGAGGGCTCGGTGAATACAGTATTCACCTAGAATCACACAATTTGTCCATTTAGGAAGGCCAGAATTGAGCTCGTGATTCTAGTTTCACACTGTCCAATTAAGCCACTAGATGAGCATCTCTGTCTGCGGCACGTGACTTTAATGGGCGGGTGGAAGGCAGAAGCCACATGTGGGCTCGGCTCGTTTTCAGCTTGAGGATACAGAAGGACTTCGAGACGAGCCAGAGTCAGACATCAGGCTCAAGCCTGGCTCACCTCTACCAATCACCATAATCTTATTGTTTTTTTAAGCATGTTTCCTACCAGTAAAATGCCTTTCATAAGTATTCCACAAACCTACACGCTCATTTTTGTTTCCTCACAATTAAAAACTCACCAAAACTGCAAGCGAGCACCACTGGTGAGTTGCAGTTTTCAGTTTAATAAACTGATTTTTCTCACCTTAATGAATCCATATCTAATTTATAACATATTTACGCAAACTGGAGTAAAACATTTGAATATTTCTAAATATTGTATTTAAAGATGCCGTTAATAGTTTAAAACGTACTAATCAACAGAGTGACGTAAGAAATACCCACGGCAATGTGGCAAAGTGTAACAAAACAAAATAGAAGAAATCAATAGGTACGTAAATATAAATGTTTAATACAACGGCTGTCCACAACTCCAGGGCACATGGAAATGTAGAAACCGGTGTTACAGGATTAAACAAACTGGGAGAGCTCCTTTTCATATGCAAAATATTGGAGTCCCACAAAGTTTCAACTTCTTTCAAAGGTATCAGATGAAAATGACAGATCAGATCTGACCTGATCAGCATATCATGAAGTGAGAAGCAGGAATAAAAAGTACCTTCTCACACTTCGTGCAGGTTTTCAAGGCTCTGTAACTAACATGCATTGCTAGGTTTATGAATTGAATCCTAGCTCCCCCCTTTGACGCGTTGTGTGCATCGTACCTCTGTTCTTTTATCTGCAGACATTCGAATCCCTTCGATAACCGATTGACCAAATAAGTGCTATTTAACCACAGGGACATTCACACTGCCTCGTCAGCCCTTGGACCTTATATCTTGCATGGTCTCTTTTTCACTCTGTCCTTTATTGGGCGCACTTTGTTTTATCTATTATGCCTTCATTCTGAACTGTACACCGCCCAGATAAGCTGTCTCGAGGTGCAGGTCATGCAGTAATAAAAACGATGTAGCTACTGCCTACATATTTTGAAGACAGTGCTGGACACATCAAATTTTGCAGCTAACACTTAGGGCCAGATGTACGATGCTTGCATTTTGCGACTCGCAAATTGCGACTCGTAAAATGCAATGTACAACAGTGTCTCAGACACAGTTTGCGATTCCCAATGGGGAAAGGGTCAGTGAATGACCAGAGGAGTTTGGATTCAAAGGACCCAATCAAGAAGGAAGGGCGTGGTCACAAGCACAGCCATAAAGGCGACTGGGACAAGCAGTCCCCAGCTATGTCGCCAGAGGAAATTGATGGATGTCGCCATTGCCTTGGATGCCAGTGCAGGAAGAACAGAACAAGTTACCTCTGGCGATGATCTAACGGGCAGAAGGCCGGCGTGCTGTGCAGCGAGCCAGGGTCACACCTGGCATCCTACAGAAAGAAGCCTGACTTTTGTGGGTGGCGACTAACAAAGAATCAGGAACATACATGTTCAAACTTACCAGCACCTGCAGCCAGAACAGCATTGCTCGGGAGAAGATGGCGGCAGGCTTCACAGGGGCACCTGCCAACACAGCGGTATTTGTGGAGGTAGCCCAGCCAGGGGGCAGGATGATCTGAGCGGGAGCTCCTGCATTGCCTTAGGATGGCCAGCTGCCGCATTGTGGGTCGGTGCTGGGGAGTGGTGCCCCCGAAATGTTTGAAGACATCTCATAGTGGAGGAAAGCACAACAGCAAGGCTCCGATTAGCAAAGAAGGACAGAGTGGTGGGGGCGCAGTGTAGCCTCGGGTTGATGCTGCGGCATACAGAGCATAGTTGGTCAAGCGCGGGTAAGATTTCGGTAAAGCGCAAGATTTTAGCAGGAGGCTCCAGGGTTTCAAACCTCCCCCTCTCCCAGCGAAACTAGCATGGCAGTGTTTAGGCCTCAAAGCGGCCTAGAGTGATTACCTCGGCGCCCCCTCACCCCCCCCCCCCCCCATTTGCGAAGTGGCAGAATTGGTGTTGTTTCGTGATAAAATCAGGCTCTCTAAAGCACGAGTTACTAGCCGAGAGAAAGGCGACAGTGTGGGGCACAGTTGGTCAGTAGCGGCGGGTAGGTTGTCGGTCGCTGGTTAAAATCCCAGCTGTTGCAACCCTTTATTGTTCCATAGTTAATATGAGGAGTATTGTTGAGTCAGGCAACACGAGGCACCTGTAGAGTCTTGGAGACAAGTCTGTGTAGGTTTGTGATCGATGCATAATCTGATTTGAACCTGGCCTGGCGTGCTGACTTCAATGTTTAATTGTATTGTTGCCGCTTTGTTCGCCATACACTATCTGGTACATGTCATGTAAACGAGGCGGAATAATTAAGAGAAAAGGGGCGCGCGCGCTTCACAGCTGGGAATCCTCTTATTAGTGAATATGTTTAGGGGAACCACCACATTTTTCAATGAGGGGAAATGGGCAGCTGTGCTTCCCCAAAGCATCAAAGGGAATTTCTGGGCACCCCCTTGCATTATTCTTCCCAGGCTCTTCTCTCAAGAATGTTTGTTTGTTGTTGTTCCACACAGCCTGCCACGTGACCCAGCCAGCACAGTAGGAAACAGATCTATTTTGTCTTTTCTGATGAATATTTCAACGCTGCGAGTTTAGCGTCCTGGGCACCCATGTGGTGTCACAAGGGAACTAACAGTCAGAGACATGTTTTTTTATTTTTAAAGAAAATGCTTGGTTTATATTCAAGCAAGACTGAAAATTCGAACGTATCTCTTTGAAATTTATTTCAAGCAGCAGCACAGTGCTTAATTTGAGCTGTGGGTGCCGGTGCTCCCCCCTCTCCTCGGAACTCATTTTGGGACTGGCACTTATTTTCCTTATCAGACATTGACCTTGAGGAAACACAAACAAAGGAGAAAGAAGCAGGAGGAGAAAATAGGAAAAACCATGGCAAGGGGGGAAAGCAGTTAGGGTGCGGAGCTGAGCCCGAGGGCATAGACAGGGCACCCCGAGCCAGCAGCCTCTGTCTGAAATGGAGCACTGAGTGCGAGTATTCACTGCAGGCTCCCCAGTGGCGGCTGGTGACATTTTAAAGTGGTGAAGCGTAAAATAATTGTCACACTGCACTTTGGCGAACGAGCACAGCGTGCGAGCCCGAACAATTTACGGGGGGTTTGGGGGGGGTTCTCCCCCCGAGAAAATTTTGAAATAAGTGGACAAATGGTGCATTTTCAAGCAAATTTGAGAAATTAAAGTAATAATAATACATTTAAGTGACCTAACACATGAAGTCAAGTTGGAATAAAGTAATTAGGATTAAAGGTGCCTTTAGGCCTATTTCGGGCCTACTTTTGTTAAGCACAGGAAAATAGAGTTTCACACAATCTAATAAGAAGGAGCAGGCACCCTAATAGATCTCTGCTCTTCGTGTTCTAATAAAGAAGGAAGGAAACAGCTGTACCGAGACGAATAAAACAATAGCAAAGGGGCAGTTGGCGAAGTTCTGCATTATTAAACCTGGACTCAGCAAATACAGTTTCCCTTCCAAAGCTGCTTAGATAATTATATTACCTTCATTACACAGATGCATTCTGGGTTCCATCTCTGAGCGGGTGGGGGAGCCCGGGCAAGGCAATATGAATTCAGGCAGTTATATTACATCAAAATGTTAAATATTATGAAAATAAGGCGCCGATGTACTGCCTTTCATTTAACCGTAAATAAGCAAAGCAAACGCAATTCAACGGTCTGGGCTGCGAAATTATCTGCGCGCGTCACATAACCAGCCTGTTCCAGGAAGCAATAATGCGGAAACGTGTTCTCAGCTTGAACCCGTGGCATCTTTACTGGGGTTAGAAACCGCTGCGTCGAGAGTGCCAAGTGACTGCTTAATTACAAACACAAAATACGCTGCGCATCAGGACGTACGGTTCAAGGAGGTGAGCGAAGCAGCGTGTCAAATGTAAAAACAAAACATCAGCGCCGAGCAGGCACAGGACAGAGACAGGGCAGTGTTTTTGGAAAGTGTGATGTGTGTGCCTCTGCTGTAGACTCCTCTAGATACTTATTAGGAACAAGGGCCGACTCACAGAAACATTTTTGACTGGCACAATTGAGGACCTTGTATACCCCTATGTTACCGCACCTGTGATACAGTAAAATTACAACATGCACTACTAAAACGTATAGAATAACAAGAAACTAAAGGCTGTTGTTAAATGAATTTAGGGATGTTCAAAGGTGGAATCCGTGAAGCTTCATTTTTCATTGTACACGATTCATCAGGAGGTAAAATCCAGCTCAATCATCACTAATTGTGGTGCAGCTGTTGCCACCTGACTATAGGCATCATTCTTGGGCCTTAAAAGAAGAGAAAACTCACTGCGCCCGGCGTGCCGCCTCAGCTCCTGGCCAGTCCCGCGTTTTCCTGCTGCTCTCTCTCTCTCCTTAGGAAAGCGGAAGCCACCCACAGGCAGCCTCCCTCCCCTCCACCAATCCCAACGCTGCAATGGCAGCGTTGTGATTGGCTTAGCAGGGATACTCACCGCTCATTAGGAGACCGAGGGCTGCTGCGTTGATCAACCCTCGCTCTCCTAATGCGCAGCCACCAGCCAGCAAAGACTACTAGTGCGCATGTGGGGTTTGGGTCGGAGAAACTCTCCGACCCAAACCCAACATGCGCACTTGTGCTGCTGTGCGCTCGGATCGACGGACCAGGACCACCCCCTGTCAGTCAGCATGACGATGCTGGAGTCAACCTGCTGGCTGCCCCGCCCCACCCCCTTCAGACAGAGCCGCTGAGCTGAAGTCGGGCGGCCCGGGATTATTTAAAAGCCACTGATTGAAGCCAGTTAAAAACTACTGATTGAAAGAAGGTAATAATAATAGGGGCGGCGGGGCCAGAAATTACTAGTAGGTCAACGCCCCAGCGCCCTAATGGACGCACCGCCACTGAGGCTCCCTTCCCAAGTGCTGCTTCTGTGCCTCTTAGAAGCGTTAAAGTGCCAGTGAGGCGTGTCACTGCTGCAAAGAAGTGCGGGTATCAAACATTGTTTCCATGGGCAGCTACGAAAATAACATATAATAAAAACCCAAATATATTGAATTGGCAGTGCACCGGTATTTGCTCATTTCATGAAACTGTAAACCAACGCGCAATTACTCACCACCATACCATTTTATAGACTGCAGATAATGACGCGTTTTATCTAATAAAGGCACACACTTGGAAGTAGCAAGTTCATCTTACTTTATTTCCTCTTTTGTGCTTTGGGTATTATTTTCAAATATCAAAATGCTTTAGACTTGATCCTAAACTGTAATTTTCTCTAGCGCTGCTTAGCAATTGCATGTTTTGCAAGATTCTGTTCTACTTATTAGCTTTAAACGAGTCACTGTTTAAGGATGTTGCTCTGTTTATGTTAGGCACAGTTGTGTCGGTAATGATTTGGTATTAAACCGAAGACCTAATCGGACAAATCTACTGACCGCCCAACGAAACAGTTCGCTTTGCCCTTATTAGAGAGAATTCAAATGCGATAAAAGTGTCGGGATCGGATTACAGTGTATTACCCACACTGTTAGAGTACTAATGTAATATAACATGGATAATAATGCATGCCCATCGTCACCAGCTTTGTCTGGTTGTTAAATATGGGTTGGCTGAAAGAAGCCGCCACAGTATGAATTTATAACAGTAATGTGTGTGTCAAGAAGACCCATGCATAGCACACAAGTGAGCGAGGCTTAATTGCAAACTACAGGCATGTTTTTGAAAATCTGCTGCACCAGCTTCTTGTGTTACCCAACTTAATTCAACCATTCGACCCTTACCTCATTCAGGATACTCTGTGGGGTATATGTAACTCCCAACAATGAAGCTATTAGATTGGATGTTGAAATTAGGTCAATGTGGCGTAAAAACAATACATTTTGAGATTTAAAATCGGGTATACTTTATACTATCAGCTAATGCAATGTAAGTGTTTTAAAAATCCAGAATGCCACCTTTGTGTACTACCTACCACTTAAAATCTAAGTTATTACAATGCAAGTCAGTGACCATATATACATCTCCAGCTGTCACAAATCACCGCTCTTGGTGTCACAAAATATTGGAATGAATATTTTAAACCTCGAGTAAAGAGGCAATTGTTTGCAGGTGTGAGTTTAAACAAATGGCCAAACCCCAGCACAGAATAACGGGACATTTAAAGAAGAACCGCTATTTTTAATATGCTTACTAATGAAATCCCACTGGGTTACTCTTCCCCTCGTCTGGCAACAAGTCATGCACAAACACATTCGAGGCGCACACCCAGCAATTGTTATCTAATGGGGGGGTCTAGAGGGTCGCCGTTAGTGGTTTGTACTAGCCACCTATCAAGCATGTGATGCTTAACCGTACACTGACTGACTGGGGACTGACACTGGGTAGGACTGACCCAGGTGGAATCAGGCGAATGCCGGGGTCACGGATATGCCTGTGCATGGGCCTGGAGCATTCACTTAGCCCCCGAGGGGCTACCTGGTCAAGAGAGCTTTCAATTTCCCCATTAGTACAAATGTTGCTTTTCCGCTAGCACTAATATAGGCAGTCGCACAGTTGGTAAGCAACAAGCCGTGACTAATGTCAAACTTACCTACTGGGAAATGAGGGCCATTCAGGCTCTGGATCAGCTAGGAAGGTGGTACTTTATTGCAAGACCAGGGCCTAGCTGATCTCAACACTGCATTGGCAGAGTACTTTCATGAGAATCTTAAGCAGCGGGACGGCTGGTGTGGTACAAGCAATGTGTTGCTGTTCCAGAGGCCGATCTCAAGTATCGCTGGGGAGGATTATATCATAGGAGATAGAAACACAAAAGAAGTCAGCGATAGGCATTCCCAGGTACCACTAAAGAGGACAGGTAATGCTGGTTAATGACGGTCCTACAGGAGAGAGACCAGAGTATTGACTGGTGCCAGCGCTGTCGAATCCAGTCCCGCCTGGTGTTTAAGGTGCCTGCCATGAGGAGGGGGCATCATGCATAGCACATGGTGGTTTATAAAGATAGCTGGGTGTTTATCCACTTTCAGTTTGATAATGGCAGTTCATAAGTCACAAACTAATATAGCACAGTGAGCTATGAGCCGGCAAGGAAGAAATGCAGGCAACCCGAGAGGTATCGGTTAGGACCAGAAGTGTCCCCAGTCTTTACATATATATGATGAGCGGTGCCACAATACGGTACAGGAACCAGGTTAATGACCTCCAGCTTGGTACTAGCGGATCAATATTACTGAACGATGGTCTTTGGGTTAAGGAGGGTACACAGGAATATTCAGTTCAATCCCGGAATCATGAAAAACTGCTTAGATGTTACGTTGCTTATGGAAGAGTGGGATGGCTGAAAGCCTGTGCCAGTCATTCCCCCAGCACCTAAGCGCCAAGAAAAAAGATTGCTTGTGCCAGCATAAGCTAATCACGAGTTTGGTGAGGCTGATGCTGAAGGTGAGCTAGGCTATACACAATGCTGATAGAATAGAGACAAACTGGGGGCATTCGCAGACAGCAACCCCTCCCAGCATCACAAAGACATATTAGGGGGGGGGGCAATATTCCCAAAAACGTGCCGGGGGATTCAATCCACAATGAGAGACGGGTCATTAGTTAGAACCTCATCAGGCGTGGACTAATAGTCAGCAGCAAAGTACTAAGGCACGTTGGACCAAGGTACGGTACACAACCCAGGATGGATACGAATGATAAAGCTAGGTCACACACAATGAATGAGAGAATAAAGGTGGGCCAGGGCAACCTCGGACAGCACCCCCTGGGCCAGACCGCGGGGCATATTCCATTAAGAGAACAGTATTCCCAGGACAGGTTCATCAGGGCCCAAGTCATAGCCCAAAAAATTAAACTTGGTCACGAGCCAACACTTTAAGAAGCAGAGCTCAGGTAAGGTCGTTGTGAGGGGCGGTGACACGAACCTCACCATCTGGATGGATGAGGCGGCACAAGTAGGAGCCGGAGACAGAGAACCCCTCCCCCAGGGGTATTCCGGAGTATACAGATGACAAGGTTTCAGCTGCCTGGCAGAGAGCGATAGGTTCCTTCTGAACATCGTACAGGCACTAGAACTAATTTTCTCGTGGTCCTGAGGAGAGCTGTAAGTGGTCTGCAAATCACATCTAGCCATGGCGGGAGTCACGAGGTTAAAATATCTCCACAGAAGGACGTAAAAGGCCAATTGCCAGAACAAGGTCCTTAGGATGCCTCACGGCAGGGATACTTGAGGCATGAGGTAAAATGGTCAGCGCAGGGCAGACACAGCACTTGCAGCCCAGGCATGGACACAAGGCCACGAACGCCATACATTCGGTAGCAAGTGAAGCCTCGAAGCTGTGACCCACTGTACCAAGTGACAGAAGTAGAGCTGTCACAGCAGTTGGAAGCCAGTTATGACAACCTTGAAGAGGCATGACTGTAAGGCTGATGCGTTGTAGGATTAGGCAAATTATGGTTAGTAAGGCGGAATAAAGTATAGGAGGTATACTGTATATCCTGCTATGAGATGACATTGTTATCTGAGATAAACCAGAAATGAGCATGTTGATGACCAATGCCATCATGACAAGTGTGTACCAACTTATGATGTGAATAAACTGCGGGTGCTCTAAAGCCACAATGGTCTTGGTGTACATAATTGATGGGAATGAAGAAACGGCGGGAGAGCCCATGAGATGCTCGCACTGCTGGGGGGGAGGTTACCACCGACCAAGAGGCACAGCCGACCCTAGAGGGAGGGAGGCTAAACCCCCGTGGGCGGCAGACAAAGGGCATGGCTGCAGCAGGGCGTGAGAGCGTGCCAAAAGAAATGGGTCAGCGAATGACCAGGGGAGTTTGGGTTCAAAGGACCCAATCAAGAAGGAAGGGCGTGGCCACAAGCACGGCCATAAAGGTGCCTGGGACAAGCAGTCCCCAGCTATGTCTTCAGAGGAAATTGATCCAACCCACCTACACCAGAGAATGCGGGCGTCGCAGCCCCAGGGAGACGAACGGGAAGGGAGTCACGAGTTAAAATATCTTCACAGAAAGACATAAAAGGCCAATTGCCCGAAAAAAGTCCTTGGGATGCCTTAACGGCAGAGACTCATGAGACAAGAGCAATTGCCTGAGTAATTTCCTTGGGTTGCCTTACGGCAGGGACTCTGGAGACAAGTGCCGGGACAAGGTCCTTAGGAGGCCTCACAGCAGGGGTACTTGAAGCACAAGGTGAAATGGTCAGCGCGGGGCAGACACAGCACTTGCAGCCCAGGCATGGACAGAGGACCACACAATTGGTAGCAAGTTGAAACCTGGAAGCCGCAACCCACTGTCCCAAGTGACAGAAGTAGAGCTGTCACAGCAGTTGGAAGCGAGTTATGACAACCTTGAAGAGGCATGACTGTAAGGCTGATGCACTGCAGCATTAAGCAAATTATGGTTATTAAGACGGAATAAAGTAAAGGAGGTATACTGTATAACCTGTTATGAGATGACAATGTTATCTGAGATAAACCAGAAATGAGCATGTTGATGACCAATGCCATCATGACAAGTGTGTACCAACTTATGATGTGAATAAACTGCGGCCGTTCTAATGCCACAATGGTCTTGGTGTAAATAATTGATGGGAATGAAGGAACGGCGAGAGGGCCCATGATATACTTGTACAGCTGGGAGGGGGGTAGATAAAATCTCTCATGTGGCTCAAAATACTGCAGAGAAAATGCATTTAAAAAGTTGTGATTCTGTTTACACAAAGACGATCACACTGCAACCCACTGTCCTTCGTAGAGGATTTTAAAAATAAGCACTCAACCAGTGGGAATGTCTTACTGGGCCTGGCATGCACACACACGCTCAGTGCGCAGGACCAAGCAGGCTGTGCTCTCACCAACATTCCTCGTGCAGTGTTGTTGACCGTTAATTCTCCTGCCGCCTTGTGTGCCCCTTGCCCGCGGGACTACAGACCAACTACCAGAACCAACCCTGGGTCTGATCTCATACTGTCTCAAGAGTAAACAGAATAAGAGCAGCATCAGGATTGTTTGGAGCAGGCAGATCCAGCACTCCATGGGAGACTGGGGGGCTGTGTCTGTGTTCCCCTGGCTCCCTAATACAGGATTCAGGAGGGTCTGAAGTGCGCATGTTGAGCTGGACACAACTAGACACCCGTCCAACCCGAGATGCGCACTACACTTCATCATGCCACCATGTGACTAAGTCATTACTCTCACTGTCTTCTGCCAATAATAAGTTTGGCCACATCCTCTAAAACTCCTGATGCTGCATAGGGGTTTGGGTGGAAGGGCAATGCACTTTTTAATTAAAGATAGAAATGTCATTAAAATTATAAGTTTTATGTGATTTGGCAACTTGAGGGTGGGGGGGTCAACGCCCCTTGGACCCCAGTAGAGAACCCGCCCTGCATATACTTATATGTGTGTAGATCTCTGCCACCTTCTCCACAGAGGAAAGAGAGAAGAGGCAGAGATATTCACCGGTAGGCTTATGAATTGCATATTATAGTATGTGACTAGTACTATCATATTACTATTTTGTATATTACACAATGTATTTATGAGTAGGCCTATTTTTGTTTTTGCAATGAATTTTGGTTTCCACAATGGGATTTCTTCATTCTTAAGAAATGGAGTAATTACATTTGTATGATTTTCACATAGTTTGGACATCTTAAGTTTTTTATTTCTGACTTGTAATGTTTTAGTAGTTGTTGTTCATGCACCAAAAGCATTTCTCTGAGAAAGGCCTTGATGTTTCAGGCAAGGTACCAAGGGTTACCCAGGGATGCTTAACTTAAGGCGGTGTTTGATGGTGCTGAGCAACAGAACCTCGTTCAGTGGATGAGGACTGTTTATATAACAGAGATTCCAAGGGACACTGCTTGCAATTCTGTGAGCCTGTATTGGCTGATCTCAGAGGCTTTGAGCTGGAGGTCATTTAGGCAAACCCCATTTATTTGCACAAATCTAAGGGGGATGAAACTGAAACATTGAGCAACACGAAGGGTGTAAGAGTCAAGGGCACAACCAGACCCTGACTTTGGTGGGGTGGGGCTAGGGCTAATACATAGAATAGTGGCAGCGGAGCCATATTCAGAGCTGAATCAAAGTTACTTGTGGGGTTCCCTTCAATCGTCTGGTACAATACCTGCTATGGGTGTCATTATTCTCAATATGTGGCCAATAAGACATTTTTAAGTGCACTGGGCAGTAAGGTTGGGCTTAGCATAACAAGATTTAGCAACTCTTAGAGTGGGATTAGGGTTTTCCCCTCAAGAGATTTTAGAAGAATGAACAAACAAATGTTGCTTTGTTGTATTACATTTGAAGCCATTAGACTTGGTAAGGTATTGAATTTCAGGTTCTAATTTCTGGGTCAAACAGCAGCTAATGATGCTTTCATTAATAAAAGTTTCCAATTCCTCTTGTCTCAACCTAATCATCTTAAAAACAATGCTTACAAAATACTTGGGTGCCCACCACCAAATTAACTTTTGCAAAAAAGCCACTGGTTAAACATAATTTAGTATTTACTGTTCTGTTCATACTTTATTTCCCAACACACACTACCAACACATTTGCAGGACAGATGTTAGTACATGCATCAACTGTCTTGCAGTCAGAGGGAAGGATGGCTCTTGTCCATTCCTGATAACACAATGAATGCTGAATCTGTATTTCCACGGTTCCAAATGTTACCCCTGAGTTTCACCTGCCATCAAATATTCTGTGCTATGATATGCCTAGGCGCTCCCTTGGCCTGAAATGGACCTCTCATTTGGAAAGATGTTGACTGTACAAACACGGAGACAGAAACTGAGCATGAAGTATGATTATCCAAAGTGCCACCACAGCACAGAATGGGTATCAAAACTCTCAACATACTCATAAACACCGGTACTGCTAGAATAATAAATAACAATACACTTTATGTAACTATTTGGCAACATTGTTTGAACTCATCTTGAACTCTGTAAATGTTTTGCAGGTTATATAGTGCATGAATATAGCAAGAGTGATAAGGGCAACTCAGAAATGGAATTGGAAAAGGTTCTAGCTCATCCGGAGTAGTTAGTGCTAGGAAGAGAGTAAGTTGCAGACATACTAGATCCTACTGTGTTGCAACAGAGAACTGGAAAATATATAGGACCAGCAATCCAAATCCCAACTTTATTTGAATTTCAGAGGTAGAGCACTGAGCAGGAAACTAGTAATTCAAGGCAATACATAGCTACATTTTACATCTGCCATTTCAAGAACTACCCTATTTGTTGACTCACTGTCATCTCTAACCCTGGCAATTTGTTTTCTGCATCACCAGTTCCTGTCACTGGCTCACTTCTACCCTTCTTTCCCACCTCCTTGTTTCTTGTCACCCCTCTGCTGATTATCTTGTCTGCTTTTATCTGTCTCCATTCGTTGATGGCTTTCTCTGTTTATCTTGCAATGTTATCCCTCTCATCAATCTCCTCATTCTCTTTGTATCTTTCTCTGCCTCACTCTGTAACTCTCTTCTATTTCTATTTTTATTTTTTCAATTATTTGCCTTTGTATCTGGCAATACCGCCATCTCTTTTTCCTTTCTCCTCCTATTGTTGTCTATGTCATTTCTTTTCTCGTACTGTTCAGAGGCTTTAGTGTGCCTGCAAACCTGGATGTCAAGCAAAACGCCTTCAACAGGTACAGTGCAGTCTGAACGTCACCAAATGTTACCAAGTACAGAAAGCTGCAAATTCAGGACATCTGGACTTGCAGCTTAAGTTTATTGCCCACGCCTGGGCTATCAAAGCCAGCAAAGCCAGGGCCAGAAATTACCACCAGCAGCGCTATTGGTTACATATTATGGTTACTTAAGCACACAAGCTGTGAATTTGAAAGTGCTGTGATATTATAGTTAACCATAACTGGCGAAAAACTGGGTTGAAAGTTTTGATCATAAAACTAACATTTCAAAATCCCACAGAATTTATGTCAGAAAATGAATTATTCATTCTTCATGATTCATGGCTATAGTGTATGAATGTTAGCCAATAAGAAGTCTAGAGGTTTGATTACAACACACAAAGGTATTCAGGACATATCCATAGTATTGGTGTGTGCTGAAAGAACAAAGGGGTATATTTACAAGAATTGCTTCTAACTAGCGTTAGTTAGCGGCAATTTTCTTACCGCCGCGCATCGCCGGAAACTATTACCATGGTATGGACGTATTTACAATACGTCGCTACATGGCGATAGGATCTTCTCGCTGCGGTAAATGTTGTCGCTAACACTATCGTCAAGGCGATAAAATTATTGCCACTAATGTGAAAAAAGTGACGGCCGGCCAGTCAGCGGCCCGAAAACTCACATTAGTCAGCGTCACGCTTCGTGGGAAAAATAAACTACAAAAAGCCCACCAAGCACCAAAAAAAAAAAACATTTTACCTGGAAGCAAAATGGAGCAGGCTGGACCCAGTTCAGCAGGAGACAACAAGTCCCCTAACCCCCCAAACAGTCAGGATGACCAGCCAGAGTCCCAGGGGAAGAGGAAGAGGAAAACCAGATTCAGTCAGCAGGAAAATGACATCCTGATTGCGGAGGTGACAGGGAATCAATGCCAGCTCTTTGTCAGCTCCAGGGTGTCATTGGGGACCAAAAATGGCAATTGGCAGTCCATTGTGACCAAGGTGAATGCAGTAGCAGAAGTCAAGAGGACAGTAGCCGACTGCAAGAAGCGCTGGCATGATGGCAAGTTCAACACTATGCAGAAACTGGCCAACAATCGGCATGCAGCGCTGCAGACCGGAGGTCGGAGTTCAGTTCCACAGGAGGGGCTTGATGCCTTGGAGGAACAGGTGTCCGCAGTCATCTGTGAGGAGTCGGTGGCTGGAGTCGAGGGACAGGATAGTGCTGACTATCACCAGCTACATCAGCAACAGGGTAAGTAACAGCCAGGGACATGGGGGTGGGGGAGTAATGTTGCTTCTGTCCATCTAAATATGTCTCAGTGCCCACTCACACCGTGTGCAGATCAAATTCCAGAAACATAGGTACTTGGGTGTATATTTACATGTCACTTTAGCTTTTGAATACATATAAAGACACATAATGGTGGTGTAAGTGACTTGTAAACCAGCACACATGCACACATAAATATGTAAATATAAAGGCAATTGACCACAAATGTGTCTACTAACTCTGGCCTACATCAAAAAGCAAAGGGGGGATTGACTAGAGATGTGGTGGAGCGTTGCATTAGCCTTCTTGGCTCAACGCCACGCTCTGCTAATTCGGGAACACAAGGCTGCACCTCATTGACAACAATATGATGCAGCCCTGTGTTCCACTCTGCGCTGGGAAAAAGGTTAGCAGCCTACCAGCAATGCAGGCACCCTTGCACCTCAGTGCAAGGGTGTCTGCGTGCAGGGGAAGAGTGTTAATGTGCAGGAAGGTCTCTCACTCCTACACAAAAACAATCATTGGCCTTTTGCTGTTTCAATGTGTGCTGCACAACGCAGCACACATGGAAAAATGTGTGCTGCACAACTCAGCACACATGGAAACAGCAAAAACAAGGAGAAATAACACATCTCCCCTCGCTTTGCATGTTGAAGACCGGGTTAAAACTGGACTTAATTTTTGCGCTGCCGCCTAATCATGCAGCACCTATAAATAGGGGGCAGCATTAAAAACTATGGGTGTTGCGGTGGAACGCACAATGCAACACTCATTGCCCTCCCCCTTGATTTAAAGTACAGCGTGAAAGAGTGCATCATTTACAAGGCAGTGTTAAGCCAGGTTAAGTGCAGTGATGCTGCATTGTAAATAATGCAAAGCACTTATTGCCACAGGAAAGTCAATCAAAGTGACGTACCTGTGGTGTTAGGGGATTGTAAATATACCAATAAGTCACTGAGCGTCAGGTCAGCCCACTTGGCTCAACAGAGCCCTCTGCCACTGCTGAAACATAGCACTGCACTGTACATACAACAATGGGGCATATTCACAACAAACTGGCGGAGCGTGACGTTAGCCTCCTTGGCTTAACACCACGCTCCGCCACTTCACAAACACAAGGCTGCACCATATTTACAAGAATATGGTGCAGCCCTGTGTTTCCCCCTGCGCTGATGCTAAATTTAGCAGCCTAACACATGCACCCTTGCACCATAGTGTAAGGGTGTCTGCGTTGAGGGGAAGATTGTTTATGTGCAGGAAGGGGGGCCCTTCCTGCACATTCACAATGTTCCCCACAACACAGGTACCCTTGCACAATGGTGCAAGGGTGCCTTACGTTGGCACTAGGCCGCTAAAGTTAGTGCCAGCGCATGGGGAAACGCAGGGCTGCACCATAATCTAGTAAATATGGTGCATCCCTGCTTTCCTAAAGTGACGAAGTGTGTCATTAGCCTTCTTGGCTTAATGACACGCATCGCCACTTTATTGTAAATATGCCCCCTTGTGTCAATTATGTGCACATTCCATATTGACAAAAATTAACATACTGGAGGGCAAATGTGCTGTTCACCTATGAGTAGAAGGGATCTGCATTTAAAAGTACGGTGTAAGGACTCTGCATTTCAGGAATGTGTTCCCTAAAATCACAACATGTCTGTTCTGTTTGCCATGCTCCCAGAACCACACATTCCCTGTCATGTGCATGTTGAGTGAAGTATGACAATGGGCCCCATTCGCAATGTGGCATTAATGCATGTCACTTTGCTTCAAGTCGCCTTGACCCTATCCATCAAAATGCAGTAATCCACATCAAAGTAGCTACATGGGTTGTATAATTAGCTGTATGACATTGTCTTCATCGTCCTGGTTTTGGATGTCCAAGACACATTGACATGCATGGAAACTGGCCCTTAGGTAAAGTCAACAGTAGCAGTGAACAAATGCAAAGCTAGTGATGTCTGTAAACCTTCTTCCACTAACAAAGGCATCCAATTACCCTGAGCAGAACAGCATGTATCATCCATGTGTCCATCCCTGTGAGGCAGAAAAAACGTCTGCTGTGCAACAATGCACAAATTTCATAAGCCTGCCTCAGAGTCCTATGTCCTCCGGCTTGCATCATATTACCATTGCCAATGCACCAAAGTGCCAGGGTGACTGGATAGAGGGAATGAATGGCAATGAACAAGAAGGTGTCCCTCCCTGCACATCAACATACATCAATGGGAATGACATGTGTCAATGTGATTTGGTCACCTTCAAACACATAGACACTTGTCAGAGTATGGCAAATCAAGCACATCTACTTGTCATCTCATCGTGTACATCACTGCATCCCTGATCTCAAGTGCATGATTGCCCTCCTGATGCCACACTACCAATTAGGTGACAGTGCCAACATCAAGGTGGGGTGCAGTCTAATCTACACCTCAAAACCTAGTGACTAAAACCAATATGTAAACTTGATTGAGTACCGGTGACTCATCTACAATGCAGTGTAAAGACACATGAATCAGGTCAATTCTGCATTGTCAATAATGTGAAACAACCAGCACCAATGTCAGTTTTGAACAGAGGATGTGAGGGGTGTAGAAATATGCCCCTCACAGTTGGCATACAGGGAAACTGTCCAAAACCAAGATCAACCCAAATGTTACATCAGTGATGTTGTACAATGATTTACAAAGCTGCATGTAATAGGTGTAGCATGTAAAAATAGAGAATGGAAATTGTCATGCACTCTGATTGTCAACTGCTTAAATGCTTGTGGCAAACACAACCATGACTTGGAAATCTTGTACCTCCTCAGGCGACATGTTGTCTAAGAAATAAGACATATGACGATATGTAAGATCAAAGATAAATGACAATGTTCACCATTTAAGTTTGAAACACAAGTGCATGAAAACATGCATCCCTGCTTTCCTAAAGTGACGAAGTGTGTCATTAGCCTTCTTGGCTTAACGACACGCATCGCCACTTTATTGTAAATATGCCCCCTTGTGTCAATTATGTGCACATTCCATATTGACAAAAATTAACATACTGGAGGGCAAATGTGCTGTTCACCTATGAGTAGAAGGGATCTGCATTTAAAAGTACGGTGTAAGGACTCTGCATTTCAGGAATGTGTTGGAAGTATCAAATGGGCGATAGTTACCCAGCATCTTGGGGTCTGCACTAGGTTTCTTAAGGAGAGGGACCACTATAGCCTCCTTGAAGGAATTAGGTACAACGCCCTGGGACAATGAGTTGTTGAGTAGTATCAGTGGTAGTCATTATGGTATGCATAGGTTGTATGTTTGACCACATATGTGACTGTCACATTACACATTGCTGTGATGTCTGCACCTGTTTGTTGGGCTTGCATCACACATGGACATGAACATCAGCCATTCACTACTTGAAATTCAGATTTGGGATTCAGCAAACAATGCAAAGGCTTGACCACAGATTCACATTTGAGTATTTGCTCTGCTGTAATTGCAGATGTGCACATTTACAACGGGCTGTGCAAAGTCAGGTTGTGGGACATAATTGGGATTTTGCAAATCTGATGATGTTTTTAAACAGTGTCTATCAAGTAGATCCATTGTCATGTTAACAACATATGTACAATACGTTGTTACATGGCATAAGGAACAGCTTGTGTCAGACACAATTGCCCATCAGTCTAGTGTGACAGCGATACACAGCTAGGAGAGTAACGATATGATGGCTGGACAGGTAGAGGACCAAACATTTTATTACGAGTAAGCACTGCGTCACTTTTCAGCTTCTGTAGGCGACAGGAGCTTGTGGAGGCACCACTGATGTTGTTTCCAGAAATGTATGCACCAGAATGCAGAATGGAGCAGCCTGGTGCAAAGTATGCGGAGGTCAACAAGTCACACAAAGCCATGTTGTAGACCCAGAGTCCCAGGTGGACAGGACATTGTTGGCTGGAAACAGCAATGCAGCACTGTACAATGCGCACTCCTTGCAACAGCATGGCGTCCAATGCCGGTAAGCACAGACAGTCCCCTATGGCTTGAAATAACACTGTGCTTTTGTATGAGACCCATAGTGGTAGACACAGGTACTGCAGGGTTACTGCAAAATGATGTTGAAGGCGGGGCCTGTGTCATGCACAAGCTTGTGGGCCCAGTCTGTGGACATTGATGCGTCAGCAATGACCTTTAGCTGTTGGCAAAGTCTGGCATGTCAGATGTAGACACAATGCTAACAGGAGAAGCCTGCATGGTGCACCTTGTAGGGCTGATCATTAAAGGTGCTCCTGATCAGGTACGAAGGGTGGTCTGCATTGAATGGCATGCACAAACACTACACTGTGGGGGCATGGGAGGCATCCTAATTTGTGCTGCGCCTCTCAACATCATTGTGCATGAGGATTTTGTGCTGCCCGTTAGCTGTGGAGGGTGAGGGCCCTGACCTGGACAAACTGAAGTGGCAGGGGACCTGTGATTGGGGAACTTAGAGGGACCATTTGCATCGCCTGCTCCTGTGGGTTCCCCTGCATACTCGGAGTACCCTGCAGTACACAGGCTTCTGTAATCCAGACTGACAGGGGATTCAGCTGGCTGAGTCACTGATTAGGAAAGTGCGGTGTGGTTTGAGGCCTGGTGTCGTTGTCCAGGTTGTGAGATGGTTGATTGTGAAGTAGAGGAGGCCCAGGGATGTTATTTTCCCAAAAGACATGGCCACACTGCTTGTACAACCCTGATTTTTGGAGGGAATGTCTCATATGTAATCTGCTTGCCAAAGTTGGCATCCAGGAGGCAATCGATTGGTGCTGCTTTTCCTCAACACATGTTATGGATCTCTTGGGTGTATGGTGGATTCCCCTTGGTGCTAACCAGGCAGAGATTTCTGTCATTCATACACCTGACTGGAGTTGAGGGGCTGGTTGGCCTCACTGGACTGCAACACATGCCATACATGGTGGCTGGCCATCTAGTGCAACAATGTTTTTTAAGAGTATGTTGTACGTTCCTTGAGAGATACAACAATATGTGTCATAGATATTTCTTTTTAGATGCATGTTTGTCTCTGTGTTCAACTGTGCCTGCAGATGTTTGGTTATTTTGATGGGTGTTGTTGTGATAAATCTCTAAATTACACACATCATGCAATTGACATTATTAAATTTGTAGTGACCATCCAGAGATTGGTGGTGCAACTTCATGGTGATACTATTTTTTTTAATGTCCGTGTGACCCAATACAATGCCCATTGCTGATATAATTGGTTGTATGTTACTTGCATGTTTTGGCTGTACTTATTTGTTTCCATGTTGCACTTCACTCATGTGTATGTCTGTTCTCTGTCTTGGGGTTGTCAACACAGAGTAAGTGTTATTTGATGAGGATGTAGCCTGTTCTCCACCTCCATTGCCATGGCACACTCATGTTGTTGTGCATATTACTTCAACACTTTCTTGACATTGCATTGCCAGATCAATAGGCCTACATACATGTTGTTGACTGCTGATGCCTTGCCAGTTATCCCATAGCTGTCCTATGTGTCATTTTTTGTTCTTATGGAACTATAGCATTGTTAGGTCAAGTGCAGTGTTGATGGATGATTCATGCACAGTGTTAGTGATCCAAGAAATGTGCTTATCTGTCATTCCAGTGACATATGTGTCAGCTAGGGAGGTAGTGTCAATTGCTAATGTTGAATGAACGGGTATGCTTGGTGTTAGACGCATTCCCTGCACTGTATTGATACATCCGTTATTCTAGCTGTACTTTCCTCTGGATCTTCATCCTCCACACCCGCAAGTGGATCCAGTCCACATTTGTCATGTATCTTTGTGACTATTGTCAGTTACCTTTTTTCCTGTGGCACAGATTTCACAGATATGTTGTGTTTCTACTGTTATGATGGTTTAGAGCTACGTGGCCCCAGCTACAATGATGCATCAGACACAAATTGTATATTGTACTACGCTCTTGTGTGAAAACAGACCTTATTGTGCTCCTGTGAAGACACAACACACAGGTTTTGAACCTCACTGAGAAACCATACACAGTAATGATTTCAGATGCCCAATACATGGTCCCATTCCCACTCTTTCTTTATTTGGAGTCATATCTCCTGCTAGGTGAGTGATCTGTGTGACACTGTTATTTTGTTGACGTGACTTTATATGATTGATCACCTTCTGAAACGACAAACCAAGCATACAAGACATTGTTGTAGTGATATTTTATTTTGGAAACACACAAGATGTGAACGTTGGTTGAAATAAATGTTTGTGACAAGACATTTGTGTTAATGGATTATAAAAAAAAGTTCCGGATGATGGCATCCCTCCTTGCTGCTCCAGCTGCAGTAGCTGTGCCTTGCATCACCTTCTTCGTCCAGCACATCCACCAGATTATCCTGCTCCTCCTGGTCTTCTGGCAGTGGTGTGTTGGTCCGTACAAAGATGTTGTGTAAAATGCAACATGCCAGTATGATTATGCAGACCAGTTCAGTCCTGTATAGGAATCCTCCACCAGAAATGTCAAGGCACTGAAACCTTGATTTCAGGACTCCGAAGGTCTGTTTCGCAATGGCCCTTGTGTGTCCCAGTGCCACATCGTAGTCTCTCTGGGCCTGTGTGTGGGTCACTGTGATAGGGGTCGTCAGCCATGGTGACAGTGCATATCCTTCAATCAGGGGTTTGATCACCTGAAACAGAAAGTGGAGAGAAGTGTCCGTCAGTATTTAGGCCTGATGTGTTTGCAGAGTGGGTTTTTTAATTCGGTGTCCATTGTGCAGCTTTGTACTTTCTACTTCGTCATGTTGGGGTACATACTATTGAGCTGCATCACTGACATTGAATTGCCTGTACTTTACAGCCTACACCTCACCATGATGCTATTGGCAAGGTCCTGTGTATTACCTCCATGTTGTTACTGTCAGGGTGTCTGGGTACCTCAAAACAACTTTGAGGTTATTTACAGGCCCCTTGCGCCACCGGTATGTCACTTATGCACATATCGTAAAGGAGGCACCGGTGGCGCATGGGCCTTGGGAAGCAGCCCCCTTGACTTTTGGCACATTACTATGTATGTGCATCAGCAAGATACATCATTGTGAGTTAGTATACTGAGGGTATCTGGCACCGGAAAAACTTGGATGCTAAATGTTGTACTCATTGTGGGTTATTTATATACCCCTTGCACTCCAGGTGGGTCACTGTTTGAGTCGCAGTAGCACTGCTAACTGGTGTACTCACTTACTGGGACATGTAAAGAAAACAAACATGTCTATTGATGTCCTTGGGCATATGTTGACTTGGATTCTGCTTGTATGCATGTTGTGGGCAGGCCATGGATATTTCCGTGTGTGTTACCACTCCGCACAAATTTATTTGCCTACATTTTTGCAACTGATAGTCATTTAACACCTAGAAAAGCATCAGATTGATACACCTCACCAGGGGAGGCATAGAGATGTGCAACATGGAGTGAGATTTACATTTCTCTTGTTTGTATGCTCTTTCTATGCCTGCTACATTCTGACACAAGCCAGTGTAAAGCTACCCCCCTTTTGTGATTGCTTGTGTGCTGCTAAGTATCCCTTCATGCAGAAATACTTTCTTCCCCATTACGCAGGCACCCTTGCCCAATGGTGCATGGGTGCCTGTGTTTGTGCATGTCAACTGATTGTGCACAGGTCCATGGGATAGCAGAGTGATATGTCATCTTGTTGTACAAATGACTCATGTCTTTGTTTGAGAATTAATTGACAACAGCACAAGATTATGTCCTGTGGCACATGCTGCATAGATTCCGAGCAATTTTTGTCATATGAGTTCTGCAAGATCTGTATTCCTAGAGTGAGTTAGTGGTTTGTGTGACTATTTCTGGCCTACTCCCTTGTTGGGACTACTTACATGTATATTGTTCTTTCGCATTAGGTGTGTGTGTATAGTAGTTGGCCCAATTACAATGTATGCATAATTCAACTAGATACATGTGCATTCTCACATTGCTGAACTACATGATTGGTGACTTGAGGAGTGTTGTGTGTTCATTTTGTACTTACCAACAAGCAGTCCAATTCCATAGATGCCGTCCTGGAACCGCTGGTTGATGACAGATTGGCGGAAGATGTAGGAGTCGTGCACACTGCCTGGAAACTTGGCAACAACATTGATGAACAGGTCCAGGTGGTCCACAATTGCCTGCACATTCATTGAGTATGTGTGCCTCCTGTTCCTGTATACGTGTGCAGTGTCCGCATGAGGCACAAATTGCACATGGGAGCAGTCAATTGCCCCAATACTTGCGGGAAACCAGCAATGGCATAGAAGACTTACTTGTTGGCAAGTTGTTCTTGCGCAGTGTTGGGGAAGCATAGGTGCTGCATCGTCAGGCTGATGATGGCATCCAAGACAGTTGGGAGGAACCTTGAGAAGGATGCCTGGGAGACTCCGGCCACTCTGACAGTGGTTGGTTAGAAGGTACCAGAGGCCAACATGTGCAGCACTGCAAGTAGCTTTGTCTGTGGAGGGATGTTCGTGCAGCGCTGGGACGGTGCCTGCAGCCTTTACGCTATCTGAGTGAGTACCCATAGGTTGGAGGACTTTTTTAGCCTCTAATGGGCAATCACCTCCTCTGGCTGGAGGTGTATCAGGGTGATTCGTTGGCAGTAGATACGCTCTCTTCTGTGGCCCTGCCTCTGTGGTGGTGGTGGTATTCTTGGAGCTCCAAGCTGCAAGAGTAGTACCTCCATGGCATCCTTAAGATTGCCAATGAGAGTCTGGGATTGTTCCTTATATGCAGGTGTATTAGCACCATTTTTAAGACCAGCTATTTTTTGTTCTAAAAAACCTGCCGCTAGTTGGTGACGTATGGGATTTTCATTGGAAATATCGCAAACTGGGGTTAGCGCCAGTTTTTTCGCGGGAACGCCTACCTTGCATCTCATTTTCGTTAAGTCCCGCTAACAGAAGTGGCGATCCTGAAAATATATGTTTACGCTTGAAAAGTGCTGCTAACCGCAGTTAACAACACTTTGTAAATACAGCAATAAAAAAAGCTGCCGTAACGTCAAATCATTGTTGCTATGGTGGCGTTAAGTTCTTGTAAATATGCCCCAAAGTCGTATTGAATGAGCATCTTAAAATGTGAGGTGTTCTATAGGAAGTGGTGATATTGATGGTTGTGACAGTTCAAGAAGGAGGCACTTCACATAGGTAAGTGTTTATGTAGAAAACTTTCTGGTACTTGCGCAAAAAAATCACCCAAACTGGCTTTTCTGATGAACCCAGTATTGATCAGACACAGTTGAACTTCAGTTCCATATTAGCTGGGTTTAGTTAGGAAATTCAAGATTTCTAGTACGATTTAGTTTGACTTGATACTTACTACGTCTACTAAGCTGCATTTTCATCACCTTTGGGGTTCAAAAAGTGCGACTGCAATATGTGCATTACACATGTATGAATTCGACAGAGCAACACTGTTCCCACTTTCGTTTCTCTGGCATGTTTACTCAATGCTTGACAACCAAGCTTGAACCTTGGTAAACTGATATTCATCAGAGTGTATTTCCACCAAAACCATTCAAAAAAAATTCTCAAAATATAAGCATGGCGATTGCGTGGTTTGGCATTCTGAACTAAAAATTCATCTCTGCAGTTGTTACATTGCTGGTTCTTTTTACCACGGATGGTGTAAGGATCTCAAGATCAATCCACATACTATAAGACATGCTCAATTAAGTCTTGACTGATGGTAAACATTGGGCTCCTTCATACCCCACCTTCAGCAGTGTGTCAGTGTATTTATATCAGAACTGCCCCTTTTGTAACACTATGTCTTTAAGTCACATTTGTATTTTCTCTGTAGTGCAGGGTGCCCACAGGACTGGGGGCAAGGACTCCGATGCTGCATCATTTAGTGAAGACAGAGCTGGAGACAGAGGACAGAAGTTCAAGTCAGTATATCACTGCACAGTGTAACTGGTTTAGGTGCGGTTTGCAGTTATGTACTCAGTGCTGCTTCACCTAATTACCTCTCAGACTTATCCAGGCAAGAAGATGGAACCAAGGGGGTTGACAACTCTCCTGGAGGCAACGAAAGGCAGGCACTGGTTTCCCTGCAATGCTAGCAGGGTCATTCAAAAAGAAGTTATTCAAACAGTGATGCTAGTGACAATCCTTCCGTTGGGCCCTGAGTGAGCAGACAGATGTAAGCGTTTTCACTGCCCAGCACCTTGGCAATGTTGTGTCATGCAAAGAACATGTGCCTTCAGTAGGAATCATGCTGCTACTACTGCCAGTCCCCCAATGCCCCGACAAAGAGGACAGTAGTCACTCTCATATAGAAGGTGCACTTTGTCTACCTCCTCAACCTCAAAACAATGCTCTGGAGTTTAGGACCATGTAATAGGAAGGGCGCCTCAGTGATATCTGTGGATTTTTGAGCTCACCGGAGTAAAACTAAAAAATACAGACTATTACAGGAAAAATAACAAGCACAGGGCATCATAATCTTCACAGCAATGCAAGAGATTTTCTGCCCCAAGGCTGACTTTCCCTCCTTTGTGACTTTAATTAAGCGTGTTTATTAATGCTGTGCTCAATGAAAAACTGCTGTGCTCAATGAAAGACTGAGATGTATCCTCTTCTGTTTCTTGTGATAACCACATTTCACTTCTGGGTAGTCTTCATAGACCCTGGTACAAGAAGTGACTCTGGATTTTCCTGGCACATTGCATTTTCCACTACTGGTTGGATGCAAAAGACATCTGATTCTTAGGGTTGTTTTATCTCCACTTCATTGTGGGTGCTATAGGCTCATATAAGAAGTGTCTCTTGATTGGTTCATGCCGTCTCCAACCCTAGGTGGATCCCATAAACCCATGTATGAATGGGGTCTCTTGATCCTCCTGGTTCAGAGCATCTCTGCTCTTTGGTGCGCCATGTAACAATGATATCTGTTGATTTTCCTTGGGTCATGCCCTTCCTTTGCCTGTGCTCCAAACCCACACCTACTCACCAAGCACAGCAGACATAGCTCATTTAAAAAACACCATTATAAATACTTTTTATAAATTAGGTTTCTGGTTGGCAGAGGTATGCACCCTGTCCAAATAGAAACCACAATCCTAGTCAGGGTAAGTCACAACACACCCTAAATTATCCTGTGCAACACTTCAAACAGTAACACAGTGAAAACACCACAAAAAGACTCCACACTAGGTTAGAAAAATAGAACATAATTTTATAAATAAAACAAGACCAAAATGACAAACATCCAAGAAGTAGAAGTGGAAATATGATTTTTTCAAAGAATGAAGGTAAAATAGCGCTTAGAAGCAATAAGCGCTTTAATAGGTTATCGGGTCGCGCTGGACTGGGGCAAAGTCAAAAGTTCTGGCCGACCACGATAGAGCGCGGGCCGGATACAGGTACCCACTTTGGCTTGCTGAACCAAAGTACTTTGATCCGGAATGTGTCATCATCGACGACGATGCATAGTGCGGCCGAGGCGATGCATCAGTGTAGTGCCACACAGTGGACGAAATGTGTAGATTTTCTCCACGCAACTGCAGCAATGTATCGGTTCAGCATGTGATGCACTGGTTTCCGAATGCGATGCGTGGCCGCTGCTCCCGCAGTAGGCTATGCGCTGATTCCAAAGGTGATGCGCCGTTTCCAAAGGTGATGTGCCGGGTCCGCTCCACACAACAATGAGGGTGTGCTGGCTCTGACTCATGCAAAGGCAAAGATGCACCAGTTCCAATGAGGATGAGTAGGTTCTGGTTTCTGCAGCTCTTTATACCCACTTCCAAAGGCCCAGGACTGGGTTGTCACCACTTGGAAGGGCAAGACTTGAATCAAGGAAAGTCCAGGTGCTGTAGCAACATGAGTTGAAGTCTTTAATGTCCCTGGGACTTAGAACTGGAGGCAAGCAGCAAGCCCTTGGAGTCACTCAGGGTTCAAGTAATGCAGGTCCAGGCCTTCTCACCCAAGCAGGAGAAGAGCAGGCAGCAGGGCAGTTCAGCAAGGCAAGAGCACAGCAAGGCAAGAGTCCAGCAGTGTGGCAGTCCTTTCAGCAGCACAGCAGTTCTTCTTCCTGGCAGAGTAGTCACAGGTCCAGAAGTGTACTAAAGTCATGGTGTCAGAGGTCCAATACTTATACTCAGCTGCGCCTTTGAAGTGGGGGAGACTTCAATGAAAGCTTTAAAGTGCACAGATTTCCTCCCTTTCTGCCCTGTATGAGGTATGAGACACACCTAAGCTTCATTTGTGTGTGGCTGTCTAGAGGGAATATACAAAGCCTAGAGGTCACCTATCCCAGACTGAAAAGAGATGGGTAGCAGGCACCTAATGGCTAAAGTAAGTTAATGCCAACTTTCTAAAAGTGGCATTTGCTAAACTGTAACTTAAAATCAAACTTCACCATAAGTTGTGATTTTAAATTGTGAGTCCAGTGACACCAAACTTGAAAAGTCTATCGCTTCACAGTGGGGAATTACACATAAAAGATGTAATAAGGTGATCCCAATATAATCCTATGGGAGAGATAGGCCTTGCAGTAATAAAAAACTAGGTGGCCGATTATGATGATGGTGGGACTGCCACAGACAGGTCCCACCGCTATCGGAACCATCTTATCTGCCTGCCATATTTCAATGGCGGGCGGATGGGTGTCGGACTGCAAGACCGACTGCCACACATCCGAAGGGCTCCTTGAGCCCGCCGGTGCGGCGAAAGGGGGTAGTATTCCCTACCATGGTGGCGGGGATTACATTGTCCCTTTCCACCTGCCTTTTCATGGCGGTTAACCCGCTGTCATGATTGTCCATGCCCACATTCCTAAACCCCTATCTGTTTCAATTACAGCCTGCAAACAATAATCTGTGACGCTTTCTGAGAAGCGTTCTGTTCCGTGATCGATAAAATCCACCCCTGTTCCGTGCTTCCAGCACACCTTAGTTTGCTCGTGAGATTGTTATGTAATCAGTGTTTGACACGTTATGTACTTCCTTAGTACTTGCATAGATCCTGGAATTGTGCATAGCCGGTCAGAGAACGCTGTATAGTTATAGAATGTTTGTATGTGTGTTTTATTGCTTATCGTTATGAATCACTGTTGCAAGAAGAACAACACATGGGCAAGCAGCGCGCACCAAAAGCGTTGTGCAGCGCAGCCTGCATGAAGGCAGTTTCATCACTACGCACGAACGTGCACGTCGGTAATCCTCTTGGGTGTGGCAAGAGTATAAATTGCCACACCCATCTTCCAGAAAGCGCTTTGCCTTCTTCTTTCTGAACCGGGCGGACGTCCCGCTTACCTGATCCTCGCTGGGAAGACTCCGGACTTCAAGAAACGCTCCGATTTCATCACCGCCGGCCGGGATGCAGTTACAGCATTCATGAAGCTACGAAAGAAGGAAACATGAGCTAAGTGAAAGTTTTCTTAGTCAGGCGCCCTACGCAAGAAAGCAGGAAGCATAGAACTTTGAACTTACCTTGCTGTTTTCTTTGGGACAATTTTTGGAAACCCTTTATCTGCAAGGGAAAAAAGAAAAGAAAGATTAACACGGATAAAAAGAAAAAACGAACATTGTATAAATATTGGTGTTGGTGTATAGTATGTAGACTCACTGTACGTTAGGCATTGTTATACCTTTTGTTTCATAAGCAGCTCGTGAAGGACATTATACTGGAATTCTAGAGAGAGTAAGTGAAATATAGAAAACACCAAAGAGTCTGTTTAGAATAGAAGGTAGAAGAAAATCAATAACTTATTTCTCTGTTTATTCTGAACTCAGATACCAGCTGACAAGTGTTTAATGCTGCATCCTTTTAACACATCATTACCACGTCCACCTTTCAAAGACTCCCCTTCACGACGACTACAAGGACGCGACGTTCAACACTTCTAGAGCGCAGGTAGGATAATACCCAGAGTTAAGTTCTGTTACTAGATAGAGTATAGTACTGTGATTAGTATAGAAGTTAGATATAGTCTAGACTTACCGTAGTTATACTTTTCCTTATTACCTCGCAGGTCGACAACTAGAAGCATCTAGCGTCCAGGAACCGGCCCTCCTCCCTGAATCCCAACTGTGTAATCTTGGTGTTTCTATTTACAAGGTCACTAGTAGGGGGACTGGGAAGTTGGTTCATAACGTCTCTGCGAAATCTTTTACAAACACCAAACAGGTAAGAGTGTTTGTAATCCTGACAGAAGGCAAAGCCCACGGAGAACATTTCGCCCAGACGTTATGAATACAACTACTCCAGTATCATTGCAAGATATTGCAGCAATACTTGCCGACATAAAATCTGAAAATGCAGCTCTTAGAAGGGATATTTCGGCCTTGCAATCGAACATGCATATGTCACAAGCTCCAGACTCAGCCTCTTGGAGTTTTTCAGCCACTCAAAAACCTGTATTGAAACCACCAACGTTTCAGCCTGGGATGCAAACCTTACACAGTAGCACCTCCTCTACGCCCACTCAGATTCAAGTAGTGACTCCTGTCACTATTCCCTTGGCTCCTCCAGAGAGATTTTTTGGAGATAGTAATAAGTATACTATTTTTTTTAAATCAGTGTCATCTACATTTCATTGCAAAACCAGCAGCTTTCCCAGATGATTCGGCCAAAATAGCTTTCATTTTATCTTATTTGGGAGGTGATGCAGCCTTATGGTCTGTACCTATTGTAGAACGTAATGACCCAATTTTATACGATCTTGGACGATTTAAACTAACAATGAAAAAGCTATTCGCTAAACACGTCTTCGTGCAATCTGCCGATCACGAACTGCTGCATCTAAAACAAGGGGCCTCAGATTTATTACATTATATTTCACAATTCAACAGACTTGTGATTGAAGCTGAATGGCCTATGGAAAAAAGAGTTTCTCTTTTTTATAAGGGTTTACGTGAGGAATTAAAGGACATGGTTACACAAATTTTAGATCCTCCAGATGACATAGAAGAATTCATAGATTTAGTAGTGAAACTTAATCATCGTTTATCTGAACGAAAAGGCGAAAAGGGACGACCAGATCACAAAGTCTTTACTTACAAGGAAAGAACTAGTGTAAAACCCGATACAGCTCCAAAGTTGGATTTAGGAGAACCTATGCAAATAGGGACTATTAAAGGACCTCTCTCTAAGGAAGAAAAGAAGAAAATTAAACCAAAGTTTGTACTGTGGTAAGGCTGGGCATTTCGTTAAAGAGTGTCCTACCCGCCCAAATAAACCAAAGAATAGGACTAGCGATGCAGGGCTCGTACAACAGTCGGAAAACTGAAAGGCTCGACTAAACAAGAGGTCAGTTTGGCGAGTGAGGTAACTAGTTTGGCCTCCATGGCTGCAGGGATTTCGTACCAACATCTTAGTATTAAGGTAACTTTGCAGTCTCAATCCAATAAAAATAATGTTTGGTCAGTTGATGCCTTGATTGACTCAGGAGCAACAGGCAATTTTATTGATACTAATTTCCTCCTAGAATTAGGACTCGAGTCTGTACCTAAAAGTCACCCAGAAATAGTCAGAGCAGTGGACGGTAAAGAGTTGACATCAGGACTGATACAAAAGCACACGGAAAACCTTATCATGACATGTTCCACGAAACATAATGAATGCATCACATTTGACATCATTGACGCTCCTCAATTTTGACTCATTTTAGGCATTCCTTGGTTAGTGGTACATAACCCACAAATTGATTGGTTTAACAAGACAGTTTTGTTTAATTCTGAGTACTGTCACTCTAACAGTTTAGCACATCTAGCATCTGAACACCTGGTGCAGGGTTATGACTTCCCAAAGGAATCTAAGAGTGTTTTAGTATTAGAAGGAATACCAATAGAATATTCCGATCTCACGGATGTGTTTGATAAAAAAAAGGCCAATACTTTGCCTCCACATAGAGACTTCGACTGTCGAATAGATTTAATGCCTGGAGCCACTCTACCTTGCAGTAGAATTTACGCCCTTACCGAGAAAGAAAATGAACATCTACGAGAATACCTTGATGAATATCTTGCAAATGGCTTTATTCAACATTCCAAATCCCCCGTGTCCTCTCCTCTTTTTTTTATTCCAAAGAAAGAGGGAGATTTGCGCACGTGCATCGATTATCGCGCGTTAAATAATGTTACCATTAAGAATAGATATCCGCTTCCATTAATTCCAACATTATTGGATCAAATAAAGGATGCTACCATATACACCAAATTAGATCTGCGTGGAGCATATCATCTTGTCAGGGTTCGCGAAGGCGACGAGTGGAAGACGGCATTCCGTACTAAATTTGGCTTGTACGAGTATCAAGTTATGCCTTTCGGACTCTGCAATGCTCCAGCAGCATTTCAATTCTTTATAAATGAAGTGTTGAGAGATTTTATAGATGTCTGTTGTGTTGTTTACATCGATGATATCTTGATTTACTCTAAGGACTCAACAGAACATGTGAAACAAGTAAGGGCAATTCTTCAACAGCTATTGCAGAACTCTCTATTCGTCAAACTAGAAAAAAGTATATTCCACACCACTAAAGTAGAGTTCTTAGGTTATGTACTCAGTCCTAAAGGAATTGAGATGGATCCTAATAAGATACAAGCAGTTATGAAGTGGCCAAGCCCCTCTTCCGTAAAACAAGTGCAGAGCTTCCTGGGATTCGCCAATTTTTACAGGCGCTTCATTTGTAATTTCTCTCACATTGTCACACCAATTACTCGGCTTTTACGAAAAAATGTAAAGTTTAATTGGACCCAAGAAGCCGAAGATGCATTTTTGAGTTTAAAGGTTCAATTCACTTCTGCGCCCATTCTAATGCACCCTGATCCTTCGCATCCTTTCATTGTAGAAGCAGATGCTTCCCAATTCGCTATTGGGGGAATATTATCCCAGAGACATAAAGACACAGGACAGATGCATCCAATAGCTTATTATTCAAGGAAACTCACACCGACAGAACAAAATTATGCTATTGCGGATAGAGAGTTACTAGCAATAAAGGCTGTGTTCGAAGAATGGCGCCATTACTTGTTGGGTGCTCGACATCCTGTAACAATCTACACTGATCACAGAAATTTACAGAATTTGCGTTCCATCAAAGCTCTCACACCCCGACAACTTCGCTGGACTCTATTCTTTAATGACTATAATTTTATCATCACCTATCGGCCAGGGAAAGAAAACCAGAAAGCTGATGCTTTATCTCGAATTGGAATTTCAGATGATATGTACCCCACATCTGACTTAGACCAATGTATATTGCCTGCACAATGTTTTCAAGTGGGAGCGATATCTACAGATGTAACTCAGGACATTAAGAGAGAGTTAGCAACTCACAAGGTGTCCAATTGGCAGAAGACATATCCTTTGTTACAACTAAGGGAAGATCTCTTATTCATGAATGATCAAATATTTGTACCAACCACAAGTTTACAAACACAAGTAATTCGATCACACCATGATACTCTCTTGTCAGCTCATTCTGGAGTAACAAAAACTTATCAAGCAATCAAACGAAGTTTTTGGTGGCCCACCATGTTTAAAGATGTGCATAGATATGTTGAAACTTGTACCGTTTGTACACAGAATAAATCGCAACATCAAGCTCCGAGTGGTCTATTACAACCTTTACCAATACCACCGCAACCTTGGCACACTGTGTCATTAGATTTTATAGTAGAACTTCCCCGTACCCACAACGGTTTCACTACCATTTTAACTGTGGTTGACCATTTTTCTCGAATGGCTCATTTTATTCCTCTAAAAAAATTACCCTCAGCACAAGAACTCACTTCCATATTCTCAAAAGAAGTAATCAGATTACATGGAATCCCATCGGTGGTCATTTCTGATAGAGGCCCTCAGTTTATCTCTCATTTTTGGCAACATCTGGGCAAATCTTTAAACATGGACATGCGCACGTCGTCTAGCTATCACCCCCAAACTGATGGACTTACTGAACGCACGAATCAGACTATTGAACAATTCTTACGTTGTACGTTAACAGAATTTGAGGTCGAATGGTCAGATATATTATGGGGTTTGGAGTTTGCTTATAACAACTTGGATCACTCGTCTACTGATATGTCTCCATTCTTTTGCACTTATGGTTTTCACCCAAAAAGTATGCCTGGTTCTGTCACATCTTCCTCTATTGTCCCATCTATAACAGACCACATTGAGAAACTAGTTACTATTCAATCACTGGCACAATACCATTTAGCACAAGCTAAGGAGAGTCAGAAACGTATCTCTGATTCTCATCGCTCTGTACAACCTAGTTATGTGGTGGGAGACAAAGTTTGGTTATCCACAAAACATTTAAAAATCAAGACAAATAAAAAATTCTGTCCTCGATTTATAGGACCCTTTGTTGTGGAAAAGATCATAAATCCAGTTAGTATGAAATTAACTCTCCCATCCAAATATCGGTTTCATTCGGTGTTTCACGTCTCTTTGCTGAAGCCTTTCAATCCTATGACTCGTACTACACCGAAACCTTCAGCCATAACCATTGATGGTACTCCTGAATTTGAAGTTCAATCCATCATAGATTCGAAAAGAATCCGAGGAAAATTATTCTATTTAATTCACTGGAAAGGTTATGGACCTGAGGAACGCTCGTGGGAGCCTCTTGCTAATGTCCAAAATGCCCCACGCTTAGTTAAGGCATTTCATTCTCGCTATCCTGACAAACCAAAACCTGTACCTCAAGTCTTAGGGGGGATTTTGCGGGGGGGGGGAACTGTCATGATTGTCCATGCCCACATTCCTAAACCCCTATCTGTTTCAATTACAGCCTGCAAATAAGAGTGTTTGTAATCCTGACACCCACCATGAAAAGGCAGGCGGAAATGGAATTTGGGGGCCTGTAGCTGGCCACCCTTCCTCCCTGGCCCTCCGAAATGGGCCCTGGGGGGCACTTATTGTGCCCCCCTACATATCCCTGCACCATGTGGCAGGCATCGCATAGTGCCTGCCACGTAGTGCAGGGATATGTCAGGTGTCCCTATTTTGAATTGCGGCGGGTGCTGCAGCCAGCAGCACCAGCACCAGCCACAATGCAAAGTATAGTCATTGCGACTGCCGTGGTGGCGGTCGCATCATAATGCCTATGGCGGGACCACTGTCGGGCAGTCCCGTTTCCTAATCAGCCCCATAATTGGGAGTCTTTCACTACCAAGACATGCAAAACTGCAAAGTACATGTCCTACCTTTTAAATACATTGCCCCCTGCCCTGTGGGTCATACAGGACCTACCTTAGCGGTGACTTATATGAATAAAAAGTGAAGGTTTAGGCCTGGCAAGAGGTTTATCTTGCCAGATCGAAGTTGCAGTATAAAACTGCACATACAGGCTCGGCAATGGCAGGCTTGAGCCATGGTTCGAGGGCTGCTTAAGTGGGTGGCGGAATGAGTTCTGTAAGGTCACTAGTAGCATTACATTTACAGGTCCTGGGCACATGTAGTGCACTTTACTAGGGACTTATAAGTAAATTAAATATGCCAATTGGGGTTTAGCCTATATTATCATGTTTAGGGGAGAGAGCACAAGCACTTTAGCACTGGTCAGCAGGAAAGTGCACAGAATCATAAAGCCAGCAAAAAGAGGTCAGAAAATGGAGGGAGGTAGGCAAAAAAGTTCAGGGAAGACTACCCTAAGGTTGTCAGATCTAACACCTTGGAACAGATGGTATTCCAGTATTGCAGACCATACTGAGCCAGATCGCTGATGATAGCGATTAGGTCTTGTGAAAGGAAGAATGCGGACCCACGAGAGTCCACGGTAGACCACTCTGCTCTTTCAGAATTTCCTCCCTTCTGGGCATCAGGATGTTTGGGCTTCCTGTTTCTGGCCAGGAACCTCACATTTCTGAATTGTTCTTACTATTGTGGAGAGGTGTGGTGCAGCGGCCAGGGCAGCTGACTTCGGAGCACAGGGCTCATGGTTCGAACCCCGGCTCCGGTGGCAGCTCAGCACCATGTGACTCTGGGCAATAGCTCACTTAATTTCCACGACGGCCCCCAGCGCTTTGAGACCCGTAAGGGTGAGTAGTTCGCGCTTTACAAATACGGATTTACATTTCCTATTGTCACATCAAAAACAGGTGCTTATCACTGGCTTGTAACCTGTCTCTCTACTGCCCCCTAGTGTAGTGAATATTCACTGCCGTCTCTGGTTCTGAGAGCGGCATGAGGTCAATCAGCTTGGCCTGCCCTCTGTGGTGAAACTCGAAACTGCCACTTCCTGGACAAACCACTCATGAAACAACACAGGATTGCTTGAAAACAGCGTTTTGTTGGTCTTGGGTCCTTAATTTTATGTTTTAACTTGTTGGGTTTGCATGATGTATCGTTTGAATAAATTAAGTATGAATGGGATATGATTGTGTGTATGTTCAGACTCTAGTATGCAGGGACATCTTAAGGATTTGATGGGCTCTGGGCCAACTGTATTAAGGGGGCCACTGTTCAGAACAGCTTGTAATTTATGATCCAGTTTCAACTTTTTCATGTCCTCTTTGGCCAGGTCATTGACAGTGCACAGGCATACATGTCCACATTCTAAATGTGTTTACATCTGATATTCAGGGATAATGATGTGTGTTTTCAATATTGTAACACAGCAGCAGCTCACTAATTTTGCAAATAATCTCAGTGACACCCTCCCATTTCTCATGTGAGATCCTGTTTTGATCTAAAACAACGTTTTTTGATGGGTGTTGCATAAAACTTAAACACAACATTTCTCTGCAAAATGTCTGTAATAGACTCTGACACATCACCCACATTAAAATTAAATTAAAGGAAAACAGTATTTAAAACAATCTGTTTAAGAATTATTCAAGGTCATCAGGGCAAGACTCTCTGCAGAACAGAGCTGGCTCTATCAGGGAGACCCCTGAAAGCCTGGGACCCTGGGCCAGAGCCCACTTTGCCCATGCCTCTGCTAGTATGCATGGCGTGTAGTTGGGGTTGCCTTGAGAGAAGTCATTCATATGTATTGCTGATTTGTATTTTTTTGTATGTAAATTATTGAAAATATTTATTTTAAATATGGGTATATTTGAAGTTTAACATTTACATATGCTAAAATACAAAAAACTAATATGAAAAGAAATATATCATAGAATTAATTAAAGTATTACAAATGATATCCATGTAGTTGAATGGGTTATTAAATAATAGGGCTCAATTGTGATTTTGGAAGTATAAAATATATGAGTTATAACATTGTTATTTAACAGAGTAGGCAGGTTGTGTTGTTGTTTATGGTTCATTTCCCCTGTTTCTACCTCTCTCCATTCTTGTAATCAGGGGCCCTCTTATGTTTCCCACTGCTAATAATGCATTCAGTCTTTATTGTGCCAGTGTCATACCTGACTTAAAGCTTGCTGAAGCATCACCAAGGAATTCCTCCGGGATGTGCAGCTGGATTGGTTGTTCGCCAGATGACTTGAACTTATTTTATTGATGACTGTAATATATCAGGTTGAGCTTTTCTTGTGAGATTCAAATGCACGACCTACATGTTTCGCACAGATCTCTACAGAGTTTGCTTCAGGAAACTGAAGCCTGCAGATCCGACTGCATTCACGGTGTTCCTACTTGTTCTATTTTTATCCTACTCAGAGTCGTCACTTGCCTTTTCTTTTGTAAAATTCAGTTTGAATATATGACCTTATTTAGAAATAATAGTTCACCACCTTTAATTATTTCAGACAACTCTAGTAATTTTGCATAAGTCTTTTTGAGGCTACTGATTGGCTATTGAGAAGTAATTTCAATTTCATTGACCCAATGTGAGACGAGACATTTTCTTATTGTTTAACAACTTTGTTATATCTTGGTTTCTATGTGTTCATGCTTTATCTGTTTTGTTCTTAATTCTATTGCCTCCCACTGCTCTTCTTGTCTCTCCCTGGATCTCTCTACTCTCTTCCCCTTATCTTGCTTCTGTTTTCTCCTTTTATCCGCTATGGTGTTCTTTTCTGTTTTCCTTTTTGGAAGAAAGGGGGATATGTTATATCTTGGTTTCTGTGTGTTCATGCTCTGCCAGTGAGTTCCTCCTAGAATGATGTAATATGGAATGTTGTGTAGTGTAGCTCCTATTTCCCTAATAGGCTCTGCGCATTGGAATAATATATCCTATAGGTTTGACATAGGACTGAGGTCAGTATGTCCCTATCGAGTATATTAAACTTAATTACTTGTGCCAGCTAGCTCAGAGGCCACTAGAAACTTTTTGACAACAAGAGGGGAGTAGTTTCTGGCAGCCGCAAAACATGACCAATATGTTTCCCTTTTAGAATCAGAACGTGTCCCAGAGTCGTGGAAACACTAGATAACTATTTCACTCAGCTCAATCGTGCATGCTTAGTTTTCCTCAGAGTTACACAGAAATAATAGACGGGCTTTTTCAATAAAAGATTTATTGAACAGTCTTGTTTCTGGTGTAAGTATAATGTGCTGTTACGATCACAAGACAGTATGCGAGATAAATAATGTACAGGGTGAGCAGTAGAAATAAATAATACTGCGATAGCATTAACTTTTAGTACAAATGCTGTCACATAAATAACACAGACTAAAAAATGCGAGTACTCATACGATGCGGTGCTAAGCTAGTTCTACCCCAATGTACCTAGCCTAACCTAGGTGTAGGACAAGGTATGAAGTAGGTGAAGTATTCCTTACTATGGTATACTAAGAGTATGTTTAAGCCTAGTATGCCTAGTATGCCAAGAGTCCCTCTAGGTTCTTATCAGCTCCATACCTGAAGAATGAGAGAGGTTGGAATCTCTTTGCCAGACTCGAACTCCAACACCCCGCAAGGGAAGTCAGATCACTGGAAGCTGGAAGCTGGGCTCTCTGCATGCAGGGAATGGCAGCGTCTTCTTAGTGCGTCAGGCCGGGATACGGGCTCCTCTGAAGTCGAGGTCTCCTCTGATTTACAGGGGCTAGGGAAGGTATATTTATACCTGAGAGTACCTTAGGAATGTTAGCATTGACGTGAATTGGACAACGAAAGACGTCATGGATGAACCCCTAAGGAATAATGGTTCATGCATAATATATGAGGCCTTGAAGAAATCAATAGTCCTGGGTTAGGGAAACTCCCGCAGCCTAAGGGTCTGTTCTTCATGAACTCGTTGTGACGTTAGGGTGGACGGATGTCAGAGACCATGCCTGTATTTGGAGTGCACGGTTTAATGCCTAAATAAGGCCTGGGATTCTATGCCTATATAAGGGCAGGGCGAATTGTGCCTATATAAGGACATGATATTGGAAAGCCCGTTATGGACACCCTAAGAGGAATACAACACCCACTCCACTTTCGTGTATACGATAATACATAAATGCTAAACATTTAAAATGTTAAACATAAAAATGGAGTACCGCATATTTCTAAAATATTTCATAAAACCATTTAAAAAGGCATTTAAAAAAACATATTAGAATGCGAAAGGTAATGTACATTCGAAGCATTGCTTATCATTTCAGGCATAAAGTTAAAAAATAAATGCAATTGGAATGAAATAAGCAGTAATATTTACATGTGACAGAAAATGATCGATAAGTTTGTTCAAAAATCAAGGTCATTTCATGTCAGGAAAATTAAATGAACTGTTTTTAGACACATAAGATGACTAAATGTCTGTGGAAGGACCGCCAAGTATGTACTATAAGGCTAGTTCTACTTTAAGCAGATTGAAGTACCATTTTCGTTCGAAAAATGGGAAAAAGTTCAATTTTGGTAGAGTTCCAAGTTTTTGAAAAAATGAAGGCCAAATTGTTGCTCTATTTCTGGAACACTGTATGCTGAATCAGAGTCAGTTTACGGGTCTGGTGTAAACATTAGATCATCTATTTCTATAGACAAAACATCATCCACTGTAGTTGGTGTGAGTTGGAACACCTCGTGAAGCAGGTTAATCGCACAGAGATGTGAAGCATTGCTTTCAATTGTCGCAATGTTCGCGTCCGTTGTTACCTCTGTGCCTGTAGTTCTTTCTCGTACCTCAGCAGCAGCCGGAAGCATCTGTGAGATCTCAATGAATGCTGTCATCAGGATAGGAAGCCGCTGGGGACAACACATAGCATGGGCCGTTATCTGGTCCAGCAGAGTATCGACATCCGTTGGCGCATCCGATGGAAATGTTAGACAGGTGTCCAACACGCATTCTACACCGCATAGCAGGCATCGTAGAACAGGTAAGATGCAATCTTGCCAGATTGGTCTGAATGACAGGAACCATGTGGTATTAAGGTCCCGTAGACGATTTATGCCCAAAAGCTGTACTATTTGCTCACGGCACTTTCGTTCAAGGAGAGCTTTCTCCATGTCGCTCGGAGTGATGTCGGCGAATTGGCTGGCCATAGCGCAATAGCAGGAAGAGAAATAGAATTCCGGCAACAAGTGCTAGAATTAGTGGTATGCCACCAAACACCGAATGTGCAAAGTTCGGGATGATTCCGAGTATTTGCCTGGAAAGGTGCTAACAGACCCGAGCAGATGCCCTTAAATACATGTACAATTCCTGTTGTATCAGACATGTTGAAAATTCGTCCTATCATTTCCACGAAATGTATAGGGCAGTTTGTACGTATTAAAGTCTGTATCTCCGCCGAAGTCCTTGCAATTTGCAGATCATAGGTTTCTTTGGCCGAGGTCAAAGGCACTGTTTGTTGTAAAAGCATGGCTTTCATTCTGCTTAAAGTATCAAATCTTATAAAAGAGACGTTCAGCGAAGGCCATAGAGGCGACTCCCTGACTGTGTCTATTGGGGCAAACAATACTTGCATACAGCAAGTGACCCTGGAGTTGACCGTTACTAGATATGGGATGCCTGGCAGCATGCCACAGCAACTCTGATCATTCAACATGAGGTAACTCCCATTAGAAAGTTGTCCGAACGTTGGATTAATCACAGCAGCTGGTGTACCCTGCTGATGGCAAGACAAATTTGCCAGAGAACCATTACAAGCCCCGTGCAAGGAAATGTCCTGACATATAAGTGAACCGCTTAGTGCACATTTACAGTTTTTACCGCTTAAAAACACTTCACGATCCCCGCTCCAACATCTATATGTATACGGCAAAGCCCAAGATGTCTTAATGTATTCCTTACCCAACCTTTCATATTTGCCTGCTTGCATTTGTCTGAGACAATACTGAAACTGAAAAGTAGTCACAGGTAGTGTGATTTTGCCATGAATAAGCCATTCTGTAGCTGGTTTTTCTGCCACTGTGAATGGTAATTTTTCCAGTTTTTCAATGCTCAGCACTGTATACTTTGCCCCTCTTTGTGCCATTTCTATCTGTTTATCAGTTAGATTGTATTCTGAAAACAGAACCGTTGTGTTGATGAAACGCCAAGGCACATAGCCCGCTCGCAATGATTGCAGCGTCCAGCTTAATAACATAATAGAACGTAATTGAGATTGGCCTTGTTGTAACATCGCCAAATCTTGTTCTAGTACGTCGATAGCAGAGGATACAATGCCGTCCAGTGAATAAATTCTGGAGGACAAAGTTGTTAACCCATTGTCAACCACAGAGAGTGATTTCTCTAAATTAATACGATCAAGTTCACGTATTCGTTCTGCGGCCTCTATCTGTGACACCTTCCATGCTTCATTGTATGCAGCATAGATGCCGGCATATATGAAACGTTTTTGACGCGGTTTTCTTGGTCCAAGCAAGAAATCCCTAAGATCTGCGTCTTTTGCAAGTAAGGATAAGTGTTGTTTCACATCCTGTAGTGTAGATGTATGCAGCCAATCGAGGCATAATTTCCCTACACTGTATGTTGTTACTACCCCCGGATGTTGTCTTTGGACGTATCTTGGGTCTGGCCTATGAATGGTAAAACCCTGAGTTTTATTCAGGAATCTTTCCTGACAGTTATTCGTGTCTGTGGGCCAGATCAACCATTTTTTCCAATCAGGATTAGATCTGTTGAGTTGTAGTATATTGTCAACTGTCACCACTGCCAGTGTTTCGTTAGTTTTTGCAGGAGTTGGTACAGAAGGTGTGTTCATCTCTCTGATCTTGGCTAATCCAAGACAAGATGTTTGTTGGATTGTTTCATTCAAAAACATTATTTGTTCAGGGATGATGCAGGCTCTAAATAAAGCTTCTATCCCCTGCACTTGCCATTCTTTAGTACCCCACAAAGTTTTTGTGTCTATTGTGTCTTTCCAAAAGTCGAAACCCTGTCTAGACAGTTGGGCATTAAATAATGTAGAGTAAATCTGTTTTGTATTCGTTAACATAAGTTTCATACCTGTCTTGTTTACATTTTTATAGTAAAACATTTCTGGATCAGATGTATTGTAACCTGAAAAATATGGAAACTTACTGGCAAATGTTTTTGAACTACCTTTAGGTGGTGTAGGACAATGTTCCCATTGGTTAAACATAAACACATTTCTTGGATATGCAGATTTATGCAAATAATGATGACCATAGTGGTTATAACAATACAGTTGTTCATAGTCTGATGAACCCTCTAAATATTCATTTTTAGAAAATGCAGCAGATTTTTCTAGGTCAAACATAATGTCAGTCACAGTCTCAAAGTCCCAATCATCAGAATAGGTACTGGACGAGATTAGATCACTTAGTGAAATTTTAAACAAATGTGGAATGTTCAATTCTTCCGTCGGACCAAATATATCAAAATCTGTTTTGTCCCACACTATACCATCGTGTATAGGAACAGCTGTGATGTTCACTGATGACAAGTCTCTTGCTTCACGATGAGAAGATTTATGAGGTTTCAAAAGCACGTTCACGTCTTTGTTTTCAGTGTTCGCATGGATGTATCTGCCACTAATAAGCACGCTCACAGTTGTAACCAAAGCTAGCCAGAGCAGGAAAACAAAAAGTCCAGATATAATCCAGAGTTCAATCCATGGAGAAACCAAATAAGTATTTTTCAGAGAGTGAAGAAAGTCTTGTACTTGCTGCTTGAATTTGAATGCTGGCGTCGTTTCAGGTTCACTTGGATCTTCTGAGAACGTATCAAAGTCAATGAAATAGCCAGAAGCAGTCCTGTCAATTGTTGGTATTGCATCAGGATTTGTAGAAATCACTGGAACCAGTCGATCACGTGCTACGTTGGTGTAGACAGGTGTATTTGGACGAACTGTTAGTTGTTCTTCAAGAGGGATGATTTCCATAGCATTGTTGCTTAGTCCTTCATCTGTTTCAGCTGAATTCTCGATTGTTATCAGTCTTTCAATATGAACCTCTTGGATACTAGCGAGAGGAGTGCGTTTGCTACTAGGTCGGAGTCCACGAGGCCTACTATTTAGTATTGGCCACATATTGTGGTTTGATGAGGTCGATGGACACAAATCTTTTCTCCTTTCTTCCAGCAAGGGGCGGCAGTATTACTGTTCTTGTTCCTTGAACTGCTAGGACAGGTACTGGTTGTCTGTAAGAAGGTCCAAATTCCTTCTTGTCCGCAATTTTTTCTCTGACTAGATCCCCAATTTTTGGAATCCAGACAGGCCTTGCTGGGACAGCCGGTTGATCCCCAGTGGTGGTTGGCTGTAGGAACACGTTGCTTTGTTTCGTTCTTAATTTGTTTAAGTCCTGTAAAACAGCCAAACGATCTTTGATATCAAAGGGTTTATTTTCCACCACTGTGCCTACGTTTTCTAAGTCTGGTACCCACATTCTTGTCCCACATAGGACCTCATATGGAGTGACCCCCCCTAGAGAACTTCTTGGCAGGTTATTCATTGCGCGCTGTACGCCACTAAGGTGTTTGACCCACCCGTCACCCGAGCCTAATACTCTAGCTGTTATAGACTGCTTTATGTCCCGGTTTTTCCTTTCCACAACCGAATTTCCCTCAGGATGGAATGGAGAGGAGTACCGCAATGCAACGCCCAGACTGGCCATGGCTTCTTTGTAAGCCCGAGAGCTAAACGCAGGACCCTGGTCAGAATGTAGCGTGCCTATTGCGTATATGCCGATACAGACTCGCAAATCTTTTATAACAGTTCGAGCGTCAGCTGAGCGCTGAGGCCATAACCATAGGAACCTAGATTCAGTATTTGTGGGAATACCTTTGTCCAGTAGGACGCAGGCGCGTAGATAGTCGAATGCTGTCTAACAGTGGTGTCTGTACTGGGCTGCCGCATTCGCAGCATGGTGTCTGATGGCTCTCTCGCTGTAATTTACAGTCTAAACAGTTGTTGATGAATATGTGAATTTCTGTATTCATCCCAGGCCACCAGTACATCTCTTTTAAAGTCAAGATAGTTTTAGAGATCCCTTGATGTGACAGACCCTCCCCCAAATGCGTTTCATAAATCAAGGTTGCTCTTCGTTCCATGTTTGGTATTACCCTATCCCCCACTCCAGGGATTCGAGCAAAAGGAACGTTGTTCGTATCAATTACATAAGAGTACTTGAGTGGAAACTTTTTTGGTAACGCTGCACTGCTGCCTTTGCTTGAAGCTTTGACAGCCAACATTATCTCACCGTCTATTTTTGTTTTTGAACGAGTGATCGCAGCTACGGAAGCCGTTTGCACAGCCCCCTTTGCGGCTTCGTCAGGCAATGAAGTCCCTGCAACGTGAACGCCATCACGTTGATGACTCAGTGTGTGTATCACTTGAGCCTTTGGTAGTTCGTTTTTCAACTGAACTACTTGTTCCCAAAGCATTTTATGCTTTATTGTGCCACCTTTCGCATCTTTGAAACCGTTTTCAAGCCAGTTTTGTATATATTCATTATACGACTGCACACAGTAAAAAGAATCGCACACGATTAGTGTGGGGAATTCGTGATCTGTAGTTTCAAGTGCAGTTTGAATGCTTGTAGTTCAGCTCGCTGAGCTGTACAATCTCCTAGAGACTGCGTTTTTGTGACCATAGGTCTGAAGATGCCATCTCGCATGCGACCTTTAACAATTGCACACGCTGCACTGTAAGCTTGCTTACTCCCTATTGCGGGTTGTGCGGATCCGTCAGTGTAAATTATAAATTCGTACTGATCGAGAGGCAGAATTTCAGTAGGCAGGGAACATTCATATTCATACTGCAGGAATGCTTGTGTTTTTAAATCTGGATCAAAAACATATTCAACATCTGTTGCAGCAAGAGAATTAACCCATTGTATCCATCTTGGATGCAATGCTTTAGCATTTGGAATGCTTGCTTTTGTAACCGCTTCTAAAGCAGGTACTGGGGTTACGACAATAATGCGTTTCCCTTGGGCTAAGGCTCTTTCTTTTGCTACAGCGGTTTGAACTGCTGTTAGAATTTTTTCAGTTGAACTGAAGCGCATTTCCGCTTGTGTGTACAAGTGTGATTTATACGCTATTGGGATTTTCTCACCTTCATTGAAAGTTAAGTAGGTGAATCCGCATTGACCCGAAATTATTCGGATCACCAAATTGCGTTCACTTACGCGTGTTTGTAAGTGATTTGTTGCTAACATGTTAGCTTGTAGTGAACGCAAGATTTCTGTGTGTTCTTGTGTCCAGTTTCTGAATGAAAAATCAGGTTAGATTAATGCGTAGAGAGGTTTAACCCTTTCTGCGTAGTTTAGAATGTATGTTCTTCCAAAATTTAAGAAACCCAGGATGGTTTGTAAATTTTTTTGCATTTTTGGAGGTTGGAGCAGCGCACATTTTTCTAAAAAGTTAGCTGCCAAGCTCTTGTCTTCACTTGAAAGCTCATATCCTAGAAATAGGACATTGAGATGGGCAATTCTGGACTTCTTAAAGTTGAATTTGTAGCCCTCAGAGGCGAAACCCAATATAATGGTGCTCACCCTGTTCAAGTGTTTATCCAGGTCATCGTCTGTCAGATAGATGTCATCGACATAGGACAATGCCTCATTGTCATAAATTTGTAGTAACTCCATTACCCTCATTGAGAATAAGCCGGGGCTATTCTTGAACCCTTGTGGGAGTCGACAAAAGTGACGCTGGGTCCCCATTATGGAGAATGCTGTTAAGTACCTGCTTTCAGGTGCTATGTTTTGACAAAAGAAACCATTTGAGATGTCTAATGTTGTTTTATATTTTTTATGCACAATGTTATTCATTAATGCTGTGCTATGTGCATTTTGCACTGCAAAAGTTTTAGAACAAGTGTTTAGGTGTCTGTAATCCAAAACTAGACGATATGTATTGTCTGGTTTGGAGGCAGGAAACAAAGGATTGTTCATTGAGGAGGTGCATGTTTCAATCACCCCTTGATATTCAAGTTGATCTAAGATCTCCCTGACCTGTTTTTTAGCTTCTTGCTTTATAGAGTACTGCCTTTGTGCAGTTGGTTCATGTTTCAGATGTATTTTATGGTGAGGTGAGTCCTCATCCCATCCTACATGATTTTTATATTATGCTGGGGCCTGGGCTACTGCCCATTTCCTGGCATATGTATATTTTAGATTTATTGGAATGTGGTTGGAGAAGGCAGGCATAATAATGTCCTCGCCATGTGGGCACTCCCTGACAAATTGTGGTGGCCAGTCTTTTTCTGATAGAAGTATGTCATAGCCCTTTGATAGTCTTTCCCAAAAAGTGCTTTCACCTGTCTAGGTTTGTCTCCCTCCATCCGGAGTGTTATTTCAAATAACCTTTGTGGAGTACTAACCCTGGTGTCTACAGTCTCTACTTTAATGTATTCATTCAAGTCTACTATCTCCAGAAGTTCCCTCAGGTTCTGGCGAACTATTGTGACTTCTGCTGCACTGTCCAGCATGGTCTGAGCCCATTCTCCGTTCTTGAGTTGTGTTCTCAGTATTCTCGGCATGTCTAATTTTTAGACCTGATACTTTCTTTTTGGAGAATTGAGGTTTAGCCTTAGTTTTTGGAGCGTGTTTGTCGTCTTTCGATGTCACGCGTTCTTCTCTGTGTTCCGTCCGTCCTCTTCTTTCCGAAGTCTGTGGTGAGATCTGAAAGGGACGAGAGGAACGTGTATCAGTATCATGATACTGAGGTTATACCTCCTTTCAGAGGGCTCCTTTTGAGGAGACCTACCTCGGGATTGAGAACGCTTCTCGTTTGAATTTTGTTTATTAGTTTCCCACTTCTTTTTAGAAGATGTAGGAGTTTGTTTAATTGTGTCCTTCTCAGGACTTTCAGATAGCTTCGGCTTCACTGGTCTTCCACCCAAACTATCTCTGCCTAATTCTGCATAGGATTGTTCTATTATTCTGGGTAGCTCAGTTTGATGTTCTGTAACATCGAATTCCCTCAATTTTTGGCGGATCGCAACTGCTGCTGCCTCTCCTTTAATATTAGATAATATTATTGTTGAGACTTGCTCGAAATTTTTCAGTAATTTCATACCTAAATTTAGAGCAGGCTCTGCCCCGTATTCATTTTGAATTTGTTTGAGGACATCAGGTATTACCGCTATTGACGGAATGCCATGTGTTTTAGTGTAGATAGCAGCAAAGACTGAACCCCTTGTGGTGTGATCCCCATTGGTAAACTGATTGTTAGGATTCTGTGTTTCTCATGCGGGCTAGTATTTGGAAATACTGCTTCGATTTGAGTAATTTTTTGAGCTATCCAAAACGGAATTTGCTCACGTTTTGTGGGCATTTTACCCATGACTGAGTTGAGAGTCTGTGGTGTAATTTTTAGTGTATTCCCCTGTTGGGGAGTTGGATTTGGATATGTCAATGGTGGTCGGACTGTAAAAGTCTGCATGACATATTGGACCAATTGTCTGTAAATTTTTATTAACTCTTTTATTTGAGTATATAATTCCTCATCTGTCATTATATCTAGTTCAGGATGAGGTGTGTAGCCGGCTAAAATCGGCCATGTTGCTCCTGGTCTACCTAGTGGACCGAGCCTGGTGATGTTTTTGTGATGTTTTAGGGCGCCTTTAAACCAGAGCTGATGCTCCTGGTATGTTAATGGAATTTCAATATCCTCGAAAGGAATGTATTCCTCTGGTAGATCATCTTCTTTGTAGAAGTGAAATGTTTGTGATGTTGGATTGCATTCAGGAAGTAGTACCCATGAATAGAATACCTCTGTCTGAAAGGATTCATGTGCCTCTATCACGAAAACTGCTCTACCTCCTCTTGGCGATAGGCCATGTTTTATAAGTTTTAGAGGGATGGCTCTTCTTATGTTTTGAGGGATGTCTATAACACCCTCCTCAGTTTCATTTAAACCTGTAAAGTTAAAAGCTGTTACGACTGGGTCAGCCGTAGCTCCACCGGTTTCGTTGTTATTGTCTCCGTCAGGCATTTTGTTTTTTGAAAAATGTAGAACAAGTTTCAAGGAAACAAAGATAAGGTGCACAATATTTTGGAACACTGTATCCTTCAACGTTGAGCAAACTAAACACCTTATATTTAGGGTACTTCCCTATGTAGCCTTGGTGGATACTAAACCCTGCCCACTCCAGACGTCTTTTGGAGTATATGGGTAGGGGTCTTGAGAGAAAATAGCACGGCTGAGTTACTCAGTATCTAACGTTGAATTACTGCCTAACCAAACCGTTGGGCGCCATGTAGTGTAGCTCCTATTTCCCTAATAGGCTCTGCGCATTGGAATAATATATCCTATAGGTTTGACATAGGACTGAGGTCAGTATGTCCCTATCGAGTATATTAAACTTAATTACTTGTGCCAGCTAGCTCAGAGGCCACTAGAAACTTCTTGACAACAAGAAGGGAGTAGTTTCTGGCAGCTGCAAAACATGACCAATATGTTTCCCTTTTAGAATCAGAACGTGTCCCAGAGTCGTGGAAACACTAGATAACTATTTCACTCAGCTCAATCGTGCATGCTTAGTTTTCCTCAGAGTTACACAGAAATAATAGACGGGCGTTTTCAATAAAAGATTTATTGAACAGTCTTGTTTCTGGTGTAAGTATAATGTGCTGTTACGATCACAAGACAGTATGCGAGATAAATAATGTACAGGGTGAGCAGTAGAAATAAATAATACTGCGATAGCATTATCTTTTAGTACAAATGCTGTTACATAAATAACACAGACTAAAAAATGCGAGTACTCATACGATGCGGTGCTAAGCTAGTTCTACCCCAATGTACCTAACCTAACCTAGGTGTAGGACGAGGTATGAAGTAGGTGAAGTATTCCTTACTATGGTATACTAAGAGTATGTTTAAGCCTAGTATGCCTAGTATGCCAAGAGTCCCTCTAGGTTCTTATCAGCTCCATACCTGAAGAATGAGAGAGGTTGGAATCTCTTTGCCAGACTCGAACTCCAACACCCCGCAAGGGAAGTCAGATCACTGGAAGCTGGGCTCTCTGCGTGCAGGGAATGGCAGCGTCTTCTTAGTGCGTCAGGCCGGGATACGGGCTCCTCTGAAGTCGAGGTCTCCTCTGATTTACAGGGGCTAGGGAAGGTATATTTATACCTGAGAGTACCTTAGGAATGTTAGCATTGACGTGAATTGGACAACGAAAGACGTCATGGATGAACCCCTAAGGAATAATGGTTCATGCATAATATATGAGGCCTTGAAGAAATCAATAGTCCTGGGTTAGGGAAACTCCCGCAGCCTAAGGGTCTGTTCTTCATGAACTCGTTGTGACGTTAGGGTGGACGGATGTCAGAGACCATGCCTGTATTTGGAGTGCATGGTTTAATGCCTAAATAAGGCCTGGGATTCTATGCCTATATAAGGGCAGGGCGAATTGTGCCTATATAAGGACATGATATTGGAAAGCCCGTTATGGACACCCTAAGAGGAATACAACAGTTGGGGGTCAGAGACTACAGTTGGAGAAGGGCTGAGCAGCATGCTGGCTGCTCCTGGTGGGGCTAGTCCTGGGCTAGTCCTGGACTGAACATCTGGACATGTAACTACTTCAATAAATACTCCTGAAATACTACAACCTGCGTGGAGTTAACGACAATTTTATGGCGACGAGTTACCTCAAAGAACCTGCGTGTGTACCTTTCAAGACCTCCATCTTCAAGAATGGAGCATCTGGGAACCTTCTATCAAGCTGAAGCTACTCCTGCTACAACAGCTGCATATCATCAACTTTCTGGCACACATCAGCCCCACCAGTGACCCCACATCGGTCGCCCTCTACGCAACAGTGCCAGCTTCTGTCTCAACTGCAGCTCAAGTCTCTGTATGCTGTGCCTACAGCATTTGTTCAACTGCAGCTCTAATCACTTCCTGCTGTCCCTACAGCGTCTGTTTCAACTGCAGCTCAAGTCTGTTCCTGTTGTTCCTACAGCGTCTCAACCAACAACCTACAGCCTTCAACTGGGCATTTGGAAAAGCTTTTGTTTCATAGAGCTCACCGAGTCTTGCCACATCGTGAGAGGGGGTTTTCCATACCAGTTACAGTTCCAGCCTCCTTTTATTATGCTACAACCCTGATGTAACTCGTGATGTCTGTTGCCTGCACCTTGCCTTCTCTATTTGCTTTGTTTTATGGTGGCAACTCGCCAGGCCCCTGTATCAATCAAAAAACGGCACCTTCGATGAGTCATTACATGAATTTATGGAACACTAATGTCTGCGTTTGGTACATTAACCGTGAGTAGTTTTTGACTTATTTGACTATCAGCAATGCGTTTGCTTTTTACATGGCAGTTGAACTGCTTCCATTCAAACAACCAACTAGCTCTCCTCCGCGCGCTTACACTCGATGCGCGCAGTCTTACCTGTCTCGTGATGCCTGCAACCTATCCTTTGTGACATCCCGGCATTTTCGGATCCTCCCAGCTGCTGACTGAGGCTCTGCTGCGCAACCGTGCCGTGAGCCACCCGGCGCGGCGTCAGGAAGCGTGCCGCCTTCGTGGGTTTGGCATTGCACCGCGCTCTTCTTGCACCTTTTGCCAACCTCGTAGTGTTTGTTCTGTGGAGTTCCGGTGATGCTGAGTGACGTCTGGGGACAACGCGGGGAATTCGTCTCTTACGCATCGGTGTCTGAGGAGAAGGTTGGTGTGGCGGCATTGGAGTCCTTACGACTGTGGGTTGTGTGGCGGACAATTCGTTTTTCCGCTTTTCTGGACAGTGTCGCAGAAGAGTTTCTACACCATTGAGAAGATCGCTTTTGGTGGATCCTTTGACATCGCATCATCAGGGGCGAAAGGCATCGCATCACTTCAACATTTCACCTTTATTGAGCAAGTATGATTCTACGTTTGGGTGGTGAGTTTCACTTCCTTGCTCTTGAACACATGAGCTGATGATTGAAGATGGCACTACTTCTTCTCATTACAAGTGACACCTTTTTGTCAGGGACCTGAATCAGTAAGCAGTCAGTCTTCGAGTATACCCTGGTTTAGTGTTTCGCCTGCCTGTTCCTACACCAGTGACATTTTGTGTTGATAAAACTACACAGCGTATTTTTCTGTTTAAGCTCTACTGTGTAGTCCTGCTTCTACAATTCTTACCAGTTATGATGCTTGACGTTTTATGCTTTAATTCGCATTTATTGCACATTTCCTTGCCCACACTGCACCACACAGGGTGCACAGTCTGGGTTACAGTCCCGTCCGTGCAGTGCACAACATTTCTTTACGCTAGGTTTACTCTTATCTCACCTCAGGTGTTTTGGATAGGTTATAGTCCTATTGCCACAGTGCACAACAATTTTACCTCTACTCGAGGTGCATTCTTTGGGTTGTTTTTCCCCGTTGTTATGGTGCCTATTGTTTTTTACCTACACATAGGTGTAAAGCATGGGTCTACTCCATTGCTACAGTGCACGTCAACAGACCTTCACACAAGGTCGTCGTTTCTTGTTTTGTTACCCTACACAGTATGTGTTTTATGGTTCTATGCCCATTGTTACAGTACACAATGTTTTACCTCAAAGTACACGAGGTGTTTTGCCCGGACTGTAGTTCCGCTCCTACAATGCACAACTCTTGACCTCTCCGTGAGGTGTGTTTGTTGGGTTTTCTCCCATTGTTATGTGCATAACACATGACCTCCATTCGAGGTGCGTCCTTACTTGGATTTTCATACACTTATCTTTATCTTCACTATTTAGTGCATGTTTTTACCTTACGTAAGGTGTCTAGTATGGGTTATTGTCCCACTACTTAGTGCACAACATATTTATCTCCACTCGAGATTTGCCTTTGCACATTCGAATTGTTACCCTCTTGGGTGTGTAGTTTGGGTTCTAGTCCCATTCCTACAGTGCATGGGTTTCATCACACTGGGTGTTTTATGCTTCTTGTCTCGACTAAAACTCTTTAACCCAGTGCTCTTTTCAATTTAGTATTCATTTTTTTTTATTATGCGATGGAGTAGTATGAGTAATCTTTTGTATTTCTCTGCTTCTCTGTCTTCTTGTTTCCTTGTGCTCTGACTTGCTTCTCGCATACTTTTCTGGCCAATAGATGTGTAGGTGGTAGTCATTGAAGGTTTTTTCCTCTTTCATTGTTTTTTTTTTGTCTGTTTCTTTCCTTTGGTTATATAGAGAAGGGAGGATGGGTAATGGATTGTTATCTTTATCTGTTTTGTTCTTAATTCTATTGCCTCCCACTGCTCTTCTTGTCTCGCCCTGGCTCTCTCTACTCTCTTCCGCTTATCTAGCTTCTGTTTTCTCCTTTTATCCGCTATGGTGTTCTTTTCTGTTTTCCTTTTTGGAAGAAAGGGGGATATGTTATATCTTGGTTTCTGTGTGTTCATGCTCTGCCAGTGAGTTCCTCCTAGAATGATGTAATATGGAATGTTGGGGGTCAGAGACTACAGTTGGAGAAGGGCTGAGCAGCATGCTGGCTGCTCCTGGTGGGGCTAGTCCTGGACTGAACATCTGGACATGTAACTACTTCAATAAATACTCCTGAAATACTACAACCTGCGTGGAGTTAATCACTACAAACTTCTGTTCTCTGCTAATTACAAATGTTCCTTTACATCATGGATTATGTTAAAAACCTGATATGCCATCTTCTCTTAAGAGGTTATTTTGTATGGTTTAGGTTGGGGTACTTTTTCTGTAATGAGCAAATAAAGTACACTTATGTGAAAATACATGATACTGCAGGGTAACTGCAAGTTTGAGATATTTGATGTCTGATGAAAACCGAAATTGCCGCTCTGAGCCCGTATCATGGAGCCGCCTGGGCACAGGTTCGCCTAGGTGCAGAAGGTAACAGTGTAAATGTTTCATAAAGACATCTAAAAGTCAGGACACCTGTAGACGATTACACAACATAGAAGCACAAAGCTAATCCAATGCTCAATATTGCTCTGGCTATGGTGCATGTGCTAACATATGTGGTTAGTGCATGTGCTCAGGATCTTTAATTTTTTTGAGAAAATGGATCATAGTTTACATCTGCACCTCTGCTCACTTGTGACTAGGTGCCAAGAAAACATGCATTTCCATGAAATGGTGTCCCTGCCACAGTGACATAATATATCACTGTAGTACAATGTAGCCGGCAATCCCTCTAGGAAAGTCTGTCTCCAATATCTTTATTACAGTCGAGTTGTGATGTCTCTAAACACCTGTAATAACGACATGGCATAGCTGTTCAACTGTTATGTTATTACAGTGTGAGTTGTGACATCATAATGTCTTCCGCGAGAACCAGCTACAATGTTAAAGGCAGTTCACAAAACATAATTAAAGCTGAAGTTTGAACAACGAAAACAAGAACTGGCTTTTCCTTCTGATCTCTTTTTCTAAACCAAACAGTGATCAGCAGAGAAGAGATATTTATCTTTATGGCAAAGTTATTATTTTTGCCATGCCATAGCTCGTTACACTAAAGGTTGAATCATCTTTATGTTCCTACACATTCTGAGATACAGCATATTTTACGGTCAGATTAAACTGATACTAAAATATTTTTGTAACAAATCAGTAACTGCTTTCTGTTGTGTTTAATTCCAAGCTACAGATTTCACTTTTATTCTTCATGTCTGCAAACATACTATCTCTTTCATATTAAAGAGCAAGATACCATGGATTTTAAATAGTTTTCAGAAAGGGGGATGGTGTGTCAATGTATTATGAGGAATGGAATTCACACAGATGTAAGTTAAAAAAATATTGCAAGTTACCTCAATGTTCCATGACTATATAAAAGAATTCAGCCTTTGCCTTATTCCTCTACATGCTTGTGGCGGTCTTATGTGATTTTCAAAATCCTTATAATGGGGGTACTTTATGCCATAAATAGCACATGGAAACCTGCTAATCTGTATATAAAGAAAGCTATCCCTTATTTTTTTATTAGTCTACGTGTGACATCATTAGTCACATGTAATAAGAAAATGATGTAGCTGCTCAAATGTGGTAACTTATTACAGTTGAGCTCATCTGTAATAATTTATTACAGTTGAGTTGTGACTTTATAATTACAAAGCAATCAGGCAGTGTGAAAGGAGGTCATTGAGAATTACATTTGTTGCTTAAGCAATGAAATTGAGAACTAGCTTTTTAGCTATTATGAACTACTTTCCTGAGATGACAAGTCATTAGCAGAAAGGAGCCAGTTATGGTGGCATATGTTTTTGAAAAGATAATAGTTATTACACGAATGAAAGCAGGACTCACCCTGCATATTACCACACATGAACCACAGCTATTTTTGAAAGGGACTTAACACTGAACTGAGTTTAATATGTTTTTGTAACAAATTGCTAACTACATATAGGTAGTTATAATTTTGCACCACGTTTTCCTTATTTTATCTACATATTTACAACTATGCTCATTTATTCGAAGGAGCAAGATGGCAAGGATTTAGGCTTTTTGAGTGTATGGCTTTGGTGTGATTATGTATTACAGTTGACTTGTAATATCACAATAGCCCCTTCCTTTCCCGCAGCATTGGCTCACAGCTATGTCCTGCTTTGTCTCTCAATAACTGAACATGCTGTGACCATCCAGCAGTAAATGTCTGCAAGTTTTGCAGTTAAAGTTCATTGTAAATGACAATAAAAATGTTTTGGAGAAGAAATGAATGCTCTTAGAACAAGTATTTGCAATGCAATAGGTCTTGCATTTCTGATAGTTTGAGGTATTGGCGTTGCAAATAATAATGCAACGCCAATAGCTCATACTTTCAGTAAGTTGAGACCTAGTGCATTGCAAATGCTTGCGTAGTGAGCCAGGAACCAGCATTATATGCCTCAGTGCAGTACTGCAAGCTGCTCCTAGAGGTCCATAGTGAGCAAGGCACCAGCACTGCATGTCTCGGTGCAGTACCGCAAGCTGCTCCTAGAGGTCCCTAGTGTGCAAGGCACCAGCACTGTGTGTTTCGGTGCAGTACCGCAAGCTGCTCCTAGAGGTCCCTATTGAGCAAGGCACCAGAACTGCATGTCTAGGTGCAGTACCGCAAACTGCTCCTAGAGGTCCCTAGTGAGCAAGGTAACAGCACTCTTTTGGTCACATATGGTACTGCACCCGGCAGAAGATATGATAAATCAACCCTACCCATAATGCATTGCATGCAAGACAATACTACGAGTAAATTCAAATAGCTATGTCCATATATACAATTAGTAGCTTTGAAATGTGACAAAAGAATTATTTCATTAATTTTGGATTAGTTCGTAATCTGAGTGGAGCTGATGAAGGGAAATTTATAGACGGTCTCATATAAATGTGAGATGTTCTAGTATGCGAAGTAACCACTGCCAGCCTAGCTTAGGACCAAGTGTGTGTCTTGCCTGAAGTCTTTTAAGAAAATAGTGCCTTGAGGCTGAAATTAAAACCTAGGGAGTAACAACGCATGTAACAGGGGGTGTCCTCATGGGAGGTTACAAGAAGAGACAAGGGGGTACTAAGGAGGGACTACTAAGCCTATTGACCAATGAAAAGCCATCATTTACAAAGGACAGGGACAGGAGCCAATTAAAAAGATGGGTGGAACGTGGGCGGGCTTTATGCCCATATCCTGAATACAGCATGTCTTGAAGAGACAGCACAAGCGCTGCCTAGGCGAGACCTAAAAAGAAGGCAACCGTGGTGTTAAATTTCACAAGCTGTTCTTAAATAACTGGGGAGGCAGTACCAGCACAAAATAGCTCACTTGCTTGTTTTTCATACTGTTTTCTCGTGTAATAAAAAAGAGCCCCACTGGTGGTTTAAAGAGCTACTGAAGAACAACAGGGCAATACCTACAACTGTCTGGATTTAAGCAGAGATTAAAAATTTTAAATTATTGTTTTCACACTAACAGCAATCAACAGTTTCCTGCTTTTCCGTCTCCAGCACACCTACATAAAACCATACAGCTTTCACATTTTTGTTTAAGTTCTACATTTCATCAGTTTGAATTGCAACTGCTAACAATGATATGCCTATGAGGTGGATATGCTGACCAAACCATTTTATACTAACAATATATCATTTGTGTGTTTAATTGATTATTTTCTATCAGATGTTATGCTTCCTAAAGTGTCCAAACTCTGGGCAAATTTGAGCAAGCATTAATACTGCTTCTGATACGTGTACTCAACAAGACCATGCCTATTTGAATTTGTATATATTGGTTGATCTTTAAGATATAAGGGATCATATATCATAAGGAACAAAGGGGCAGATTTACAAGCCCCTTGCGCCACTTTTGCGTCACTTTTCCCATGTTAAAAGTGACGCAAAAGTGGCGCAAGGGGCTTGTAAATCTGCCCCAAAGTACCTTCAAATTTGACCTATAGGAGCTGTCAAGATTTTCAAGAAGATTTAACAGGTGCCGTGGATTTACTGGGCTGCCTGGCAGTTCCACTTTTCATCACTGGTTATAACGAAAGGTGGAGTCTTCTTGGAGTCTGCCACAAATATGCTTTTTTGCAAGATGTTGGGAAGGAGGGCAGCAGGGCAGCAGGAAAGTGAGTGAAGCTGTGAAATGTAGTTTACTTTTGGTTTTGTCTCAGTTAAAATGACAGATAACATGAGTGTTCTTTCCTGGCTGGTTTGTTTTATTTTCACAGTGCAATTATACATGTGCTCTTTGTCATATCTTGTTTAGGGTGTAGGCGGGGTCACAGGGCAGTCAGGGGCTCCAGAGCCCAACCATGGTAGTTGAGGTCATATTCTACTCATGTCCTGGGGTCCATCTTACTATAGCTCTGCAAACTGGGCCAAGTACTTTTGCATCCATACCTGACCCTCGGGTCAGTGATGCCTAACAGTCACAGGCTTCTCAGGGGGGTAGTGTAGGGGCACAAGCTCAGAACCCAACAATTTACCAGCAGGCACAATAACTTGAAATCCAGCCCAATGTCTTTCTTTTGGAAAAAGAAAGTTCTTTTAATCACACAACAATACTTAATACTACACAGTTAAATTCTGAATACAGAGTGATACCCCTGATGATTATTCCCCTGCACCCTATGGGTGCCACTCCTCACCATGCAGTTTCCCACCTGGGTGGCTCTCTCTAGGATAGTTCCCCAGTAAGCTTTAGTAGAAGCATGAATAAGGCTCAAGAGCAGATTACGTTTCCCCACAAGTTCGAATGTGTAGTCTTTTCACTTTGTGCGCTTAAGCCCACTGTTGTAGTGAGGCAGAAAATGGTCTTAAATCCTCACTCTCACGTCAGCGCACTGCAGGCAGCTTGATCCGAACACAGATGGGGCCAGCAGTACTCACATTCATTCCCTGCACTCGCTGAAGGGGAGCCAAATGCTACTTACATCTTCAGTGGGTATGACCTCTTTGGTCAGAGGGATGCCACACAGCAGGCCCCAGGTGTTGCTATGTGGGTGTCCTCAGCAGTTGAGGGCACTTCTGGGCCGAGGCAAACATAGGTCGAAGCAGTTGGAGCCCACCTTGGACCGATACATACGGCAAAGCAGATGCAGCTCACCTCATGCTGCCCCGCAGGTCAGGCAGTTTGATTCCTGATGCTGGTCACTACATACGTCAAGGCAAATGCAGCGCACGTCCTGCCAAAGGAGAGGCAGCCACCTCAAGGCTATAATTATGGCAGGCAGTTGCAGTCCTGACCTGGGCCGATGCACACTTCAAGGCAGATGGAGCCAACCTGGGCCAATGCACTTAGCAATGAAGACACTGCCCTGATTCGGGACGATGTATGGATGAACACAGTCTTTTACAGTTCTTACAGATAAACATGGAGAGAGACCAGGAGACTAGCTGCACTGGTTGCACCTGGGTTTGCTTTCTAAATCAATCCTCATTCTCTGGGTGCACCTCAGGCCTGGAGTACACTGGCCTTTTACTCCCTGACTGTCTCTCTTCCTGCAGCACCTAGGCAGACTCCTTCCCTGTTACTCTTGTCTTTGGTCAAAAGGACGTGGAACTGAAACAAAGTTTTTTTTTTTACCCTACTTTTGAAGACCTTTTCTAGACCGAAAATGAATTTCCTCACAATGAACAACAGAAACTGCTGTTCTTTCCCTTAACCCTATCATCAACCAAATAGCAGTGCTCAGGAAGAAATAATCAGCAGCCCCTTGCTAACAAGGTACTCATGTAAACTTCTAAAGGTAGCCTGTCTCCATCCTCCTTACTTCAGTATCTGGATCTCGACCCTCGGCTACAGGAATGCAGGGAGTACACCTCTACTGCCTGGGGAAGCTGTCCCCATCCTCAGTCTTGTTCCTAATCTTAAATGGATCCCACTGGTGTCAGTATTCAGACTCAGATATACACAGAGGTCTGATACCACACGTACTACACATACAGACTGAGAGAACTTGGGTTGTTGGTTGAAGGGGGTAACCCCTATTCAAGAAACAGTCTCAATCCCTGTCAGGATGATCCACAAAAGTCAATAAGTTAACCTGTGCTTAACCCTAGGTAGATTGGCACAAAAAGCAGTCAGCCTTACCTTAGAGGCAGTGTAAAGTATTCATGCAGCACACAAACAGTAATAAAGTGAAAAAACAAAACAAGAAAAGTCCCTCACAGATTTACACATTTTTTTTAAATACATTGACATCAAAACTACAAAAATTCAATCAGTAGAACCGGAGTTATGAATTTTAAAATTTAAGTTAAAACACTGGTACTCATTGTATGGCCTGGGGGCTGCATGCAGCCCGCCAGACCATCTCATGCAGCCCTCCCGGTAAGGAGCTCCAGTCGGCTCGAGATTAACGTGCACTGCTGTTTGTCCTGGGGCCAGCAGCGGCCGGTGCAGGTAAGCGATGTGGGCGGGGCGCTGCGGGGGGGATGTCAACAGATGACGGAATAGGAGTTATTTATTTATTTAATTTGCCCTATTCTGTCATCTGTCGAGATCCCCTCCACCCCGCCCCGCCGGGCTTACCTACACCGGCAGCTGCTGCCTGGGGCCACATTCAGCCTGGAGCTGCAGCATCTCCTGAGCTCATCAGGCCCCAGCCGAGATTCGCCCTAGGCAGCTTTACTTTCACAAATGGAATCGGAGAAGTCTGCAGGCAAAGAAGGCAAGGGTGCCCAGTCACCTCTTTTGAAGGGCCCTGTGTTTCTTTTTAAAAAAAATGTAAATGTATATTTTGTATTGTTATAACTATACCATTTTTAGGTCGAGCCTGAGCCAGCGCGCAAGCGCTGACCTGGGGATGATCTGTGGTAGATCAGTACGGGAGAGAAGCCCCGCCCATATTTTTCATTGGCTTGTGTCTGTCTTTCGTAAATGTTGTCTTCTGATTCCTAAATAGGCTTGTTAGTCCCTCCTTAGTACGGCCATGTCGTCATCTGTCACCTCCCATAGCTACTGGCCCCTTTACTTGGTTGTTACACGGTACATGTACTTTTTTATTTATCGGGTTTCTCCTACTTTAATCATGACGTGCTCTGTTTATATTGAGTGCGCCGTGCGCTCTTTCACTTTAAAAGCAGCGGGGACAATTTACTTTGGTTTCAATCGCAGCACTCGTGCTTTAACTGTAAACATTTTAAGCTAAAGCGCGGTGCCATGATTGCTTCAAAAGTGAAGAAATAGAAAAACATTTTTTTTCAATTTCTTTACTTTTGAACCATTTGCGGCACCCGCTTTAGCTTAAGATATTTACTGTTAAATTGCGAGTGCGGCAATTGTAACCAAAGTAAATAAAGAGAAAAAAAACGTGCGTCCGTGTAGTAGTATAATCCCATGCGTAGAGGTGACATAGTAGACGTAGCCAGGTAGTGTCTTTGAAGGATATTTATTAAGTCCATAAGATCTGTGGTAACAGCCCCACCAGGAGCAGCCTGCTAGCTGCTCAGCCCATCTTCCAACTGTCAGCACTCACACCAGGCACCCAAGCATTCCACACATGTCCATCACACCAACATTCCACACAGAACACTCACACTGGCTGAGCAGCTAGGAACTAGGTAAAGGGGGACATAATAATCATAACATGAAGATACCACATCATCTTCTCCCTTTTAAATTGAAAACAAATAAAAGCATACTAAAAATGAAAACAACTATACACAACAATGTACAAATGAAGACAATAGTCCGTAACCCTGGGATGAATGGTAAAAACCACATCACGAGAGAGAACACAGACTAAACAAAGGAGGAAAGAAGAATGAAAAGATACACATGAACTATCACCATCCTCCTCCTTTAATATTGAAACAAAAAGTAAGAAGAGAACGTACAGCTCACAGACACAAGGTGAGCTAACACCACATGACAAAACAAGTGAACACTGTGCAGAGAAACACTGGAGAAACACACCCCGAGGACTCAAACACTGTCACGAGAAACATGAGAGTAACACATTCCCAGAACAAGAACACTATGGGTGGACCGCACCCATGTACGTACTCCTTATGTAAGGAACAAAACCAAGTAAAATGTGGAGAAGGGACTGTAACCCAACTTTCCACCCCTCATGTAAGCGAGAAAACATGAGGAAATGGGACAGAGACCGAAAACATAAACTGTGTAAATGGGACTGAAACCCATTAAGTCATCCCTCTAGACAGGGTAGAATGACCTATAAGACCTCCCTCGTGTAAGGGTAAAACACATTTAGAATATGACAAACAACCTGCGTTGTATGGGACGAACACCCATAAGTACAAGTGCAGCACAAGAAGACTACACTTCATGACCAAAGTGCAGCACAAGGTGGCTTACGCACACAAAATGTCCACGTGAAGCACAGGGTGACTTACACACAATATGTCCAACATGAAGCACAGGGTGACTTACACATAATGGTGACATAAGTATACAAATGAGTATACAAAGCATTAAATGGGACTACCACCCATAAACTGTGAAAGAGGGGAAGACCCCCTTAAGCCACCCCTAAGGTAAGGGAAAAGTGACTTACAACATGGAAATGGGACTAAAACCCATTACAATCATAAAAGAGACACAAACCCCTTAAGCCACCCCTCTAGTAAAGATACAATGGCTTACAATGTGGACATGGGACTAAAACCCATTCCCATCCCAAAGAAAGGGATACATTGTTTGCCAAAGACAAGCCAAAACACATTTAAAAAAACAATATGCCACCCTCCTGTAAGGCTTGTTACACCCACCCAACATATAGAAATGGGCTTTCACAAAGATAAAATGAGCTCTTCTTGAAAACCAAATAGAAGGCAAAAACTCTTCCAACATGCACTTTGTAAGAAAAGGATGACCCAAATGTCCACTGTGAGAAGTTGGCCTGGTATATGCTGTCCACTAGTTCTAGTGCGCACCTTGCACCAGTCCAAACAACCCCTTATGATGATAGGTTAAAGACAACCTTTATTGAAAGCTATCCTAGTGGTAGCTATGGAGAGCAGCCTTCAGGCTAAGTCTTGAAGGAATGTAAAGCAGCTTGTTTTACCAGTCTATAATCTCTTAATTGATCAAATGAAAGAGGACTACACCAGGTATATATATAAAATATATGTATTTAGTCGTAAACACACCCCTCTAGTCTCTTTATGAGGCTAGAGTTCGAAGTACATAAGTTACAAGTCGAATATCAACAGTAATAGCACAAATACACGTTTGAGCCCTAGGGGCGTACCAAACCATATACCAATAAAGTGGTATAAAAACCACGACTGAGCTAGACACAAGGCCTAGAGCCTGTAGAAGTGCTTGGACCACAAGGAACCACCCAAGGTAGTGACACAGGGGACCCACGGGGGACGCGTGCAGTGTGAGAACACAGCCGTGAATCACCGTTAACTTCTATGGGGAAAGTCGCGGTTGGATTTTTAAAGGAAAAGGACACTTAGAAGAGGACTTGGAGCAAACCCCTTTAGAACTAGGTCGTTCTAGAGTCTATACCCACGGGAGCACTGGAGTACTCGAGTTACCTCACCCAGGGAAGCCGGGTGCATAGGTGTCTTTCGGGGTCGGGTTTCGTCGTCGTTTTCAATGGCGATCTGCTGCAAAGTGCTGCTGGCGACCAAGTGGAAAGTGTCCGGGTGGATCCAAGGATGGATCGGAGATCTGAAGAACCTGAAAGCAGAGGGGACAGAGTCTGGGTCACTAGCCAGTGACCAGGAAGGCGATGAGCGGATGCCCACCGATGTTGGGTGCTTCAGGTAGGTTGACGGGTGTCTTGACTCTTCAGCCACGAGGTTCAGGAGGCGTCGACGATGACCAGGAGCTGGATTCGAGCTGTCCTGCAATGTCTGTCGATTGCTGGGGTGTCGGCGACCGGATTGGACCCAACAAGCCTTGGCAACGGCAAGTCACGTGGAAACAAAGAAAGGACGTTGATGCAGACCAGCAAGGTCTGAGGGACTCACCCAGCGAGGGTAAGTCAGGGCACGTCTGGAGCAACCAGGGAAGCCCAAGGAAAAGAAGAGTTGCCTTCGGAGGGGCCCACTAGCCAACGGACTAGCGACCGTGAAGGAGCCTCAAGTGGACGCACTTGGAGCTGGCTCACGGGACACTCGTGGAGTGGGGGCCAGTGATCTTCAGTGCAGTCGGTGTTGGAGGTGGGGGCTACTGGGAGCCCAAAGCACAACTTCGTGGAAGACCAGGAAGAGGATGCACTTACAAAAGTACTCGGTGTCCAGGGGTCACTGTTCCACGTTACCCACGACAGCTAGGGGCCTCAGCTTCGCTGGGGACTCAGGGCAACCTCGGGGAAGTCTGGAAATCTACCTCTGGAGTTGCAAAGACTTCAGCGTCCGGCGGGAACTTCAGCGATGCAGACCAGACAATTGCTTCTTTGGTGCCTGCCAAGCAGGGGAGTCACTCCTTGACCCCAAGGGAGATTCTTCAGTCCTCTAATCTTAAAGTAGAGCATCGAAGGTCCAGGATTCGGCTTCAGAGTTTCGTCCAGGGTAATCTAAAGTCCTAAGGACAGGGGTCCCATACTTATACTAAGGTAGGGGGTTGGACATACTCTGGGGACCCACCTATGGGAGGATCAGGGAAGAGGGGGTGGTTACACCCATTCCCTTTGTCCAGTTTCGCGCCAGAGCAGGGGCTGGAAGCCCCTGAACCGGTTTGAACTGGGGTATGCACAGGGACACCAAGTGTGCCCCCAGTGCTGGACTTCAAAGCACTCTGAGAGTGCACCCACCCAGCCCCAATACACATCAGCCTCTCTGGGAGGTGGTTACACCTCCCTGCAACAGGAAACCTATTGTCCCGGCCTCCCCTGCCGGAGTTTCGGTCAGCAGCAGGAGGTCAGACTTGTGTCTGTGGCAGCGGCATCCATTTTGTGATACCAGGGTTCTGTAAAGTCAGTACCGGGTATACCGGTGTGTACATGTCTCTTCCTCTAGAAGGGTGGAATGCTACCCCCGCCGCCAGAACTGGCGGGGGGGTAGTATTCCAAGATGTTTGACACCAAACACGACATGTTTCCGTGCAGCCATCCCAAAGTTAGCATTTACCGCGAGCATATAATGCACTTAAGAGTATATGGTCAGGCTGCACCACAAACAGCATCAGAGGATTGACTCCGAACGCTGCAGAGGGGCCCTGCTCAGGCAGGGGCACCTTCTCACATACAAACCAAGCACTCTGCCTTCAGGATTGTTAAGGCCTGCCTTAGGAGTGACTTATAGGTTTATATGTGTGTGCAATGGTAGTGATATAGGTAGCCTATACCACTGTAAGGGGTGCATGCACCACCTTACCCAGGCTGCAGTAGCAGACCTGTGGTGTCATTTTGGAGGGCCTTCCAGGGGTGGCACAATACATGCTTCAGCCCCTGATAGGCCTCTGGGGTACCTATGCCCTGGGTACATAGTATACCATATACTAGGGACTTATAAAGGTACTCCAGAATCCAATCAGAGATGTACCTAAGGTACATGGAATCCATTTTAGAGAGGAAGCAGCTAGGCTGGGGTTCTGATTAGCAGGGCCCCAGCCAGACTAAAGTCAAAATACAGTGAAGCATCAGCAAAAAGTGGGGGTAACCATAAGAGGCAGATCCTACTCTCCTACACAACGCCCCCCAAACGCAGGGACATTAAACTAACCTTGACCAGTTGAGTCTTCATGTTCTAAGTGGAAATATCTGGAGAGTCCATCTGCATTGGCATGGTTACTCCCAGGTCTATGTTCCACTGTATAGTCCATCCCCTGTAGGGAAATGGACCACCTCAAAAGTTTGGGGTTTTCACCCTTCATCTGTTTTAGCCATAAGAGGGGCTTATGGTCTGTCTGAACAAGGAAGTGAGTGCCAAACAAGTATGGCCTCAACTTCTTCAGAGCCCAAACCACAGCAAAGGCCTCCCTCTCAATGGCTGACCAACGTTTCTCTCTAGGGGTCAGCCTTCTGCTAATGAAAGCTACTGGCTGATCCTGACCTTCATCATTCAATTGTGACAGTACAGCCCAAACCCCCAATTCAGATGCATCTGTTTGGACAATGAACTTCTTGGAGTAATCAGGGCTCTGCAGAATGGGAGCAGTGCACATGGCCTACTTCAGGTTATCAAATGCCTTTTGACAGCTAGCTGTCCACTGATCCTTTTTGGGCATTTTCTTAGAGGTTAAGTCATTCAGGGGTGTCACTATTGACCCATACCCCTTGACAAATCTTCTATAGTACCCAGTCAGGCCTAAGAAGGCTCTCACCTGAGTCTGGGTAGTTGGAGCAACCCAGTCCATGATGGTCTGGATTTTGCTCTGCAATGGTTGAACCTGGCCTCCACCCACAAGGTGGCCCAGGTACACAACCTGACTCTGCCCTATCTGGCACTTGGTGGCCTTGATAGTGAGGCCTGCCTTTTGCAGGGCCTCCAAAACATTTCTGAGGTGGACCAGGTGATCCTCCCAGGTGGAGCTAAAGACAGCAATATCATCAAGATATGCTGCACTATAGGCTTCCAGACCTGTAAGGACTGTATTCACTAACCTCTGAAAAGTGGCAGGTGCATTTTTCAAACCACAGGGCATCACCAAAATTGGTAAAGCCCACCAGGGGTAGAAAATGCTGTTTTTGGCTTTGCATCCTCAGCTAATCTGATCTGCCAGTAGCCAGCTGTTAGGTCAAATGTGCTTAGATACTTGGCTGAGGCCAAAGTGTCTATTAGCTCATCTGCCCTGGGTATTGGATGGGCATCAGTCCTAGTGACTGCATTGAGGCCCCTGTAGTCCACACAAAACCTCATCTCTCTCTTTCCATCTTTGGTGTGAGGTTTTGGCACCAGGACCACAGGACTAGCCCAAGGGCTATCTGAAGGCTCAATGACACCCAGTTCCAACATTTTCTGGACTTCAGTCCTGATACAGTCCCTGACCTGGTCAGGTTGCCTATAAATCTTACTTTTAATTTTCAGACTGTCCCCAGTGTCCACTTCATGAGTGCACCAGGTGGTCTGACTTGGAGTCAGAGAGAACATATGTCTGAACTGATTGAGCACCTGTCTGCAATCAGTTTGCTGCTGGGCAGTGAGGCTGCCTGCCAAGGCTACACCATCCACTGACCCATCATCAGGGTTCTGTGAGAGCAGGTCAGGGAGTGGGTCACTCTCTTCCTCCTGTCCCTCATCAGTTGCCATGAGCAAGCCCATGTCAGCCCTGTCCACATATGGCTTTAGCCTGTTGACATGAATCACCCTATGGGGGCTCCTGGGAGTTCCTAGGTCTACCAGATAGGTAACCTCTCCCTTCTGTTCAACAATAGTATGGGGGCCACTCCATTTGTCTTGGAGGGCTGCTGGGGCCATTAGCTCCAGCACCCACACCTTCTTCCCTGGCTGGTAAACAGTCAGCACAGCCTTTTGGTCATGCCAGGCTTTCTGTAATTCCTGGCTGGCCTCTAGGTTTTTGGTTGCCTTTTTCATGTATTCAGCCATCCTGGAGCGGAGACCAAGTACATAGTCCACTATGTCCTGCTTGGGGGGTTTGAGAGGTAACTCCCATCCCTCCTTTACCAGACACAATGGACCCCTGACAGGGTGGCCAAACAAAAGTTAAAAAGGGCTGTAGCCAACCTCCTTTTGAGGCACCTCCCTGTATGCAAACAAAAGGCAGGGCAAGAGTATGTCCCATCTCCGCCTAAGCTTCTCTGGGAGCCCTTTAATCATGCCCTTTAAGGTTTTGTTGAATCTCTCAACTAAACCATTGCATTGTGGGTGATAGGGTGTGGTGAACTTATAAGTCACTCCACACTCCTTCCACATTGCAGTCAAGTAACTGGACATAAAGTTTGCATCTCTGTCAGATACTACCTCCTTAGGAAAGCCCACTCTTGAGAAAATTCCCAGGAGGGCCCTTGCCACCACAGGAGCTGTAGTGGTCCTAAGGGGAATGGCCTCTGGGTACCTGGTGGCATGGTCCACCACCACCAGGATAAACCTGTGCCCAGATGCTGTTTGGGGATCCATAGGTCTAACTATGTCAATCCCCACCCTCTCAAAGGGCACCCCCACCACAGGTAGTGGTATCAGGGGGGCCTTTGTGGTGCCACCTGCCTTCCCACTGGCTTGACAGGTTACACAGGAGCGACAAAACTCCTTTGTGTCTTCAGACATGTGGGGCCAGTGAAAGTGAGGGACAATTCTGTCCCAAGTCTTGTTCTGGCCCAGGTGTCCTGCTAAGGGAATGTCATGGGCTAGTGTCAATAGGAAGCCCCTGAACTTCAAAGGTATAACCAACCTCCTGGCTGCACCAGGCTTGGGGTCTCTACTCTCTGAGTACAGGAGTCCATCATCCCAATAGGTTTTATGGGTTCCACTAGCATTCCCAGCAGCCTCAGCAGCAGCTTGCTGTCTGAGGGGTTCAAGAGAGGGGCAGCTCAGCTGCTCCTGGCTCAGATCTGCCCTGGAAGGTCCCCCTGTCCCCAAGAACTCAACCTGATCAGGTTCAAGCTCCTCTGGGACAGTTCCTTCTTCAGGCCTGAGATCATCTCCCTCAAGAGACTGATCTGCTTCCTGAGCCAAGGGGCAAGGCACTGCCTTAACCCTACCACTCCTTCTCTTGGGAGGCACCTGGTCCATTATTCCAGAATCCAGGGCCTGTTCAGTTTTTGACATTTTTGCCTGTGACCTAGTCACAGCAAACACATGTGCAGGGATCCCTAGCATATCTGCATGTTTCCTGAGCTCCACCTCTGCCCAAGCTGAGGTTTCAAGATCATTTCCAAGCAAGCATTTGACTGGTAGGTCTGCACTCACCACAACCTTCTTAAGGCCAGTCACCCCTCCCCAGGAGAAGTTAACAACTGCCAGAGAATGGTCTGTTCTGACATTGCTAGCATTGGTCACTTGGTACATTTCACCAAGTATAATCTGCCCAGGTTCCACAAGATCTTTTGTCACCATAGTGACACTAGCTCCTGTGTCCCTGAATGCCAAAGCCTCTCTTCCATTAATCAAAGGCTGCTGCCTGTATTTGCCCAAATTACTGGGACTCACAAAGGGGGACATATCCATGCCCCCATCACAGACTAGGACAGCCTGAGTTGGCACTCTGACTAGGTCAGAGCCCATCTCAGTACCCAGGGTCAACCCTACCAAACCCTTATTCTGAGTGTTTCCACCACCATTTGTAGCTGGACTAGGGGGAACAGTTGCCTTAGGGGCAATGGTGGATGGAGTGGAGTCTTTGGACTTGGTGCAGTCACTTGTCCAGTGAGTCTTTTGCTTACAGACTTTGCACCATGGTTTTCTTTGGCCTTTACCTTTGTTGGATTGGGATTCCCCACCAGATGCAGATTTTTGGGGGCCTTGTGAAGACGTCTGGTCTTTACCCTTCTCCCCACCCTTATCAGAGCTTTTATAATCTTGCTTCTTCTGGACACCACCTTTGTTCTGTACCTTCTGCTTCACCCTGGTTCTGACCCATTGGTCTGCCTTCTTTCCCAATTCTTGGGGAGAGGTCAGATCAGAGTCCACCAGGTACTGATGCAACAGCTGATTTTGACAGTTATTAAGAATCTGCTCCCTCATGATAAGATTATACAATCCCTTGAAGTCACATACCTTACTGCCCAGTAACCAACCTTCCAGAGCCTTAGCAGCACAATCAACAAAGTCCACCCAGTCCTGTGTCTGTGCCTTTTGGGTATCTCTGACCTTTAACCTGTATTGTTCAGTGGTTAGGCCAAACCCATCTATCAGTGCACTCTTCAGGACATGGTAATCATCAGCATCCTCTTCTCTTACAGTAAGGAGCTTGTCTCTACCTTTGTCTGCAAAGGAGAGCCATACGATTGCTGCCCACTGCTCCTGGGGGACCCTTTGAACTTTACAGGCCCTTTCCAGTGCTGTTATCCACTTGTGGATGTCATCCCCACTCTGGTAGGGAGGGACAATCTTATTCAGGTTTCTATGGTCATAAGACCTTTCCCTATCTCTGGGGAAATGGCTGCCACCATGGGACTCTAGTCCCAACTTTTTTCTCTGCCTATGAAGCTCTAGGGACTCCCTGTCTATAGCCAACTGCTCTCTTCTGATCCTAAGCTGAGCTTCTTCATACTGGATCAGTCTCTTTTTCCTTTCATGGGAGGATTCCCTCCTGTGAGAGGAAACAGAGGTCCCTACTGAGGTGCCAGAGTGGTTAGATTCCTCTGAGGAAGATCTGGCCCTTCTAGGCACACTCACAACTCTTCCTGGTGGGACAAAGGGGAGGTCATTTTGATCCTCCTCTTCCTCTGCAGGAATAGCTGGATTGTCCAGGTCAAGGTCATTGTCACCTTCCTGGCCAGTTTCAGAGGGGGGGTCCTGGGTTTGTTCACCCCTGACCCCTTCCTCATCTTCTGCCCCACCCTCTCTGCCTACCCCTTCAGACCCTGGTGGTCTTCTGAGATCATCTAACAGGAGTACCTCTATGAGGCGTTGGGTGTGGGCACTTTTGCCTGTCTTCAACTTCCTAGCAGTGCATAATGCTCTCAATTCCAAGAATGGGAGATTATCATACTTGGAGGGAAGAAGCCCATTGGCTTCCGGCAGGGACTCACTGGTTCCTGGCTTTGAAGACATTACTAGTGTGGTGTATGCACTACCTACTCTAGTGTGGCCTACTAAACTCTCTTGAGTTGTAGAAAGGGTGTGCTATCCCTTAACACACAACTCTAAGTTCAGTAGAACTTACTGTATACTAAGCTTGATTTATATGTACCTTAGGTACCTTTAGTGGTTTTCAGTTGATCAATTCAATTGAGATTATCTCTACAAGTCCTTGGTATGAAGTGTGTTAAGCTGCTTGGAAAGACAGAACCACAGCTCCCAGAATGCACCGGTAAAACAATAGCAAGCTGGAATCCCACACGCTGCACACCAATGTGAGAAGTTGGCCTGGTATATGCTGTCCACTAGTTCTAGTTGGCACCTTGCACCAGTCCAAACAACCCCTTATGATGATAGGTTAAAGACAACCTTTATTGAAAGCTATCCTAGTGGTAGCTATGGAGAGCAGCCTTCAGGCTAAGTCTTGAAGGAATGTAAAGCAGCTTGTTTTACCAGTCTATAATCTCTTAATTGATCAAATGAAAGAGGACCACACCAGGTATATATTTAAAATATATGTATTTAGTCGTAAACACACCCCTCTAGTCTCTTTATGAGGCTAGAGTTCGAAGTACATAAGTTACAAGTCGAATATCAACAGTAATAGCACAAATACACGTTTGAGCCCTAGGGGCGTACCAAACCATATACCAATAAAGTGGTATAAAAACCACGACTGAGCTAGACACAAGGCCTAGAGCCTGTAGAAGTGCTTGGACCACAAGGAACCACCCAAGGTAGTGACACAGGGGACCCACAGGGGACGCGTGCAGTGTGAGAACACAGCCGCGAATCACCGTTAACTTCTATGGGGAAAGTCGCGGTTGGATTTTTAAAGGAAAAGGACACTTAGAAGAGGACTTGGAGCAAACCCCTTTAGAACTAGGTCATTCTAGAGTCTATACCCACGGGAGCACCGGAGTACTCGAGTTACCTCACCCAGGGAAGCCGGGTGCATAGGTGTCTTTCGGGGTCGGGTTTCGTCGTCGTTTTCAATGGCGATCTGCTGCAAAGTGCTGCTGGCGACCAAGTGGAAAGTGTCCGGGTGGATCCAAGGATGGATCGGAGATCTGAAGAACCTGAAAGCAGAGGGGACAGAGTCTGGGTCACTAGCCAGTGACCAGGAAGGCGATGAGCGGATGCCCACCGATGTCGGGTGCTTCAGGTAGGTTGACGGGCGTCTTGACTCTTCAGCCACGAGGTCCAGGAGGCATCGACGATGACCAGGAGCTGGATTCGAGCTGTCCCACGACGTCTGTCAATTGCTGGGGTGTCGGCGACCGGATTGGACCCAACAAGCCTTGGCAACGGCAAGTCACATGGAAACAAAGAAAGGACGTTGATGCAGACCAGCAAGGTCTGAGGGACTCACCCAGCGAAGGTAAGTCAGGGCACGTCTGGAGCAACCAGAAAAGCCCAAGGAAAAGAAGAGTTGCCTTCGGAGGGGCCCACTAGCCAACAGACTATCGACCGCAAAGGAGCCTCGAGTGGACACACTTGGAGCTGGCTCACGGGACACTCGTGGAGTGGGGGCCAGTGATCTTCGGTGCAGTTGGTGCTGGAGGCGGGGGCTACTCGGATCCAAAGCACAACTTCGTGGGAGACCAGGAAGAGGATGCACTTACAAAAGTACTCGGTGTCCAGGGGTCACGGTTTCACATTACCCACGACAGCTACGGGCCTCAGCTTCACTGGGGACTCAGGGCAGCCTCGGGGACGTCTGGAAATCTACCTCTGGTGTTGCAAAGACTTCGGCGTCCGGCGGGAGCTTCAGCGATGCAGACCGGACAATTGCTTCTTTGGTGCCTGCCAAGCAGGGGAGTCACTCCTTGACCCCAAGGGAGATTCTTCAGTCCTCTAATCTTAAAGTAGAGCGTCGAAGGTCCAGGATTCGGCTTCAGAGTTTCGTCCAGTGTAATCTAAAGTCCTAAGGACAGGGGTCCCATACTTATACTAAGGTAGGGGGTTGGACATACTCTGGGGACCCACCTATGGGAGGGTCAGGGAAGAGGGGTGGTTACACCCATTCCCTTTGTCCAGTTTCGCACCAGAGCAGGGGCTGGAAGCCCCTGAACCGGTTTGAACTGGGGTATGCACAGGGACACCAAGTGTGCCCCCAGTGCTGGACTTCAAAGCACTCTGAGAGTGCACCCACCCAGCCCCAATACACATCAGCCTGTCTGGGAGGTGGTTACACCTCCCTGCAACAGGAAAGCTATTGTCCCGGCCTCCCCTGCCGGAGTTTCGGTCAGCAGCAGAAGGTCAGACTTGTGTCTGTGGCAGCGGCATCCATCTTGTGATGCCAGGGCTCTGTAAAGTCAGTACCGGATATACCGGTGTGTACATGTCTCTTCCTCTAGAAGGGTGGAATGCTACCCCTGCCGCCAGAACTGGCGGGGGGTAGTATTCCAAGATGTTTGACACCAAACACGACATGTTTCCGTGCAGCCATCCCAAAGTTAGCATTTACCGCGAAGATATAATGCACTTAAGAGTATATGGTCAGGCTGCACCACAAACAGCATCAGAGGATTGACTCCGAATGCTGCAGAGGGGCCCTGCCCAGGCAGGGGCACCTTCTCACATACAAACCAAGCACTCTGCCTTCAGGATTGTTAAGGCCTGCCTTAAGAGTGACTTATAGGTTTATATGTGTGTGCAATGGTAGTGATATAGGTAGCCTATACCACTGTAAGGGGTGCATGCACCACCTTACCCAGGCTGCAGTAGCAGACCTGTGGTGTCATTTTGGAGGGCCTTCCAGGGGTGGCACAATACATGCTCCAGCCCCTGGTAGGCCTCTGGGGTACCTATGCCCTGGGTACATAGTATACCATATACTAGGGACTTATAAGGGTACTCCAGAATCCAATCAGAGATGTACCTAAGGTACATGGAATCCATTTTAGAGAGGAAGCAGCTAGGCTGGGATTCTGATTAGCAGGGCCCCAGCCAGACTAAAGTCAAAATACAGTGAAGCATCAGCAAAAAGTGGGGGTAACCATAAGAGGCAGATCCTACTCTCCTACATCCACATCTTGGATGACACTTGTGAAGTCGCATGCTGTCTTGCTAGCATAAATTACAGAAATACCTTCCTATACATGTCCACAGTTTTTGAGCCTCTAACCTCCAGAACTTGTCCACTGCTCCTCGTATCAAATCAGAGGAAAACAATTAGAGACACTGACAGTTTCAACCTCCATACGTCGATAATTGCCGGTAGAGCATCAAATTACATCTTAATTGAGTTGACGCTGCAGCCGATTCTTCACCACAGTCAGGTACTGGAAACATAGCAAAGCGACCATAGCTTGCATTGCCTCCTCTACAAGCAGAACAGAGTTTCACCACAAATGAGCATGCCAAACTTTCCACCACCATTAATAACCCCTTGCGTGTTGTCGCTAAACTCAAGATGGCGGCAGACTGTTACGGCGGCGCCGGGTGGCTAGCGGTTGCGGCGTACTGCAAAGCTTCCCTAAGCAGCTCGCAGCGCCGCACTGATGATGAGACGTTACAGTGGTGACATGGAGAAAGACCGCTCGACTCAAAAGTGAAGGTAAGAATGCGCGAGATAACTCGTGCTTGCGCTTTAAATCCGCTGAGTAGCGGTTTAACGGTAACAAATACTGATGACAACAAAGTCATGAAATAAAAAAATATATATTCTTAAAAACTCACGAAATATTCCGGACATGGCGCAGATAAATAGGCTGAATGTCAAAGTAACTCAACCCGCGGCCAGGCTCCATACAAAACACTCTGCGCACTGTGCACTTTTCAAAAGACACCATGTTGAACAGTAACGTGTACTTGCGATCTAATGCTGCCAAAGCCAAATAAAAAGGCACAAGCTGACTATCAGTAGAGGAAGAAGTAGCTGCCAATACTTGTTGTAGAGAACACGCACCTTGTCCCAAAAGATGTTCAGAGTGCAGCGTTAAAACAGGTTAACCAACACGTTAATCTTGAGTCAACTTGGAATATTTTGTAGAGCTTGATGTTTCTTAAAAGTCCAACAATTATGATGTTTGTGAGCAGAGCACGCCTAGGCTGGGGCTGTCCAGTGAAAGGGACACTGGTAGGGCTGCAAGGCGTGCTTTTCCAGTTTCTTGAGGTTCATGTTTCTTTTGTTTCAACACTTCCTCCTGGAAGTGTACAAACGCTGTCTGTGTGGTCAATTGTGAACCACTGTCTCTCAGAACAGTTCTGTGTGCTGTTTGTGCTTGTAGTTTCTGTAGATACCTTCCAACATCAAGACTTCTTTGACACTTCATCTTTAACTTCTTTAGAACACGTAGAGCGAGAGTTAGTCTCCAGATCGTCGCCAAAATGTAGTAGTATAATCCCATGCGTAGAGGTGACATAGTAGACGTAGCCAGGTAGTGTCTTTGAAGGATATTTATTAAGTCCATAAGATCTGTGTTAACAGCCCCACCAGGAGCAGCCTGCTAGCTGCTCAGCCCATCTTCCAACTGTCAACACTCACACCAGGCACCCAAGCTTTCCACACATGTCCATCACACCAACATTCCATACAGAACACTCACGCCTGCTGAGCAGCGAGGAACTAGGTAAAGGGGACAGAATAATCATAACATGAAGATACTACAGTCTGCTATTTTTTCTCTTTATTTACTTTGGTTTCAATCGCTGCACTCGTGCTTTGGCTGTAAACATCTTAAGCTAAAGCGGGGGTGCCTCGATTGCTTCAAAAGTATAGAAATAGAAGAAAAAAATGTATTTCTTTACTTTTGAAGCAATCAGGGCACCCGCGCTTTAGCTTTAGATGTTTACAACTAAAGCACAAGTGCCGTGATTGCATTGCAAATGCTTGTTCCAGTATGTCACACATCAGGAGTACACTGTGGCCGCAGTACACAGGTGAGCTTGAACCTTCGAAACTGTCCAGAATTTCCTAACACGGTTTCTCGGAGGCAAATCTGTACAGCACATGATCACTTTTCTTTTCTCCCTTTATTGCCTAGTTTTGAAGTAATCAGTGTATAACAAAGTCAGGCAAATGAGAGATGCATGTTTTCGGAATTTTACATGTATCAATTGGCACGAGGTCATTATTATGAATAGTTTATCCTCTGTTTCACAAAAGCGTACATACAGCATAGCAGCATACACAGAAGGACAAGCGCCAAGAAGCTGCCGGCGCCAGCCAGCCCAAAGGTTAGGAGTCGAGATGGCTACCAGACACGCCATGAGGCAACCAGGCGCAGCAGGGTGCGAAAGTCCGCGGACATACCCAGGGTATAGTTTGGGTTAGTGTGAACATACGTGAAGTTTGTGTGTGTAAACCACAGACACTCTCTACAAGTCCTTGGTATGAAGTGTGTTAAGCTGCTTGGAAAGACAGAACCACAACTCCCAGAATGCACCGGTGTGTTGAACAAACGGCGGGACTGGGCACATCTGCACCATAGAGAGAAAGAGAAGGGGAGGTGCACACTCTGACTGAAGCTCAATGTATCAAGTATAAGATAATGCTTTCACATGTAAAGATCACACTTGTGTCCTGAGAGACCAGCCCCAGACATGAGACCGGATCTAGCTCCTGGGAGGAGGCGCCTCCTGTGCAGATTCACCAGGGCCTGCGCTGCCTCAGGCACCACTATAATCCTATCCAGCTGGAGCTGCCAGGCCCCCTCTTGTCTTCCTCCCTCCCTGCCTGCCCTCCTCCTCCTGTCACGCCTCCTCCCTGCCTCCTCCTGACACCAGTCCTTGCAACATACCCGCCCCTGGGAGTCTAGTTCCGTGTTTGTTCCTTCTGCATCCGCAGCTCCGTCACCTGCCCTCAGCCCCTGCACCCTTATATTCCCCCAGCCTCCCATACCTTTTTACTCCTCCTGTGGCCCCAACCTTCTGCACGTTGTTTCCACTCCACCTCCCACACGACGGACCCCAGCCTGCAGCCCAGCCCCTTGTAACCTGTTTCTCCTTCAGGCTCCTCTACCCACATCCTCCCCCCGCCTATTATTGTCCATGTTAATAACCATGGACACTAATTTCAGTTTAAAAAATAAAATCATTGATTGTGATTGGTGAAACCCAAAATATTCACAATTGCAACAAGCACAGTGCACCAGACGCTGTTGTGGGCTCCATGATTCAGGGCAGGTGTCTGTGGCAATATGGCAATAGCGCTATGCAAATGTCATCACTCCACTAACAGGAAATTAGTATTAATGTATCATTATTTTATTGGTGATGTAATATCATGTTCTGTAGCGTACTGTTTTTCTCGATTGATACATTGGCATACAGCTAGAATGCGGCTGTCCGCGGCCCCCGCAGGGGGCCACCTCACCAGGGCGGCCCTTTAGTGCCATTTCGGCACCGCCCAGCCGCTCTAGTCTCTGGAGGGGTTCTTGGAGCCCTCTAGCTTGGTCGCCTCAGTGACGTCCTTCCGGTGCGCCGAGGTGGGGGGAGGGCATATATGCCTCCCCAGCCCCTCCTGGCGTCCTCTGTTGCACCAGCCACGCCGTCTTTGGGTGGTCGTGCGGGTCGATTTCGCTGCCATGGGGCACCGTCCTGGTCAACACCGATAAATGAGGTTAGTGGCCTTTACCCCCGCCCTACCATGAGGCCATTGCCCAGGGGTTGCTCAACCCCCCGCCCCACCCCCGACAGCGTTGGGTGGTGCCGTAGGTCGGGGTGGCATTCAGGGGATATATTCCACGGCCCTTTGGCCTGACCTCCGCGGACGGTGGCCCGGCGAGTTGGGGCTGACTATTTTAGCACGGATGTTAAGTCTCCCAGCACGGTCTCCCCCAAAACTCCCATTGGCACCTCAACTCCCCCACAGGCGGTAGTGAGCAGTGGGGGCCTCGCACGTGGCCCGGGTCCTTGGGGTGCACGTCCCTGTGCTCATCGTCTCTTGTCCCGCTGTGCAGCCGTGTCATCTCGTGCCGCCGCCAGGCTCTGGAGGACGTCGTCTGCGGGTCCTTCGTGCCGGGTCCGGAGCTCCTTGCCGTGGCTGGTCCGGGGAGACGGGCCACAAGTGCAGGTGAGTGGGCCAACCCCCCTCCCCCGCCGACGAGTGGGCACACTGCCCCCCCCAAAACCGGCTACATCTGTGTCGCAGGGGGTGGTCTGAGCAGCTGGCTGGTTTCCTGCCATTAGATGCGGGGAGATAGAGCGGTAGTCGAGAGCATGCCTCGCATGTAGGAGGCCCCAGTGTCCATTGAGTAGGGAGCAGGCCTGCCGGAAGACAGGGGTGTCCACCCTTACCAGCTGCTAACCCGGCAGGGAGGGCCGTCTGAGGTGGCTGTACGTTCGTGTTTTCTGCCCCCGCTAATTACGTTTAGACGCTAATAGGTAAAACATTTTCCTAGGCAACTGCAGGCATCTCCGCTGCTTGCCGCCACGATGGGGCAGCACGCATTAGAGCGTGGGTCGCTGGGGCTCACGAGGGCACCCGACCACACAGCAGTAGCAGGCCCGCAGTCTCCGCCACAAATAACTGATGGGGCTCACACCCAGCTGACAAGTCCAAAACGGATAGGGCGGCTCAGAGTTCCTGCCCCGCTGGGGGCTATGTGTAACTGCTGCCCCCCCCGGGTCGCCGGAGGGGGGGGGGGGTGGCGATTATCTGTGCGCTCGCCTGAGGTAGCCCCCGTCAGCGTTGTCGCCGTGAGTCGCCCCCTTCTCTTCTGGGGTGCTGCTATCCCGGCTGGGGGCACTCATTATGAGTTTCCCCCACCTCCCGGCACATATTGTCTGCCAGCAGCCCCGACTGTGGCCCGCTGCTGGTGGGCGCCAATATGCAGCGCCTTGTAGGAGTTAAAGGGGCGACCACCTCGGGGTTACTTGTCCTCAGCGATTGCGGGGGCACACCGGCGGCCGCCGAGTTCTTAAATGGGGCGTGCAGATGGTGCCAAAAGGCTTTGAGGAGTTGAGAGGCGAGAGCCCATGCACGAGTGCAGTGCAGGATCAACGTGCTTGCTAAAGCAAGATGCGGTGTTGGGAGGAGGGCTTTCACATGCCGGGGACTATGACTAGAGATCACGTATTACACCCGAGGGTGAGATTGTGATGCCCGTTGGCCTAGGATCATGTGTAGCTGGTAGCTTGTTTCTTATTTTATGCGTTTTATATAGCGCGGACTTTACCGGAAGGTGTCAGAGCGCTTCACAATAGGAACAGTAACATTACATGAAGAGAAAATTATACGTGAGCATAATACAAAAGCGTTGTAGTGGGCGTGTGCTGGTGGGGGGCATAAGAGCACGGCAGGAGTGCATGGGGGTCATTTTCTCTGTGGATTTCCCTTCCACTTTTGAAACTTGGTAACGGCAACATTGTCCTGGTGTCAGCAGCTTTAAGTGAAACCTTTTCAATATTATATACAAGCCATGTGCTGCTCATTTATCTTAGGCAACCAACAACCTGTGACAAAGTCAAGAGCCCTGACATGTTGCAGGCATGATGTCCTGCTACATCATACACAGGATTGCAAGGGCAGAAACAGTAACATACTAGTCGGGCGACACACCATGCTATCAATCAATCAATCACGGCATTTATAGAGCGCGCTACTCACCCGGGAGGGTCTCAAGGCGCTGGGGGAGGGGGTAAGTTACTGCTCGAACAGCCAGGTCTTGAGCTGCTTCCTGAAGGAGAGATGGTCCTGGGTTCGCCGAAGGTGAGTGGGGAGGGAGTTCCAGGTCTTGGCTGCCAGGTAGGAGAAGGATCTTCCTCCGGCGGTGGCTCTGCGGATGCGTGGTACGGTGGCGAGGGCGTGGCTGGTTGATCGTAGCTGGCGGGTGGGCGTGTAGAAGGTCATGCGGTCGTTGAGGTACTTGGGGCCCAGGTCGTGGAGGGCCTTGTGTGCGTGGGTGAGGAGTCTGAACGTGATTCTCTTGCTGACGGGGAGCCAGTGCAGGTCTTTCAGGTGTCCGGTGATGTGGCTGTGTCGGGGATGTCCAGGATGAGTCGTGCGGAGGCGTTCTGGATGCGCTGGAGTCTTTTTGAAGTTTGGCTGTGGTTCCGGCGTAGAGGGTGTTCCCATAGTCCAGTCGGCTGGTGACGAGTGCCTGGGTGACGGTCTTCCTGGTTTCAGTGGGGATCCATCTGAAGATCTTGCGGAGCATGCGCAGGGTGTTGAAGCACGAAGATGAGACGGCGTTGACTTGTCTGGTCATCGACAGGGAGGAGTCCAGGATGAAGCCCAGGTTGCGTGCGTGGTCCGTTGGTTTGGGCGCGGTGCCCAGGGCCGGGGGCCACCAAGAGTCGTCCCAGGCGGAGGGTGATGAGCCCAGGATGAGGACTTCCGTCTTGTCTGAGTTCAGTTTAAGGTGGCTGTTCCTCATCCAGTCGGCGACGTCTCTCATCCCGTCGTGTAGGTTGGCTCTGGCGGTGGTGGGGTCGTTGGTGAGGGAGAGGATCAGCTGGGTGTCGTCGGCGTAGGAGATGATGTTGAGGTTGTGTTGGCGTGCGATGGCTGCGAGGGGCTCATGTAGACGTTGAAGAGGGTTGGACTGAGTGAAGATCCTTGTGGAACGCCGCAGATGACTTCGGTGGCCTCGGATCTGAACGGGGGAGGCGGACTCTCTGGGTTCTTCCGGCGAGGAACGAGATGATCCATTCCAGTGCTTTCTCTCGGATTCCGATGTTGCTGAGGCGCTTCACTAGGGTGCGGTGGCAGACGGTGTCGAACGCCGCGGAGAGGTCCAAGAGGATGAGGGCTGCTGTTTCCCCGTTGTCGGTTAGGGTTCTGATGTCGTCGGTGGCTGCGATAAGGGCGGTCTCGGTGCTGTGGTTGGCCCGAAACCCGGACTGCGAGGGGTCGAGGGATCCATTCGTCTCGAGGAAGGCGGCAAGCTGTCTGTTGACGGTCTTCTCGATGACTTTGGCCGGAAACGGAAGGAGCGAGATGGGACGGTAGTTCTTGAGGTCGGTGGGGTCCGCCGTTGGTTTTTTCAGGAGGGCGGTAAGCTCGGCGTGCTTCCAGCTCTCCGGGAAGGTGGCGGTGTGGAAGGAGGAGTTGATGATGTCCCGGAGATGGGGTGCGATGGTGGCGTCGGCTTTGTTGAAGACGTGGTGTGGGCAGGGGTCGGTTGGTGATCCGGAGTGGATGGAGTTCATCGTGCGGGTGGTGTCTTCGGTGCTGATCGGGGTCCAGTTGCAGAGGGTGGTGGTGGCGGGCGTTGGTTCGGCGGTAGGGTGCGTGGTCTGTGCGTCGAAGCTGTTATGTATGTCGGTGATCTTGCGGTGGAAGAACGCGGCGAGTGAGTTGCAGAGGTCTTGCGAGGGGGTGATGTCGTTGTTTCCGGCGCTGGGGTTGGAGAACTCTTTGACGATGCTGAAAAGTTCCTTGCTGTCGTGGGCGTTGTTGTCCAGTCGTTCTTTGAGTGCCGACTTCTTGGTGGCACGGATCAGCTGGTGGTGTTTGCGGGTGGCGTGCTTGAGGGCGGTCCTGTTGTCTGTGGTCTGGTCGAGTCGCCAGGCTTTCTCGAGAGTGCGGCAGTTCTTCTTGGATTCCTTGAGTTCGTTGGTGAACCAAGGGGTTTTCTTGCTTCCGGGTCTGCTGGGAGGGTTTTTAGTGGTGCGAGGTCGTCGGCGCAGGCGGTCAGCCACTTGGCGAGGTTGCTGGCTGCTTCGTTTGGGTCCGTTGTGTTGGTGGGTGTGTTCTGGCTGAGGGAGGCGGTGAGCTGCTCGGCGGTGATCTTGCTCCAGCTCCGGCGGGGAGCCTGTTGCGGGTGGTGGTGGGTCGCAGTCTTTCTGAAGCTGAAGTGGACGCAGCTGTGGTCGGTCCAGTGGAGTCCGGTGGCGTGGCTGAAGGAGATGTGCTTGCTGGAAGAGAAGACGGGGTCAAGCGTGTGGCCGGCGTAGTGGGTGGGCGTGTTCACCAGTTGCTTGAGTCCGAGGTTGGCGAGGTTGTCCAGCAGGGCGGTGGTGTTTCTGTCGTTGTTGTTCTCCAGGTGGAAGTTGAGGTCCCCTAGGAGGATGTAGAGGTGTTTGCTATGCAAATATCTTGCTCGCACGGGTTAAGCCATACCCTTAAACCTCGTTACGGAGGAGAGTAGGTTTTGCGGTTACTGCCACCGAGGGGCTGTTGAGGTTTAGTTAACATATCGCAGCATATGTTCATGGCCGGCTGCGGAAGGAAAGACATGCCTGATGTTGCCTGGTCGCACATGGATTGATCATTGACTTCAGGATGCGTGGTTGGCACGTTTAACACGGCATTTGAAGGTTGGAGGTCAGGAGTGCATACTCGTGCACAACAGCACTTGCGGGAGTGTTATTGGCTGCCCGTGGCAGAAACTTATCTGGGGGCCCCGCCTGGAACAGCTTTGAATTATGTCGGCTAGGTTTCATTCTTCCTGAGCGTAGCCATGTTTGTGTTTTTGGAGGTACTGTAATGCGATTTCCGGCGGACGTATTGTGTGGGTATATCAGTTGGGCGGGGCACCTACGGCTGTTTTAGGTTCGCCGCCATTACCATTTGCACACGTGGGGGAGGGGGTATCTTGGCGAGGCCCGGTCTTCGGCTGTGTGCATTTGGAATGCAGGTTTCATTGGCGGTGCTCTCAAATCCTTGGAGCCCACGTGAAATTGTGTGTATTTGATAGGGGTGCATTCTTGGTGAGCACAACTTACTTTAGACTGACAATGGTTTGATGTGTAGCACAGTTCGCCAAGCTGCCTGCCCCGTAGAGGATAGTTTGCCATCGCCAGACTGGGATCTCCATGTTTTGCGTCTGGTTTGCTTGACCTTGGGTTAAGAGGGAGTGGATGCGGTTTGGAGATGGCCGCCTGGGGGAGCCAGTCACGGCTTCGACAGGTACGTCTTACAGGTCTGTCTCGTGCCCAATGGGTTGGTGTAGAACCGTTAAGGTTGCTGTCGTGATCCATATTCAAAGCTCCGCAAACCTTGAGTTGTCCATTACCCCTGCTGCACAGGCTCACCCAGGCACCACCTTACTACATAAAGCAGTGGGTGGGATTACCGTTAAGCTGTACAGTTCGGGCGGGCTGCCTCACCTGGCAACTGGGGGCATGGTTGGCTGCCTCATCAATACTCGGTGGTCTGCTTGGTGTGTCACTGCTATAACACCATGTGCACACAGTTTGTTATCCCCTGGGGCAGCCACTCACAAGTACAACTCCACACCATATCTGCTTGGTTAAGAATGGTACTGATCATTGTTGATTCGGAAGGGGATCCCACGGTACTGACCTCTTGGACCAACCCAGTGTTTTGTTTGCAAGTTAAGGCTGTGGGTCGCGTTATCAGGTGTGCATTAGATAAGTGAAGGTTGCTAGGCTGACCGAGGCAGCGGCCTTAGTGTCAGTGACGCTTGTTTGTTTTGGGCTTAGTCCCCAGTCACCACCGGCATTACTACTGGCTGGACTGCGTGAGGCATCCGGGCGCTGCTAGGCACACGAGGTGGTAATTGTAATCACAGAAGGGACGGTGTCCGTGCGTGGCATAGCAGCAAGGGTAGGGTGTGGCGGTGTCTTCCCAGCACCGGTGTTCGCATCCTTCGTCTACGGACTGCACCCTTGCCCAGTGCACTTGGTAGTTGTACGTCCCGCTGTGTCTTGCTGACTCCATGCAGCGCCCCCATGGGAGACTACCCTCGCCGGGCGACACGCTGATCGATGGGTTCCGGCTGAGCGGCATTGAGTTGTGCTGGGGTGCCTGCGGGCAGCTTTGGGGTTTTGCGGGGCGAGCCGTTGAAAAGCTCTGGCTGATGTTTACTGCTCAGCTCCAGCAATGAAAAGAGGCAAGATAAAGGGGCAAGCATTTATTTCAAAGTAAATTGTGTTAGAGAAAGGAAGTAACTAGCGAGCCCGGCTGGATACCTCTTGCTTCTACCTGCATTGGCACATCTTGGCAGGAGTGATCGCCAAATTTTAATTCAGTAGTTTGGCTGGCGCCTATGTTGGCACATTAAATTTACACTGCCTCTGGGAGAAGCCTAAGCGTGGGCTCCCGACTAGAGAGGTGGGTTCGGCCAGGCGTAGGTGCATACCCCAGCCAACCAGAAACTCCATCTACAACACTGGTAGAGAATGCCTAGGAGTGGCTTGCAGTCCATTCGCAACCGCCCCACAGGGGGAATGTTTTAGGCCACAAGGTGTGTGGAGGGCTCTTGTGTGGGAGCCTGGTGAAGAGCTACAGTCAGGCTAGGATGTCTCGTGCTGACCTAGTGAGTTATGTAATCCCTGTGATGTCATGAGGTTTGGTGGCACAGGATAATAGGGGCAGATGGTACTAAGTCTCTCTTGTATGGACGATACGTAGGCTAATCAAAGAATTGTGTGGGAGCCTGGTGAAGAGCTAAGGTCAGGCTAGGATGTCTCGTGCTTTCACCGCACTGTTGAGTCCCAGTCACGAGCGGATTCCAGCAGGGTCAGCTGGCGGTGGGTCAAGAAGGCCAAGGCATCAGTAGCACTGAGCGGTTACAGTCTGAGGCGGTATCCTATTAGTGACTAAGGTGAGGCAGTGGATAGTGTTGCAAGCATGCGCTCAGAGATGGGTCCTTCGATACCATTATTCCCCTTAAGCTCGTCAGTGTACAAGCCAAGGAATGGCGGCATGCCCCCCGGGTGCTGGGGATGGTTTGTTGGTGGGCAGCTTGTCATGTTTGCCGCAAGCTTGCACTTTCTGCGGTTTACGCAGAGTTGGGGGCAGGTTAGCATCCCCACCTGGTTTCCGCAGGGTTGATGTGTCTTCGGTCAGTATGATCAAGTAGAGCCATTATCGATTGGCGTAGCTGGACATAGGAATGCTAGGCTGGAATCCAAGGGATTATAGAGCAAGGGTTCCGTGTTCTGAGCCTAGTATATGCAGGCGTGAGTGAGAATGGTAGCCGCCAGTCCAATCTTGAATCACTCTAAGTTCTGGAGAATAGGCATTTGTTTAAGTGTGAAACAGGCCCCACGCAGAGCTCAGAGGGACCCTCACCTAGGCCAACCGGGACTGTGCAAACTAGTATGAGCTGGGTCGTACGCTGGGACCAAAAACACCCCTTCACCAAGCTACAGGGCATTATGCCGCCAGGGTCGTTGAAGGACAGGCAAGGGCATCAATGGGCCATATTTAGCAACAGGGTAACCTGCGGGGCGGACTGTCATTGGTCACTCCACGATGGGGTGCGGTGGTGCTAATAGTGGGCACAAACATTACCCTTCCAATCCAGATGTGACACCATTAGGAGGTAGGTTTAGCAATCAAGAAGGTTGGTGCAAACTGGCCATCTGGGCGCAGTAAGTGCATCCTAGAACCAACGGTAGGCTCCATATTGCTCCATTAAGCACTAATCCCCGCCTGGAGAGCGGGACCAGCCAGGCGGGTTGGGGACGCTGGAGCCAACATAGGGTGCTGCAGTCCCAACAATTGGGGAATTAAGGTATGGGGGGTGCCTAGTTGCTCCCAGCACAGCACATTAAGGTAGGCACAAACCGGGATGTCACCCATTTATGTCGCGGCTGCACACGGGGTTAGCAGTTAAGCAAAAGGGAAGTCCCCTCAGTAGGAGCTGAACAGGTGTAATTCGGTAAGTTAAGCAAGCCAAAGGGTCCAGTGCAAATACCTGGGCAACGGCATCAGAGTAGGGGCACCTTGCTCGATGGGCAGGTTTTGGGTTGCTTCAAGTTAGCACAATATTCTCCGCCCTGACAGCCCCAGCAGATAGGCTGGTTGTGCAAACGGTCATCTAGCTAGGGTGTCGCTGTCCCACAACTTTGTGGAAAATGGTGTTATAGCACTTTAAATACGGGAGGATTGAAACTAAAGGTTGCAGGAGGGGGAGCCTACATTAGCCCCAAGGGTAACGTCAGGCACCATATTGCAGACAGTGCGCACTGTATTATTGCAGACATGTTAACTAAGCTGTTATGCCTAGGGGGTTTCACCACAGAGGGAACTGAGCAGGCGAAATTCCCATAATGAATAAGGGATGCATGGCAAGGGCAGGAGGGCACCCCCGATCATTGGCACACACTTCCAGTTATGACCATGCCCATGCGTCATGATTTAGAAAGCAGAGGGACAGTGCAAACGTTAAGCACATTTCTCCTCGCCCGAATAGCCAAAGTAGGCAGGCGGGGTGGGGAGCGGTTACCTAACCAGGGGGCTGTTGTCCCATAGATGGGGACTCAGGTGTTCAGGCACACACGGTGCTAGTAGAACGGCAGCTAGGTGAGACCAGCAAATAGATGGGGCATTGTGAGCCATGGTGTCAGAACGCGGCCCGCCCAGAGTTGGCACGGGGCTGGGTCATGTGAGGCAGTGGAACGTTCCCGCAGGAGGGGGATTAGTTCTTGGCAGGTCCACAGGCCAGAAGGGCCTTTGGTTTCATCAGATACTAGCTGAAACAGGCTAACGTCAAGGTCTATTGTGATATTGATGGGGCCATCTATCACCAGCAGGGAGGGATCCCTTTCCTTTAGATTTGCAGGAGCCCTGGAAATGAGCTGTTTTGTGAGAAATGAGCTGTTTGGTGAGATCAGCAACTACATGGGCAATGTAACTCTGGCGGTCCGAGATGATCCCCGCAGAGGTTGCACAGAGCTAAGTCAGAGGAGGCCGTTGAACATCCCTGTAAGAGTGAACAGTTCATGGCGTAAGTCCTGGACCAGAGACTAGATGATCCAGGCTAATGTTAGAGGCTACTTTGCTAAAGATGGGGTCCATTGCCACCATGCCATCCAGGCGTACGCCTAGGTTAGGTTGACTAACTTGGGGTGCAATTGTAACAGATGGGCATGGATACTTTCCGCTGGACATGCACGAAGCCTTAGAAAGCAGGTTGCAGGTCAGAAATGAGCTGTTTCACAGGACAAACTAGCTTTGGTTTCTTCAGACACTAGCTGACCCAGGCGAAAGTCAAGAGCTATTGTGATAGAGATGGGGTTCATCTATCACCAGTAGGGGGTGATCTCTTCCCTTAGAATTGCAGGAGGCCTGGAAATGAGCGGTCGCATGTAGTAATGCGCTGTTTGGTGAGTTCAGCAACTACATGGGGCAATGTGAAGCTCTGAGGGGCGGAGATGATCCCTTGCAGAGGTGGCACAGTGCTAAGTCTGTCGAGGCCGTGAACATCCCTGTTAGAGGGAACTGTTCAGGGCGCAAGCTCGCAGACCAGAGGGGTCTGGGTTTCATCAGACACGTGCTGATTCAGGCTAATGTTAAAGGTGACTTTGCTATAGATGGGGCCCATTTCCAGCCAGGCGTACGCCTAAGGTAAAGTTGACAAACATGGAGTGCATCTGTCACAGGCGGGCAGTGACGCATACCACTGGGCATGCAGGAGGCCCTAGAAAGCAGGTTGCTTTGAGGAGGACGGGGTCCACTGTCCCCGGTGGGGATGGACTTGTTTCTCCTGGATGTACAGGAATATTTATTGGGCAGGGCAGGTAATGGGAGGTGTAGTGGTGGGGGCCCTGGCTGCGACGGTGGCCGCCTCCAGGGCTGTGGCGGAGTTACAGGGCGATCTGGAAGCAGACGGGTACAGTAAGGGTACCTCTGCGGCAGACCGGTACAGTAAGGGTACCTCTGCGCGGCACAGTAGGGGTGCCAGAGCCAAAGACCAGGAGCCTCAGGGCAGGTTCCTGGAAAACCGCGACGGCGCCCCGTTAGTCCTTCGGGCGGTTGGGGGCCTGACCAACCGGGGGTTTGCCCTGCTACGCTCCGCCCTGAAAAGGGCGTGAGTAGAACAGACCAACGTGTCACGTGATCCGGAAGAGGATCATCAAAGGTAGCACTGACGGGGTGTCCCACAGTGCTGGCTCACCAGGCGGGCGGGGGCAGCATAGGTTGGTACAGCTGCCCACCCTTGGATCGCCCGTAAGATAACCCACATATTGCATACTCCTGTATGGAATAAACCTGCAGCAATATTTTCCCACTACAAAGTTGTCTTGTGTATTTATTCATTCTTGCATGCTCAGACGGGGTTGGGAGAAGTTGCCGATAATGGCACTATGCGGCTGTCCGCGGCCCCCGCAGGGGGCCACCTCAGCAGGGCGGCCCTTTAGTGCCATTTCGGCACCGCCCAGCCGCTCTAGTCTCTGGAGGGGTTCTTGGAGCCCTCTAGCTTGGTCGCCTCAGTGACGTCCTTCCGGTGCGCCGAGGTGGGGGAGGGCATATATGCCTCCCCAGCCCCTCCTGGCGTCCTCTGTTGCACCAGCCACGCCGTCTCCCACCCCACCTCTTACCCGGCGGACAGGCTGGTGGACAAGCTACTCAGAATGTTTTAATGTTTTCTTTTGTGTTGCAGGCGGAGTTACAGGGCGATCTGGAAGCAGACGGGTACAGTAAGGGTACCTCTGCGGCAGACCGGTACAGTAAGGGTACCTCTGCGCGGCACAGTAGGGGTGCCAGAGCCAAAGACCAGGAGCCTCAGGGCAGGTTCCTGGAAAACCGCGACGGCGCCCCGTTAGTCCTTCGGGCGGTTGGGGGCCTGACCAACCGGGGGTTTGCCCTGCTACGCTCCGCCCTGAAAAGGGCATGAGTAGAACAGACCAACGTGTCACGTGATCCGGAAGAGGATCATCAAAGGTAGCACTGACGGGGTGTCCCACAGTGCTGGCTCACCAGGCGGGCGGGGGCAGCATAGGTTGGTACAGCTGCCCGCCCTTGGATCGCCCGTAAGATAACCCACATATTGCATACTCCTGTATGGAATAAACCTGCAGCAATATTTTCCCACTACAAAGTTGTCTTGTGTATTTATTCATTCTTGCATGCTCAGACGGGGGTTGGGAGAAGTTGCCGATAATGGAACTAAACGCATTGAAAAGTTTTATCAGAGGAGTTCAGTGGTCGTTGCGTGCCTGGTGTGCATCATTTCTTTAGTTTTTTATCTTTTTAGATCCGTAGTTTTCATCCGTTAATAGTGCCTGGTGAGTTTCCCCTGATGAGATTTGTTGTATTTACTTGTTTTCACAGGTGCTCCGGGCCACGCATATTTACTTGTTCTGATTTAAAGCATTTATCCCTTGTAGTCCCCTCTAGAAATGCACTGACCTTTACAACACAATCCGTGAATGCCCTTTGACCCGTGTTTTGGCAAGATAAGAGCGTTCTAGCTAGAGATGGTGTTGTTATACAACAATACATAACCCTTTGTATCCCAACTTTTGAAAGAGTTTTCTCAACTAACAGGAGAACTCTTACACAAATAGGACTGTTGCCATGGCGACCGCTGATAGCTTTTAAATTAAGTATATTTTATAACATAATTTAAACACATTGGCTGAGCCAATAGCTCTGGCTAAATACTTACAAGGTTCAAAAGGCGAGAACGATTGCATTGCAAATGCTTGTTACTTAAGTGTCCAAGCCACACTGTTTTCTTTCTCGTGCAGTGATTTCTTCTATAGTCGGTGCAGCTTGTTTGATGAGCGGGGCAGTTCCTGATTATAAAATAGCCTGTAATGACTGCACAAAAAGCCTATCTCTATTAAAACATGCTTTACATTTTAAAAAGCACAGGACTCCTTGCACGAATTATCTGGGCATCCCTTCAGTTCAGACTTCTCTCCTCCTCCCTTTGTGCTCACACACACCTCCTCCCTTATAGGGTTGTCATTTCTTAGCAGAACTGGGGAGAAGAAGTGACCTAACGGTCTGAGCTGCTGACTTTGGTACAGGGCATAGAGGTCAGAACAGGATATGCAGTTCCTGTGGAGGAGGACCAGGAGGTCACGTAGCGAGAAGGAAGGGGCAGGACGGGGTACTCCAGGTAAAGGAAGGAAGGCGGGTGGAGGGGGGAGAGCTCCTATAAAGAGCAAGGGCCCTCACACACCCCGAGAGGTGTCATGCTTCATCATAGGGTAGCTCCATGTTGGGACGGCGCTGCAATGCCCAATGGGCCCCGCAGGGAGGCTCTTTGACGCAGGTCTTCAGTGTTGTTTGCCGAAGGGCCCTGGATTAAGGGGTGTGGGAGCGTGTGCGAGAGGAGTAGAGTGGGAGTGAGTGTGTGTCTAAAATTAGCTATGAGAGTCCAAAATAACTTTATTCGCTGGACGCTGATGCTGTGGTTAAAACCGACTACGTGAGTGGTGGCTAGCTAGGAGAATTAAACCTGCTGCAGCTAAAGGTGAAGTGCGGGAGTGGTCAGTGGGTCGACATGTTTCATGCCTCAATTCTCAATACGGATGAGCGGCATTTCATCAGGACCGGGGGAAGAATAACCTCATCTACTCAGCAAATGTAGAAAGGTCAAGTCAGTGTACTTAGAGGAGCCGCCCCTGGATACAAAATTCAAAGCCAAATTCAGGGTGCAAAGGGAGAGTGGGAATAAAAACCATCTACCTTCTGGTAAAACCTAGAAGGGATTATGGGGAGGCCCCAACCTGGATGGCCCGGACACTCACACACTGGCGAGGGCAAACAACTTGGGTATAGCTGCTCCTGCTCGTTGCTCCTATTCACGTCCAGACATCGGTACAGGGCAACCAGCTTTGTGTTCTGGCACCGACTCACCACCCTGTGATTCTGGACAAACCACTTAATGTACCCAAATAACTGCACTAACATGAATTGGTACACAAACAAAGCTATTTTGTGGATGCTCTGCGTGGTCACATGGTGAACAGCTCTCAAAGTTTTAATAATCTTCCTGCTCTGACTTTGCAAGCACTAAATATATATGTCAGGGATTCAAAGAAATCAATAGCTGTGCAATTGTTATACCTGTGAGCAGTTTAACTGAATTATGTTGACATTTTTTCACTTTTTCCAATAATAAAGTTAAGTAGAATACAAATTTGCTTCCATTTCACAGATAAAGTTTCAACAAACTGAATATGTATGCCCCTAAATGAAAATCTTAAAAACTGTAAGTTTACCTTTGTGAATCAGTACCTGCCTTTGTGCTTCTCCAGACCAAACACTCTTAAAACATAATGCTTACAAGTATTTATTTATTTATGCATTTTTATATAGCGCGGACTTTACCCAAAGATGTCAGAGCGTTTCACAATAGGACCAGTTACATGAGGAGAATGTTACAAATGTACATGTTACAGAAGCAAATGAAATACAAGAAGAGGTATAAAACAGCAATGGAAGACAGTCACTCAAAAACACAAAAACACACTGGGATGACACTTGTACAGGCATAGAATATAAAATTTACAATAGTGAAAGAACTTCCTTGAGGGACTTGAAAGGGCATGTATTAGTTCTGGAAGTTTCTTTGGAAGAGAAGAGATTTGAGGTCAGTTTTGAAAGTCCAGGTAGAGGTGGTGGTGCGGAGCTGCGGCGGAAGCGAGTTCCAGATTCTCACCGCATTGCCTGAGAAGGACTGAGCCATCGATCTTTCCCTTTTGAAAGTGGGAGGCTCAAGCAGTAATTTTTCCGCATTACGAGACGGTCTAGAGCCTCCAGAGATTTTCAGTTTATTCACCAGGTAGCGAGGGGAGGAAGTGTGCAAGGCTTTGTGGGTGATACAAGCCGTCTTGTAGACTGATCTTGCCTCGATGGGAAGCCAACGGAGGGAAGACAAAATGGGTGTGATGTGATCACTTCTTTTGGCCCCAACTATAAAACAAGCTGCTGAATAGAGAACGGATTTAAGAGGGGAAAGGTGGGATTTGGGGAGGCCAGTAAGAAGAGAATTGCAGTGTGCCAATCTAGAGAGAACCAGCAATTGGACCAGGGTTTTAAGGTCTTGCTCCGTGAAGAAGCGTTGAATCCCCCAAAGAAGGCGCAGTTGGTATCGAGCATTCTTTGCAATGGAGTTGATGTGGGAGAGTAGATTGAGCCTTTTGTCGAGTAAGACACCAAGGGATTTTGCACTGTCGACAACGATAGGTTTATTGTTAAGTAGATTCAGCTGATCCATCCAAGATTGAACAGGAGGAGGAGAGAGAGAGGTTGAGAGGAGGAGGAATTCTGTTTTTGAGGGATTCAGAATGAGTTGATGAGTTAACATCCAGTTTTGAAGAGAGTAGAGTTGAGGATTGAGAGATCGTGTGTGGAGGACACCTTAAGGTAGATTTGGGTGTCATCCGCATAGAGATGGTAGAGGATCCCAGATTTACTTAGGAGATTTCCCAAATATAGATTGAACAATGTGGGTGCAAGGATAGAGCCTTGAGGGACACCTTGACCTACCGCCAATGAAGATGGAAGACTGTTCGCTATTTTGACCATTTGGAATCTGTCCGAAAGGAAAAAGGCAAACCATTTAAGCACTGTGCCTTCCAAACCCATTCTCTGTTGAAGAGTGTTAAGGAGAGTGTTGTGATTGACAGTGTCAAAGGCTGCAGAAAGATCAAGAAGAATCAGAAGACAAGACTCCCCTGAATCGAGTATACGCAGCGCATCATCGATCACTTGCAGCAGGGCTGTTTCAGTGCTACAGTTTTGAATGAAACCAGACTGGAAATTGTCAAGAAGATCATTGTCCTTGATATGACGGGAAAGTTGTTTCGCTACACATCTTTCTGTGATTTTCGCAAGAAAAGGGAAGTTGGTGATGGGGCGGAAGTTGTTGAGGTCGTTCGCATCAGCGGTGGGTTTTTTAAGAAGAGGGGTAACCTGTCCTGTTTTAAAGGTAACAGGAAGGGAGCCTTGACTGAGGGAGAGGTTAATCAGACTGGTCCAATAAGAAAGAGTATGGGTGTAGAAGTCAATGGCAATGTTACTAGGGATGGGGTCAAGAGAATGGTTGGAGGACTTTGTTTCGAGGATGCATTTGAGGAGGGCATCTTCAGAGATGGCGTCAAAGTTCTGCCAAATGACTAAGCATTTACGCTCCTCTAGAGGGGTAGGATGAATGACCTGATCCACCAATGATTTCACTTTTTCGTCAAAAGAATATAGCGAATTCCGCTGCTTTCTTTGGAGAATCCTCCAGCTTTGATGTTGGGGGAGAGCAGTTTGGATTTTTGATGAGGTCGAATAGTTTTTTGGGTCTGTTTGTGGCTGAGTCGAGGAGGGTTCTGAAGTGTGATGCTTTTTCAAGGAAGATGTGTTTGTGGTATTTGGATCTTGCTGACCGTAACATAGCAAGATTAGTGGTGGATGGAGCTTGTCTCCATTATTTCACCAGGATTCTCAGGTTCTTCCTTTCTTCATAAAGGGATTTGTTGAACCAAGGTGCTGAGGGAATAGGCCTTTTTCTTTTGCTTTGGAGAGGAGCGACACTATCGATTTCGACTGCAAGGACTGAGAGGCATTGGGAGGTGAGATCGTTGACATCCAAGTTCGGGTCTGGCCTTGGAACTGATAGCAAAGCGGAATCACAGAGAGTATCGAGTAAGGGTGGGCGGCAAATTCCGTTCCGCTCGCGGAACTTGCGAAATTTCAGCATTTCCGCGTGGAACGCGGAAATGTCGAAACTTCCGCGATCCGCAGCGGAACGGAATTCGGGTGCAAGAGAATGGTGCCCAAGTTGAAGCTCAAATTCTGTAACGCATTAATCAGCACAAAAAATTCGTCACCAAGGTCGAGGCAAAGCAGGAGTGCTTTCTGCCCGTATCTACCGTCAAACATTAGCTGTAATCCCTGATGGAGGTCTGTGCATCCTTGATTTTTTCGAGCGCAATCCCCGTGTAAGTCCAGTGACCAGGAGGTTCTTTCTCCTCATCTGCTGCTCATATCGTGCTCTGACCCTTTATAAACAAGAGGCATGTGAACTCGCATGGAAGCCCCCCCAGTTTGGCCCCGCCCCACATACACTGGCGGTATGCAACGTCTTCCCGCCCTTTCCCCACTATGATGGACAGCTTACCCAAAGACCCCGGCGCCTTTCCGGCGCGGTGGCAAAGTTACAGACACACAAGGTCACTGGAGACAATTCTTCTGGGCCTTTAGGCAGCTGTAGTGTAGGTAAGGCGCTATACATTTTTACCCAACGAGGTAGAACTTACTGATTAGCCAGTAGAAAGTACTCCAGTTGAGTAGAGGTATTGCACAAAACGGTGGCATCTTCGTGGATAAATACGCAGGGCAGGATTCATTCTGGCACGATGCTCCTGTCACAAAAATTAAACCTCGACAGGAAGCACTTACAGATATAAATAAAGCAGGTGCCCGAGTTGAAGCTCAAATTCTGTAACGCATTAATCAGCACAAAAAATTCGTCAGCAAGATCGAGGCTAAACAGGAGTGCTTTCTGCCCGTATCTACCGTCAAACATTAGCTGTAATCCCTGATGGAGGTCTGTGCATCCTTGATTTTCTCGAGCGCAATCCCCGTGTAGGTCCAGTGACCAGGAGGTTCTTTCTCCTCATCTGCAGCTCATATCGTGCTCTGACCCTTTATAAACAAGAGGCATGTGAACTCGCATGGTAGCACTTACTGATTAGCCAGTAGAAAGTACTCCAGTTGAGGTATTGCACAAAACGGTGGCATCTTCGTGGATAAATACGCAGGGCAGGATTCATTCTGGCACGATGCTCCTAGCTGTCACAAAAATTAAACCTCGACAGGAAGCACTTACAGATATAAATAAAGCAGGTGCCCGAGTTGAAGCTCAAATTCTGTAACGCATTAATCAGTACTCTAGTTGAGTAGAGGTATTGCACAAAACGGTGGCATCTTCGTGGATAAATATGCAGGGCAGGATTCAACGGGCGCAGCAAAATCTCCGCGAGCACGCGAAATTCCGCGTGCTCGCGGAGATTTCTTGCCGTTTCGCGGAATTTTGCGGAACGCAACTCCGCAAATTCCGCCCACCCCTAGTATCGAGGTCAAGGTTTTTAGTGTTACGGAACCAGGTAGTAGTCCTTCTAGGTTGGCCAAGAGTAATAGAGTGTGATAGGTGAAGAGAGAAGGGGATGAGGAAGTGGTCAGACCAGTCTACATGAATAGGGATAGCAATAGTAAGCATGTCTGCTTTAGATATAACAAGGTCCAGAATTGAGCCCTTAGAGTGTGTTGTTTCAGTGCAGTGTTGGATAAGATCATTTGCTGAGAGAAAGGTGGCCAGCATATTAGCAGAGGAATCTTCCAACGAGCCCCAGTGAAGATTGAAGTCTCCCAAGAAGATCTGTCTGTCACTTTGCGAGTATTGGTCGCTGATGAAGTCGGTGAGTTCCTCTAAAAAAGGAGAGCAGCCACCAGGCGGGTGGTAAATGACATGGAATCTGAATGGTGAGCAGTGTTGCACTTGAAGCTCAAGAGATAAACATTCGAATGAACGGAAGGAGCTGTTAGGAAAAGCCTTAAGTTGAAGGGAGTTTCTAAAGATGATTGCAACACCTCCCCCAACTTTGTCTGTTCTGTCATTTCTAAAGATAGAGTAGTCGGTGGGTAATAGAAGATCAAATATAGAATGAGAGGTGTTGTTGAACCAGGTCTCTGTGAGGAAGAGCATGTCGAGATTGTGAAGTATGATGGTGTCAGAAATTTCCAGTTTGTGTTTCATTGCAGATCTGCAGTTGTGGAGCAAACAACGGAACTCTGACGAGACTGTTTTGGTGACAGGGGCGATTGGGCTATGAGGGGTGATGGGGATATTGTTCTTGTAAGAGGGTGCCCGGGAGGAAGAAGGCAGACGATTAGGTCTGACAGAAGAGATGGTCGGAATAGTGAAGATAGTAGGGTTACTTGGAGAGGAAAGTCGAAGGGGGGAGGCGTTCGAGGTCTTGTAACTTGCCAGTAGGTTAGTGATGTCTGCAGAGGACAGATTGTGATTGGCTTTTTTGGGGCGTGGGGGCGAGGTGTTTCTCGGGGTTTGGGGAAGTGAGTATTTGCCAAGGGAGTTGGGGTGTTTGGAAAGGTGGAAATCTTAGTGCTTAAGAGTGAGTTGGTAGCTTCAAGCTGGGTGATGGAGGTGATGAGAGCTCCTAACATATTTTCCAGAGAGAGTATGGCTGAGCACAGTAAGTTAGGTGGCTCGATGGTTACAGGAGGGAGTGCAATTGGCGAGGGAGGGCAGGGAGAGGTGGGAGTGCGAGGGGGGTGTTGGGGTACAAGGTTTAAAGGCGGAGATAGATGATGGTTGAGAGCAGTTGTTGGTGCATCGGAGGTGAAAAGAGAGTTATCTTTGTTGATGTTGTATGGAGGATAAGAATTGAGGTCATAGTTAGGGGAAATTGGTGAGGAACGAGGAGGGAGGGCGGCAAGCAAGGAGGGGAAAGAGGGGAGTCATAAAGTGGTGGGGGTTTGGGTAGAAGAGAGTGGAAGTGGTTGGAAAGGTCCCGTAAGCTAGGAGGTGGATGTGAGGGAACGGGCCCCAGGCAGAGTGAGGGGGGTTGGGTTGTAGGGTAGTTGAAGACAGAAAGTGGTTCTGCTGGGTCCGAGGGAGGGCAAGGGAGGGGATTACCGAGGGGGATAGGGGGTTGAGCAGCATTACTGGAGGAATAGGGGGATGAAGAGCGATGCAAGGGGTTAGTGAAGAAATCGGGGAACAAGGCGAGGGGGGGAGCGGGTAGAGAAGAAGAGAAGAGGAGGGAATAGGGGGAATGTATGGAAAGTTAGCTTGGGGAACAGGTTGTAGGAGAGGAGGACTAAATAGGGGGTGGCAGGTAGGGGGAGGAGGGAGGAGGTAAAATTGGAATACTGGGACGGTGCAGAGTGGAATAAGAGAGTATTAGCTAGAGGTATGGCAGACGTGTTGAGGGGGGGTGCACAATGGGTGGGGGGAAGAATGGGAGAGGAGGGAACAGGGGAAAGGGGGGAAGACTAAATAGGGGGGTGGCAGATAGGGGTAGGAGGGAGGAGGTAAGATTGGAATACCGGGACGGTGCAGAGTGGAAGAAGATAGTATTAGCTAGAGGTATGGCAGACGTGTTGAGGGGGGATACAATGGGTGGGGGGAAGCATGGGAGAGGAGGGAACAGGGGAAGGGGGGAAGAGGGTCGGCCTGTGCCTCTCGGGGGAGCGGCCTAATGGAGTATAGGGGGGTCGGGGAGGAGATAGGGAGTAACGGGTGGAGCTAGATGAAGAATCAAGGGAGATCCCAGTCTCAGGGGTGGGGAGTAGGGAGGGGAAGAGGTGGTCAAAGAGAGAGAGACAGGTGTCTTTAGCTTGGATCAGGACAGTACCATTGTTATAAAGTGAGATAGTGAGGGAGCCGTCGAAACAAGTAGAGGGTGAAATTTTTAGCTGTTTTCCATGTGGGATAGATGAGGAGGAGGTGACGTTGAGGGAATTATAGAAGCTGGTGGACCAGGAGGGGATGTCATGAGTGAAAAAAATGAAGTCGTTTTTGAGCCTCCCATGATGACCATTATAGAATTGGTCAACAAAGAGGGAATCAGGAAAACGTTCAATGGTGTTATGCTTGAACCGTTTCGCTGAAGCTTTAGACAGATTAGGGGGATAAACGATTTTGAAGCAGTAAATTCCAGACTTAACTCGAGAGGTGGCCATGTTGGGAAATTGAGAAGGAGGAGGGTGGTGAGGGGAGGAGGAAGGTGCCGCTAGGGAAGCGGTAGTGAGGAGAAGAATAATAAGAAGAAGGGGGCACATATTCCAGTAATCGAACAAAGTCATCCGAATAATGTGCGGTCAGGAGGAGTCGAGGTTAGCAGGGCAAAACACTCTGGTCCAACCAAACATTGGCTGCGGCAGATGGGCCCTTAGTAATGTTATCAGCAGACAAGGGTCATAGTATGGAATAAAACACATGTCGGCATTGGGACCTCCCCACGTTGACCACCAACGTGATGAGTGCTTTCTTTGGCGGCATAGGGACTGAAGCACGGCGTCAATCCGGGGCCTCTCTGTGGAGAGGTGAGGGAGCGTAGTGGTAGCACGTTGGGAAGGCGCAGAGAACTTGCTGTATTGTGCAGATGACTGGGGCTCCTGATTCACGCCTGTCGTAGTGACCTGAGACTCATCTCTGCTCTGTAGACTGACTGGCACTGGACAGCGCATGGGGCAATGGGTGGCGCACCAAGGTTGGGGCAGGTGAGGAGATGTAGGGGGCCTGCTCTGCGACCTAGGCTCAAGGCTGCATGCCTAAGCCTGAAAGCACCAGACCGATGCCATTTTAGAGTCAGGCAGTCGGATCCCAGGGTTTCTGCAACCGTTGTGGGCAAATCAGGGGGACCCCTCCCAAGACTGGAGGTAATGAGGTGGCTGAGGCACCCCCTGTGGTCTGCCTCATTGAAATATGGGCCCCCTCTGCTCACCATGGGGACCACACAGGACCTCGACCTGAAATCGCCTGACCGACGCCATTTTGAAGTCAGGCAATCCGGTCCCAGGGGGTCTGCAATCGAAGTGGGCAAGACATTGGGACCCCTCACGACACGGGGGTATAGCGTTGAATGGATGACATGTGATTGCTACACCTTGAAATCCTCATTGTCTTATGTAACATGTCCAATAGACTGATTTATACATTGTTTCTTTATAATGTTTCTGTGACGTAAAGTGCTCTGACATCCTACACATGTATGAGTAGCACTATAAAACAAATGAAATACATATGAGAGGGGTGTAGTGAAGAAATGAGGGGCACTGTTGGAGGGTGGTAGTGAGGGAATCCGTGGAGAAGGAGGTCATTTGGGGTGCCAGCTAAGATTGTTGAAGCGGGCGCCACCAGTGCTAAAGTCGGGCCTGGATGGCAATATGGGTGTTCCAAGGCATTCTAGGGTGTGGTTAACCTTGGAAGTTTGGCAAAGCCCTCTAAAGCTATACTCGTGTTAGTGGGCATTCACAAACTCCTCACATTCCGTTTTCCAGCCTGAAAATTATGAGTTTTCAATTCCAGCACAGTGCTGGCACGAATACCTTTCCAGGGTGGTAAGCAGAATGAATCACTTTCAGATGTGGTGAGGTGCAGGGAAAGGGGGTTCACCATGGGGATAAACGTTTTACTGGCAGAGAGTCAAAAGGTGTGTGTTTGTAATGGACCCGTGCGGGAACTGGATCCCGGTGGGAATGTCACATGAATTTCCTAGAAATCTACATGGAAATCTGCCCCTGGTGTTGCTTTCTGTGCAGATTCCTGGGAATTTCTGTAACTGTCAGAAAGTATTAACTATACCCTCACACATAGGTGTAAATCTACAAGTGCAGATTTACTACTTTCTACTCACTTACTGTGATTCGACCCCATTGTTTGCGCGGTCCATCCTTCCTACACCACGGGGACAGGACACTCTAGCAGCACTATGTATGTCACTGCAGGACACTCAGACTTTACTATGTGTGTCGCTGTAGGTCACTAGGCAGTCCTAGGTGTGTTACTGACTGGACTCTCATGTACCTGTGAGTCAACCCGAAGTATCACCCTAGTCAGACACTCAAGCAGCCTCATATAAGTGACTCCCTCCAGGAATCCTTAACAGTCATTAACAGGACATTCAATCAACCCAAAGTGAGTCACTGACAAGACACTCAGACACGTGGACAGGACTAAATGTGTCACTGACAGGACAATGAGCCAACTGGAAGGCACCAGTGTGGTTCCAAGAATGTCACCCGACGTATGTCACCCGAAGTATGTCACCGAAGTATGTCACCGAAGGGAATATGTCACAGGAAGAATGTCACACGATATATGTCACCTGAAGTATGTCACCGAAGTATGTCACCGAAGGAAGTATGTCACAGGAAGTATGTCACACGATGTATATCACCTGAAGTATGTCACCGAAGTATGTCACCGAAGGAAGTATGTCACAGGAAGTATGTCACACGATGTGTCACTAAAAGTATGTCACCGATGTATGTCACCTATGTATGTCACTGAGGGAAGTATGTCACAGGAAGTATGTCACATGATGTGTCACCCAAAGTATGTCACCAAAGTATGTCACTGAGGGAAGTATTTCACAAGATGTATGTCACCCGAAGTATGTCACAGGAAGTATGTCACACGATGTATGTCACCCAAAGTATGTCACAGGAAGTATGTCACACAAAATATGTCACTTAAGTGTGTTTCAGAAAGTATGTCTCACAATGTATGTCACCCGAAGTATGTCACATAATGTATGTCTCACCATGTATGTCACTGAACTGAGTAACCTGAAATATGTCACTAGAATTATGTCACCGAAGTATTTTACCGACATATGTCACACGATTTATGTCACCGAAGTAAGTAACCTGAAATATGTTACCAAAGTATGTCATCGGAAGTATGTCAGCAGAAGTATGTCACCAGAAATATGTCACACGAAGTATGTCACGCAAAGTATGTCACGCAAAGTATGTCACGCAAAGCATATCACACAAAGTATGTCACACAAAGTATGTCACGCAAAGCATATCACACGAAGTATCTCGAAGGAAGTTTGTCATCCAAAGTATTTCAACAAAATATATCACGAAGGCATCAAAGGTAGCCCCATTGCTTCTTCAAATGTTTCAGGAGAGTCGTAGTCTAGGCATACTACCCAGAGACGAGAGAACAGCCAATATAGTAGTCATACATAAAGTAGGTAAACCCCAGGAAGAGTGTTCCTCTTATAGACCGATAACACTCTTGAATGCAGAAGTAAAAATATTGGCCAAACTACTAGCAACCCATTTGACCAAATGTATGCACACCCTGACCCATCCGGACCAGTCCGGTTTTATGCCAGGGAGAAACACGGCACTGAATCTGAGCAATCCATGGAGTCTTAGGTAGAGCGGCCAACATAGAAGAAGATACAGTAGTGCTCTCATTAGATGCTTGAATGGCCTTTGATACCATAGAATGGCCCTTCATGCACGTGGTGCTAGAGAAACAAGGTTTTGGGCCGCAATTCCTATCCTGGATACAACTACTATACTCCCACCCACTTGCCCAGGTGACTGTTAATAGTAACACGTCCAGGCTCTTTGAGCTACACCGGGGAACAAGACAGGGGGGCCCGTTATCCTCATTGATATTTGCTCTGGTATTGGAGCCCTTGGCGGTCTGTATCAGAGGAGACCCCATGATTAGAGGACCAAAATGGACGCCGGACTGGGAAGATAGAATTTCATTATATGCAAATGACATCCTATTATACATCGCAACTCCAAGGGCAACCCTGCATAGGATTCTGCATATATTTGAACTCTATCGAAGATATTCTGGATATATGATTAATTGGGAGAAATCAGTACTGTATGTCCTCTCAGGAGCCCCGCCAGCCCAACCTAGAGGATGTGAGATACCTATAGTGATTGAAGGATTTAAATACCTGGGCATTTACGTTACCAGAGATCAAAAAGTCTATTATGAACGTAACCTAGAGCCCCCACTCCGTAGTCTACACAGTGATGTGGAGATCTCTCCCACTGTCGCTTTTGGGTAGAGCCTCACTATTTAAGATGATGGCCCTGCCATGATTCCTTTATGTGCTACATAACACCCCCTATCTGATCTCCCAAACATACTTCCAAGCAATTGAAACGGCTTTGCGACTACTTCTATGGGACGGCGGTTCCCCCAGAATATCTCTACAGAAGTTAATGAGAGGATGGTACGATGTGGGCGCGGCAATCCCGGCTCTGCGAAAATACTATTGGGCGGCCCAGCTCACATTGGTCAACCATTGGGTGCACTACCCCCAGGATGACCCAACGAATAAACTGGACCGTTATTATATGCAACCGGGGGGATATTTGAGGGATATTTACGGAGGCGATAAGATAGAATCCTTCCTCGAGCCAACCTCCACTACATTACCGATTTGGAAAGAGGCACTCACAGCTCTTGGGTGGAAGGGTAGAATCACACAGATGACACCATTGTGGGATTTGGCATGTTTGGGACTCTTGGCTAAACTCTGAGGTTTTAGGGGGTGGGACCTGATCGGCCTCTCGAAGCTGGGAGACCTGTGGGCGAAGGGGGACGTCAAACCATCTGCGACACTACAGCAAGAATATAAGCTAGCATCATCGGAGACCTTTAGATACCTGCGAGTTAGACATGAATTGAGGGCTATACTGCCAAGGGAGAAGAACTTCTGTATTCCTCACCATTGGAAGACAGGTTACTAGACGAATGTCTTGAGAAGAAGGCGACTTCTTCGATATATCGTAAAATCATGAATAATGGTCCAGATCCCTCCCTTGCCCTCCGTGCCTGCTGGGAGCAGGACCTAGGACAGATTGAAGATGACGACTGGATGGAAGCAGTGGCGGCTGGTGACATTTGAAGTGGTGAGGTGTACAATTGTTGCTGTACTGCAGTATGGCGAGCGAGCGTAGCGAGCGAGCCCGAACAACTTAAGGGGGGAAAAAAGAGTGGACAAATGGTGCATTTTCAAGCAAACTTGAGGAAGCAGGAAGGTTAATAAAGCAATACGATTGAAATATTTATAATTTAAGAAATTGCCAATTTTTATGAGTTATAGAGGACAATCTTTTCGTATTTTACCAGCAGAGAGCCCGTGCTTTTACTAAATGGCCTGTCAGCACTAAAACGAGTTTCTTCCCGTAACCGTTTGTCAGTAAAGAATCTTCAGTCTGTTCTTGTTTTCCTCAGAAGATCCCTCAGCGTTCTGGTCTGTTTTAATGCAATTTCTAAACCATTTTAAAATGCAAAGCGAGAGTTTCCCAATATTTATCTTATTTCATGGTTATAACTGCTTTATTCAATTCACAATAAAGGGTCACTCAAAGTCTCACACATATGGCCTTAAAAAATGTCACAGGTAAGCAAATCCAATCACTGGAAATGTCTCACATAAGCAAACTGGAAACTTGGCAGCTATGTATGCATGCAGTTTACAGCTTTTCAAAGCGACCTGCCTCAATACTAGCCCACGAAAGGATACATGCGGGAGAAGTCCAATCACGAGAGCGCACTGGCCTCTCAAACACTGACTCAGTCATCAGGAAGAGCTTTCATGACAGACACTAGACTCTGGCTGCAGGGCGGAGCAAATCAGTCCGAGCACAATTCAAGTACCAATAGGAGTCCTTCTAGTGTGTCCTGTTCCCGGTCGGCAGCTATAAGCAGTAGGGAGCGTGAAAAACCAGCTCCCTGTAATCTCCGAACCTTGACAGCCCTGCCTGTCACCAGTAATGGGATTTCTGATCATTATCTGTCCTAGTCCTCAGGTAAGGCAGATCGCACAAAGCCAATAGTGTTTGGCAAACTTTCTGGGGGTCTGCAGTTTAAGTATACAGAATCTGGATAAAAAGACTTTTTCTGTGTGAAAACCCAATTTGTAAACAATATGCCACTTTTTCCACGCTGTACTCCAGCTGCAAACAATCTACAATCTCCCGTTCTCCACAATAAAATAATTTGTTTAGTTTTAGTACCCCTCCAATCCTCCACAAGAATCACAGCAGCCAGCAGCTGTTCTGCTCCGGAATCAACTTTTCTTGGACTTTCTGCCCAACACTGGATATAACATTTTGATAAAAATAAGTCAGAACTCACCATCCTTAAACCCAGTAGCGGTCGGTGGTAGGAGTGCCGGCCGGGCGGTGACGTGGGGTGGGGGAGGGGGTAGTAAACCACGGATTACGGAGGTTTACAGGTAAGTAAACATTTAAATATATAAAACGAATTTCGTTGCGCGCACTGCATCACATTTGGCGATGCAGCGCTCACAACGAAATTCGTTTTATTTATTTAAATGTTCACTTACCTGTATTCGGACTATAATCCGTAGTTTACTATCCCCCACCCTGCCCCTCCCCCGCCCCACGTCACCGCCCGACCGGCACTCCTACCACCGACCGCTACTGCTTAAGCCCATGGTAAAATTATACTACTGGCCAGTAGCAGTCGGTGGTAGGAGTGCCGGCCGGGCGGTGACGTGGGGCGGGGGAGGGGCAGGGTGGGGGGTAGTAAACCATGGATTACGGGCGAATACAGGTAAGTAAACCTTTAAATAAATAAAACGAATTTCGTTGCGCGCACTGCATCGCATTTGGCCATGCAGCGCTCACAACGAAATTCGTTTTATTTATTTAAAGGTTTACTTACCTGTATTCGGACTATAATCCGTAGTTTACTATCCCCCCACCCTGCCCCGCCCCACGTCACCGCCCGGCCGGCACTCCTACCACCGACCGCTACTGCTACTGGCATGTACACTTTCGGCTCTGGCTTAGTATCTAAAAACCTTCTAAAAAGCAAAACCACTAATCCCAGTTTTTAATGGGATGTTTCTTAAAAAGCCACTACTGGCTTAAAGTATCACATTTTAACAATTGTTAAGCGGAAGAGAGCCACTTGTCACAGTTCACTTAATGCCTAGTCATGCTATGATTTAAGTACCCGAGGTCAGAGGCCAACTCCTTGCAACATAGGGCAAGAAGTAGGTCGCGTGTCTCCCAACAGGAGCATAAGATTCTCCAACATTACATACACTGTAAAGCACATGTAAAGCACAGTGGAAGAATGCACGCCACGGCAAAGTGTACCGCAAAAGTGTGTAATATAACGGGATATAAGAACACAAGACATATTAGCACATGCCATATTACAGCAGTATAACGCGGCACAAACTAAAATTACACATGTTAATAGTAAGACAACGTAGGGTCATGGGTCATAACGTAACAATGTCATATAGCAGTATCAAATGGCATGTCAAAAATTATATAAGGTAGCAAAACATATCATCGCAACAGAAGAGAACCTGAATTGACATGAAATAGTATCACAATTTAGCAAGAAGTAAACATAGTAACATATGATATAATAACGAGATAACACACGCGTGCAAAATCATTCACGTCTGCCAGCACTTGAGCGGAAACCCAGAAAAGTTCTGCATAGTTGCTAAAAATATTCAACTGAATTCTTGCAGTGAGTAAGACATCAGCAGGCCGTGGAAGCTCGCGCTTGTTCCAGAGACAGAGAGTGAGGGAGCGAGATATTGGCAGGAAGGCATTAGCACGTCATGATCCCCAGACTCGCTGCCAGTTTCTGAATTGTTCCATTGAGAGAGTTTACCGGTCATCACAAGCCTTCTGCAATTTTTCCACGAAGGCCCCTCTCCTAGAGATCCCTGGCCTGGACTCCGCTTCCTGTCTTCAGCCAGAAGCCAGGCTCCCTCCGCAGAATGTTCCGTTGTTGTTCCTCCATGCAGAGTGAGAAATAACTCAGGGATGCAATAAAAATACACAGCGCCACTAGTCAGAGGCAACCTTTAATCACTGTCGCGCGCCTCGGAAACACTGAGTCAAAGAGGCTTCTAAACGCTGCAAGAAGAGGGACAACGCAGACACAGTCGCGGCTCCAGTAGCGGTCGGTGGTAGGAGTGCCGGCCAGGCGGTGACGTGGGGTGGGGGAGGGGGTAGTAAACCACGGATTACGGAGGTTTACAGGTAAGTAAACATTTAAATAAATAAAACGAATTTCGTTGCGCGCACTGCATCACATTTGGCGATGCAGCGCTCACAACGAAATTCGTTTTATTTATTTAAATGTTCACTTACCTGTATTCGGCCTTAATCCGTAGTTTACTATCCCCCACCCTGCCCCTCCCCCGCCCCACGTCACCGCCCGACCGGCACTCCTACCACCGACCGCTACTGCACGGCTCGCAATACTTGCGGGGGTGGGGGGCGGATGCACGGGGGAGGGTTTAAAGTAAAAAAACGTACCTGACCGGGTCCGCGCCGCCTCTGCTCCTGGGCCGGGGTCCGCCGTTCTGAACAGGAACAGACATGCTGCAGCTCCATCTCCTCCTGTAAACCAATCACAACGCTGCAATGGCAGCGTTGTGATTGGTGCAGAGTCCCGGACGGCGCCCAGCCGGGCACCAGTAGGGAGGCCATTTTCTCTATGTAGGCTGCATGCAGCCTACATAGAGAAAATGTAGAGTGCGCATGACTGCTTTGGTCAGCCCCAGGGCACTCAGAGTGGTGCAAGCCACTCCTCCCGGACCCGCCCATCCGCCCACCCCAACCAGGCATACGCTCCCGCCCGCCCCCAACCAGGCATACCCCTGCAGTCTGCTTTCTCGCAGCGCGAGAAGCAGAAAATAAATCGGTATTTAAAATACCATTTTATTTTCTGCTTCTCGCACTGCGAGAAAGCAGTGAGGCGGCGCTCCAACGCCCTAATGGAGTGGCCGCCACTGGATGGAAGCCCTAGCCTCACCCAAGGAGGCAGCCATTAGGTCACGGTTTAGACTGGTACTCCACAGATCATATATAGCCCGTACAACCTTGGTAAGAATGGGTAGACTCGATTCCTCAAGCTGTATCAGGGGGTGTGGACAGGAAGGCTCCTTCCTCCACATAATATGGGACTGTCCAGCCGTAAAGACGTATTGGGAGAAGGTTATATCTTGCATGCGAGAGGTGCACTCTGTAGTGATGCAGAAATCGGCACAGTGGTGTCTCCTGAATATCTGGAGTGAAAACGACCTCACCAGTAAGGAACGCATCTGGGTGGCACTGGGATGTATGGTGGCTAAGCGTAACATCACTAGCTTATGGAGTGCCCTAACGGCCCCGAAGTTGAATGAATGGAAAAGTGATATGGATTGGTGCATGGTGGCTGGAAAAAACATATATGAGAGTAGGGGCTGCCCAGATAAATGGAGAAAAGTTTGGGGGAAGTGGAACGAATACCGAGGCATGATATGTGCACCAATCGTAACATCAGGGCAGAGAAATCAGTCAATAATGGATTAAAGTACGGGGGTTAGGATTGTGATCAATGATATCCTGGAAATGTATGATCCTGCTGACGAGAATTCCGCAGCTTGGTGCTGTTTTTGCAACATGTAAAATGATACCGAATGTGCACTGACTCGCCGATTGCTTGCTGTTTGTTTTCTTGTTTAATAAAAAGAGTTATAAAAAAATATATATATATATCACCAGAAGTATGTCACTAGAAATATGTCACACGAAGCATGTCACACAAAGTATTTTACACAGATGTTGTTAACAGTGTTAAAACGTGACAGAAAGTAATTCAGCCTGGAACTGGACAGTAGTCACCTTAATGTAGTCAGTGACAGTCACTCCTAGGTATGTTACTGACATATCACTATTAGAGCCATAAGGGACCGAACACATCACAGGGTGACATATGGAAACCATAAGACACTGGCTCACATCTTCCCCTAAGCTGCAGCTGCTGCCGCTTTGGGTACCTTCAGGCTGGTTTCAGTCTCACTTCCCCATCGCTCTGGGTCACTGTGAGCTTCACTGTCATAGATCTGACAGTGATAGACCGCCTCGTCCTCCGCCAGGACCCCGGTGATTGTTAATGTGGCCGTGTCACCAGAGTTGGTGCCGGAGAATCGCTCGGGGATCCCCGAGGGTCTTCTACTATCTCCATAGATAACCAGTCGGAGGGGGGGGGGGCCCGAGGGGGGGGCCGCCCGGCCTCTGCTGGTACCAGTGCACACCCTCGCGTCCAATACCACCGGCGGAGCAGGTGAGTTCAGCGGTGCTTCCCGGAGACACAGACACCGAGAGCGGCTGAGTCAGAACCCACTGAGCGAGAGAACCTGGAATGAAAGGACGAATGAGGACTTACAGCGTCACGTGACAAGGAGAGACATGAGTAGTACCTGACATGTATTTATTTATTTATTTATTTATTTATTTATTTATTTATGCGTTTTTATATAGCGCGGACTTTACCCGAGGGTGTCAGAGCGCTTCACAACAGGATCAGCAACATTACATAAGGAGGAGGATACAAATGAGCATAATACAAAGACAAGCGTTACATTGCATGAGGAAAAAGTGACAATTGTGCAAAAACAAACAAACCAAATACAAAAGAGGAATGAGTTCCAATAGGAAAAAGTGACAGATGTGCATGAAACATGGGATACCAAATACAAATGGAGGTATAATACTGCAATAAATGGCAGTCACACATGACACACTGGGAAGGCACTTCTATAGGCTTGGAGTACAGAATTTCCTATAGTGGAAGAACTTCCTTGAGGTAGTAGAGAGGGCGTGGATTCAACAGGGGGTACATGGGGTACAAAATATATGATACATGGGGTACAAAATACACTAAAGGCAAAATACTGTAATAAGTGGCAGTAACTCGAAGCACACTGAGAAGGCCCTTCTATAGGCTTGGAATACAGAATTCCTATCATGGAAGAGCTTCCTTGAGGTAGTAGAGAGGGCGTGACTTCACAGGGGACTTATAATGGGGGGAACACGCACATAAAAACCAACACAACACATAAAATAAGGAATGAACAGACACAAGTACAACTTTATACTGACGAGCGGACTTCCTAGAGGGGCCTAAGACCGAACGTATTAGTTCTGGAAGTGTCTTTGGAATAGAAGAGACTTGAGGTCAGCTTTGAAGATCCGGGTAGAGGAGGTGGCACGGAGCAGTGGGGAAGCGAGTTCCAGATTCTCACCGCATTGCCCGAGAAGGATTGAGCCATCGATCTTTCCCTTTTGAAGACGGGGGCTCAAGCAGAAGCTTTCCGCATTGCGAGAAGGGCGAGAGCCACCGGACAATTTCAGTTTATTCGCCAGGTAACGAGGGGAGGACGTGTGTAAGGCTTTGTGTGTGATGCAGGCAGTTTTGTAAATAGATCTTGCCTCGATCGGAAGCCATCGCAGAGAGGACAGGATAGGAGTGATGTGGTCGCTTCGTTTAGACCCTGAAATGAAGCGAGCTGCTGAATGGAGGATGGATTTGAGAGGGAGAGGTGGGATTTGGGTAGGCCAGTCAGAAGAGAATTGCAGTAATCCAGTCTTGAGAGAACCAGAGATTGAACCAAGGTTTTTAAGTCTTTCTCCGGGAAGAACCGACGGATCCCCACAGAAGGCGCAGCTGGTACCGTGCATTCTTAGCAATAGAGTTGATGTGGGCGATTAGGTTGAGTCTTTTGTCGAGAATGACACCTAGGGATTTAGCGCTGTCAACAATGATGGGTTTGTTGTTGAGAAGGTTCAGCTGATCCATCCAAGATTGAACAGGAGGAGGTGAGAGAGAGGTAGAGAGGAGGAGGAATTCAGTTTTGGCGGGATTCAGAATGAGTTGGTGAGCAGACATCCAGTTGTGAATAGAGTTGAGGGTAGAATTGAGTAGGGAGAGATCGTGTGCGGAGGACACCTTAAGGTAGATTTGCGTGTCGTCCGCATACAGATGGTAAAGGATCCCAGATTTGCTTAGGAGGTTCCCTAAAGGTTCCAGGTAGAGATTAAACAAGGTGGGTGCCAAGATAGAACCTTGAGGGACGCCTTGACCTACGGCAACAGGAGATGAAAGACTGTTCCCTATCTTGATCATTTGGGATCTGTCCGAGAGGAAAGAGGCAAACCATTTGAGCACTGTGCCATCCAGTCCCATTCTCTGTTGAAGAGTGTTGAGGAGGGTGCTATGATTAACCGTGTCAAAGGCTGCAGAGAGGTCTAGAAGAATCAGAAGACATGAATCCCCAGCGTCGAGTATATGCAGCGCATCGTCAATCACTTGCAGCATGGCTGTTTCAGTGCTGCAGTTTTGGATGAAGCCCGACTGGAAGACGTCGAGGAGGTTATTGTCCATAATATGTGAGGAAAGTTGTTTCGCAACACATTTTTCGGTGATTTTCGACAGAAAAGGGAGGTTGGAGATAGGGCGGAAGTTGTTGAGGTCGTTCGCATCCGCGGCGGGTTTTTAGAAGAGGGGTGACCTGACCTGATTTGAGGGTAACTGGGAGGGAGCCTTGACTGAGGAAGAGATTGACTAGCCTGGTCCAGTAAGAGAGAGTATAGGTATAGAAATCGATGGCGATGTCGCTAGGGATGGGGTCGGAGGAATGGTTGGAGGGTTTAGTTTCGCGGATGCATTTGAGGAGGTCATCTTCCGAGATGACGTCAAAGTTCTGCCAGGTGACCAAGGATTTCCGCTCCTCCATGGGGGGGTGGGCGACCTTATCCACCAGAGCTTTGACCTTTTCATCGAAGAATATAGCGAAATCTGCTGCTTTCTTTGAGGAATCCTCAGGCTTAATGGTTGGAGGAGAACAGTTTGGGTTTTGAAGAGGTCAAAAAGTTTTTTGGGTCTGTTTTTAGCCGAGTCAAGGAGGGATCTGAAATGTGATGCTTTTTCCAGGAAGATGTGATTGTGATATATGGATCTTGCTGAGCGTAAAGAGAGAGATTAGTGGTGGAAGGAGATTTTCTCCAGTGCTTCTCCAGGAATCTAAGGTTTTCCTTTCATCGTAGAGCGCTTTATTGAACCAAGGTGCTGAGGGGGTGGGTCTTTTCCTTTTGCTTTGGAGAGGAGCAACAATGTCGATTTCGACTGCTAGTACTGAGAGGCACTGAGAAGTGAGATCGTTGACATCCACGCTAGGGTCTAGTCTAGGAAGTGCCTGCATAGCGGAATCACAAAAAGTGTCAAGATCAATGTTCTTAGTGTTACGGAACCAGGTAGTAGCTCTTTTAGGTTGGCCGAGAGTTATAACGTGCGAGAGGTGAAAGCGGAAGGGAATGAGGAGGTGGTCAGACCAGTCTACATGGATGGGGGAGCAGTGGTCAGCAGGTCTTCTTTGGATATGACAAGGTCCAGAATAGAGCCCTTAGAATGTGTGGTTTCCGAGCAATGTTGGAGGAGATCATTGGCTGAGAGAAAGGAGGCAAGCTTGTTGGCAGCCGAGTCTTCCAAGGAGCCCCAGTGGAGATTAAAGTCACCCAGGAAGATCTGTCTGTCACTTTGACAGTGGCGGTTTCTGCGTGAGGGCGTTGGGGCTACGCCCCCTTTACTTTCACCCCCCTCGGGTCAGCCATTACAAAAGCAAAAACAAACTATTTTAATTATCAGTAAAAAAAAAAAATGTACACACACCTGTTCTTGTTTGGGGCCGGGCCCGGGAGCTTATGGTGCTGTGATCATAAGTGATCACGAGTGCCATGTCATGTGACCCTGGCAGCGAAGATGCATCCAATTTTGGCCCTGAGTTTACTTTGCCGGTCGGAGGATCCCACAGCCCTGAGGCCTGTGAGGTCATGAGCTCGGCAAACACATTGCCTCGAGGACCAGTCTCCACCCCTGATGACGTGGGGGTAAAGTTAGCCCTGGGCGCTTCAGGCTCAAGCCCTGTAGCGCCAGGGGCTCACGTCAGTCAGGGAGTGGAGAGGGTGTTCACTCTGCCCTTTCCCAACTCGTCACAGTGGGTGGGTCCTGCCCTGTGACGAGTTGGGAAAGGGTGTGGTAGAGGCTGCAGGTGGGAAGCCGAGTCTGCGCAGTTTGTCATCAAGACTTTTGAAGACACACTGCGCAGACTCGAAGTGTCTGCTTCCCGCGCTGCTGTTGCAAGACCGTGTCGACGGCCACCATTATCCATTTGCAGCTGCGGTGTTTCACTGGCAGGCTCTGACCACACGCTTGTGAAGGCACACCTCTCTTTCCATGGCCTGCCTCACTCCTCTCATTGTGCACTTTTTTCTCCACATCCAAGATCCTTGCCAGGGTCTCCTCAGGCCCCAGACTCCGTGTGAGTGCTGGAGTAGGAAGTCCGGGCGGCACCACCGCTGACGAATCTCGAGTCTTTTACCGGCGTTAACGAGAGCTGACAGGGACCCTCCAGCCACTTTTTTCCTAATTAGGAGACTTCCAGAATCCAGCTCGAGCACGGCCTGGAGAAAAGCAATTTAACAACTGTGTGCTGAGGTGGACAAAGAGGCCCAGTTGTCCATAATCAGGTAAAACAATCCTTCGATCTGACTTTGTTCACTGTTGGAGATAGATTGTAAAACTCCCTTTTGGTTAGTCTGGCCTTGGAGGGACTTTAATAGGCTGTAATCATCTTCAGCTTTGCATGGCTGGTACCAGGGACCTGACTTCGGCCCTTCGGCAGAAGCAGCTCCAGAGGGCTCCGAGGGCAGGGTGCATGCGATGGGGAGGCCAGCATGACTGCTGCGTGCCGAGCCCTGTGATGTAGGGAGCTTTGTGGAGCTATTGGTGGCAGCCATGATTCGGTCCTCGTGAGTGTGGCTGTGTTGGGTAATTTTACATTTGTTTTCAGTCTGAAGGATACCAGCAGTGTTTGGGAATTGTAGATGCTCCACAGACAATCAATACTCTGGTGCTGTTTTTACGCTGCTGTCGTGCAGTCATCTGATGTTTTGGCTCGAACTCTACTTTCTCCCTGTTTCAGTTCTGTGAACCTTTTCCTTAATGGGCCGATTTCAGTTTTAATCCTGTGGCTGTGGGAAAAGCAGTTTGCATATTCACAGGCCTAGTTCAAGAGGAGAAGCAAAGGAATGCTTTTAAAAAACAGCTGCGTCCTGTTCATTGGAAGAGCTAGCAAGCAGCTCAGAGGCTTGCAGAGCTCTACATACTGAGACTTTGTGGTGTGTCTCGTAGAGAACCCCCAAAAAGGTATCAGGCGGCTGCGTTGCCAAACGCGTAGTGTGATCACAGCGTACATGCACCACTCTGCCTCATAGTGGTCTGAAAGCTTTCTGCCATTAGAGGCCAGACGGCGGATTTATAGCCTAAGAAGTGAACTTCTAAGATATGATTTTCACATGTGTCTGCAGAAAAATCTGTGCTACAAATCTGACTGAGACCGAGCTTGAATGGTGGTGCTAGGACACTCACTGCACTTACAACACTTATAAAGTGGGAGATAAACTGTGTGCTGACTGTATGTTCCTGCTGGGGGCCATCTGCTGCATCTTCAACCAGCAGATTGTATAGCAAACACAGTGTCATCTGTGATGAGGTTGATCGCTACAAATGCCTGACGTTAACTCTGCAGCCACTCGAGGGTCCGTTTCATTTGTCACTTTGTGCTTTGAAGAAAGTCTCAGTGGCTACTCGCATTAATCTGCATCTCTGCACACACTAAAAAGTTGTTTGTGTTCAAATTTCTTTTTCAGGTTGTATGTTTGCTGCTTCGTTGCTGTGCCTTTAATACCAGACTATTTAACCTGCACCATCTATTACTGGCAGCAGTGCTTTTGTATTTACTATCTGAATCTCCTGCAGTACTTGTGTTAACTTCCTACATCATTGGCAGTATTCCTGTGTTTACTAACTAGGTTACTGGCAGTAGTGATGAATTTACTATCTAGATTAATGGCAGTACGAATGTCTTTGCTATTTAGACCAGTGACAGAACTTGTGTTTACTATCTAGATATCTGGCTGTAGTAATTTGTTTACTATCTAGATCACTGTCTACTCATGTGCTTAGAATCTACACTGTTGGTAGCAGCTACCAAAGCTCACCTGTTTCTATTAATTAACAGCAAGATAACTACAGGTGTGACACTGTCTAGTAGTTATCATCGTTCTACCATGATGATTCAGCCTGCTGTGGCTTTATTATTTACCAGCATGCTTAGCTGACTTCCACCCTTTCTTTTCACCATCAACTCTTTTATTTTCAGATCGCCTGTTGTTGGTTTCCTTGTTCGTAGTCTTTTGCCATTATATTGTACTGTCTCATTAAATGTTGCAAAGTGCTTTAGTATAAAAGTGTTTATAGAAGTCCAACAAACAAATTCATGAAATAAATAAACTCTCCTGTCCCCTGTTGCAGAATGGCCTTCCTTCAATGAAGGTGTTTGTGCAAGCAAGCAGCACCTATTCAGGCTGCCCTCTGGCATTGGATGCCTCCAATGTGAAGTGAATATGCAAATCTCCCATTTAAATGTAGAGCAGATGAGCAGATTCCATTCTGGGCCTGAGGTGAGTTTGCTGAAAGTTCCACTTACCATCAGCACTCTTGGGCCCAGTTTCAGAATGGGGAAGTGTGTGGGCAGGCATTGGGTGAAGGCCTATTGATCTGGTCTGCCATGATTGAAGGCTGCAGTGGTGCTGGAACAATTTTCAGAATAGAGGAGGGGTACTGTCATCAATGTTGCGTGACTGACTTAAGTAATAGGGCTTGTGAAAAATACAAGGGTAGCAGTGCACAAAGAACAAGAGTTGCAAATTTGCAACAGCCTACACCCATTCAGAATGAAAGTAGTAAGAGTGTAGTAGCTAGGGGTACACTGTCATAATTATTTTACTAAAGGATGTCATAACTATACTTTCACAGTAGATTTATTAACCTTCTTGCTCTCTCAAATTTGCTTGCAAATGCACCATTTTCCCACATATTTTCACAATTTTCACAGGGGAGAACCCCACCAAACCCCCTTTATGATGGTTGGGCTCGCTCGCTACGCTTGCCCTCCACAGGGCACTCAGCCCAAACTTTTACGCCCCACCACTTTCAAATGTCACCAGCCGCCACTGCACTTTGAGAGAGTTGGTCACTGATGAAGTCAGTCAGTTCCTCCACAAAGGAAGAGCAGTAACCAGGCGGGTGGTAGATGGCATGGAATCTATAGGGTGAGCCGTGATGTATTTGAAGTTCTAGGGAAAGGCATTCGAATGTATGGAAGAGGGTGGTTGGGACCGCTTTAATTTGAAGGGAGTTTCTGAAGATGATAGCGACACCTCCTCCAGTTTTGTCTGCCCTGTCATTTCTGAGGATAGAATAGTCAGTGGGTACCAACAGATCAAACAAAGTATGAGAGGAGTCATTAAACCAGGTCTCAGTGAGGAAGATCATGTCAAGATTTTGGTGAGTGATAGTATCAGAGATTTCCACTTTGTGTTTGACTGCAGATCTGCAGTTGTGGAGCAAACAGTGCAGCTCTGACGCAGATGTTTTGGTGAAGGGGGTGTTAGGGTTGTTCAGGGAGATAGGGATAAGATTCTTGAATGAGGGAGCCCGGCAAGAGGGAGGTTGGTGAGGTCTGACAGAGGAGATGACCTGAATAGGAAACTGCGTAAAATTCTTAGGAGAGGAGGACGGAGAGGGAGTGACGTTGGTGGTCTTGAGGCTGGCCCGTAAATTGGTGATGTCTGCAGAGGGCAGACTGTGATTGGTTTTATTGGGGTGCGGGAGCAAGGGACTCCTCGGGAGGGTGTTAGGGACAGGGGATAACTTGGCGCTTAAACGTGAGATGGACGCTACCAGCTGGGAGATGGAATAGATGAGAGAATCCAGTTTATTTTCCAGAGAGAGGAGAGCTGAGCATGGAGTGTTAGGTGGCTCGGTGGATAAAGAAGGGAGTGCAGAGGGTGAGGGAGGACGGGGAGGGGTAGGGGAACGAGTAGAGGGCGTTGGTGCAGAAGGTAAGGGAGGACAGGGCGGGCTGGAGGAGCCGGATATGAGATGGAGTGCAGATGGTGAGGGAGGACGGGGCGGGGTGGTGGAATGGGATAAGTGAGGGAGTGCAGAGGGTGAGGGAGGGAGGGGAGGGGAGGGGGAATGGGTGGGGGTTGGGGAGCAAGGGAAGAGGGTGAGGAACGATGGTGAACAGAGGGAGTGGAAGGAGAAACAGTGGTGGGAAGAGAAATATTTTTACTGGAGTTGAACAGAGGGGAAGAGAAGAGGGCATACGTCCGAGGAGGAAGTTGAGGAGTAGGAGGGGGATAAAGAGGGCCGGAGGTAAGGGGAGAAGAGGGGAGACGAGACTGACCCGGGCGGGGTGGGCGGGGGACAGATGAGGTCCGAATGTGCGTGGATCCGAAAGAAAAGGGGGCTGTAAAGGAGGGGGAGGGCAGGGGGTCCGAGGAGGGCCAGAGGAATGGGGAGAAAGGAGAGGATGGTGCAAGATAGGTACTGTAGGCTATGCAAGGCGAATGTAGGGGGACAGGTACCAGGTGGAGTGGGGGGGAATTGACTAGAGGGAAACTGAGGGAGAAGCAAGGGACTGCAACGTCGGAGGGAGAGACGAGGAAGGAATTGTCAGGGAGGGAGATAAGGTTGGGAAGCAAGGGAAGAGGAAGGTGGGGTTGAGGATAGATGGGAGGTGGAAGAGGAGAATTTAGGGTACGGGGGACGGGGAAGAGCGGAAAGGGATGAGGCGAAAGGGGGGAGGTAAGGGGGAAGGTAAGGACAGTTGATGGGAAGACCAGGTTGTAAGAGAGGTGAATTAAGAGGGGGGGCGGAGGGCAGATTTAGTGGGATTAGGGGGCGGATAAAATGTTGGAGAATCGAGCAGGTGTAGGGTGGGGAGGGGGGGTGGAGGCCAGAGGCCGGAAAGATAAGATAGGGGGAGGGGCATTTTGGAAGGGGGAAGAGAGGGAGATGAGGGAGCAGTGACTGGGGGAGCAAAGGGTAGACCTGCGCCTCCCGGGATGGCGGCCTGCTGGAGTATCGGGGGGTCTGGGGGGAGAAAGGGAGAAAGGAGAGGAGTTCAAAGAAGAGTTGGGGGAGATCATAGTTGTGTGGGTTGGACGAAGGGAGTGGAAGAGATGGTCAAAGAGGGAGAGACAGGAGTCTGTCGCTTGAATCATGACGGTGCCATTGTTGTAGAGTGTTATGGTGAGCGAGCCCTTAAAGCTCGTGGAGGGAAATTTTTAGTCGCTGTCCATGCGGGATAGGTGAGGAGGAGGAGACGTTGAAGAAATTGAAGAAGCTGGTGGACCAGGAAGGGATGTCATGGGTGAAAAAAATTAAGTCATTTTTTAGCTTCCCTAGGTGCCCATTATGGAATTGATCAACAAAGAGGGAATCAGGGAAGTGTTCAATGGTGTTGTGTTTGAACCGTTTTGCTGCTGCTTTGGACAGATTGGGGGGATAGATGACTTTGAAGCAGTTAACTCCCGACTTAATTCGAATGGAAGCCATGGTAGGGAGAGGAGGGCCACTAGGGTAGCGATGGATCAGAAAAGAATAATATGAAGAGGAGGGCACATAAGCCGGAAGATGAGTGAGGATAATCCAATGAGAGCGGTCAGGAGGCTACTAGACATGCAGGGCCAGGGCCTCTGGTCTTACTCCCTAATAAGACATCGTACCGGTGGGATAGAAGGCTGGCTTGTCTCCAGCAGTGGAGAGGGTGTGGGATCATGCCAGGGCAAACCCTACCACCCGGGATTGGGACCTCCCAGTGTGGAAACCCGCATGGAAATGGGAGTCGCCTATAGGATCGCAGTGATGGGGAGGGACATTCTTTGGCTCCCCAGGGAGGAGGCCCAAATGGACACCATACCTCAACCAAGAGCACAGTTAGAGGAGAGCCAAGTGAACGACAATTATGTGCATTACTCATCCCATGGGCCACCGATCGAGCCAGGACAGCCCAATCGGAAACTGGCAATCTCAAAGAGGGGCTCAAATGTCCTATGACCCAAAAGTTCCGGGCGCGCTGCCTAAGCAGCGAAGGTCAGGGTGCGCAATCTGCGCAGGTCTCAATGTTGCAGCTGGCACTATGTGCTGCGCAGCTGTGAAGGACCAGGGCGCCCTGCCTAGGCAGCGGAGGTCAAGGGTGCGCAATCTGCGCAGGTCTAAACGTTGCAGCTGGCACTAAGTGCTGCGCAGCTGTGAAGGTCCGGGCGCGCTGCCTAAGCAGCGCAAGTCAAGGGTGCGCAATCTGCGCAGGTCTAACTGTTGCAGCTGGCACTAAGTGCTGCACAGCTGTGAAGGTCAGGGCTAAAGGAGGGCATCTCACTTCTAACAGCCAAGGTATGACCCCCAACCCAGGTCTAAACGTTGCAGCTGGCACTAAGTGCTGCGCAGCTGTAACAGAGCAGGTAACAGAGTCTCAAAACATGACGCACCTGCACAGAGCGCGCCGAGCACGAGGAGGAGGGGAGTCCAGGACATGGTGCCGCGTCAGCAGAGCTCTGGCCTCTGATGCTGACGGATCTGGACAGCTAGGGTGACCAACCGTCCGTAAATTTCACGGACTGCCCGTAATTTGGGCCTCTTGTCCGTTGTCCGTCAAGAGTTCTTTCACTGACGCCTTTTGTCCGTAATTCCAGACATTCCAGGGAGCTGCCCCCTGCAAGCAGCCTGAGAGTTCTGTGACTCCCCTGCAGGGGCAGCTCGCACTCCTGCTGTGATAAGTGGCCTGCAGCAGCCCCTCCCCGATCTGGCACAGATTGCTATCAGCTCATTATCATTCTGTATGTCGGCCTAATTATCACATACAGAATGATAATGGGCCAGTGGCAGCATTTGCCGGGCCTCCTCCTACACTCACTGCTCTTTGCAGGGATCGATCGTGTGCGCAGCAGTATTGCTCAGTGGGTGTCACCAGCTGCCACTGTGATACCAAGGGGGTCCATTAATGGCTTCTGTTCATCAGGGGCCAGTGAAGCTTTCTACACTCGTGTTTATGCTGAGCCTCCTACGGGCCCGGTTTAGTTAGTCCTTGAGGAGTGTAGTGGAACCGGCAGAGCAGAGGTGTGAATGAAAACTGAAAGCATCCCTTGGATTTTGCCACAAAAGCGCACATATACTCTTTCAGGCTGATGCCGGGCTTTGCTGTTTGTTATTAAACGCCCTGCTTTCATATCCGCTGTGTTGTTGGACACTACTGCTTAGGGAACAGCTTTGGGCTGCAGAGAGAGGACTCCTGAGGCCACACATGGACTTTTTCACAGACTCGACTCTAGGTGGGAGCACAGTCCTTATAAGTGGATAACAGGAATGACATTGAGTTCCATAAGAATAAACAACTGTTATTTGTCAAGAACGCCAAGAGGCACGCTCTGGGGTGAATGTGCAGCACACAAATAAAGGTAATATTGTGTTAACAATATAGAAAAGACAATGATAGCTCTCAGGTGCCAGTGATGGCAGAATTAACCCTCTCAGCTATAATTTGCAAGTGATTTTATCATTTAATTATTTGTTAAGTAAGAGCTTCACAGTTCTCATTTTTCCGCAGAAACAAAACCAGTTGCAACCACTCTAAAATGCTCAGGTCATTTCTTCCAGTAAGCAACAGCTATCATTAAAGGAACACACACAATTAAATCACTCTGTATGGGACACATTGCCACCTGGGCTCAATTGTTTCCTTTTTTCATGTTTTAAAATGTGTAAACCTCAGAAAGCACTGCAGACCGGTATAAACATGTTGCCCTGTGTGTCAAGATTCAGACCAACTAGGCAGAGTGGACATACATTTTCATTTTCTGTGGCCTGGAATGGAATGCCTTTCTGCTGCCTATTAGGGATCTTGAAGTTCTGACTGTTGAAAGGTAGGCTCAAAAGCCAGCTCTTTGAGCAAGCATGTCACCTTACTTAATTCTTGTAATACACTGCACCGGTTTAATATCGCTGGTCAAGAAATCATGAGGTCAGTCTCTGAAGTAAGTGCGCTTTATAAGAATCCATTGAGTGACACTTTGCGAAAAAGAATAAATAAACTCTAAAAGGTAGAAAAATATTCCTGGCTCAGGTAATAATCTTTAAAGCTCATGCTGAAAACCAAGAAAACTTGAGACAGAACAAAGTGATACCGGCAACTGGATCAAAAACATGACCCCAGCTACCCGCAAGTGCTTGCCATCTCACTACCGTCTTATAAAAGTGCCACTTATGGATAGCAAGTTTTCAATCTGCTGCAGATGTAACCATCTCTGTGGTATTGTTAGAGTAAAATATTTAGAAAGGTAATTAGGCGTCAGACCATGCAGTGCTTTCCTTACAATGCATAGTACCATCATCTTAGTCTGGGACGTCACTAATAGCAAAGACAAAGGCAGTGGCGGCTGGTGACATTTGAAAGTGGTAGCCTTAACCAAAAAACAGGTTCAACAAAATTTGCTTTTGACAACCGGATTAATGATATGGTGTTATATAGCTTGCACCACATATGGAATTGTGTCCTGAGCTTTGCGCAATATAGCTTCTATTACCCCACTGATAGTCATTTTATGATCCATGAAAGGGTGAAAGGCTGAAAGGCACCAGCAAAGTGTCTGAAGTATTACTTGCAGGTTATGATGTAAATCACTGCAGCATGTGCTCAGCTATCTTACTGAATAGAAGTAACACTGTAGAATGTTTATGTTGGTATGCGTAATGGGAAGCTAGAGCACTCACTGCCTTGTTTCCTTAATTATGTTGCTTTTACTTATTTTACTCTTCTTTATATTTTGATGTTGTTGTTGCCTACCATTCTGTTGCCTTCTTTTGTGTGGCTACATAAAGAAGACAGACTAACATAAGGAATGATGTAAGGTAGTCTATCTCACAGTGCATCTAGCGTGTCTCACTAGCAAAAGGTGTGTAAAGGCCTCACGTACAAGGCATTTGTGCGATTCACAAAATTGAATGCGTGTGTGGAGTAAGGGAGCTGTGAACAGAGAATTATAAGGATAATGTGGATCAATTATGTCACTGTAGGAATGGTTCTGCAGGTTTGTCGGACAGTTCTCTGGATAGATCTTTGCATGTACAAGAGTTAGTGTGCGTTTGTTGTGAACAGAGTATTTTAGAATGGTCTGGATAATTCACTTACCGTAATGTTCTGGATCTGAGATTTGAGATTGCAGAAGGCTGGGGGTGCAGTGAAGGAGAGAGCACAGGGAGGAGGGATTGCAGGACTAAAGCACTGGAGTCGAAGGATACCACAGGAGATTGATGGTCCAGAGAGAGAGAGCATCAGGAGGAGAGGGAGCATACGAGCAATGCAAAGGTGTCAAACGATACCACTGGAGACTTCTAGCACACAAACAATGTGCTGGAACAGAGGGAACACAGGCATAACAAGGGGTTGACTGTCTGGGAACTAGGTGGAGATTAGGTAGAGCGCAAACACAGTAGGACCTGGCAGGACGGAAGATAGAGGCTGAGGCTCAAGAGGAGCCAGAGCAGAGAGAGACGGGCAGCAATGTCAGACAGACTAACAGCTATGTGGTTATACTGAATAAGCAGCACCCTACATTATCATATGAAATCTCTTTATTGATGCAGTAACTACATTTTCACAATTGCTTTATTAACCTTCTTGCTTTCTCAAATAGTCTTGAAAGGGCACCATTTTCCCACTCTTTTTTCAAACGTTTCTCGGGAGAGAAAAAGCCCCCCTAATGACGTTCAGGCTCGCTCGCTGCGCTCGCCAATGGGCACTCATCACAAACTTTTACGCCACACCACTTTCAAATGTCACCAGCCGCCACTGCTCCTGCCAGAGCCCAGGGCATGGCAAACTGTTTTTGTTTATGGGCTCCTGTCACCTCACCAGGGGCCAAGCTCTGGGGGGATGGAGGTTTCATTTTGGCTCATGTTACCCAGGTGCATCCAATATGCAAACGCCGGTATATAAGTTTCAATCCGGCACACAACAGATGCAGTGCAAGGTTCTCTCAACCTAATATGAACTTATTTTGACTTGTACCTATGTAGGTTGTCTATTTACTTATGTAATATTGCTCGACCTCCTCTGATGTGTCTGTAACATGTACCTTTTGTCCCAAATTTTTGTCCTGAATTCTGACCTTCTGTCCTGAATTTTTGTCCTGAATTTCGACCCTTTGTCCTGAATTTTTACGCTCACTGTCCTGAATTTGCACCCATGCCAGTTGGTCACCCTATGGACAGCGCTTTCTTAAAGCGCTGGCAGGGCTGGGGCAGCGCCCTGCATGCAAATCCGATCACAGCCCTCTGACTGCTATTTGTCTCCTCACACGTAAGCAGTGCCGCGCTGTTCTCCATACAGTTTCCATGTTTTGAAGTCATTAAAATGTATTCACACCTCATTCTGGCAGGAGTCCTGCCCTCGTGTTCTTTGATGCTCCCAGCATCCTTTCCCTCTCTCCGCCCTCCCTCCCTCTCTCGCCATCACACAATGACTGGACATCTTCTGCCTGCTCACACCCTTGCTATTGAGTTCTGGTTCACCAGTTACTCCTGGTTTCTATGATTCTGGGTGCTTTTGTGAGTTTTTGGACATGTAATATAGCAATAAAAAGTCCAGTTACATCTTTAAACTGGTAACCGGTACCTTTTGGTTTCAGATTATTTTTTTTTAATTAAAGAAGTCGAATTCACAGTTTCATTCTCTTGGGCATGTGTAGTCTGGTGTGCTAAACCCCACTTGCCAAATCTGCATTCTGTAGAAACCAGTTGTAGCTATTAAACTGGAAATTCCACCAGTGCGTACGTACTTTATGCCCCGCAGTCTCTCAGAAGGCTTTAATCTCTGAACCCCTCCTGAATGTGGAACAAAAAGAAATAAACAAAACGACATTTTACAGGTGTATAAACAGGTAACCGATTAGCGCGTATAATGGTGTTTAAATTGATTTTTGAAAAATCTTTCTATTGGAGTTTTCCAGCATTGAAGTACAAATAATAAACAACCATTATGACCGGGCTCGCGCACACACAGTATCCGTGTCATTGGAGTCACTCCTGATGGAGCAAAACATAGCGCCAAGCATCAGTCCTGCTTCCCCTCCCCCACAAGGTGGCTATTCTTCGTCGAAATGTAGAACTATTGCTAAGAATTGTAATAAATCTAAGTGTGATAGGGAAGGCTGCCACCTAGGGATCATCAGTGGAATACCCGCTCCTCTCTACTTAGATGTTCAAGTATTAAGTAAGAATGTATGTTTAAATTTGGAAAATGCAGTAAAAATCAACAATATGTATCACGAGTCCATGACATAAAACTACATGCAATTGTAACATCCAAAGTAACAAAGGAAACAGCACTCCATCCTGAACCAGAAAGGTCTCTGCACCCAGCAGCGTCTGGTGGGGTGTGATATTTACCCTGTGTTTCAGTCAGCAAACAAAGCGGTAGAGGTGAGAAAGCCAGAGTAGAGCCGAGCCTTGGGTCAGGATAGGAGCGAAGAGCAGGACCAAGGATGAGGCAGCAAAAAAAATCATGATGTGACCACTAGGGAAAAAACACATTTTGTAAATCACAGAAATTGCACAAGTTCTGCTAAACAGGTGTACAAAATATGTCTAGACATCTTAAAATCTTAAAATTAAAGTTGTGTTTTTTTTGTTTTGAACATTTGTGTTTACATTTTTTGACAATGGCTGTAGCGTTATTTTACCAAGGTCAGCATTTCAGCATGTCACTGCATAAACCCCTCCTTAAATGCCCCTTAACCCCTCCCATTTAGCAAAATATATACCCCATTTTCTTGGCACTCCTCCTGGTCCCTCAGCCATTTGCTACAGAAACATAAATTCAGTGGCGGCTGGTGACCTTTGAAAATGGAGAGGCATAAATGTTGTTGACAAGTGTGATGGAGTGAAGCGGGCAAGTCCAACTGACAATTTAAGGGTTGTGGGGGCTCTGCCCGAGAAATGTTTGAAAAATAGAGGCCAACATGGTGCATTTTGCAGGAAATTTCTATGAGGAATTTGGTTAAAAAGCAATATATTAAAAAGGCAACTCTGAAGGGGTACTCTTGAAATATTTACAAACCTGAAAGAGTAATGGTAGGGCAGCTGTAATTAGAAAACATCATCATCATTACAAGGAGAGTATAAGAGAATCATCAAGAAAAAGAAAAAACAAAGTCTCAGTGTGAACTGCTTTTAAATCTTTAAATTGATAACTAAGGCTCACAGCTCTACTCTAAGGAAAAGAAACTAAAGCAGATACCAGGGGTACCATTTTTAGGTCTGGTGTTAGTCAAGACCTTTTGATTTTACTAAAATTATATGTACAATATACTCACTTAGAGGGGCTTTCTGCCATCCCTCTTCATTCGTTTGTCTGTTATTGCGTCATTCACATTTTTCTTTCACCTCTACAGCATAAGGCAGCTATTTATTATAATGCGTGCACTCTGGTATAACTTTTGAAATCGGAGTGCGCAAACTCTTGCATCCAATCGGTAGAGGTGGACGAGCCAACAAATTACCAGAGAGGGCCGAGCCAGGGACAAGCCAGGGGTCTGGCTTGGCTCTAAGCGCACACACACAAGCCGAGCCCTGAAAATATTTGTCATGTAAATTGCACAAGAAACACCATATATACTATGATAAAAAAAAGTGTTTCACCAGAGCAGAGCAGCTTATTTGACTGCATTGAGAAGCATTTAATAGTAGTGATAATTTTTCAACAGGAACTTAGAAATAGTCGTTCACACCCTTCGCGCCCCCTGACAATGCCATTAGTGAAATAAAATGCGAATCTGTTGTCACATGCATCCTATATATGAACTAGATTCTTATTATACATGGAGAAAAATTATAGTCTATTAAATGAAACACAAGCTGGTGAGTTGCAGTTTTCAGTTAATTACCTGTGTTTTCTCACCTTAATGAATCCATATCTAATTTTGAACATATTTACGCAAACTGGAGTAAAACATTTGAATTATAATCCGTAGAGTGACGTCAGAAATACAAATGGCAATGCGGCAAAATGTAACACATTTTTTTTTAGACGTAATCAGATGAAAATGACAGATCAGATCTGACCTGATCAGCATGTCATGAAGTGAGAAACAGGAATAAAAGTACATTCTCACACTGCGTGCAGGTTTTCAAGACTCTGTAACTAACATGCATAGCTATGTTTATGAATTGAAGCCTAGCCCCGCCCCTTAGACGCGTTGTGTGAACCTGTACCTCTGTTCTTTTATCTGCAGACATTAGAATCCCTTAGAAAACCGATTGACCAAATGGATTAAGTACTATTTAACCACAAGGACATTCACAATGCCTCTTCAGCCCTTGGACCACATATCTTACATGTTCTCTTTTTCACTCTGTCCTTCATTGGGCCCTCTTTATTTTATCTATTATGCCTTCATTCTGAGCTGTACAAAGCCCAGATAAGCTGTCTCGAGGTGCAGGTCATGCAGTAATACGAACGATATAGCTACTGCCTACATATCTCCTTGAAGACAGTGCTGCACATCAAATTTTGCACCTAACACTTAGGGCCAGATGTACGACGCTTGCATTTTGCGACCAGCAAATTGCGTCGCTTTGCGACTCCCAATTTGCGACTCGCAAAATGCAATGTACAACAGTGCTTCATACACTGTTTGCGATTTCCAATGGGGTCTCAATTGCATGCCTCATTAATATTCATGAGGCAAGCGCAATTTGCGACCCCATTGGGAATGGCTAGCACTCACAGAGATGGTGGTCTGCTGGGGTCAGCAGACCACCATGTCTTTGACTGCTTTTTAATAAACCAGTTTTTTTTTAATTGCAGCCCGTTTTCCTTAAAGGAAAATGGGATTCATTTAAAAAAAGAAAAATGAAACTTTTCAGTTTAATTTTTAAGGGCAGGCAGTGGTTCCTGGGACCACTGCCTGCTCTTAAAAAATATTTCATCACACACTCACATAGGGGAAGGGGTCCCCTGGGGACCTCTTCCTGTTTGCGAATGGTTTACCACCTACCTTAAGTAGGTGGTAAACTGCAAGTATTTTGCGGCTGCAAATGCGGTTGCAAAACAATTGTACATGGCAGTGAGTCTCGCTATTAGGAAGGGACGCCCTTCCCAATAGCGAGAGTCACAAACGCTATTTTGCGAGTCAGTGACTCGCAAAATAGCGTTTGTACATGCCATGACCCTTTTTTGCTGTCGCAAACGGGCCGATCTCCCATTTGCAAGTGCAAAAAAGGGTCGTACATCTGGCTATTAATCTGTTACGCCAGGTAAAAAACTATTTCCGACACAAACTGACTGATTAATAGTTTTACTGCCGACCAGGAGGTGTAGTTGACCCTAGAGGAAGGGCGGCTAACCCCCCGCCCTCCACCCCTCATGGGCGGCAGACAAGGGCACGGCAGCAGCAGGGCACAAGAGCACGCCAAAAGAAAAGGGTCAGTGAATGACCAGAGGAGTTTGGTTTCAAAGGACCCAATCAAGAAGGAAGGGCGTGGCCACAAGCACGGCCATAAAGGCGACCAGGACAAGCAGTCCGCAGCTTTGTCGCCAGAGGAAATTGATGAATGTTGCCATCGCCTTGGATGTCAGCGCAGGAAGAACAGAACAAGTTACCTCTGGCGACGATCTAACGGGCAGAAGGCCGGCGTACTGTGCAGTGAGCCAGGGTCACACCTGGCATCCTACCGAAAGAAGCCCGACGTTTGTGGGTGGCGACTAACAAAGAATCAGGAAAACACGTGTTCGAAGTTACCAGCACCTGCAGCCAGAACATCATTGCTCGGGAGAAGATGGTGGCAGGCTTCACAGGGGCACCTGGAGCCAACACAGTGGTGTTTGTGGGGGCAGCCCAGCCAGGGCGCAGGATGATCTGAGCAGGAGTTCCTGCATTGTCTTAAGGTGGCCAGCTGCCGCATTGTGGGTCGGTGCGGGCGGTGTTGCCCCCTAAACATTTGATTACATCACGTAGTGGAGGTATGCACAACAGCAAGGCTCCGATTAGCAAAGACAGACAGAGTGGTGGGGGCGCAGTGTAGCCTCGGGTTAATGCTGTGGCATACTGAGCATAATTGGTCAGGCGAGGGTAAGATTTGAATAGGGTGCAAGATTTTAGCAGGAGGCTCCAGGGTTTCAAACCCTCCCTTTCCCATTGAAACTAACATGGCAGTGTTTAGGCCTCAAAGCGGCCTAGAGTGGTTACCTCGGCGACCTCGCCCATTTGCAAAGTGGCAGAATCGGTGTTGTTTCGTGATAAAATCAGGTTCTCTAAAGCACGAATTACTAGCTGAGAGAAAGGCGACAGTGTGGGGCACCGATGGTCAGTAGCAGCGGGTAGGTTGTCGGTCGCTGGTTAAAATCACAGCTGTTGCACTCCTTTATTGTTCCATATATGAGGAGTATATTGAGTCAGGCAACACAAGGCACCTGTAGGGTCTTGGAGACAAGCCTGTGTGGGTTTGTGATTGATGCATAATCAGATTTTAACTCGTCCTGGCGTGCTGACTTCAATGTTTAATTGCATTGTTGCTGCTTTCTTCGCCATACACTATCTGGTACACGCCATGTACACGAGGCGGAGTAATTAAGAGAAAAGGGGCACGCGCGCTTCAAAGCTGTGAAACCTCCTTCTTATTAGTGAATATGTTTAGGGGACCACCACATTTTTCAATGAGGGCAAATGGGCAGCTGTGCTTCCCCAAAGCATCAAAGGGAATTTCTGGGCACACCCTTGCATTATTCTGCCCAGGCTCTTCCCTCAAGAATGTTTGTTTGTTGTTGTTCCACGCAGCCTGCCACGTGACCCAGCCAGCATAGTAGAAAACTGATCTATTTTGTCTTTTCTTTTTTTTTTAATTTCTTTTTATTGTGAACAAACAATAAACAGTACAGATTCACAGCAATACAGTATTCTCATTTCTTTTAACTTCAACAGGATACCATTGTTTCCTTTACAATCAGTTATTCTACGATAATTTGGCAAAATCCACCCTCTACACTTCCAAGTCCTCCAGGGAGGTTCGATCTGGTAACTTGGGTGGAGCACATATGTTTCCCCTATAAGAATTCCACTTACTCCAAATTTGCATCCACTTTTTTGGGCACCCCCTGGACACATACACTGTTTTCTCCCGTACATACACCAATCCATATCTTCAATCCATTCCCTTATCATTGGTATCTCCTGCGCTCCACACTTTTTTGCAATATTCCTTTTTGCTACTATTCCCCCCAGGTTCACCCACAGCTTCTGTTTAGTTCATATGTCGGTTGGTTCCCAAATAGTCAACAGGCACACCTTAGGATTTGGTTCTGAGTGAGTTCCCAATACTTCCCGCATGCATTTGAGGACGGCCTCCCAATATGTCATGATCAATGGGCACTCCCATAGTATGTGTAGGAACGTTCCCTCTTGACTGCAGTTTCGTCTGCAACTAGAGTCCTCCTTATAGCCCATCCTAACTAATGTGCGTCCTGTATAGTATATTCTATGCAGCACTTTCAGTTGCACTAACTTCAGCTTTGACAAGATCGCCACTTCTCTGGGCGACGCTAAGGCCTCATGCCATTCCTCCTCATCTAGTTCCTGAAGCTCTCTCTCCCACTTTGCCCGGAGCTGTTGAAGTGGATCCGGGGAGTTATTAATCAATTTGGACTAGGTTAGCGAGATTGCCTTACACGGCATGTACCCATCTAAAAGTCGATCTTCAATGCATGTCGTACCTGCAAATACCTGAACCTCTCACTCTCCGCAAGTTCATACTCCTGCTGCAACATCTCAAAGGTTACCATTTCTCCCTTTTTCCAAAGATCTCCAACCCGTGATATCCCAATAGTGTCCCACTCAGCAAATCCTTTCGTTTTCCAGAGGGACCCAAGCTGTTCTGCGTCCCATAGTGGGATGGCCAGTGTTACAGTCTTTGCCCATCCCATACTTTTCTGCGCCATGTGCCGTATCTGGACTGCATGATAGGTGGGTCCTGTCAACCCCATCTTGGACGGGTTAGAATACAATGCTCTCGTGTAGTTACTATGGATGGACTCAACCCTCAGTCTTCAGGATCACACTAAGAAGATTGCAGGCACGTGCTTTGGTCTTCTACGGGGTCTGTAACCCCTTCGGGGCTATTTTGACCCGTCCACCAGACAACTGATTGTTCAGGCGGCCATACTGTCAAGGCTTGACTACGCAAATTCACTTTTTTCGGGGTTGAATAAAGCTGAGGTCATGCGCCTACAAAGGGTCCAAAATGCGGCTGCCAGAGCCCTTTTGGGTCTCCCGCGAAGAAGCCACATCTCGGGGGTAATCCGTCGATTACACTGGCTGCCTGTGGCCAAGCGCATAGAATTTAAAGCCCTCTCCATGGCCTTCAAAATCTTAAAGTTCTCCTCCCCTTGTATTCTGTCCGACGTGGTGGTACCTTACACACCCTTGCGCTCTTTGTGCTCTATGGGGTCATGCTTGGCTCTGGTTCCGCGGGTAAAGCGTCTAAGTGCCGAGGGACGATCATTCCGCTATCTAGCGGCCAAGCTTTGGAATTCTCTCCCCAATCATATTCGCAGTCTGGATAACTACTTGACGTTCAGGAAGGCTATAAAAACTCATCTCTTCCCCGCGGCTTAGGCTTTAGTCTGTTGCTGTCTGCCAGTAGTAAGCGCCGGGACGCCTCTTTGCTGAGGCAGCTGTTGCGCTATACAAGTCGGACTAACATAACATAACATAACTACCTGGCAATAGCCACCTGTCCATCGCATATCCTGGATCGGTATGGGGCCTGTAGATCCAATAATTAATGGAAGATAGTTGAGACGCCCAATAATATTTTTTAATATTGGGTAGCCCAATACCCCCGTCATACCAGCTTTGTACCAATTTCGAGATTGCAATTCGGCGCGGGATATTACCCCAGAGCAGCGTTCTCTGTGCGCTCTCCACAGCCTTGAAGTAGGCCGCTGGCACCACATCTGGTGCATTATGCAAGATATACAAGAAACGAGGTAGCGACATCATTTTAAATAATGCCGCTCTACCCAATAGGGAGAGCGGCAATGTTTTCCAATACTGCACATCGCGTCTCAACCGCTGTAGCGGCGGCAACAGGTTGGTATTGTAGAACAATTTAGGATCCTTGGTAATGTACAACCCCAAATATTTAAATCCGTCCTCGGCTATTGTCACTGGACAATCTCCGGGAAGGGAGGGAGGGTCTCCGTGCAGTACGAATATCACCGACTTTGTCCAGTTTATTGCGTACCCTAAATAGGTGCCAAAATTTGTGAAGATATTAAGGACCCGATGCAACGATCTCACTGGCAACGCCAAATACAACAAGATATCGTCCGCATATAGGGATATGCGGTCCTCCCAACCTTCTGTCCATCTCAGCCCTCGAACTATAGGGTCCATACGGATCCAACAAGCCAAAGGCTCCAGCGTTAATGCAAACAATAATGGGGATAAGGGACACCCCTGACGCGTCCCTCTGTGAAGCTGGAAAACAGTGGATTTTTTATTATTAACCACAACTTGGGCAAGCGGTTCCGAGTACAGGAGCTGAACCCAGCTTATGAATCTAGGGCCGAAGCCCATCCTCTTCAGAACTGCAAACAGGTACGGCCATTTTATAGTGTCGAACGCCATGGTGGCGTCCAGTGACACCACCACCGCATCCTCTTTCAATGTGTCCACCCTACCCATGACCCCGTGTAGGTGTCGCAGGTTCAGTGATGTGTTCCTGGCTGGCATAAAGCCGGACTGGTCCGGATGGACCAGCCCAGAAATCACGCGTACGAATCTGATTGCCAAAAGCTTCGCCAGTATTTTAACTTCTGCATTTAGCAAGGAGATAGGCCTAAATGAAGAGCATTTATTCCTGGGTTTCCCCTCCTTATGAATGACCACCAGCGTGGCTATTCTCTGATCCTGCGGGAGACATCCCTTCTTTAGACTCTCGTCATACATGGACTTAAGGTATGGGGCTATCCTATCTGGCTTCAGTTTGTAGAGTTCAATGGGAAGCCCATTTGGGCCCATTGCCTTTCCCGACTGGAGAGTTCAGATGGCTTGAGCTATTTCCTCCTGGGTGAGGTCATGATCTAGTGAGACTTTGTCATCCTCTACTAACTGCAGTAGTTGCATGTAGGAAGGTGGAATCTGACTATATGGTTGCCCCCACTTTTTTTATGGTGTTTTGCTGGTTTATGACTTAGTTGGACTGGGATCCTGCTATTCAGGGCCCCAGTCTATCTGCTTTCTCTGTAAAATGGATTCCATGTGCCTTAGGCACATCTCTGATTGGGATCTGGAGTGCCCTTATAAGTCCCTAGTATATGGTATACTATGTACCAAGGGTATAGGTACCTCAGAGGCCTGCCAGGGGCTGCAGCATGTATTATGCCACCCCTGGAAGGCCATCCAAACTGACACCACAGGTCTGCTACTGCAGCCTGGGTAAGGTGGTGCATGCACCCCTTACTGTGATATAGGTTACCTATATCACGAAATACATACACACCTAGAAACCTATAAGTCACTCCTAAGGCAGGCCTTATCAATCCTAAAGGCAGAGTGCATGGCTCCTATGTGAGAGGGTGCCCCTGCATGAGCAGGGCCCCTCTGCAGCGTTCGGAGACCATCTCTGATGCTGTTTGTAGTGCAGCCTGACCATATACTCTTAAGCGCATTATATCCTCGCGGTAAAATGCTAACTATGGAATGGCTGCACCTAAACATGTCGTGTTTGGTGTCAAACATCTTGGAATACTACCCCCACCAATTCTGGCGGCGGGGGTAGCATTCCACCCTTCTAGAGGGAAAGGCATGTTAACTCTGACGAGTCCGGTAACTTCTTTCCAGAGCCCTGGCATCACAAAATGGATGCTGCTGCCACAGACACGAGTCTGGCCTCCTGCTGCTGGACGAAACTCCGGCAGGGGAGGCCTGGACAATAGGTTTCCTGTCCCAGGGAGGTGTGACCACCTCCCCAGACAGGACAATGTGTATTGGGGCTGGGCGGGAGCACTTTCGGGTGCTTTGAAGTCCTGCACTGGGGGCACACTTGGTGTCCCTGTGCATACCCCAGTTCAAACCGGATCAGGGGCTTGCAGCCCCTGCTTTGGCGCGAACTGGACAAAGGGAAAGGGGTGTAGCCACCCCTCTGCCCTGACCCACCCATAGGTGGGGCCACAGAGTAGTCCATTCCCTATTTTTAGAATAAAGGTAGGAACCCAGTCCTTAGGACTTGAGATATACCTGGACGAAACTCTGAAACTGAATCCTGGACCTTCGACGCTCTACTCACGATTAGAGGACTGAAGAATCTCCCTTGGGGTCAAGGAGTGACTCCCTGCTTGGCAGGCACCAAAGAAGCATCTGTCCGGTTCGCATCACTGAAGCTCCCGTCGGACGCCGAAGTCATCGCATCACCAGAGGTGGATTCTCAGACTTCCCGAGGCTACCCTGAGTCCCCAGCAAAGCTGAGGCCCGTGGCTATCGTGGGTGACTTGAGACCGTGACCCCTGGACACCGAGCACATTTGCAAGTGCACCATCTTCTGGGTCACCCAAGAAGTCGTGCTTTGGGCTCCGAGTAGCCCTAGCCTCCAGAACCACCTGCACCGAAGATCACTGGCCCCCACTCCACGAGTGTCCTGTAAGCCAGCTCCACGTGCAGCGTCACGAGGCTCCTTCGCGGTCGCTAGCCCGTTGGCTAGTAGCCCTTAACGAAGGCCAATCTTTTCTTTACTTGGCAGTCTGGTTGCTCCAGGCCTGCCCTCACTTACCCTCGCTGGGTGAGTTCCCCAGACCTTGCTGGTCTGCATCATCGACGATCTACATCTTACTCGAGACTTGCCGTTGCCAAGGCTTGTTGGGTCCAATCTGGTCGCCGACACCTCTGCACTCGACAGACATCGAGCAACAGCCCGAATCCTGCTCCTGGTCGCCGACAACGCCTCCCGGACCTCGTGGCTGAAGAGTCAAGACGACCGTCAACGAACCTGAAGCACTCGACATCGGTGGGCATCTGTCCATCGCCTCCCTGGTCACTGGCTAGTGACCCAGACTCTGTCCCCTCTGCTTTCAGGTTCTTCAGAACTCCGATACACTCTTGGATCCACCCGGACACTTTTCTCCTGGTCGCCAGCCGCACTTTGCAGCAGATCGCCATACGAACCAACGACGAAACCCGACCCCGAAAGGCACCTATGCACCCGGCTTCCCTGGGTGAGGTAACACGAGTACTCCGGTGCTCCCGTGGGTAGAGACTCTTCAAAGTCCTAGATCTCAAAGGGTTTTGTCCTAGTCCTCTTTTAAGTGTCCCTTTCCTCTATTTTCCCGATCCCGACTTTCTCCATAGAAGTTAACGGCGTATCGCGGTTGTGTATTTACACTGCACGCGTCTCCCGTGGGTCCCCTGTGTCACTACCTTGGGTGGTTCCTTGTGGTCCAAGCACTTCTAGAGGCTCTAGGCCTAGTGTCTAGTTCAGTCGTGGTTCGCATACCACTTTATTGGTATATGGTTTGGTACGCCCCTAGGGCCCAAACGTGTATTTGTGCTATTACTGTGACTTAAGATCTTATAACCTATGTACTTCGAACTCTAGCCTCATAAAGAGACTAGAGGGGTGTGTTTAGTAATAAATACATATATTTTGAATATATACCTGGTGTGGTGCTCTTTCATTTGGTCACTCAAGAGATTATAGACTGGTAAAACAAGCTGCTTTACATTCCTTCAAGACTTAGCCTGAAGGCTGCTCTCCACAGCTACCACTAGGATAGCTTTCAATAAGGTTGTCTTTAACCTACCTACCATAAGAGTCGATTTGGACTGGTGCAAGGTGCCCACTATAATTAGTGGACAGCATATGCCAGGCCAACTTCTCACATTGCATTTCTGACAGCAGGGCTGTCGCCTCGCTATCCTGTCTGGTAACTTTAGACGTATAAAGCTGTTCATAATACTTCGCGAACTCATTAGTGATTTCCTGCGGATCTCCAAGAATGCCACCTGCACTTCCCTCCAACTCCACCACCAGCCGACTCGCCATTTCCCTCTTATCGAGCCACGTCAACAGTTTACCGGCTTTATCTCCCAGTTCTCGTAGATGCGCCCAAGTTTATGCCTTTCTAGCATTTTTGCCATTTCTCTCGCTTCTTCTCTGTATTCAGTTTGTTTAAGCTTAAGAGTGTGTGCTGCTTCCTTTCCCCCCCACCAAGGGCCTCACTCTCCAACTGCGATATCTCCTGTTCTAGTTTGAGCAGTCTTGCATTCTTTTCCTTCCTAGCCCCTGCTATTTGTGCTACTGCCTGCCCTCGTATTACTGTCTTGAAGGCCTCCCAAAGGGTGTCTGCCGAATCTACCCTTCCTTCATTTTCTTTAAAGTAGTAGTCAATTTCTTGGGTGACTTTGTGTTTAATTACTTGGTTGCGCAGGTGCCATGGATTTATAGGCGCTATTCGGGTAGTGCTACTGTGTCCCATCGCAAACTGCACCCATATTGGGGAATGATCCGATATGCCTCTCGCCAGGTGTTTGATCTGTTGAATATATCGGATCTGGTCGGAAGGAGTGAGGATGTTATCAATGCGAGAGAAGCTATTATGGGCTCCCGAATAAAAGGTGAAATTTACTTCATTGGGATGGTGCACTCTCCAACTGTCTACTAGCCCCATTGCATCCAGAAAATGTGAGAGTCCCGCCTTTGATGTGCCTATTATTCTGGGTGGGTGGCGATCTAAGCTTCCTGACATTGCCGAATTAAAATCCCCCCCTAACACTAATTTTCATGTTGGGAGTGCCATCAGCACCTTCCCCAAGTCTCTTAAGGCCACTTGCTGTAGACCTGGCGGTAAGTACACCGATAGTATGTTAAGTGTTAGTATTCGGAAATGTTTCTCATACACAGTCCCCATATGAGTATATATCACAGTTTATCAGAAAGTGCATATTTAGGAAACCTCTAATCTTCCTGGGCAGCACCAAGGGGAGAAAAAGGGCAAGAGTACTTTCCCGTTTAATAGCCAGTTTTGGTCCCAGTGTGGCCAGTATCAGCCCTATGGTGTCCTGCAGTGTGCTGCCTGAATCTGTGATTACTAAACCTAAAAATAACAAATAGCCCCATTGACCCCCCACCCTGCTCCCCTGCACTCTGGGCTTTAAACTGCCCAATTCCCCAACCATGCAGAGTGCCTGTCGCCCTACTTAAACTAACTAGAAGTAAATTGGGGGGGTTTGCCTTTGGCCGGCTCGCCGGGCTCAGACCCCCACTAGACTCTATAACAGTGTTTACGCATGCATCCTATCAGCACTGTTTAAGTCACTTATCATTCGTCGAGCATCTCAGTTCCACAGCAACGTCAAGTGTTCCCCATTCTCAGCCGTATACTCCATCGCCCTCAATCTCTGTCCCTGCTGCGTCATGCCTCCTTCCCTGGTGCAGAGGTTTAACAATGTCGGTGCAGCCTTTCACTTTCCCTGCGTTGTGGTCCTTCGCCAGTCGCCATCCCTCCAAACAGTCCGCTGCCACTTCTGGTGTGTCAAAGAACCATGATTTTCCATCCATCTCAAGCCTCAATTTCGCCGGGAATAGCATAGAATATTTGATCCCTTTGCCACGTAATTGCCTCTTAATCTCTAAAAAGGTCCCCCTTTTTCTCTGCACCGCTATGGTAAAGTCTGGGTAAAATGCAATTTCGCTGTTTTCATATCGTATCGGTGGAGCCATGCGTGCAGTTTGTAGAATGCTGTCACGATCTCTAAAGTTCAGCAGTCTGGCCAACAGAGGCTTAGGCAGGGTACCTGGTTTTGGCCTGCCTCTGGGTACCCTGTGTGCTCTTTCAACGGTAAAAAAGTTTTGATAATGTCTTTGGCTTGAGGTAGTCGCAGATCAGCGATTCTACAAAGAGATCAGCAGTCTGTCCTTCCACCTTCTCCGGAACCCCAAGAATCCGCACATTATTTCTTCTGGACCGCCCTTCATAGTCATCTGGGAGCCTTTCCATCCTCTGACTTGTATCTTGAAGCTCTTTTATTTCTCTTTGCATCTTTTTACTGCTGCCGCTTAGTTCCGTCGTGACCGCTTCCACGTTCCTTACTTTTTCGCTAATGGTATGCATATCCGCTCTCATCAGCGCCATTTCTGTTGTGATTGCATCCATTCTTGATTCCAGCGATGCACGAGTTCCGACCAGGGCTTCCATGATATCTTTTAGGGACGGGTCTTCATTCTCAGCACTTCGTGTCACTCCATCCCCCCCTCTTCCTGGGTCCTCTAGATCGGATGGCTTCTGTGTCGCATATTTATCAAGTTTAGTCTGGAGGGTTCCTTTTACCCCTTTACCTCCAGACATTATGAAGTATGCGTCGCTGGTATTGTCCTGGCAGCTCCGGTCGCAGACTCCGCTCTCTGTGGCGCCCCCTTAGTACGTTAATGCCTTGTCCTGCCGGCCGTTTCTGTCTGCCACCTCGCTTCCTCAAATTTCGTGGGGCCGTGATTTTTGTCTGCCACCTCGCCGCCCCAAACCTCGTGACGCCGTGGACCTTGCCCCTACAAAGCAATCGGCCGCAGGAGCGCAATCGGGGTGAAATTGTCTGATTATTCCCGTCCCCAGTGGACTGCTGGTACTGTGTTGGTCAGTTATTATGCGCTCTGTCTAACGGATTGTTTTGGCCTCCTCCTCGCTGTTGTGCACTGAACAATGGCAATTCCCCCACCACAATTCAATCACACATCGATTTCTAGACCTTCTATTAACTCCAGACGCCTTGCAGCTCTAGCAGATGTGCACCAGTCTAGTGCAGACCCAGTCGTGCTACTCTACTCCTTGTCTCTCGAGTACCCACAAAGTACGTCACAGTTATGGCGCCATCTTGGCTTCTGGAGGATCTCTTGCTGTGATGTGCCCGGGGCCTTTACCCCCTTTAATCCTGGTGCCTCCGCTAGTGTCTCAACACCTGCATATATTTAATAGTCACTGCGGGGGAGTGCGGGGGGAAAGGCCACGTCTCGCCGCTCCCAACTCTCCCCCCTTTCACCTCCGTTCTCCCGCTATGGCCGTCTGGCGAGTGCAGGTTTCCTTGTGCCTGCGGCAGCCTCGGCGATTTGTCCCTAGCCTTCCTCGCAGGCGGGGGTGTCCAACGACGATTCGTTCTTCCGACGGTGCAGCGGAGTTCAGGCCTGTTGCTCTGCAAGGTCGCTGCTCCGCTCCGATGCCTTTTCCCCTTTCCGGTCGGCCGCACCCTAAAATCGAGGCCGGTGCACTGCCTCTTGGTCTAGGCCGTACTTCCCAGAGCGCACGGCCCGTTTCAATTTTACGCATTTCTTTCTCGCAGTCGCCTCTCAGTGCTGGTGTGATACTTCAGCGCCTCGATTCCATCGATGTAACGGATAATTTAGCGGATTAATTAGGGGCAGAAGCCAGGGGCTTTATGGAGCCCTAAGGCAGTGCAGCCATCGCACTCGGCGCCGAAGCCGCGCCCCTATTTTGTCTTTTCTGATGAATATTTCAACGCTGCGAGTTTAGCATCCTGGGCACCCATGTGGTGTCACAAGGGAACTAACATTCAGAGATATGTTTTTTATTTGTAAAGAAAATGCTTGGTTTATGTTCAAGCAAGCCTGAAAATTCGAACGTATCTCTTCGAAATTGATTTCAAGCAGCAGCACAGTGCTTAATTGAGCTGTGGGTGCCGGTGCCCCCCCTAACCCCTCTCCCCTGAACTCATTTTGTGACTGGCACTTATTTTCTTTATCAGACATTGGCCTTGAGGAAACACAAACAAAGGAGAAAGAAGCAGGAAGAGAAAAATGGAAAAACCATGGCAAGGGGGAGCGGAAACATACAGGAGTAGGATGAGGGGGCAGATTGGGGCCTAACAGTGGGTGGAAGAGCCATAAGGTGGATTCAAGACTACACGCGGTTGTTGTAGCTCATCGCAGGCAGTGCAGATGGTTAATATGCCTGCCGCAAAGGACGTGTACCAGGCAGTTTACAAGGGTAAAGAGGTCAGTGGGCTTTTTTTGTCAGGAGGATCCTTTGCTGACTTGCAGTTTTTAGGTTAAAATCTCAAAACAGCGAGCTTTTATCTGTCGCCGAAGAGCTGCATGCAACTGCAAGTATGGTTTAGAGCGTTTCGGACCTCCCCAGTCCGTTAGCTTGAGGTTACAAAAAAGGGTGCATGTGGTAGGATTCACTTCCTATGATAGAGAGAACCCCCACTCAGGATGCTATGTTATCAATTTGGAGATAGTGCTTCTTCAGACCAAGCACTCTGAAACTATAATGGCTGGCAGTATGGACGGCTTGTAACTACGACACCTTGGAGTCGCCTATCTTATATAACATTACCTACACACTGATTTAAACACAGATGATCAATTGTCTTAGTGTAATGTTGTGGGTGGTTTAAAGTGCTCAGACACTCTATACCCTGATGAAGGGCACTCACCAGGAGGCCAACACAGCACGCACCACATATTGCCGCTGCCAGCACGGTCAAAGGCTGTGCCCACACAGCTACCCATCATCACACCGCTACAAGGTGACATTTTAGATTGACAACACCCCAAAGCTATAAGTAGGGTTAGGGCGACATTTAATAACCTGATATATAATCTCTCGGGCTCGACATGTCCCACTTCTGGAAATTCAGGAGTAAGTCACACCTAAATCTGGAGTAAGACAAACCACTTACTGAAAATCTTTATAAATTAAGCAATGATTGAGTGAGACATGTAAAGTAATTGGGGGCTGTTAACTGTAACTCATTTGGGCTCCAGAAATGATCTGGGAAATTTGTCTCTTAAAGGCGGATTTAAAGTTGGGGGGGGGGGGCTGGGCTAAGGCATTAACATATCAGGCCTACTGGCCATTCATGGGCAAGCTGGATTCCGACCCAGCCATTTTCCCTATTTCACAACAAAAAAGTATGTATTCCTTACATAGATTTGTATTTCTTGATACTTAAAGCAGTAGTGAAGTGTAGGTGTGGAGATAGGTGTCTATTGCGCCAGTGCAATAGTATCTCAACACTGATCAGAAAGAGCATGGGTGCGGGCATCCCTGACAGGGCTTGACCATTGCGTCAGGTAAGCCGCAATTGTTATCTAACGGGGGTCTAGAGGGTCACCTCAAGTGGTTTGTACTAGCCACCTATCAAGCATGTGATGCTTAACCATACACTGACTGACTGGGGACTGATGCTGGGTAGGACTGACCCAGATGGAATAAGGAGAACGCTGGGGTCATGGATATGCCTTTGCATGGGCCAGGAGCATGCGCTTAGCCCCCGAGGGGCTACCTGGTCAAGGGGGCTTTCAATTTCCCCATTAGTACAAATGTTGCCTTTCAGCTAGCACTAATACAGATTCTGCTCAGGAGCAGAACTATGCTTGGGACCATAGAACATCAGTATGTAGGGACTGAGTCACCATACCACATCAGTATCTATGAGCCCAATTCCATCTCTCTATTGTTATTGTTATTGTTGTTATTGTTAGGTAAACTTGTATAGCGCACAGCTGCCCCAGCAAAGGGGCGTCCCGGCGTTGATAGCAGTGTCGGTAGAGAGCAGGGGCTAGACTGTAGGAAACAAGTAAGTTTTGATGGCCCTACGGAAGGGTAGCAGGCAGTCTAAGCGGCGAATCTGAACAGGGAGAGAGTTCCACAATTTAGCGGCAAGACAGCGAAAGGACCGGCCCCCCACTCTGATGCGCTTCACCCGGGGGACCGTGACCAGAGATTGTCCAGCGGAACGCAGCTGGCGAGCGGGAACATAGGGGACCAGCAAATTAGATAGACTCTCAGGGGATGAGAGTTTTAGTATTTTGAAGGCCAGACAAAGTGCCTTGAATTCGATCCTCTTGGGAACGGGTAGCCAGTGAAGGCGCCGCAAAGCACCCGTCATAGAGCAAGATCTAGGGAGCCTGAGCAGGACTCTAGCGGCTGCATTCTGAACTCGTTGAAGGCGATTCACTTCCGCCTTGTTGGCGCCTAGCATCAAAGAGTTGTCTAGTCTAGACAAAATAGTCGCCTGTACTATCAGCTGGCGTGTGGCTGGGTCAAAGAAACCCAATATAGGCCTCAGACCCCGTAAGAGTCCAAAGCAAGTACCAGCGATCTTTTTGGTGTGCTCCTGAAACCCAAGAGTAGAGTCGAACCAGATCCCTAGGTTCTTTACCACCGGCTTAGGAGTGGGGGCTCTGCCCAAGGACGCCGGCCACCACTGCGTACTCCAGAGCCCCTTGTCGTTCCCCACCAACAGCACTTCTGACTTATTGGCGTTAAGTTGAAGGCAGTTGGTGGTCATCCAGCGTGCGACCGCTTCTAGCCCGTTCCGGAACTGCATGGCGCCCCGGGAATGGTCATCAGAGAGGACCACCACCAGCTGCGTATCATCAGCATAGGAAACCATGGTCAGGCCATGGTCCCGCGCCACTCCCGCCAGGGGTTGGACGTAGAGGTTAAACAGAACAGGGCTAAGCGCCGAGCCCTGAGGATCCCCCTGCTTGATGGAATGGGCGTGAGAGAGGAAGGGGGGGGCAGAGACCTGAAAAGCTCTGTCAGACAGAAAGGATCGGAACCAATCCAGTGCCAGACCCACTACCCCCGCCTCCTCTAGGCGATGCAGGAGGATCTGATGGGAGACCGTGTCAAACGAGGAGCTGAGATCAAGCAGTACCAGAGCCGCAGTTTGTCCCTCATCCAGAATGGTCCGCAGGTGTTCACTCACTGCTAAAAACGCTGTCTCGGTGCTATGACCGGGACGGAACCCATTCTGGGAGCGGTCTAAGGTACCGCTGTTGTTCAAAAACCCTGAAAGGACTTTATTAGTGTGGGCCTCAGCAATTTTAGCGACCCAAGGCAGGAGAGAAATAGGTCGAAAATTTTCCGGCTTAGTGGGGTCCAATGAGGGTTTTTTCAGCAAGGGGATCACCCTTGCTTGCTTCCATGGCGAAGGCACCACCGCTGTGCTGAAAGAAAGGTTGATCATTTGACATAAGGGCGTGAGAAGCATTGGTAAGCAGTCTCTAAATTGGGCAGGCCTCATAGGATCCAGAGGGGAACCTGATTTGACCTTAGTGCTCAATGTAAGAAGCTCGTCCTGAGAGATATGGGGTATTACTGCCAAAATAGCAGTAGAAGGAGAAGCTAGTGGAGCCACGAGGTCCGTGGGACATATGGGGAAAGATTTATAGATGGCTTCTACCTTCTGAACAAAAAAGGTGGCCAGATCCTCGCATTGCTGCCCAGATGAAATCGTCGAGGTGGGGGGATCTTTCCTGTTTTTAAAGTCATTGAGTATTTTAAAAATGCTTTTCATAGGGTTTTTGCTGGATTTGATCTCATTAGTGAGGTAAGCTGCACGAGCCAGATGTATGGCCTTTAATCTCCTCCTGGTACAACTTTTTAGCCGCAAGGTCGTATTCCTTTCTCCAGGCCCGTTCTAGCTTTTTGCATGTGCTACGCAAAGCGGCTAGAGAGTCATTGTACCAGGGATTGGATCTCGAACAGCGACCTTTGGATCATTTAGCAGGGATAAGAGTGTCTAGTGCCTGTAGTATCCAGTCGCAGAGTGCTTTATATGATTGCTCTGGGTCAGTGTCTAGGATAGGGGGACAGGATGCCAGGCGGGCAAGTAGGTCCTCTAGTTTGAGTTTATGCCAGCAACGTCTGAAGGTGGCCTGGAGGTCAGTTCTGGGCACTGGCTCGGAGAGTGGGAGGGAGATGGAGACTAGGAGGTGATCGGACCAGCATACCGGGCGAGGTGTTTTGACCATAAGAGAAGAGATGTTAGAAAAAACCGGGTCAAGTAAATGCCCAGCAGTGTGGGTAGGGCCCACCACTAGCTTAATTGTCTTAATTGACAGGCAGCAAAATCAGCGAGCAAGCTGCTGATATCCGGGTCGGAGGATCGGTCAAAGTGTACGTTAAGGTCACCAATAAGGCTAAAATTCGCAGCAGTCAACGCCAAGGAACTCACAGCCTCAATAATGGCTGATTTAAATTCTGAGATTGGTCCAGGGGGGCGGTAGACTAATAGACCGGTGATAGAGGAATGTGCACTAAAGGAAATAAAAAAGCGAGCGCATTCGCACCCTGCTACATCCTCCTTAACAAATGTACAGTGGAAACGGGACTTAAAGATAACAGCTATGCCCCCGCCTCTAGTCTCCCTGTTAAGAGTCAGAATGCTGAACCCCGGGGGGAGTGCAAGGCCTGGTTCGGCCACTGTGGCGTCAGTTAACCATGATTAGGTTATAAAGAACACGTCAGGAGATTCATCCTCTATAAGGTCATAAATCTCCATGTAGTGTTTAACCAAGGAGCGAACATTAAGGTGTAAGATTTTCATAGTGGGTCTCGATGGGGTAGGGGGCAGAGAGGGGCAGGAGTTAAAACCACACCTCCAACAACAAAAAGGCCCTTCCACTGCAACCCCTAGGTGCAAGCCACATGGGCTTATCCGCTGGCCAATGGACATAAGAAGCTCCCTGGTATAGCTTGGCACCCCCGAATAAAAACCGCCAGCATGTCTGGCGTCTGGCAGTGTCCTGGCGCGGACGGGCGCAGACGGGCTTGCCTTTGGCGCGCCACCGGCGCGCCCGCTGCGCGCGTCCGCTGCGCTCCCGCGCCATGGGCAGCCTAAATAGTGTGTCCTGGAGCAGGGGGGTGTAAAGACTAGCCCACCTCCCCTGGAAAATGGCGGCAGTGAGACAGCAACCGGAAGTGGAAGAAAAAAACCACACCGGCCGAGTCCGAGCAGTACTCCCTCCACAACAATCAGCCCTAATGGCTGCGGTGGACCGGGGAGGTGCAAAGACCACGCAGCACACTGTCACAGCAGGTAAGCACACAGGTTAAAAAATGGTAATAAAAGCAGCGTTAAAATAAAATTCTAAAAACAATCAATAGTGCGCATCAGAAGACATACATTTCAGAATCAGATATTTCAACAAGAAAACCTTAAAAAATCGTTTTAGCAAAGAGATAGCAGCGCGTGAAGCAACGAGGCCATCCGCTTCTACCGACAACTGCAGCAATTAAGTGCCTCACTTGCCCTCTTAAACCTTTCCAGAGAGACAGGTGATTTGGCATCCCAGAACTCCTGACCCTCTCAGGGATCGCGGTAACAGGACACCCTTTTGTTCTCTCACTCATATTTGTCCACAATAAAATAGAAAAGAGACATGAAGGAAGTTTACAATGTTTATTTAAACTATTGTGCTCTAAAATACGATAATTGTGCCACAATTGGAAAACAAATACATGTCAATAATGTTATCCGCATGGTCAATAAACCACATACAGTAAAGAGCCCTGTCATGATATCTGACAGATCGGCCTAAACCTTCCCATACTACTAAAGCTAAGTGGTTCTAAATTATAGATCTCTGGGTTCAGTGGCGGACCCCGTACCTTAGAATTTTCAGGTGAATGTTCTACATCTCAGCTGACGCAGCGCTCTTGTCTCAGGACCTTCACTGTGTGTGTGTGTTTTCAGAACCCCTGTCCTCAGTTATATGACAAAATATGTGTATTCAAAGCAGGACCTACATTATTTTATTATGTCTAGGTGCTAGTGTCAGACCAGAGAGAATAACAAAGGGCAATGTTGTTTGACCTTGTCTAGGCTGCTCAGACTAAATCCCAGGAAAAGAATAAAATGTACAAACGTGCTGGTTCTGTTTGAAAATACAATGCGGCACAAAAGCAAGCATGATATTTAGTAATGTGTGCGAAGCAAAAGCGGCCTACAACATGCATAATTAGGCTAACATAGGAAAAATTACAATGGGCCATACAAGAAACACACAACGGCATGATTTAGATCATCCTAGAATACTTCAAACTGCAACTCTGAGATGTTGCCTAGACAGGGACAAGGTAACCCACACCCTTCAAGCCTGCAGATGGCACTAGGCAGGATTGGATTCAGAATATTGATAACAAAGATATTGTCTGAAATAAATACTATAGCCCATATATTGTTTCCAATATTATCGGTCCATGGGAAGTAGATGTGTGAATTAACTTCAATAAGGCAATATTGTTTCCAAAATATTTTTAAATCATGATCGTTTTTGTCAGACGATTTTTAAGTCTCAATATTCTTGTAACACACTTCTAGGCAGCCCCTATATACTGACCTAGAATTGTGCAACATAGGTCCAGGAGGGCTGCATCTATGCTGGATTTATTCATCCTGTAAAAGAGTATCATTTAGATTGCATATATGTAAATTTATCTCATGAGTATATCCTGAAAATGTAACACTGATCTAGCCGTCCTGTCCCTAGCACACGTCTCAAGTGCAGAGGTCGTTGCCATGAGTCGGGACTTCACCAGAACAATGAATCCCAATCAAGATTTGGCAAAAGGGCCAACTTTAGAGCGGTGCAAACGGTGCGGCCGCAACTGGCACTGAGCTTGGGGAGGGAAGGGGACTGTGTTTAGAAATAACCTATGGGCTTAAATGGCACCTGCTGCAGAGATCCTTTTGCATCCAGTCGTTTTCAGGCAACAATAAAAAAGTAAAGATAACTCTTGTGATTAATGTTCCTGCTGGAGAGAGATGCGTTCTGTCTAGTGGCAGTTTTGACTCATCATAAAGTAGCATGGAGGGTTAATATGCCTGATGTCTACTGCAAAGAAATTCTATCATGCAGATCAGAGAACTGTATTTTATGTGGATAGCTCAGTGGGTTATTGCTTTTTTACAGAGATCCTTTTATTACTTGCAGTTCACAAATTACAATCCCAATATAGCACAGTGAACAATGAACTGTCATCAAAGAGCTGCATGCAAACCGCATAGTATAGGTTAGAAAGCTATGTTTTTCCCCACTCTTTCATTAACCTAATGGTGCTAAAAAGTGTTGGGTTGGGTTTCTTGTTAGTAAAGTCAACCCCAACCACTGTGGTACGTTTTAAATCCTGAGGTCCTGATCCACAAAGGTAAACTTACACTTTTGTGTAAGTTTTCGATTTTGCACTCCACAAAGGAATTTTAGGAGTAGTATTTTTTACGAGTGCAGAGTCGCCACACTTGTGGATTCCACAAATAAAAATATAGGCATTCGTAAAGATACTACTTGTAAAATTCCTTTATGAATTGCAAACAAATCGTAAACTTACACAAAACTGTAAGTTTACCTTTGTGAATCAGCCCTTGCCTTTGTGCTTCTCCAGACCAAACACTCAAAACAAACTGCCTACAAGTATGGATGACATGTGATTGCTACACCTTGAAACCCTCATTGTCTTATGTAACATTTCCTATTGACTGATTTACACATCTATGATACATCGTTTCTGTATAATGTTTGTGTAACATTGAGGGGTCGATTATGATACGGTCCGAAAGCCCCCACCTGTGGTCGGAGGTTTCCGACCGACATCTCCGGTTTCAATTACGGCTGCCTAATAACAATGTAGGCGGTTGGAATTGAAACTGGACGGTCATTATGTCTGGATTCCGACAGGCTCAAGGTGCTTGGCGGCCAGTCTGTGGCCCCAACGTAATCTGTGAGGAGAGCGTTTCCGCCGTCGGGATTACGATGTCAGTTTCCAACAGGCTTTCCATGTCAGGCTTTCCGACGTGGAAAGCATGTCGGAAAGGGACTTTGGGGGCCCCCAGCAGGGCCCCCATTCCTCCATGGCCTCCAGCCATGCGGTGCAGAGATTAACAGAATCTCCCATTTCTCCATGGGAGCTTGTGCTACGGCTGCTTGGGAGTATGGGCATATGGGAGTATGCGACCGCACCATGTGTGGTCACATTGTAATGGTGGTGTCGGGACCGCTGACTGGAGCTTGGTCGGTCCCTAGACTGCGGCGATCTGCGCAACATTGTAATCATGCCCAAAGTGCTCTGACATCCTACACTTGTATGAGTAGCATAATAAAACAAATGAAATACATATGAGAGGGGTGCTATGGAGAAATGAGGGCCACTGTTGGAGGGTGGTACTGAGGGAATCCTTGGAGATGAAGGTAATTTGGGTTGGCAGCTAAGATTTTTGAAGCAGGCGTCACCAGTGCTAAAGCCGGGCCTAGGTGGTGCAATATGGGTTTTTCAAGGCATTCTAGGGTGGGGTTAGCCTTGGAAGTTTGGGACAGCCCTCTAAAACTATGCTTGTGGTTGTGGGCGTTCACAAACTCCTCACATTCCACTTTCCAGTCTGAAAAGGATGGGTTTTCTAGTCCTGCACAGTGCTGCCATGAATCCCTTTCCAGGGTGGGAAGAGGAATGAATCCCTTTCAGATTTGGTGAGGTGCAGGGAAAGGGGGTTCACCACGGGGAAACACGTTTTACTGGCAGAGAATCAAAAGGAGTGTGTTTGTAATGGACCCATGCGGGAATTGGATCCCGGTGGGATTGTCCCATGACTTTCCTAAAAATCCGCATGGAAATCTGCCCCTGGTGTAGCTTTCTGTGCAGATTCCTGGGAATTTCTGTGACTGTCAGAAAGTAGTAAATCTTCACTCACACATAGGTGTAAATCTACGAGTGCAGATTTACTGCTTTCTACTCAATTACTGTGATTCGACCCCCATTGTTTGCGCAGTCCATCCTTCCTATGCCACTGGGACAGGACACTCTAGCAGCACTATGTATGTTACTATAGGACACTCAGACTTTACTATATGTGTCGCTGTAGATCACTAGGCAGCCCTAGGTGTGTTACTGATTGGACTCTCACGTACCTGGGAGTCAACCTAAGTATCGCCCTAGTCAGACACTCAAGCAGCATCATTTAAGTGGCTCCCTCCAGGAATCCTACGTAAGTCACTAACAAGGCATTCAATCAACCCAAAGGAAGTCACTGACAAGACACTCAGACATGTGGACTGGCCTAATGTGTCACTGACAGGATAATGAGGCAACTGGAAGGCACCAGTGTGGCTTCAAGTATGTCGCCCAAAGTATGTCACAGGATGCATGTCACCCAAAGTATGTCACAGGATGTATGTCACCCGAAGTCTGTCACAGGAAGTATGTCAAACAGCTCCAAGAAGAGACCGGACTGGATGGAAAAACAAGCATTTGCAATGCAATAGGTCTCGCATTTACACGAGTTTAAGCTATTGGTATTGTAAATGACAATGCCTTATATTTATGTTTTAAAAACAAAAATAAAAGGTACTTATTTGCAATTTTAATAGCTCAAACTCGCAGAGCGAGACCTATTGCATTGAAACAATTTGAAAGGTAAAACTTCTCTCGAATAACTGGGCTGCGCACTTGTGTAATCGACGCTGGCGTCGCTCTTCTTTTTTTAATAATGTGTGTTTTCTTGCCACGTTGTGCTGTAAGGAAATAGGCGCTCCGCTCCATCCCACAGAGCCACCACCCCTGGAGCGACATCTCAGTGGAGCCCCGGCATCCTAAAATATACTCTACCCCCCATGCCGGGCTGCCGGCAGTGGGACGGTACGGGATGGGGGTCCTTTGTGTAGCAGATGTCGGCGTAATGTGTAGAAGCAATGGGCAGTAGGCAGACTGAAGGAACTGCAATGCCAATGTCTGGCACCGCACCACGAACGAGAGGAAGTCTGCATCAGATGGAGGCAGAATCATAACATAACATGCATTTGTGAAACACGTTATCCACAGGGTGTTACCCCGATTAATACTATAGGACCAATCGTTCTTACCTTTTGGCCATATTAACTGTTTACAGCACGACTGCAACTCCCAGACAGGAATTGTATCTTTGTGGAGAAATCACACACTTGCCCAAAAGGGTGTGTTCGTAGTCTTCTCGTGAGTGTGAACGTAAACAAAGTTGGCCCCTTGCAAGATTTTACCATCAGCATGTGTGTGTGGAAGTCCCCATGCCAGCCGTGGGGAGCTGGCATGTTTGGGCTGCAGCGGGGTTACTTTTTTTTCTCATCTCGCCGTTTCCGCGCAGCCCGGATTAAGTCAGCTTGACTAGAACCCCCTTCCCTCACAGCACCCCGGGCTTTGCAGCTCGCAGTGTTAGTGTTTCATTTCTGGGGTTGCTGGCCGAGCCCTCGGAAAGCGCAGCCCCCTCATGCTCCCTTTCAGAGAAGGTCAGAGACGCCCTCTCCTCCCCGCCCCCTTCTTCTTCCCGAGTCGAGTTCTCAGGCAGCTGCGTACAATGCTGGGAGCTAGCCAGCAGCAGAGACAGTTATTAGATGTGCATCATACGATTCCTTTCCTGCCACTTGCTTTTTAATCAAATTAAAACAAAAAACGAAAGAGGGGTGGCTGGGCGGGGGGGGAAATAATTCACCGCATTTGTATTCTGCTCAATAATGGACCCGGTTCCACTTTTTTACCCCAAGGCAGCTGAGTGGAAATTTTAAGGGGAAGAGGCACAAAAGCGGAGGATTTCTATAGGCGGGTCGGATAATGAAAGGCGGGCTCGATGGAAAAGTTGAAGCGCCTGTGTGTGCGTTAGGAATTACGGACTGAGTCCGGTGGCTGGGACGCTATCCAGCTTCGCTGTGTGGAAAGTTAACTGTGTGACAGAAGAGCGGCGAGTCGCTGCGAGAAAATAATTAAATAAAGAAACAAGCGCGGCCGAAGCGGACCGCGCTGAAGATAAAAGCAATTTCTCGATCCATCGCTCATTACATATATTTACGAAGATAACATGATATTTTGCCACCGTTGGTTTAAGCAGGGGGAAGGAGGAGGCAGCCGCCGCCAAAGAAATGAGCGAGCAGCAGCTCAACCCGAGCGCTGCTGGAGTACAGCTAAAAAAATTATTGTGCCAACTCCGAAAGCACACCGCTACCTCCATTCCGCCGCCTGAAGTAAAACAAGCTGGAAAATAGTGCTCACCCACCAGATAAAGCCCACTGTGTAAAGCCACAAGGAAACGATCCAGTCCGGATGGGCCGTCCGAGAAGGAGACAGGGCGGTAACAAAAAAGCCTTGTTTTCAATCGGAGTCCATCGTTTAGCATAAATGATGACGCAAGCCAATGGGAATGATAGGCGGGGCTTCAAGTCCCCTTCTGAAATCTACTTGATGACAATAAGCCTCGCAGAGCGAGGAGCGCATGCGCGCTCCAGCGCTAGGTCTGCGAGACCTAAAAAACGGCTGGCAACTAAAAAGCTACAAGGGGCGGTTAGAAAGATGGCTAAAGCCTGCATAGACATGAATACAAGGCTGTCGGCTGCAGAAGAGCACACTGCTACTCTAGAAGAGGATGTGGCTAGAGTTCAAACTCAGACAGAGTCCCAGGGGACACAAATAGAAGACATCCAATGGGTGTTGGAAGACTTCGAAAACAGACAGCGGAGGAATAATTTAAGAATTTTAGGCATCAAAGAAGGAGTCAAGGGCAATGACATTCGGACCTATATGCTGAATTTAATGAAGGGATCCTTTCCAGAACTCCAACACTGGAATTGGGACCTAGAAATTCAGCGGGTGCATCGCTTTCCATTGGCTCTAAAGAAGCCAGCTCAGTCACACAATGGAGAAACTCAGTAACCAAGGGCAATCATAATTTATTTTGGAAACTGTTTACTCCATGAAGCAGTGTTTTCAAAGGCACGCCCCGATGCCAAACGATCGTATGCAGCCCAGTTTTTCTTTGCAAGACCAGATTTTTGTCACTTCACGGTAGAGAGATGTTGGAGTCTTAGACAATTGATCCAACCATGCCAGGCTCTGGGGGCTGAAGCATATCTGAGGAACCCGGCTTGTCTGAAAATCATATTCAAAAACACCACGAGAGTTTTTACCTCTGAAATTCAGGCAAAAGAGTACATTGATAAACTGAAATAGATCAGGCTGAACAGCCCTCTTTTTTAGCAATTTAGCTCTGGCTTTGTCCGCATGGCTTTCTTTGTCAGAGTAAGAGGGAAAATAATGGGATATCTCTACAATAGATATAAAAAGGCGTTATGACCTGTTTGGTGGCGGGGGACCTAGGCACAGGTTCCATCACTCAGACCTTCGGTCTGCTTATCTTACGGAGCAGGCGGGGGGAGGTTTGTGAGTGGAAGCAAAGGCAGGGTGGTGGGGGAGGGGTTCAGGCAGGGGGCGGGTCACCCAGTGGGGTGGTCAATGGAGGTAAAAGAGAAAAACACCATTACATGAGGAAACTAAAGAGGTTGGGGGGAAAGGGAGAAAGCTTTGGAACAGCTTAAAACAGCGCAATCAGAATGTGAATTGCAACAGTAAATATATGCGGGCTGAACGACCCGGTGAAGCGACGGAAAATTAAAGAAGATCTGCGAATATTGCATGCTGATATAGTGTGTCTGCAGGAAATGCACGTCGAAGGAACCAGAAAATATTTACTAAAGCAGTTGGGATATCAGCTTGTGGCATACAATACGCAAGGAACCAGAACTAGGGGGATGGCTATTTTGGCCCGGAAGGGGGCATATCATTTTAAAAACGGGTAACCGATAGATTTGGTCGATGGACAGTTGTGGAATGTTAATTCTCTGGGCTTAAATGTACTCTTTGCTCAGTCTATGGCGCCACGGGTGATGATCATAACATTTTTGAATTTCTTAATTCGGAGCTCACTGAATGGCCAATACCAATTATACTCTGCTGTGACATGAATATAAACGGCTTGGGTGGGCTATGGAATGGGAACTCCAGTAATTATACTGGCCAGAAAAAAAAGTCTTTCGAGCCCTCACTCATCTGATGCAATATAACAGGCTTAAAGATGTCTGGTCATACTTAAAGCCTCATGAGGAGGGCAGTACATATCTGTCTGCCCCATATAGAGCAGTAGTGCGCTTGGATTATTTCGTTGTATCACAGCAACTGCTTGCGGCATGCACGATGAAGAAGTTCCCCAGGGTTATGTCAGACCATAACCCCTTGGTCCTAAAAGTAGCTAGCAGAGGGTTAGAAACATCAGAACAAACCTGGACATTTGAGAGGGGTTTGTTGCAAGATCCTGAATATATTAGTCATATGAACAAATGGCTCGGAGAGTTTCTGGAGTTTAATAGGGGAACTGCCGGGTGTGGAGTGGTATGGGCTGCTCTTAAGGCCGGGGTTAGAGGGGAAACCTTGAGCTTTTCTCTGAATCGGAATAAGAAGTCATTATAGCACCTAAACAGGATTTATAGTAAAACGGCGGACATCAAAAAGGAACTGGTCAGGGCCATAGCTAATGGCTTATGTTTTGAGGGAATCCTGCAAATGCTCAACCTAGCAAAGGCAGCTGCTGGTGAAATCTCTGTAGCAAGAGCAGCAGAAAAATACATGGGCTGGCGGCAAAACTGCTATGAATATAGTGAGCAAGTGGGGCATTTACTAGCCACACAGACAAGACAGAAGATTGTTGGGGGGGAGATTCTAGAGATTAAGAACTATAAGGGAGAACTAGTGTCCGGCCCCATGGATATACGGGAGGAATTCCATAGACTTTATGAAAAACTATACGGGGAGGAGGGACATCCAGACGTGAGGCATTTAAAAGAGTACTTAGAGTCTCTTCAGATTGAGCAGTTTTTACAGGAAGATGTGGAATCCCTCGACGCTCCATTCTCAGGGGAAGAAATGCAAATCGTGTTAAAAGAACTCCCCTCCGGTAAGGCTGTGGGTCCCAATCAAATTCCTCTACAGTTCTATAAAGTTTTTTTTTTCAGCACTGGGTGTGGAATTAATCGATATAATGTGTCAAGTGCAGAAAGTAGAGGCTCCCCCAGACTTGTGGGCTTGGGCTAACATTCTTATTTTCCCAAAGAAGGGGAAACCTCCAAATGAGACGGGGTCTTACAAGCCCATAAGCCTCATGAATAGCGACGCAAAGGTCTTTTCAAAGATATTGGCCAACCGGCTGAGCTGTATTATAGGGAAGGTGATATTCCCCAGGCAACATGGTTTTATTCCAGGCAGAGGAACGGCCGATCATATACGCAGAGTTATCACTCTATTTGATGCTACATCAGTTTCCGGAGACCCTATGGCGCTTTTTAGGTCTCGCATATGCAGCGCGCATGCGCTGCTCTAGGAGATGACCTTTTGAAATCGGTCTGCTCCTTTTCAAGCACAATCGTACTTGTGCTGGCATCCACCTTGCAGGAGCGAGCAGCGGCGCACGTGCTAATTGAAAACATATGGCTCTCGCGCCGCCGCTGCTCGCTCATGCCAGCACAAGCACGAGTGCTTCAAAACAGCTGCTGCTTGTGCTCTTTTGAAAGTTGGGAAATGTTGGCCACATTACAGGTTTTCAGAACATGCGGATTCAAGTCTTCACTATAATTGTTTTTCTTCTTCGCCTTAGATCGCATTCTGTTTCTCTTCTTCGCCTTAGTTCGCATTCTGTTTCACTCTCACTGTTTGCTTCCCAAATGCATCTATTCCATCTGCCTACCTTTCTCTTTTTCAGCTCACTTGCTCTCTCCAAAGCCCTCCTCCTTAACGATTCATACACTTCATCTCATTGCAGCCCCTTCTCGCATCTCCCTCTCATTTACTCACAAGCACTCCAGCCAACTGCACCTCTGGGAAGCCACAATACCTCATCCGCAGTGCACTATAAATTGCCATCTTCACAAAACACCAAAAAAAGTCTTTTATATATACTATGCTAAGCTGTTGTGCACCCTCAACCCAATGGCGTAATGTAGGTCCTTGCAGGAAGCTTAACTACAGCCGGTGTATACCGGAACACACATGGGCAAATTCTACAACAATGTCGGATTTTGAGGACAAACATTAAAAACACATTATTTTAACAACACAGGGATTTAAAAAATAACTAATGAAAAACTAAATACCTCTAGTATCACTAACTAACTCTCTCACTCTCAAACAAAACAAGCATTGGCATAGCCAATAGGTCTCGCCTTTAGGACCTTATAAGTGTTTAGTTATCCAGCACAATATCCTTGGTGCAAAAACATCAACTGTTGCATGGCTAAACACTTATAAGGTCCCAAAGGCGAGACCTATTGGCTATGCCAATGCTTGTTCTGCTTGACGCGGAGAAAGCGTTTGATAGGGTCTCCTGGGAATACCTCTGTGCCACTCTAGAGAGGGTGGGGATCAGAAAGGGGTTTATTGAGGCTATACAGGCACTTTATAGAGCCTCTTGTGCCCGACTCTGATTAATGGGAGGTCAAGCAGATCCTATCCATATCAAACAGGGGACTGGACAGGGGTGTCCTTGCTCTCCCCTTTTATTTGCATTATATATAGACCCACTGATCTGGAAAATCGAAGCCAATGTGATAATCCAACCGATTCGGTTTGAAGGCCTTGACACCAAAATCCTGGGGTAAGCGGATGATCTTGCGGTTATAACACTTAATCCTATGAAGCCCTGAGGGAGATTGAGAATGAGGCAAAATACTTTGGGGTGGTATCAGGCTACTTGCTTAATCTGGATAAAATACAAATTGTTATTATTAGTAACACATGCCTGTCGGATCCACGGGTGACGAAATCAGCAGCCTACCTAGGGGTCACTATAACATCTGATATGGGTAAAATTGTAGAGGAAAATCTGTCCCCTGCAATTCAAAAGGGGAAGAAAGATCTAGATAATCTGAATAAACTGCATCTCTCGATTGTGGGACGGTGCAACATCATCAAAATGATATTTCTCCCAAAGATTCTGTGTTTCTTTAGAACAATACCTTTAAAGTTCAAAAGTCATTGGTTTAAGGGGATGGAAAAGATGATTAATGAGTTCATATGGGCACATGGGAAGACCAGAAGGGCACTTGGATTCATGTCCCTCCTCAGGGAGAGGGGGGGGGTTCTGTCCCAGATTTAACAAGCATTTGCAATGCAATAGGTCTCGCATTTGCGAGAGTTAGAGCTATTGGCATTGTGAATGGAAATGTCTTTTAGCATTGTGTTTTTGTTTGGAGTCTTGTGGATGTGTGTGGTGTGGAGTGGAATTATGTGGTTTGGATTGGAATTGTTAATTGTGGAATTGTGTGCGGTGGTATTGTATGGTGTATAGTGTATTTGTGTAGTGGAATTATGTGTCATGGTGAATAGATAGGGGTGAGAACTATAGAAAATAGATAGAAAGGAAGATAGAGAGGGATAGGTAGTTTGCGCACGAAGTAGTGAATGAACTCCAGACAGGAGTAGAAAGAGTGTGTGAGAAGGAGTGAAAGACAGCAGGGCACTGGCATATAAAGAGACAGAGTTTGTGTATGCAGAAGACACCTGTAGAAGAGGAGGAGAGCATGGGTTTGAGGGACTAAAACCTTGAAAAGGTACGGGAAAAATATTGTGCGGAAAGACCTGAAGTGAACCACATGAGAGAGGCAGGAAGAGTGCGTGAGAGAGAGGGATGGTATGAGAAACAGAGAGAGAGAGAGACAGGATTGTGGGGTCCCCCGGGAGGGGGAGGCGAGAGGTGGACTAGTCCACAACGCGGAAAATAGCATGCGTGAGCAGGTATTATAGAGAGGAGATAGGGAGTGTGAGGGAGGGATAAGCGGGGGCAGTGGGTGTGTTGTGGAAAGATGACAGAATTGGTGGAAGTGTGAGGGAGAAATGGGTTGCATTGGAATTGTTTGTTGTGGGATTGTGTGGCGTGGAGTTGTGTAGTGGAAATATGTGGCATGGTGTGTTGTAGAATGATGTGGATAGTAATTAAATGGTATTAAGTGTAATGGATTTTTGTAGTGCAGTGGTGCTGCACTGGTGCTGAGGTGGTGCTTTAGTGTTACTGGGGTGGTGGTTCGCTTGTGCGGATGTGGTGCTGAGTAATACTGAGGTGGTGCTGAGGGATGTTTTGGTACAAATTTGTTGGTTCTGTAGCTGTTCAAACACCCATCTTTTCAGTTTTTTTGAGTTTACAATCTATTGCTGATAGTTGAGACACAGCGAGGGGAAGTCTCCAGATTACTGTATTGGCAGAAGGATGTATGAGGTCATTGCACCTTGCATTTAAAGATATTTTGTGCTCTACCTGATATGAGAGGATAGTTAGGGATATCTTCCCAGAAGAAATACCATGATGTGCGCCATTCCTTCCATAGTAAGGGAACGTTGGGCACTTTAACTAGTTGAGGACCAGCACTCAGCCCTCTTCCTGAGGTAGGAGGATGTCGGGAACTGCACCTGTTGTAAGAGGACAGCAACAGTCTGCCTCAGGAAGGACAACCCACTAGGCACTAGCTGGCCAAAGAAGAAAGCTACTAATTCTGTAGTAGGACAAGCAGCGGCCCATTTTTACTCCTAGACTAGGAAAATGCTGGACACTGTGGCGAAGGTTTGAGGGCAGGACTACTTGTACCTGGGGTAGAAGGAAGGTGGGCATTTTATGTAATGTTAGAAAATAGAAATGGGGCTGTGCCTACGGGCAGAGGATAGTGCACTGTAACTCTAGAGAGTAGTGGTGGATAATGCTCTATGGGTGGGATGACAGTAGCCACTGCACCAAAAAAACAGCTCTCTGCCTTGCTGTCATCTGTTTAATGTCTACAGTCATTTGCAAATCACTTGTGTGCTGTTCAGACAGCCAAAGCGATATCATCAACTTGCTTCATTACAGCTCTGACCACCGGGGTGAGATCCGTTCTCTGAAAAATAAAGAAAGCTTGTTAAGGCAATGAAACAGTGCTTGGTGACACCGAGGGCTGCAATAACTTGCCACCTCTCTGATCTATCAGATACCTTGGCGCTGAATCATCCCAGTGTGCTCACCTACGTCGCTCAGTTCAGAGCTCCGAGTCTAGCCAGGGTACCGGTCCACGTATATCTAACCCCAATTCAGTTTCTTCAACATTGCGGGTGGGTGGTGCTCATGCCCCCTGATTACTAGCTTTTCGGCTTTGCAGCCATGAGAAGCTGTCTAACCAGTTTCACTCCATTTGATTTTCACCGCATTCACTATATTGTAGCATTATTTCCACAATAAACTGAGCAAAGGAGGGGACATGGGTGCATTGACTGCGAAACCAACCGCTGCACTGACTCATTCATTAACTTCAACTCAATTTATATCGCTGAGGCAAAGATTCTTGTGTTTGAAGTAGGTCCTGGCCTGAAGCTGACGCATGCTCGGTCCGCCAACCAGCGGTTTAAGGGAAGTGCATCGCAAGGTGCAGTTAAAAATAAAATGCAGTGGGAGTAGAACTGACGGAAAAGAACAGAGAGAATCGGAGAAGAGGGAAAGCTGTGAGATGATGGAAGGAACTGGGAGCAGCTTGACACAGATTTTAAGACGGTATAAAATCTTCTTCTAACGATGACACTGTGGAACCTATTACATTCTTTATACAATCAACGTATCAACGTTTATTTATTTGAAGCGTACACCTTGATTTAAACCCAAGCGTCTTCTGCTTCATTACTCCTCATGCAAAATTTGGTGTAGATTAGTTTAATTTTGCAGCGTCATCTTCAAAAACTTTCACCGACACTACACGCTACCAAGTTGTGTTGTTGTTTAAGCAGCGAGTTTGCGGTGTTGGAAACAGCTCAAACAATATATTCACATAGCTGCCAAGGTTTCAGATTGCTTATGTGTGACATTTCCATAATTTCAGTGTAATTTTGAGTGACATTTCAACGACTATGAGGGACACTATCTCTGTCACCACTAACTAGAGTCACCCGACAGTCAGTGTCGTAGCCCAAAATGAGTTAGTAAGTGCAACTTGAACTATGTTGCGCAGCTAAGGGCTCATGAAAAGTACTGTGTACACCGCAAAAAGACTAGAATGTATGTGAACGTCAGCAAGGTAAACAGACATAATATCGAATTTTTAATATCGAATTGCCAAAATATCGAGTTGTAAATATAGAATGGACAGAATATCGAATTGCCAAAATATAGTGGTTAAGAATATCGAAATTCAGGTAAGAAATATCGATTGTCAAAATATCGACAGTCATAATATAGTTGTTAAAAATATCGAATTTTTTTATAGTGTTTTAAGTGTTAGTATATGTGTTAAAAGTATGTATTATTTTTGTAATGTATGTTTTAATTTTTTTAAAGTATTGAATTTTATGTTATTTAATTTTTGCGTAATTTAATTCTGTAGTGGGTTGTGGGTTTATAGGGGAATAGGGTGGGAAGTAATTTAATTATAGTAAATTAAATATTAATTTTTAGGAATTATGAATTATATTTAATTTAATTTTGCGTTTTAGTTCTGTAGCGGGTTGTGGGTTTATAGGGGAATAGGGTGAGAAGTAATTTAAATTTAATTAAGTAATTATTAAATTTTATTTATTGGTATTGATAAATAATTCATTTTTAATTAATTATTAATTGGTCATTAATTTTTATTAATTGGTAATTAATTTTTAATAATTATTTAATTGATAATTATATTAATTGTATTAATTTATTATTCAGAGTGGGTTGTGGGTTTATAGGGGAATAGGGTGGGAAGTAATTTAATTGTAATTCAGTAATTATTTATTTTTATTTATTGGTATTGATTATTAATTTATTGTTAATTAATTCTTATTTGGTAATTAATTTTTATTAATTGGTAATTAATTTTTATTAATAGGTAATTAATTTTTAAGAAATAATATTTATTGGTATTTAGAATTAATTATTAAATATTTTGTAATTGGTAAGTCATTTTAATTAATTTTTTATTGGTATTGATAATTATTTTATTTTTATTAAAATATTAAATCATTATTTTCCCTACTGTTGCACTCTTTGGAGTGGGAATAGTAATTTTTACCCCTACGCTATCCAACGCTTTCCCTACTGTTGCACTCACTGGAGTGGGAATAGTAATTTTTACCCCTACGCTATCCAACTCTTTCCCTACTGTTGCACTCTCTGGAGTGGGAATAGTAATTTATACCCCTACGCTATCCAACGCTTTCCCTACTGTTGCACTCTCTGGAGTGGGAATAGTAATTTTTACCCCTACGCTATCCAACGCTTTCCCTACTGTTGCACTCTCTGGAGTGGGAATAGTAATTTTACCCTCCCGCTATCCAACGCTTTCCCTACTGTTGCACTCACTGGAGTGGGAATAGTAATTTTTACCCTCCCACTATCCAACGCATTCCCTACTGTTGCACTCTCTGGAGTGGGAATAGTAATTTTTACCCTCCCGCTATCCAACGTTTTCCCTACTGTTGCACTCTCTGGAGTGGGAATAGTAATTTTTACCCCTACGCTATCCAACGTTTTCCCTACTGTTGCACTCTCTGGAGTGGGAATAGTAATTTTTACCCTCCCGCTATCCAACGCTTTCCCTACTGTTGCACTCACTTTAGTGGGAATAGTCATTTTTACCCTCCCGCTATCCAATGCTTTCCCTACTGTTGCACTCACTGGAGTGGTAATAGTAAATTTTACCCTCCCGCTATCCTACGCTAAAAATATTGAATATTTTTTATAAATATTACGTTAATATATATGTATTAAAAAATAAAAATGTATGTTTATTTTTTTTAACTTACATTAATTATTTATTAATTTTAAAGTTATTTAAGTATTTTTAAGTATGTTTTAGTTAATTATATATATTACTTCATTAATTTTACATTACTTTTAAGATATTTAAAAAATTCGATATTTTGACTAACTATGGTGTCCATTACGATACCGGGCGGTATAAAATCCGCCATCTACCATAGCGGTAAAAATCCACCCGCCTACACCGTCTGAATACCGACCGAGCAATTACGATGCCGCGACCCGAAAACCGCCGGCGGCGGTAAAAACACAAAAAATACCGCCCGCCCATGTCCGAGTCGAAGTCCATCCGCCCGCCACGGACGGAAATACGCACGACAACCCAAAACCGCCCGCCCTGACGACCTACACACCGCCCGTGAAATTAGGATCTCACCGACATGAGCGCGGAAAACACACAAATACACCGCCCGCCAGCGTAAACAACAGTGATGAAAATGGACACGGCGGAAGCCCTGGCTGCCACGTCCCTGCACAGAAAACATCCGCGGACCTAAACCAACACACACAACATGGCCAACAAGTCCACACAGCAAACCAGGCACAAATACCCAAACACAGTACACAACCCGAAAACACACCCCCCCTGGACAAACAAATAAACTACAAAACCCAGAACACCAGCCACAACACACCTGAAAACAACAGACCATCATGACACACCCACATAGGGAACTACAAAAGCAGGCCCCTTCACCGACCACAACCCCTTGCCACATGACAAAGCCAAGAAGAGAGGAGAGGAGACAGCAACACAGCAAGGACAGCAGCACACCACAGATACGCACCCATCACACCCACCACCACCACCAGCACCAGCACCAGCACCACCAAACACCTGCACCACCAAACACCGGCACCACAAACCCCCTGCACATCACACACCACACACCGCACCAGCACCACAAACACAAAAACACACACCATGGCATCACACAGAATGCCCAAGTTCACTTCCACTGAGCTGACGGTCATGGTCGACAAGATCGTCAAGGTGCACCCACAAATCTATGGCAACCAGGTCCAACAGACACCACTAGCCACCAGAAACCGGTTGTGGACCAGGATCGTAGACCAGGTCAATGCAGTCGGGAACGTTCCACGCAACAGAGGTGAAATAAACAAAAGGTGGAACGACCTCAAAAGCGTGGTCAAGAAGAAGGAGAGCAAAAATCGGGAGCTGGCTGCCGTCACTGGCGGAGGTAATCCTGCGCATTTCAAGACCTTTAAGGCGTGAGAGGAGAAGGTGCGAGTCATCATACATCCGGAGATCCTCACCGGATTACCAGGGGGAGTTGAGGCTGGTAAGCACAAACAAACGTATACCAGCACACCGCTATGTACTCACATGCACTACCACTATGCCATAGCTCCGAGGGACAAACACCCCCATGTCCAGTACACAATACACAACACATCACTCACACATGCAACAGACACCCACCCACACAGCCCAAACCCAACAACTAACAAAACCATGGGGGCATGTGTACAGTCAGCCAGCACCTCAACTACCACCAGGTCCCCTTGTACTCCAGAAGCGCCAGAAGGAGCACTCCCCACACCCATGTGTCAGCCATAGCTGCACTAACCGACAAGTAACATGTAAGTAGCCGCAACACAAAGGCAGTGGGTCGGAGGGGGGGACAGCTGAAGTACAACACACACCAGGCCCCCAGTCCCACAGCGCAGCAAGGTGGATCAGCCCCCACACCCATGTGTCAGCCATAGCTGCACTAACCGACAAGTAACATGTAAGTAGCCGCAACACAAAGGCAGTGGGTCGGAGGGGGGGACAGCTGAAGTACAACACACACCAGGCCCCCAGTCCCACAGCGCAGCAAGGTGGAGCACCCCCCACACCCATGTGTCAGCCATAGCTGCACTAACCGACAAGTAACATGTAAGTAGCCGCAACACAAAGGCAGTGGGTCGGAGGGGGGGGACAGCTGAAGTACAACACACACCAGGCCCCCAGTCCCACAGACCAGCAACGTGGAGCACCCCTCCCGCCCACAACCATGTAGAATCCATTGCACTGCGCACTCAAAAACAACCTGTAGGTGGAAAACTGTACAGGGCGGGGTGTCTGGAGGCATGAGGACAGTATTACGAATAACACATGGGACATGTCACCTAGCAGAGGAACACGCTGCACTGTTCCCTGTCACAATCATGTGACCAATGTGCACACGGACATGTATTACAGAGTCATACCCCACATGACCCAGCACAGATACAGCAACACCTAAGGGGCCACGTCTGCATGCCCAAGTCCCACTGGAGTACAGACCCACACGGCAGGCACTGTGCCACCCATCACACACATCAGCAACACCATCGAAGTCTTGTCCATTTAGTCCCACTGCCTGTCACCCACACATCGTACAACAACGCCCATGTAAGACAGACCTCACCAGATGTAACAGCGTGGAGCCACAATATTGCACACAAACACCACTGGACCCATGAAACACACAGGCACACAATGCACATTCAACATATCATCCATCACATCTGTCAGCCACAGTGACATGTAAGGTATGTCCATCCGAACAGCTGGCACACATACAGTAGTTATGCAAAGAAACCTGCCCATGACAAATCATGTGCCTGCAGTGACTGAAGCGCACGTCACACAGTGAGTAACAACACACATAAAACAGTCAACACCCCAGGAGCAGTGCATTCATGCACATGTACGAGGGCAGCACGAACACCAAGGATTTGGCCCATCTGCAATATGTCGTGTGGCACACAACAAGCACGCACTCACAACAATGCTAACAATGTCATGTCCATAAATGAGAACAGTCAGCAGATATGCCGGGTATGTTAGACAGACACACACCTTTGTCTATGCACTGTCATAATGCCAAAACACATGTCCCTTTCTGCACCCATATGTCACAGTATGTACCCCTAAACCATAGTTCACCCCAAAAGCGTTGAGGGGGCTGTACCCCCTTTTGCCATCTGCGTTTCTAAGCGTTCCATTTGAACCCCTAAACCATTGTTCAACCCAACCTCGTCGATGGACCCGGAGCCCGCATACACCCAAGCCACAAAATGTAGGAGTATAGCAACACACACCCATCGGCATTGCCAATCCGTCTCATGCCACATGTCCACATCACACAGTTCCATTCCCTAGCCCACGCATACACACATCGTACATCCACACACACGCCTCTGGGAAACCTGTGCACGACAGTGCACGAACTGTGAATGTCAGACGACCAATAAATACTTTGCGAGGTGCAACACAATAACCTACTCATCCTCCCCACAGGTGCAGAACTGCTGGAGGCTGGAGAGGGAGACAGCAGCCAGCACAGCCAGTCCGCAAGCCCCCGAGCAGGACTCACGGATGTAGAGGAGCTGGACACCTCTTCGGACACGGACCACCCAGCGGGCCCATCTGGAGTGGCAGGACACACCCGCTACCCAGGGCCCCTCCTACCCACCAACCCATCATCCGGGGCTGCTGACCACTCACAGACCCCTGCTGCCACGGTCGTTGTGGCCACCACCACTGCCGCAACCACCACCACCGCCGCAACCACCACCACCGCCGCAACCACCATCACCACGTCATCACTGGCCCCAGCCCCAGCGCAAGTGGTGGTCCGGCCGTCGGGGTCCACCCTGGGAGCCAGTGCGAGGACCGTGGTGAGCAATGTGGCTAGTGGGCAGGTCGGTGGCAGCAGTACTGGTAGGAGGAGCAGGGTCAGGCCAACGTCGTCCGTGCCTGGGAGCCAAGCCCTGCAGCAACTCGACAGAGTCCTTGGGGCCTATGAAGAGGCCCAGGGACAATGGGCCAGGTCGGCTACCGACACGCGGGAGGTCCTAGGGGTGTTGAGGTCCATGGACGCCCATATGGGCCAATTCATGAGCCGTATGGACCAAATCGTGGACCTCATGGGCCAGCTGGTGGTGGCGGTGAGGGCACAAGCAAGGCCAGCAACACCACCTCCGCCACCACCCGCTGTGGCGCAGGGTCGAGCAGCATCGAGTTCCCCTGCGTCCACAGCCAGTGAGCACACCTCAGCCACCACCAGCAGGTCACCACCACACCCCCCGCCTACCAAACGTGGAAGGGGCCGTCCGAAGAGGAAACAGCTGTCCAGAGAGGACTTCGCACGCTCCAAACGCCAGTGAGGCAGCCAGCCACCTTGACCACCTACTGCATTGACTTTGAATACGATCCTAGCCCACACAGCCATCTGAATGGCATGTGTCTGTTGGACTATGGACATAGAACTAAATGGGTACACCTTGACCATCACGCAGCCATGACCGTCAGCTCATTGTCACTGCACGCACCACTTATGTCGTCACACTGCACACAATAACATGTCACCCATGAAAATAAATGCACCTTTAACACAATCTGCTGTCTGTGCCCTGTGTTTATTCAACGATGTGCAACCGCCACCATGAGCAGAAATGCATCTGCTGAGTGGTATGTCGATGGGACAGGAGAGGCTGTAGGGACCTAGGGGGGAAAGACAGAACAGGAGTACATTCAATGAGTGTGTCACAGACTCATCACACAGTACATGTCACCAACTACAAGCAATGTACACACATCGCATAGAGCAACAGGGCACAATGCCACAGCCACTGTCAGTGGCATCCTAACCTGGACATGGACCATTGACACACAGCACTCACTGAACAAAAGGCCTCCGTGACAGAGCACACATACACCTGCACAAATACAGCTACAACAGCCGTCGTACATGGACACTCACCGTCAAGTGAAGTAGCGGGCGATGAGCTGCTGACGCACATTCACAGCTTCCTCCTCTCCGCTGTCCTCGTCACTCGACCCGTCCTGGTCTGCAGGCGGGGGCCCTGGCTGATCACCGTCATCCACTATTAGGGGGATCTGCTTGCGAATGGCCAGATTGTGCAGCATGCAGCAAGCCACTACTATCTGGCACACCTTCTGTGGGGAGTACGCCAGTGCACCCCCGGTGCGGTCCAGGCATCTGAACCTGGACTTGAGGAGGCCAAAGGTCCGCTCAACCACACGTCTGGTCCTCCCATGTGCCTCATTGTAGCGGTCATCAGCTGGGGTCCGAGGATTTCATAATGTGCTGAGCAGCCAGGGCCCATTCGGGTAAGCAGAATCACCTGGGTGTGAGGGAGACAGGGAATCGTTGCAATTCCAACTGGACACAAGACAGCATCGCACACCCAGCACGCTACACGACTCCACATACTCACCAACAATCCAGGCACTTTTCGGTTGCAGATTGGTCATCAGACGTGGTAGGATGCTGTTGCGCATGATGTGCGCATCATGGGCCGATCCTGGAAACTTCGCACACACGTGTGAAATTACCATGTCCGCAAGGCACACCACTTGCACATTCAGGGAGTGGGTGTGCTTCCGGTTGCGGTACATATGTTCCGTGGCCTGTGGTGCAACAAGGCCAACATGGGTGCAATCAATTGCACCAACAACGTGGGGGATCCGTCCAAGGGCATAGAAGGCACCCTTCACTGCCGCCAAATCATGGGCCCTGGGGAATCGGATGTACCTGTTCCTGTACAGCATCATAGCTGACAGTACATCCCGTAGCACCATGCTGAACATGGGCTGGGCCATCCCACCTCCACTGCCCACTGTGTGTTGGAATGACCCAGTGGCGAAGAAATGCAGTGCAGCCATCACCTTAGCCGTGGGGGTTAATGCAGTTGGATACACCCTGCGAGGACGGAGGTGGGGTTCCAACAAGGCACATAGACGTTGCAGGGTGGGTCGGTCCAGACGGAATTTCCGGATTACCTCCACATCCGGCATGTCTGGCAGCAATTGGTAGGGGCGATGTATGTTTGGTCTCCTCCTAGGAATAATGGAAGTGGACACATGTCAATGCAACACGCAACATGGCATTCCTACATACACAAAACATAGATGATTGACCAAGCAATTGAATCACAGAACAGCTGACAAGTAGGGACAGTACAGTCACAATACACTTACACAGGTCCCCTTACCAATAGCAATGAGCAGTGACACAAACCATTGCTATGAGCATGCACATGTGGATTTGGGCCTCAACAACTTGTAAGGCGTGCCGATGGTATCAGACAGCAAATTTGGCAAGCGGCAACACAACGGCGACATAACTAGATGCTGTGCATGACACCGCTTCCGAGGCTGGGTGAGTATGGCACACACCAACAACGCTATGGGCACAGGCTGAGCGGCCAAAACAAGTGGGACGTGGGGCACGAGGGGATATGAGACAGTCATTGATGTCCCTACTGCACCCTATGTACGGCACTGTACGCATCACACCTCCAGATACATTGACAGGTGTACACATTGACAGCTCCCTGCACGTGCCAAGTGGGAGATGTACATTGTGCAAGATGGCATGTGTGTGCATATGCATCTCCCAAGCCAATGTGTACATGATGATATGCCAACAGACATGTGGAGGCTGGGCACTGGCCGTCCCTGCCTATGCACGCAGCATGTTGTGGCCCTGTCCATTTTGGACCTGCACCCACACACTAATCATGGCCACACCTGCGGATGCATTGCACACATTATACTGTGTGGTGCACATGGCATCAGTGGACTGTACCCGCCATGGGCCAGGCCCTTACGGCCAACTCCAATGACCCTCGCGGTTGCACCCTGCGTGTTCCACTATGGGGCTAAGCGTCCCGGGCCAGCTGGGAGCAGGCCATCGTCTGCAATTGAAGCTGGCAGACATGGTCCACAAATTGCAGCAACTTGGACCCACTGAAACTGTCCCAGGGGGCTATATGAGTGTGGGAGTGAGACCGGTATAACCACAGCTACCTGGGACTGCAGCCTGGCACCCCTCAACAACACCTGCTGCTGCCACCTCTCCACCTACACGTCGATGACGCTGAGGACATGTCCAGGTCCACTCGCCAGCGAGGAGCTGGAGATCCTGGATTCCGAGCTCCACGCACACTGTACATGGCTATTCCTTGCGAAAGTTGTGTGTGAGAGACAACTGCAGTGTGTGTGGGAGTGCATGTGGGACACACACATGTCGTTGATCCGCAGCACTATGAGTCAGAGCCTGTGGGGTTCAAACATGCACTGCTCACCATGCCGACTGCAGGTGGCAGGGGTATGTGGGCTCTCGGGCGCTTTGACCTGTCTGTCCCTCCCGAGTGGTGGTACATGGCAACTTAATGTCAGACATCCAGTGACACAGACAATTGGCAATGCAGGTCTCAGTGCACTTGTTGCTCGTGTGAATGTCAGGCTGGGGCCATGCTGCCCTTCTCAGTCCTAGCAGGCCTGGCCTGCACATTGACTGCACAATGCCAGTAGGTGATAACACAGACTGCCAAGTGGGTTACATGTGTCTCCTGTTCAGGACACTCAGGATAAGCGCTAACTCAGCCCTGTCCATTGGTCACACCATGCCTCGTGATAGGGATGTGTGTGTGAGATAGTGGCACTGAATGTGACCTCCATTGCGGGGTGGGCCATGCACAGGGCGGGTACGTTGGTTGTTGTGCAGTGTTGGTCACAGTGGGTACACCCACACAGATGTGTTGCCTTGTGATCTTTTGCTAGGTACGCCTGACAATGGGCAGTGGATGTGGGCTGACTACACATTGGTCGATGTGCTGTCTCCATGCATGTGCCTTCACACCAGGCACAGCTGACCCTGCACATGTGACCCCTGCTGCCCTCAGTGCTGGCTCTGTTGAGCTGATGCGCCATATGTGCGTGGGGCAGACAGCTATCCTCACTTCCCTCATTGCCCATGTCATGACTTTGCCGCAGGTGACATGGATCATGGAGGGCCCACATGTACGCGTGGGTTGGCTACACAAGACTGTCCAATGGTCATCACCCCCCAGTGAGTGCTTCGGATGGAAAGAATGTGGTGCTGGTACTCATTTTCATGTGTCGAGTGGGCGGGGCCAGGTGCGGGGCCACATGCAAGACATGGGAAGTACATCGGCTTATCTACTAGTTGCAATACACACGAGACACGTCTTATCATAACCACATCAGGGCCATTCTTCAAACTAACTGGAAGTCAAACAGTCATATTTGACCCTGTCCTCATGGCCTCCCCTCGCTCACCCAAATATGCGTTTGCACCTGGGGAGCCAGCGCATGCACAAGCAGCTCCAAGCTCGCCCCAGAGAGGCCAAGAGGTGTATGTGTGGGTCCAGTTGAACAAGTGGTCTGTCTCGCGGCATAATAAGTGGCGGGACGCCGTCCACCTGCGTGGTGCCCCGACTCGAGACCCGGGCAACATTGACAATGCATGGCAGGCTCCGCAGTCCCGATACACCACCTGCAACACACAGAGGCTGTAGCTGCCCTAGCGGCCCAGGCAGCGTCCCACTGGAGCTCATGGACCCACACATTCACTCTTTGGCCTCTCTGGGGCGAGCTTGGAGCTGCTCATGCACGCGCTGGCTTCTCTGTTGCAATGGCATGTGATGTGTGTGGGGATATAGGCAATGAGTGAGATGGTGCGGGCCACCTTCCGTGACGTCACTCCTGCTCGTGATGTGTGCGTCCACCCACTACTTCCATTATACTTGTGCCATACCACTATTTGAGGATGTGTTGCCTGCGTGATGTGCCCAGGAGGAGCGCGCCATGGCCTCCCACCCACCATGCTCCACTGCCATCCCGTGCCCTGGATTGCCTGTGCAGGTGGACTCTGTTGGGGATACACCAGGTTGACAGGGGATGTGAGTGCCTTGGCAATGGCCTGGCGGACGCACAGCAGTATCCAGCATGTCCACAGAGGGTGGGCTGACGTCTCCCCCTGATGCAGCATTGATCGTGTGCCCGCCTGTTGTGCACACACGAGTTCACATTCATCCCCAGACAGGTGGTCTTTACTAATTCCCAGGAGAGCGGTAATGTACAGTTCCGGAATCCTCCTAACACAGCGTGTGTCAACATTGCATGTGCGCATCTACCCGTCACACCCACCCACCTGAGCCATGCGTCACTCCCGCTTCACATGACACATGTGTGTCTTCCACAGTTGTGCTACTCTCTCAGGGGCGGACTTGCAACTGTCCCGTGGCGCACACACACAGCTCCGGGTCGTACTGGCATCCTGTTAGATTGGTAGGCACACTCACACACATTGCATCCGCAGCACTTCGTGTCACTACTAGGCACATGGAAATGGGCACTGTCCCTGGGTTTGATGAGTAATGGCGCCTGTCGATGTGAACTGTGACTGTATGCTGTTGCTCCTGTAGTCCGTTGTGTCTGTGTAGTTGATGATTGGAGTTGTTGCAGTGTGTGGTTGGTTAAGTGGGGCAGGTGCCGTGTATGTGACCTCAGCAATTGCAATGTCCGGTCTCACATTCTAATGTGTTGTTCACGTGGCAGGGACTTCCCTTCTCTCAGACCCTGCTACTTGTGAGTGTGATGTATCTGCTTTCCGGTGCAACGTATTGCCTGCATGTGTTTGGTGTCATTCCTGTGTTCATGTATCCGTGTCATGTTTGCGTGCATGCATTGCACTGGGTTTGAGTGTAGCCACAGGTGGACTGGCAGCATGCGCGGAGTATGCGGGCATGTGTGAGCATACTTGCTGTGTGGCCAGCAGTGTAGGTGTATGTTAGTCATGTGATGTGCATTGTGGCTGGGCACATGGCTTACTTTCAATGTGTGCATTTGGGAGGTGGTGGTGTGTGGTGTGTGTGGTGTGTGTTTGTGGTGGCGTTGGTGTGTATGTGTGTGTCGTGTCCATGTCGACTGCACACATATGTCACCCCGGCACATGGTGGATGTTTGTAACCGTGTTGAGGTCTTTGAATTTGATGGGGTGTGTGTGTTGTATGTAGCACCGTATGCGGTGTGTGGGTGTGTCCTTGCAGTTCAGGCTGACTCCTACTTGTTATGGTTCAGACGTTGTGTGTGTGCAGGGTGTGTGACTGTCAAGATTGTGTCTAGTCCAATTGTGCATGTCAGCATTTCAGCAGTTCTTACTCACTGTGCAGTGCTGCCCGCCCACACTGATGTTGTGTGTGTGTTTTGTCAGGCATTGCTGTGGCATGCTTTAGCGTGGCTCCCACTTTTGGTTGCTGAGTGTGTGGTCAGACTGTGTGGGTCATTGTCCACATGTGTGGGACTGTGCTTTGTAGTGAGCAGGCCGTCAGTGTTGTTGTGATGATCTTTCTTGCGACTTCAGAGTGTGAGGAGCCCTGCTCCACGAGCTGTGGTATTTCCGTGTCGCCACTGTTGCGGCTACTCATTTGCGTTGACATCCAATGACGGTGGACTACATGGTCATCTCACGGCTGCCGTGTACTTCACACACTCTCATCCTCTCTCATTCGTACTTGTGAAATGAATCAGCAGAGACACATGTTTCCTTCAAGCCATGTATTGGGACTTATGTCCTCTGTGATGCAGTATAGTGGACACTACTGGCAGCGAAATGCATGCGGAGGACATACTCAGCATGATTACACATAGCATTGTATGTAGGGGTACATGTGATTGGTTGTTGCCTGTGGTATGTGGGCTTCAGAGTTACAACTGCTTAGCCGTTGCTGTGCTAATGTACATTTGCTTATTGCTGAGGGGCTGCTGACTTTGACACAGACAGTATACATATTGCCTACCAGTCCGCTTGGCATCATGGGCACAGTCCATGTCAGTTCCATGTTACAGGTTTGCTGCTATGGATACTCATTCACACGTGCGTGAGAGGTGACATCAGGGCATGGGCTTACGTGCATGCAACGGCGTCCCACTTGTTGTTGCAATGTGGTGGCTACTGGACATGTCACAGTCACTGGGGTCATGTTGTTGGATGGATGCACTTGTTGTCCATGCAAAGGTCCTGGCACGGAAGTTCAGAGGGAGGGGAGGTGACGGCTCTCACATACTGCAGGCGACCGATTACTGTCCACTGAAGGGTGCATATGTTCATGGGCGCTGGATCCATATTATGGCATGGTTGTACGTGCAGTTCTGTCCATGTGGTTGCCATGCACTACTCCCATGCCTTTACCTCCCCCTGTTCATGCAGAGTTACTGGATGTGATGAGGTACAGGGTGCATGTCCCGAACATATCCGATGTCATGGCTGTGTAGTTGATGGTGTGGTGTCAGTTGCAGGTTGTATGGCATGGTTGTTGTGCTGGTAACTGCCCACTCCGTGCGGGAGCCAAGCATGGGTACGGTGTAGGACATCATTGTTCAGTTGGGGGTATTGCGTCGGGGTCCAACGAATTGACAGGTTGTCAGGTATGCGATCCCTTCCTGCAGGGATTCCATGGCATTGGTGGTAAACATGGATGCCATCCAATGTAGCGGATGGTGGCTGTCAAGGTGTTGTTCGTAAGTTGTCCCTTGTAGGAGCATGATGGGACATGTTGGATGACATTCGATGTAACTGTGATCCATGATCCATCGTGTGGAGGCACAGTGGTCCCATTGCAGTGTGGGTCCGATGGCAGCCACATACGCCATGCCCCCATAGGCTGAACAGACCCTGTCGTGGGCGTCCAAGGGGTGGAATAGTTGTAGCAGGTCCGCCCTTGGACATTCCGGGTTGGAGAGACATAAATCCACAGGATAGTGGAAGGGACACCTCCGACAGTAGAAGACGGGGATGACGCAGCTGAACAATGCGATGCGGTAAGTTAGTCGGTAACTTACGTTCAGCAGGGACAGGGGATCACATCCCAGAATCTGTATCAGGTTATGTTTGTACAGCTTGATCTGTCCGGCGTAGTTGGGTAGGTGTGGTGGAAGTGCCATTTTGCTGCAGGGCGATGTGATGGCGTGCTCCGGCTGTCTGTGCAGTCTGCAGAGTGCAACCTCTGACGTTGCTGGGAATTCTGTAATGGTCGTAGGGAGGCAGGGTTTGGGTTATAGTAGCTTGTGCGGAGGACACGGGCCCTCATCCCACATGCTTCTCTGAATGGTCAAGGTCAGTGGTGTCTGACTCCTTCTAGATAACTTGCATGTGAACCACATGGGGGAGTGTTCTCATTTCTATTTTCGGTACGTAATGTTCTTTCGTGTTGTGCGCTATCTGCCCTGTGGACGGTCCCTTCTGCATGCCTGTGGTGGGCTATTTTTTGGGATGATAACTGTTTTGTCCTGCTTGAATAGTTGAGCTGTGATTTCCGAGTGAGTATGGAAGGCCATTCGGTGCTATCTCCTCTCCCGTGTGTGGGCGGCGGGCTGCATTTCCACTATACGTTGGGCCTTGTGGGTGGGTGTTATGATTGGGGCCACCTGTTGTCGGTCCCCGGCCTCTCTGGTGTTCCGTATTGCATGTCTTGGGATTGGGTGCAGGGTGGCATCGGTGTTTCTGTGTGGTACTGTGGTACCTTTTGCCGACGGGGGTCCATGTTCTGCTGGATGGTGTTGCCGCCGCTGTGTGCTTCGCCATGTTTTACACACAGGGGTGTGTCCTAATTTGGCGTGACATCACTGACATGTTCGGGTCACTTGTGTGACGTTGGTTGGCAACAGTGAATTGCTGGTTGGGGACATGACTGTGGCAAGACTGTGACGTGACATGTGCGTTCAGGGTGGGGCTGGTGTGTGGTGTTTGTTGTGCCCTGTGTTTGTGTGCGGTGCATACGTGGCGCTGCAGTTGGCCGCTGCGTTGTGCGCATGTATGGCTGCGTCATCACCGCTGCGCTGCGGGGCCGTGACGGGGACGTTGGTTCCTGGTCCCAGGTTGTGTGTCCCGGGTTGTTCCGATGTGTTCCGAATTGCCCGGTGTGGCATTTGTGGGTGCAGTGGTGGATGTGTCCTGTCCACACAGGGGTGTCTGGGGGGGGCCATGTATGGATTTTCCGCCCTTGCACTGTGTGCGGTGTTTGCGTGCCCTTGTTGTGTGTCTGCCTACCTGCGTCGCTGCGGTGCGTTGACTCCTAGGTGCTGCATCAGGTAGAGCATGGGGAGGGCCTGCAGTGCTGGATTCATGCTCGGGGGGTCCGCCTCTTCGGTGTCCGTACTCGGCGGTCGGGTTTCCGCCTTGCTTTCACGTGCGGTGTCTCTTAGCCGTGGGAGCTGTTTGTTTGCGGCATCGTAATTTGTACGCCGGGCGGTACGTGATTTCTTCGGGCGGTGTGTCTCCATTGGGCCGCGCCGCTACGTGAACGGGCGCACTTTGATGGCGGGCGGCGTCGCGGGCTTGCGGGCGGTGTTTGTCTGATTTTACACATCCTAATTGGGCGGGCGTGTGGGCCGCGGCGGACGGACGGTAACTGGTGGTTTTTGCATCCGACAGCACGGCGGTAGTGCTTCCGCCCGCCATCCTAATGGGCCCCTATATTTTTTACAACTATATTTTGGATTCGATATTTTTGTACTTACCTGTTTGTAGATAGGGATTCGATATTTTGGCATTCTATATTTTTACTTCGATATTGTTGTAGGTCGATATTCTTGTAATCGATATTCTGTCAGTGATCCCGTCAGCAACACACAGGGCACTGTGGGCAGGAAGCTGAACATGACTGCGCTAAAACCGCTATTATTATAAACCATTACCAACCAAATTTATCAGAGACTTAGAGAGATTATACACACTTAGGTAATCAAAGGTTCCGGTAATTACACTATGCATGACCAATGATAGTCCAAAAAGTATTAAAGTAAGGACAGCTGGAATGAAATTCAGAAACGTGTCTGAATCAGACAGTCTTCATGTCTGTAAGCTTTTTGGCCTGGATTGGAACAGAGAGGATGGGTTTTGAGTTAATAGGCAGGGGATTCCCCAGAATTAGTGGTGGTAGGGAAAGGAGTTTCTCTATGGTGAAAATACTTTCCCCTTGGAATTACATCTTTTCTATGAAAGGTGAGCTACACACCTCTCCTGCAAGGAAATAACTATTTTCTGTTGCACCTTCCAGTGGGTGAATTTCTTCTTATTTGTCTGTGATTTCATCTGATTATTTAAAGAAAGGATTGTTTAAAATCTTAAACTTTTCAAAAACCCGTATGATGTTGCTGTTTCCACTGAAATCACATGTACAATGAGATAAACCATACCGTGCTCTAGAAATTACACATTAGTGTTCTAAAGTCAACATCTTGCAACTTTCAGCTCGAACCACTACACTCTTAGGGCCAGATGTATCAACCTTGCATTTTGCGAGTCCTTAATAGCGAATTTTACCGATTCGCTATTAAGGACTCGCAAAATGCAATGTATGTAGGATTCGCATTTCAAATAGCGATTCCTACGCATTCCTTATTTGTGACTCGCAAATTGCGAGTCGCAAATAAGGAATGGCTTCCCATTCATTTCTATGGGCCAAGAGGCCCATAGGAATGAATGGGAATTGCATGCGCAATTTGCGAGTACCCAATAGGTACTCGCAAATTGCGCATGCAATTTCAAGGGTGCAAGGTTTCCAAAAGGACACTCTGTTGCACGCCTGAAATATGCATGTGTGCACATGTGGCACACATACATGCCCTAAGGGAAATGTATGTGCGCCACATGGCACTTAAAAAAATGCAAAACAGTGCATTTTAACAGAATATCGCAAATTACCACCAACTTGAAGTTGGTGGTAATTTGCGATTCCTTAGAGAGATATCGCAATTTGCGAAGGCTATAAGAATAGCATTTAGGGAATCGCAAATTGCAATTCCCTAACTGCATTCGCAATTTAGGTAATCGCCAAAAATTGCGATTACCCATATTGCGAATTCTTAAAGCTTGATACATTGCAAAACGCTTTTTGGAGTTCGCAAACGGGCCAATTCTGTGAATCGGCCTGTTTGCGATCGCAAAATGCGTTGGTACATCTGGCCCTTAATCACTGTGCACATACTACAAATGTAGTAAACTTGAACAAGGCATGGTGCACTTATGTTTTTTTCAGTTAATAACATATTTTTCTGTTTCTGAAATTAGATTTTGTAGGCATTGTTTCTAGAAATTTACCTCGCTTTCATTCTCTCCCCCATATTAAATGCTCCCAGCAATTTTATGTCAAGAAGAAATTTTTACTTAGTTTAGTCTCCGGACATCTCCACGGTTAGGATTTGCGATTCTTTTTCATGTTGAAAAACACAGAGCTCCTAAATACATGCCAGCCTGTGGATTCAAACCTCTATGTTGATTTAAAAATACATCAATCATGCTCGTAAAAAAGAGATTACAGTTTACGATTGTTGGAAAACGAGGCAGTATCTGTGAGGCCTGCACAAATAACATGACTACATTTGAACTTCACTGGGAACCAAACACCCAATTGTAGCGCCTGACTCTCAGAGGGTAGCGTTGCAGAGCAGTCTGAGGCCTTACTCAAGGGAGGTGGTGTGGGCTAGTAATCGCCATTTGCAGGTGCGCAGAAATAACACTCAATAATTGATTGTCCAGCCTGTACTTTGCTTTATAAAAGTAAGAGTACATTTATTAAACACACACACTACTCAATACTATACACCAATTTACAAATATACATAAGCTGTTGGAATTACTTTGTGACACTGCGTACCATCTCCACCCCTCCCAAAAGGGGGGTGGGGTCTAGTACCACCACTCCCATGTATGCACCTCATCTTGCCCCCTAATGCAGTGTGTTGCGCATAACCTGGAGCGAGGGCCCTGCGCACTGGCACCATCCCAGTGGCGACCCACCCCATTACCTCCACACGCATTAAAAATAGGTTCACCTGCCCTAGTGACACATAACCCTGGCTGAGCATCTTATATTGACCATACAGTATGCACCCCTACATATTCAGGGCTAACAGTCTGGGTTGTTCCTCACTTAAGCGCAGCAGCAAGAATACATGTTTACGCACACTTTAGAATGACAGTACTCAGCACCTTTGTGGATCATTAGAATGCATTGCAATTACAGCCCCTAAAGGCATCACAGATGAAATCACAGGGTTACGCATATACAGCCAGACACCCTAGCAGGAGTGTCTGGCAACATAACCCACCTTGCTTATGACATCACCTTACACAGGTACCTTCCCATTACATATGTGACTTTCAGTCCAACTAAAAAGGAATAACCATGAGTAAATGCAGTTCTGGTGCAATTACATCTCTTCACCTCCAGGGGATGCCCTTCTCGAGCCATCCCCAACTCAGCCCTTCACGAAGCACGTTGCAATACACCCTCAGCTGTAGAACAAAAGTTCCAGCCTAGAAGGTGAATTAAAGCAGGTTGAGCCCTTGAGGGGTTATCCTTTCCAAATCCCTAAGAAACTTAGGGTGGGACTTAACTTCGTGCTGGGGGAGACTGCGCTTCTCCAGCAGCTCCCCCAGCACCCTTTTTCACTCTTGAGGGTGACCCCCTCCTCTGGGGGCCACCAGGCACAAAAAACGGCAGATTTCCAAATGCCTGGCAAGGCATTATGGGGCGCTTCGTGCTCCTTTGTATGAATATCGGATGAGCGGCTCTCCCGCTGTGCCGGGGAGAGCCGCGATCGATCTGGTGCTTCGCGCCGCATCCATTCTCTGGTGGGGGGCCCGGTCCCACCCGGACCCCCAGGTGAGTCTTGCGGCACGGGGAGCCCACCCCCGGCCGTTTGCCAACTTTCAGGGGCCCGGTCCCACCCGGGCCCCTCCTTTCTCCTCCGGGGTCCCGGTCCCACCCGGGACCCCTCGCGCCACCATTTCTCTTTGGGTAGGGGCCCCGGTCCCACCCGGGACCCCCACATCCTCCTTTTGATGGAGGGAGCTCGGGGAGCCCACCCCCGGCTGCCCCCGCCGGCTACCCACCCGGCCCGCACACTCGCGTGCGGCCGCGGGAGCCGGCAGAGTCTGCTTGTGTGCCCTCTCCTGCGGGCAGACGCGAGGTGACTCCGCTCCTGCTTCGGGGCCCGGGGATGGGCTCCCGGGCCCCCGGACATCCTCGGGGGGGTGCGACGGCGCCCCCTCCAACACGGCATTTTCGGGGCCCGGGGATGGGGTCCCGAACCCCCTCCTCCTCCTCGCGGGGGGGCGCGACGGCGCTCCCCCGACAGTTTTTGTTCGGCGGGGGCCAGGGTGGGCTCCTGGCCCCCGGGGGGGATAACTTCACGGGGAGCGCGATGCGCTCCCCGGCTATGCTTTGGGGCCCAGGGATTGGCTCCCGGGGCCCCGACCACCTCTTCATGGGGGGGCGCGACGGCGCTCCCCCCATCTTTGCGGCTTCCAGGGGCAGCCCCCGGGACCTGACCCACCCCGGGGGCATGATTATCACTGGCGGCGGAGCCCCACGCGCTTCGTCGTCGGTCCCAGGCAGGGTCAAAGGTCGCCTACCTTCTGGGGGGCATATCTCGGCCCCCTGGACTCCGATTTTCACAATTTTCACGTCTTCTCGCTCCTGGTGGCCAGCTCCAGCCACTGGGAACACTCTCCTTCGCCCTCCGGGTCTCCAAGAGGGGGCATTCTGCAGGGAGCGGTCTTCACTGGCTCCCTGCGCCAGACTTTCGCCTGGCTCTCCTCCTGGGCCTCTCTTTTTCCTGCGCAGAGGCCCCTGCTTCTGCGCACCGGTCCTGGTCTCTTCTTCTAGTGCTGTTAGGGGCCTGGGGGGCAGTCAGGGGGTACCTCCTTCCAACTGCCCATTGCCAGGCTCCAGCACCTTCCGCCTCAGCAGACCACACCCCAGAGAGAGCTCTCTTCCTCTTCCAGTACTTTTTAAAAGTTGAGTAGGGGGCTGGCAGGAAGTCTCTGTTTGTCCTATCAAACAGCGACACATCACTTCCCTGCCCCTGCTCCCTCTCCTTGTCCAGCCTCTGGGTTTGTTCAAAATGGCGTCGTCCAGGGTCTCTGGCCACATGGTCTCTGAAACATGAGCCCTTCCTTTCTGGCTGCCTTCCCCCCTTGGTGCAGCCTGGTGCCTGGCACCCAGTGATAGCTGCTGATGGATGAGCCTGTAGCCCCACCCATCTTCTCTTCGTGGAGAGGCCTTAGCTTATGGAAGAAAAGGTTATCAATCCGTCCAGCTGAGGTCAGCCCTCAGCCTGGCCCTGGTTATGACTGACTCAGAGAAATGTGACATTTCTGGACGACCCAAAAGCAGTACAAATATGACTTGGGACTCTGCAGAATACTCCTTTTCACATCCGCTACAGTGGACTTTAGTGCGTGTCTGGAATCTGTAGGCCTTATGGAAGTTAATCTAGCACATGGGCTCCACATCCCCATAGGGGAATAATGAAGTGAAAACCACAGTAAAGCACACTGACTTTCCCTGGCATGTTCCTTCCTAGCGTATAAGGCCTATTCCGTGTCACCACCCAATTCTGCATAAGTCCTGCCACACCATTCACTTTGTAGCTGCTCCTGGACTGCGCACGCCAAGAATCTCCCCTGCGCAGCCCCTACACGTGTGCACACGCATGTACACAGGTGTCTGCATGTAACCAGCCCGGTGCCCCTTTACTCCAGCTGCTGCGCAGCGGCCTAGTCAAGCTAGGGGGACACCAGTAAAATCCACATGCAGTCTCTTTCATCATGAGTTCACTGTGGATGAGTCCCAATTTATGAGGCTCTCCCACAGTAAAACCTCAACACCTAGGTGCTCAAAAAGCGAAAAATCCGGGCGGCCCATAGTGTCAGAACCACCTTCTAACAACGATCCATACAATAATCCTACTGTCGAAAAAAAAAAAACGTAAAACAGAACAAAAAGGGATTGGAAAACTTCCCCTCTGCCAGATTAGCCGGTGGTGGGATGTTTCATCACTTTCACATTTCGGGAATGTCTGGAGGCGGCTCTGACCCCTCTCTCTGCTCCGAAAAAAACGTTCTGCTAGGCGACTGAGCAAAAGCACAGAGTCCAAATTTACCCCAGAGCAGACATTTTTCTTCAGCAGAGCCCAGGACTCTCTATTCACAAAGCGCTTGCCTGCCTCAATCGGATGTTAGCGCTATATAAATGCACCAAACATAACGTATGTGCCAGCATGAGTCCTACCTGCAGAGATGGACAGGATCCCAATTGAATAGTGAAGGGGCTCCTCTGGTGCCTTCCCTGGCTCCAGCATCCTGTGGTCTAGGGCTAACTCTAGAGTATGGCCTGAATCCGCAGTGAGTCGGGGCTGATGAATCTGATTTGTGTCGGAGGGTGGTGGGAGGGCGGTTAATTTTGCAGCATCATCTTGAAAAACATTTCCCAGACACTGCACGCCACCAAGTTGTGTTGTTGATTATAGGGGATCTGAGACTTTCTGAGAGGCTTCTGCCTCCAAAGGCCGGTAGAGCTGAAACAGTCAGTCGCACTGAGTTGTGAAGATAGCATGTCACTGACTCTCGCCAGCTCTCCCGGCTCCCGTAAACCCATCGTAATGCATTCTCTTAGGCCTCTGAAAACAACTCAACACCCATATGATTCCTCAACCCCTCATCTAAACAGAGCCCAGGACTCTCTATTCACAAAGCGCTTGCCTGCCTCAATCGGATGTTAGCGCTATATAAATGCACCAAACATAACGTATGTGCCAGCATGAGTCCTGTCTGCAGAGATGGACAGGATCCCCATGGAATAGTGAAGGGGCTCTGGTGCCTTCCCTGGCTCTGGCATCCTGTGGTCTAGGGCTGACTTTGGAGAATGGACTGAATCCGCAGTGAGTCGAGTATGGGCTGATGGGTCATGGGAGGGTGGTTAATTTTGCACCGGTTAGCTGCCAAGGTTTCAGATTGCTATGTGTGACATTTTCATAATTTCAGTGTAATTATGAGTGACATTTCAATGACGATGAGTGGCACCAAAAATGAAAGTGGCCTTGTAACCTGATTGGACAGTAGTCACTGACACTCAGCATCGGGCAAGCATCAGGAGAGTGAGGCTGAAGCACACATAGGTTACAGCCAGCTAGGGCAAGACTAAACAATGTGCACAAGGAAGAATATGCAAGACAGTTTTATTCGTCCAATTGGTGATCTACAGCCCTAAAATACCAAAAGCAAAAAGTACTTGCAAAATGTAACTAGCACCTAGTTCTGGAACGAAAGGAGAAGAGCCATGGGTGTGGACTGAGGGGCAGGGTTTTAAAACACAAACTTCACAATACCACATGAAGAAAAAAATAAATAGTGGTGCTAACTTGTGGTCCTTAGGTACCAGGATAGCATTAGTAACAAGTGGTCAACATGTTTCGTGCCGTCTATGCCCAACCGTCGGGCGGCACTTCTTCAGGACCTTGATGATCAGTGGTGCCCCCTCATGGGGTGGGAGGTCTCCCTGCTACTCGAGGATGACCTAGTTAAGTCTGCCGGTGACCCGTAGTAGGGAGCCGGTGTAGTTTTCCACCAATGAGAGTCGGAGAAAAAATGGTAGGAAAACAAACAAATCCACGACATGAGTGCTCCGTTATTTACAAATAGTGCAGAATACAATGACAGTATTATTTGGTAAAGTCTACATGAGCTGTCGGTAAATGAGAACAGGGCAAAGCCACTTGTTACCAGGGATACTGTCAATATCACTATGTGATTAAGGTGCCTAGACATGGTGTTGGGTAAATGTCCAGGTGTGAAAACAAACTCGCTAATAAAGAATAAATAAAAGATAAAGCTAAAAGCTTACACGCATTTAATAATCTAGGGACTAGTGCAACCAACTTGTGACAAGTGTACAGCTTGTCTAGCAGGAACGACTTCTTATATTTGATAATTCTGATGGTAGTCCTTGGAGGAGCTCCGGAGTAGGACCTCTTTAAAGATACGCTCTTCCATCCCCCGTTTTGATTTAAGACTCAAGTACGGCATTTGTGCCGAGGGACTACATAGATCATCTTCTAGCTTGCGCATCTTCTAACACACTGTGACATTTCTGTTTGTACACATTTGTATACGTTTTGAATCATCTACAGGTAGCTAACCTAGCATACACGCACAGGAGCAATGGATACACACGGACTAAGCTTCACAGATGACATGGTGTCAGAGATACTTCGAGCACCCTCTATATTACAAAATGAGGGCAACAACCCATCAGGTAGTAGCACTGATGACTGGAATTCGATAGCGAATCAAAAAAAACTACAGGCAAAAATAGCACTCCATGGGGCTATGATGACAGAATACCTGAGGGCCAACAAAGCCCCCAATGGTCTCTTGGTTACAACAGCACCACTCATCTTCTTGGAGGACATCAGATTTAGGAGAGCATGGTCGCACCTAGCGTGGAAGTGCACAAGAGATTGGCTCATACTTATCATCAATTCAGCAAAACGCCTGTCTGACAAACTATTGATAGAAAACACAGTGGCTGAAAACAATCTAAAAGCAGCAATCAATATCTCAACCTTTAAGAGCAGACTTGCTGAAATTAACTCCGAAATGGAGGAACATAAGGATCATCTCATGCGGCAGAAAATTTCTAAATTACAAAAAGACATCAAGAAATTTGATAAGGAAAAGGCCTACCCATATACTAGAGAGGATTTCCAAGTATCAGGGGGGGATGACTCTTCAGACGGAGGATCAACTGATAGCCGCCAACGACAAGGTTCATTTAGTAGCACATCAAGCAATGACAGCTGCTCCAGCTACAAGAACAACAGAGGTCCACCTCCCCAACCGATGTTCGGATACCCGATGGGTCCTTACTTTGGACAACAACCCCCGTGGAACCCGGTATTCCATGTTCCACCATCAATGTACCAATATAACCCCAATCAACAGCCTTTTTTAGGACGAGGCCGGTGCAAGGGCAGAGACAGAAGAAGAGGAGGAGCCCAGAAACAGGTCCAGTGGCAAGACCATTCAGAACCATAACAACCAGTACGCATGGAACTGAGGAGCAAGAAAAACAACTGGAATTAGTGGTGAACCTCTCTTCCAAAATTCTCACCCCGCTTGAAAAGAAAGTCCTTGAGAGGGGCTTAGGCTTTGTACCTACCCCTCAGGAAGACCGTTTTCGACTCAACAAGGAACTCCACGGCTTCTTTAGAAAGGTACGGCTGAGAGCCTTTTTTCAAGACAAAGAACCTCAGGAAAAGACTGACATGGGCCTCAGAGTCCCCTCGAGATTCACGCCTCATGAAGGCATGATACCTCACGAGATCCTTACCTTCGAACAAGCCGTCATGAAGGAAGTAGACGGCGTGGATAACAGAAAACACTTCAACATGTCATCTGCTGAAAGAAAGGCTATCAAACAACTGACGGAGGATGTATCAATCACCATCAAACCAGCCGACAAGGGAGGAGCCATAGTGCTATTAAACACTGAAGACTACAACAATGAGTGCCTACGACAACTCTCACAAGAGAGACATTACAGAAGGATCACCATTGACCCCACCGACTCACTACTGATGAGGATCAAATCCATTGTTCTTGTGGCAGAAGCCCAGGGCTGGATTTCCAGGAATGAAGCAGATTTTCTTGTCAACACGGAACCAAGGACACTGTTCTTTTACATCCTGCCGAAAATTCACAAGGGGATAATACCACCCCCCGTCCGTCCGATTGTCTCTGGCCTAGGATCATTGCTAGAACCACTTCGCAAATTTTGAGACCACTTTTTGCAACCGCTAGCTAAGAAAATACCCTTGTACCTCCAGGACACCAGAGATGTCCTCAACCTCATCGCCAACACAGAGAGGAGTGAGGAGATCAACTTCTTGATGACTCTCGATGTCGAGGCGTTGTACACAAATATTCCTCAAAATGAGACACTAAGGGGTCGATTCCGATTCGGGCCGGAAAAAGCACCGACCGACTCGGAGTCGGTATTATTTCCGACCGACACGTACCTGTGGTGCCCGACCCACCAAGTACGATGCAAAGCGAGCAAAATCCGACCGACACGTACGGAACACAAGCCGAAAGCACGAGCCGCCCGGAAAAAAGCAACCCGGCCGGAAAAACACGTGAATCGAACCGACCGACACGCACCCGGAACAAATACGACCGAAACGTACCCGCGAACTCCAAAACGCCAAGTACGATGTAAGGCGCGAAAACTACGACCGAGTCGTACGGAACACAAGCCGTACGACCGACACGCATACAAAACAGCGAGCCGAACTAACACAAAACACCGCGACCGACGCGTACGCAGCATAGAAAATTGCACAAACACAGCGTGAACGAAACGGAGAAGACCGTACGAGACGACTGCAGGGTCCGACTCGGTCACAAGAACGTTTCCAACATGCACAGAAAGTACTAAGGGAAAAAACACAAAAAAAGGCCAAACAAGCAATTACCAAGCCAATAAATACTGGGGGTGGAGGGGCAGGGAACAAAGACACACCCACAACTCCACACATATAAAGGACACAAATCCAACCCATGATCCTTTGCAAATCCAATTCACATGCCAGCACTCAACAGACAGCAACCACACACCCACAGCTCATCCCTCACACAAGCCACACACCATCAGCACACCAACAAATAGCTACCTCACATACACCCAGCAAAACACACACTCACACACCTTCACCTGCACACCAACACACACATCAATCACCATCACCACCCATCACCATGCCCCCAAAGAAGAATCAGAAGTTCCTAGATAGTGAATTGGAAGTCATGGTAGATGAGATCCTCAGGGTAGAGCCACAGCTCTTTGGTACACTGGTCCAACAGACACCCATGTCACAGAAAACAAAGATGTGGGAGAGGATCATCGACAGGGTGAACGCACAATCACCATGTTTGCGCACAAAGACTGACATCCAGAACAGGTGGTATGACGTGCGCAGGAGGGTACGGGAGCTGATGAAGAAGGACTACCTCATGAGCCAACACACCGGCAGTGGCCCTCCTGCCAAGCCAGTCTACCTCAGGCCCTGGGAGGAGAAGGTGCGGGCCATCCTACCGCCAGTGAGCGTCTATGGACTAGAAAACATCCCAGAGCCTGGTGAGTACACAACAAATGTACACAATATTCTGCAACAATACACACACACACCACTGTCAAGGGAGAGTCAAACCATGCACTCTTAGCAATTACACAGCAACCACAACAGAATCATCCCAAAATGTGTATGTCAGTCAGATAAACACAACACATGCCATCTCAAAGTTACATTTAACCGTGTCATCACATGTACAAACACAACTACAACTACAGCTAGGCTGTGGCACAAACAGAACTAACAAACACATCCAGACATGTAGCCACCACTACAACACCAACACACAGTGAAGACCACTGAAAGAAAGGAATTCTGTGCATGCTGGGCAAGTCAGTGTAGCCAATAGCATCATGGGAGTCGTAGTCACAGATATTGCTCACCCCCACAACTGTCCCATCAACACCACCATGAACCATGCGCACATCACAGGGAGTGGAAAACAACTGACAAGATGGCTGACACTGGCTACTGCTGCGGGGAGCACAAGGCCCACTGGCAACTGTGCAACAACCAACAGCAGGACACCACTGACTGACATACTGAAAGACAACTTGCACTCCCTGCAATGGAAGCACGTTCCATGGTGGGATAACTGACTGGCTGGGTGGGAAGGAGGACTCACAGCACTGACCATAGTCACAAGCACCTCCCCTCACACACACCCTCAACACAAACTCCACAGAACCCACCTGGGAGAATGCAATGCCTCACATCCTAACTCAAGATCCCACAAAGAACTACCACCCTGGGTTATGCTGCGTGGAGCACAGGGACACTCTTGGGACTTGTAGCCAAACAACTGCCAGGACAACACTCCCAGCCATCCATTCAGCACAGGCACACAACCCCACAGGGAAGCAGAGTCAAAGGGAAGGAAGCATGGGCATGCTGGGAAGGGGGGTGGAAGCAATAGCATGATGGGAGTTGTAGGCACAGATATTGCTCAGCCTCACAATTGGTTCATCAACACCACTCACAACCATGCTCACATCACAGGGAGTGGAAAAGGACTAACAAGATGGCTGACACTGGCTACTGCTGTGGGGAGCACAAGGCCCTGCAGGCAACTGTGCAACAACCAACAGCAGGACACCACTGACTGACATCCTGAAAGACAACTTGCACTCCCTGCAATGGAAGCATGTTCCATGGTGGGATATCTGGCTGGGTGGGAAGGAGGACTCACAGCACTGACCACAGTCACCAGCAGCTTTTCACACACCCCCTCTAACACAAACTCCACACAACTCACCTGGGAGAATGCAATGCCTCACATCCTAACTCAATATATCCCACAAAGTACTACAACACTGGGTCATGCAGAGTGAAGCACAAGGACACACATGGGACCTGTAGCAGAACTAACCCCAGGATTACACTGTCAGCCATCTTGTCAGCACAGGCACACAACCCCACAGGGAAGCAGAGTCAAAGGGAAGGAAGCATAGGCATGCTGGGAAGGGGGTGGAGGCAATAGCATGATGGGAGTCGTAGTCACAGCTCAACATCCCCCACCCACATGGCCCAGCAAGCTCACACTCACGCATGCACATCCCACAGAGAGTGGAAAGGCCCATCAAAGATGTCTGACACTGGTGCTGTGTTGTGGGGAGCACAAGGGCATGCTGGGAACTGCACACCAACCAACAGCAGGACACCACTGTCAGCCATCTTGCCATTGCTCTCACACCCACACACACTGAACTCCCCACAAAAGCAAGTAAGTATGGGAATGCTGGGAAGGGGGGTGGAGGCAATAGCATGATGGGAGTTGTAGGCACAGATATTGCTCAGCCTCACAATTGGTCCATCAACACCACTCACAACCATGCTCACATCACAGGGAGTGGAAAAGGACTCACAAGATGGCTGACACTGGGTACTGCTGTGGGGAGCACAAGGCCCTGCAGGCAACTGTGCAACAACCAACAGCAGGACACCACTGACTGACATCTTGAAAGACAACTTTCACTCCCTGCAATGCAAGCACAGTCCATGGTGGGATAACTGACTGGCTGGGTGGGAAGGAGGGCCGGTTGTCAACCAAATACAACCAATGCAGACCATGTTCACACCCCAACAAATACATAGAAATGCCCAAATAATGCAGGACAATGTGCTACACCAATATCAACCCCTGACTGTGACAACTTAGGACAATGCAATGTACAGGCCCGCACCCAGAGGCACAGTCACAACTGTCAGGTGTGTCAACCATTGATGCCTGCAGAAACATAACATACATTGTGTGTGTCTCCCAAAAACAGGTGATGATGGTGACACAGCAGCAGACGCTGAGGAGTCCCAGTCCCAGGCTCAAGAGGATACGGAGCTCACTGGTGTCGTAGAGCCTCTGCCCTCCTCGGATGAAGAAGACCAACCTGGCACCTCCGGTGCAGGTCATCATGCAGCACCAGCAGGACCACCAGCTGCAGCACCAGCAGGACCACCAGCTGCAGCACCAGCAGGGCCACCAGCTGCACCCCCTGCACCCACCCCCCCAACGACTGTCACCACAAATACCATCCCTGCCGACATGGACAGAACAAGGAGCACCACCAGCACAGGGACCCTGGACCAACGTGGGGCCATGGCCACCACCACCACCACCAACCCCCAAGGGGGACCAGGGTCATCTGTGCGTGCCACTGCACGCACTGCACATGTCGGCAGGGGTGGTGGGAGGGGTGGGAGACAGAGGTCGCAGCTTGCAGAGGTGGCTGGTGTGCATGATGACCCACAACTGGCACGCATAGCCGATGCCTACCAGTCCAGCACCGGAGATCTCAGCCAGGTAGTGGGGCTCCTCAGGGACATCAAAGAGCAGCAGGCTGCCCATCATGCCCGCTTGGACTCACACATGTCCCGCGTGGAGTCCAAGTGGGACACACTGCAAGAGATGACGGCGGTGCATAGGGACATATTACAATGCCTCCGCCAGATGACCAGCAACCAGTCCACACCTCCCTGTGTGCCAACAACATCTGGTCACGAAACAACTGCAACTGCCACAGGGAGGGAGGATGACTCTGGCGGAGAGTCCCCTGCACCGCAGCAGCCTGCACTTGAGGGGCCCCCCCAAAGAAGAGGGGTCGTCCGAGGAGGAGCAAGTGAGAGGCCGATGGCCATGTGCAACCCCCAGGAAGCCTGAACCTGTTCTGGATGATCACCTTTGTGCGCAAACTGTTCACCCTGTTGATGGCAACACAACTCCCACACATGACATGGGGAGTACAAGTTGGACCAATGTCTCAGACAACTGTGGCCCCGATACTGGGGATTTTGTCTACTAGGACTTTCAATTTATCTAGGAACTTCTGATTGCAATATAAATGTACAGCACTAACCATCCTGTGCACTATTCACACAAATGTATCACAATAAACACACTAATACACCATACTTGCCTCTGTTGTGATTCCAACGTGGGTGCTGTCATGGGGATGATGAACTGCAAAATTACACTGTGTATGCGAACTGCAACAGCAAGTACAACACAGGCATGTGAGTAATGGCAATGTGACACATATGAGGGAGACACACCACCAGGGCTACACAACACATACACACCTAGGCCATCTGACTCATTGCCTACACAGATGTTGCCAGGAAAGACGGTGCAATGCACAAACACCACACCTATTTCCAGTTGTAGTCAAGTAGCCCACAGGTGCAGTAAGCAAATGGCAGTCAAATGTGTGACCACAGACAACGCACATCACAAAGTGAAGCACAGGTTTATTACACAGTTGCAACATGTCGTAACCACTACAGATGCAAGGTAATCCCACCTGGCAGCGGGCACACAGTCAACAACTGTAGAAGGAAGGAAGTCCATGGGTGTGGCGCACATCACCTGTAGGGACACGACAGCTACCACTCTGGAAGTACAATCACGTCGTCGGTGGACACAGTTGACAAAAAGAATCTGAAAGTACCTTGTGAAGGACAGAAATGACACACAGTCAAAAGGAATGGAGAACAGGACAGAACAGCAAAACTCATGCACAATACATGTTACAAGATACCCACCCAGAACCAAGTTAGCATGTCAACACTGTTGGGGAGTACAGACTACCTATAAGCACACATTGCTACACACATCCAGTCAAGTAGCCCATGGACACACTCTAACAGCACCAGAGCACCACCTACACATATCATGCTAACTCACATCATTGACATGACACCTCAGGATACTCACATTCAGCTAAAGAAGTTGGTGATGAGCTGTGTGCGGACATCACCATCATCATCATCATCACTGGCATCGTGGTCCAGGCCAGGATCCTCCACAGGTGGCGGATGTTGGTCATTGTCATCCTGGATGAGAGGCAACTCCTTCCGCACTGCCATGTTGTGGAGCATGCAGCAGACGATGATAATCTTGCACACCTTCGCTGGGGCATATGGGAGGGACCCTACTGTCTTGTCCAGGCAGCGGAAGCGGCTCTTCAGGAGACCAAATGTCCGCTCTATCACTCTCCTGGTCCGACCATGTGCCTCATTGTAGCGCATCTGGGCTGGTGTCACAGGGTTCCTGAGGGGTGTCAGCAACCACGGCATGTTGGGGTATCCCGAGTCACCTACGGACAGACAAGTGCACATTAGCTGACTTGGAAAAGTGGGCGGATTACTACAGATCAGATCACACACAATGGCACAAAGTCAGTACACACCGACAAGCCAGGCACGCTGGTTCTGCATCTGTGCCATCATCCTGGGGATGCGACTACTCCTCATCACAAAGGCATCGTGTGCTGAACCAGGGAAACGAGCACACACGTGTGAGATGGTCATATCTGCTAGACACACCACCAGTGCATTGACCGAGTGGTAGTGTTTGCGGTTACGGTAGGCCTGTTCATGTGCCTGTGGTGGTACCAAAGCCACATGTGTCCCATCAATGGAGCCAATGACATGCGGCATCCTCCCCAGGGCATAAAAGTCACTCTTCACGTCAGTGAGTCGTTGCAGTCTAGGGAAATAGATGTACCGGTTCAGGTATAGTAACATCGCCTCCAAAACATCGCGTAGCACACGGCTGAACATAGTCTGTGACATACCACCAGTAGATGCCACAGTGTGTTGAAAGGTACTGGTGGCAAAGAAGTGTAGGGCTGCCATCACCTTCACCTTGGGGGTCAGCGCTGTAGGATACGGCCGGCCAGGCTGCAAATGTGGGGCCAACTGCACTGCCAGATCCTCAATCAGCTGCCTGGTGAAGCGGTACCGTCGGATGCTGTCCCGTTCCACCATCGTTGCCAGGTCTGGGAATGGTCTACGGACAGCAGGAGCCCTGCAGTGCAGAGGAGAAGAAAGCAAGATTGTCAGTCACCCCACATATGCGGCATTGAACACACTCAATATCACATCATACATCATTATGAGGCACAACTACATGAAGTGTGCAGTTCCGTAAGGACATGTATGGGACATACATGGCCAACATCTAACATCACGGTTCAACAAGTGGCATCAATCAGTCCCAGGTTGGCCCATTGGATATCATGAGGCCCTGTCACAGTTATCATCTCCTGCTGCCATGTTACAATCACCCCCCACAGTGACATCTGAGGACAGATGTGCCCCAGGCATCACAGCTCAACGACAGGTACATTCCCAGGGACCCTGTATGGCCACATGAACACTGGCATTACATGGAGTATCATGTATACACCACAGCAAAACAGCCATGACCCCCACAGGTAGTGGTTCCACTTGCCTCTGCAGGACAAACATGGACGTCTGTGACACACACACGCACAACATCAAAGTCCATGCACAAACAACGTGGATGTGGAGACTGACTCCCATTGTGCACATGAAATCATAGACATTGTAAACACTACATGCACACAGACTGTGGAGGACCATCACTATTGTGCCACTGGTTCACCCTGGCTCAAACATACCGTCCCACATGGGACTCACGGGGTATGTGACATGACATACACATACACCACCGTGAAATGTGACCATGGCACATGCTCAGATATGAACAGTCGCACATCACAGTGGTCATGTACACGTAACCCCCCGGATCCTGTCCACATGAACACGTGCACAGCCTGTGGGTGGCTGCCCCCAGGTGACACCCACAGGACAACATGTACACCAACATACACACAATAGGAAATACAGCCTTACATGCCTTATGATACCGTTTGGACAGGCTGTGGTGTCGTAGGTGTGCCCCTCACTCCCTGGGAGCTATTTGTGGCTGGCATATGTTCATCTGAGACAGGCATGGTGACATATGCCAGTCACCTGTACAGGGATGCGTTGTACCCTTGTACGCGTTGTACCGCAATGGACCGATCGGTGCACCCGGCCGGCCCATTGCATTCAATGTGTGCGGGTACGCGTTGTACCCCTGTACGCGTTGTACCGCAATGGACCGATCGGTGCACCCGGCCGGACCATTGCATTCAATGTGTGCGGGTACGCGTTGTACCCCTGTACGCGTTGTACCGCAACGGACCGATCGGTGCACCCGGCCGGCCCATTGCATTCAATGTGTGCGGGTACGCGTTGTACCCCTGTACGCGTTGTACCGCAATGGACCGATCGGTGCACCCGGCCGGCCCATTGCATTCAATGTGTGCGGGTACGCGTTGTACCCCTGTACGCGTTGAACAGCAATGGACCGATCGGTGCACCCGGCCGGCCCATTGCATTCAATGTGTGCGGGTACGCGTTGTACCCCTGTACGCGTTGTACCGCAATGGACCGATCGGTGCGCACCCATTGTCAATGGCCTAGCCTGGCAACAGACGCATTTTCGAAATTCGAACGAGTCTGTTGCTGGAAATTCAGTTGGTCACCCACAACAATGTTGCTAAATCATGTATGTCATGAAGTTGAAGATTTGAAGGATGCTGTGGGCGTGTATTGGTGCTGCTATTCCATGGATTGGCCAGATTCAGAAGATGCAAACGACTTGGACCTATCACTTTGGACACATGGGACAGTATCTGCCTCTGCAGCACATAAATTGCTGGCTGTTCCCCTGAGAGCTCACTTGCCTGCACTACATGCTCCAGGACGACATCTTCCACTGCACTGCTGCTGTCTCTGCCCCCTCTGGACCCTGCAATGGCACGTACTGTGGAGAGAGCCCCAGCCTTCAGCCTTGAGGAGAACCAGGACCTGCTGGACAGCCTACTTCCACAGTACAGCAAGCTGTATGGGACACCAGGGGAGCAGGTGAGTGTTCTGTGCACTGCCTTTCTGAATGTGCATTTTGTCTGACTAGCAAGGCTGAAAGTCTGCACGCCACTGGCTAGCAGGCTCACTGAGTAGTTGTCACCCCCATAGTGTGTAGTGACATGCACTGGACAGGTATGGTGCAGTGTCAGTGCATTTGAACAAGGTTTTACTTCCCATGCAATGAAACCATGTAGTGACTTCTGGCATAACTGTCCATGGGCAGCGTTGCACTGCCTGTGTACATCATGTGCCCCTGTGATTGAGACATGTATATACAACTGTGTCATGCACAGATATGTTGCATGTGTAGTAATGGCCTTTTCACTTTGTCATCCTGACAGGTTAATGCCCATCGGAAGCAGGAGATCTGGAAGGACATCGTCCGGGCTGTCCGGTCCGTGGGGGTCTACAAGCGCCGGATCCGCAACTGCCAGAAGAGGTGGCAGGACCTTCGGGGCTGGACCCGGAGGATTGCACGGGTCCAGCTGAAGCTGTCGCCTCCTCGCAGGAGGGGCGGAACACGGACCCTGACCCCCACATGCTCCAGATCCTGGCGGTGGTGTTTCCAGACCTGGATGGGCAGCTGAAGGGCAGACAGCAGCAAGGAGGGGGTGAGTCAAAGACTGCACTGTGAACTCTGTATTACATGCTATGTGCCCTCCTCTGGCCTGGTTAAACTGCCACAGTACAGCAGTCATGTTCTCCAGGAGCCATGTCCCTCTATTGTGCACTGCCCACTCCTCATCTGATACCCAGGGGTGGCCCTTACATTCAGGGAATTGTGTCACTTGGGACTGTGTCCTTGCAGTTTGCTTCACTCAAGGTGGGGGACAGCATCTGTTTCCCTAACTCTGTTGTGGGCATCATGGGTGGGTCCATTGTTCACACAATGCCTGTGTTCGGACATGTAATCTGCGTGTTGCTTTGATATGCGGTCCACTTGCTGAGCTGAGCCACCACATGTGCCTGGGGTATCTGGCACACACCCATGCTGCGGGTGGGAACAATGTTTGGGCCCCAGGAGTGTGCAGATTACGTGTGTCACACATACATAGCCAGCTATCCACTGTCCAGGGCTCATCCCTCATTCATGTGGGGCAGGACAGTCATGCCTACTCCAGCCCATCCAATACACCTGTACTCCCACTCCCGTGTATCAGCTGACACGTTGTGCGCAGTGATTTGACCCCTCAGGTGTCTGCCTCTGTGTCAGTGTGCCGTGGATTTGTTGCCAGGACTGCTGGGGTGTTTCTCGGTAGGGGCTCAGCATGCCACTGGAGATGTGACCATAGGAGACGATACTTGTGTGTCACATAGGTGTTTGATCAGCTGCCCGTGCAGACTGGGGTATGTGAATGTGAAGTTCAGGCAGCTGTTTCCCATTCACAGCAGATTGTGAGGGGCTCAGGTTCAGAGGGTAGTGTCACAGGTCTCCCATATGTCCAATCGGTATGACCTGGACAGATGAGGGTTAAGATGACGTGTTGTGTGGGGGATGTACATGTGCACTTGTGCAGCTCCAGGACTTGCATTCCCCATGACCTACTATTGTGACACAGTGCAGAGTGTTGTTGTCTGGCTGCCAAGTCATACATCACTGAGACAGTGATGTATGACTTAGCAGTCATGCCTCCGCCATGGCATGTGTCTACTTATTGGTGATCCTGCAGGGGAGTGACATGTGCTACATGCACACCATTGTGGCGATGGCTATCAGGACATGGGTGCATCATGGTGTCTGTCGCTAGTATGCATCACATGCATTTCCTATTTGACTCTGGGCATCCCTTTCATCCGGAAACCTGTACTGACTCAGTGGCAAGAGTTGTGATGTGTGCATGTCCACATGCTACACCGTGTCCTCTGCACTGTCCAACTACTGTGTAGGTGGTGCATGTGTCCACACTGGGGTGTTGCTATCCAACAGACACCAGACAGATGGGTGCAAGGCCATGTGGGATGTGAGTGCCATGGTTGGTATCAGACTGACAATTGGCTTCTCCTGTTCAGTTAGGGCACTTTTAGCAATGTTCAACTAATGATGCCAGGGCTTGCTCTGTAATGTGCTGTGCTCACAGTGGTGTGTGCGTTTGGTGCAGGTGACTGATGTCTGTCTGTTTCCCCATTGTTTGCAGATACATCCACGGCCACGGAAGGGGACAGCTCCACGGACCAGGAGGAGCCGGAGAGCCAGACTGGGTCAGCAGCCGAGGAGTGGTCGGAGGGACCCAGTGGCACGGAGGGCGAGGGGAGCCACACCGAGGAGTCCTCAGCAGCATCCACCTCAGCTGAGGACCACAGCGGCTCGGAGGATGACTCCCTTATGGAGGCGGGTGTCAGCAGCCACCACACCCCAGCTAGTGTTGCTGTCCCCGCCACCACCAGCACCACCACCGCCCTCCCATCGGCTCCCATTCCCCAGGTCCGTGGAGGCTCCCATGTTCGGGAGCGTGTCTCCTTTGGGCCAGGCACCGCACCCCCTGCCCCTGTGTCCCCTGCTGCCCTGAGTGAGGAGTCTGTGTACCTCCTTCGCCAGCTCCATGTAGGGCAGACAGCCATGCTGAGTGTCCTCCATGCGCACACCGCTCTGTTGACTCAGCTGGTGTCGTTCATGGAGGGCATCTCATCGGGCATGTCTGACCTACAGAGGGGCAATAGGTCCATGGACTCCTCCCTGACGGCAGCAGTGTCCCTCCTCAGACAGTCCCTCACCCCTCCTGCCTCTACTCCATCCACACTCCCCAGCACCTTACCCGTCCCAAGCACACACACACCGGCACAGGCACACACCAGCACACACACGTCCAGCACACAGACACACACACCACAAACAAAACGCACACGCACGCACAGTCAGGGGACTGAAACCAGACTCACAGGGGATGGGGCCCTGGAACACACACACGCATCCATGAGCACTGCGCAGTCCTCAGTTGCCTCTCCCTCCAAAGCACCCTCCCTTGCCTCACCTGCAACCCCAAAGACCCAGCGGCTCTTCCTCAGTGACCTCGGCCTCTTCCCCTCCGATCCAGCTGATCCAGCATTCAGGGGGAAGAGGAAGCCCACCCACACGTAGCAGAGTGCCCCTCGCCCCCGGACACCCTCCCCCAGGCGCAGACAGACTGAGGCCCCCACCCGCAAGTCCCCCGGAGTCGTAAGAGCAAGACCCCGCCGCCGCCCTGCAGCTCAGGCACCAGGTCTCCTTCCTCCATCCCTCAGGCCCCCACTCCACAGGTGCCCCCACCACACCCTGCCCCAGGTTCCCCCACCCACAGATATACCATCCCCAAGAGGATCCAGCCTTCTCCCCCTGCCACTTGCTCTCCCGGCACCACACCCCCGCTGCGCTTGTCTGTGCCACTGATGTGGTGAGGGTGTCCTCCCCCTCTGTCCAGCCCACCTTGCCTGTTCCCCATTCTCCTCCCCTGGTGGTAGGCACTGCAGTGGAGTCCACTACCACCCTGTCTGACTTGGGCACTGCAGTGGCGGACCTGTCCACTCCATCTGCAGGGTCCACTGCAGTCGTGCCGGCACCCCCAACATCTGAGTCATGCCCCCAGTTGTGCCGGCACACACCATGTCAGACACCTCCACTGCAGTTGTCAGTGGCTCTCCAGCACCCACCACCCCTTCCCTGCCTCCTCCTGGTGAGCCCTGATCCTGTCCCTGCGGTGCCTGGCCTGCCCCCTGGTTGCCCCTCCTAGTGGATTGTCCCTGGTTTTGTGCAGTGCAGGCATGCGTAGGGTGACATCTGCCACTGTCACCCTGTTTGGACTTTGACAATGGACTGGCCATTGGCCTTTGTGTTTTTTCTGGACTTTCACTTTTAAACACGCATATGCTGAATAAAGCAACTTTCTGTTCTCTAGTGCTTATGCTTCTGATGTACATGTTGTTGATGATGCTAACCATGCCCTTGCTGCAGTGATGGTGATATTTGGTCTCATGATAATGAAGTGTTACTGTGCAGGAACACATGTGGTCCAGGGGAATGTGTCCTATCCTGTGGTGTATCCATGTCATCCATAGCAGCATCTGAGGGTGTCATGTGTTCAGTATTTGGCAATGGGATTTCCTACTTACATTAGCAATTTCACATCTGTGGCTTCCACCCCTGCACATCTGTTGTGCCTGCCATTGTTCAATTTGTCTACTTCCCTGACCGTGTGGCCATCTCCACTGGACATGCAGGTTTGGGCATCAATGGGGAAGGACTCATCTGTGTTGTCAGTGCAACATTGCTATACAAGTGTGTTGGATCTGTGCTGATGATTTCGTTGGCACTCCCATGACCAGGCTGATGTGACGGGAGCCTTCATTTGGTGCTAATTGTTGATTGTGTGACCAAGTGCTCAGCTGACATGATGGGGCCCTACTGAGGCAACATATGGCACAGCTTTCCTCACACAGGAGTGGAGTCCCCTCATGGCAGTGTGTACTCCTGTGACATTGCCTGCGCCCAAGGTGTGTGTTGTATGAGCATGTCTGTGTGTTCACTTCCGTTTTGCTGTGCATGCTGTGATCCCTAGTGTTGTACGTGTTTGTGATGCTTGCTGAGTTGAGCAATGTTCCCCCCAGATCTTCTCCCTGTGTTCTCTGTGATGTGGGTGCATGGCACATTACTGGTCATCAGGGTGTCACCCATAGGTGTGTTTGCTGTCAGGGCTGAGTTTGTGTGCAGACGCAGATGGGTCAGTCAGGTTTCCCCTTGGCACTTGTTGTTTACACCTGTCATGTGATTTCCAGTTTGTGTTATCTTTCAGTGATTGTGACACGTTGTGTGTGTGACTGCTGGCACTCCTCAGGGTCCGGGCTGCAATGTTGGTTGTTGTCTATGTGTGTTCTTTGTGGGTGACCTTGGCTTCTTCATTGGTGTGTGACTGTGGCTGGGATCCCATTGGTTGGTGTGGTGTTGCCGTCATGTCCATGTACAGCGTAGTTTGCAGTGTGTCAGACATTCAGGAGTCTTGTTGAGTGGCCATGTGTGATGTGTTTCTGCACCTTGGTTCCCACCCACCACCCTGGGATTGTCATGGGTGCATGTGCAATGTCACCAGTGCATGTGTGCTTCACTGCTGCACATTGTTGGAGGTCGAGGTGTGTGGTGTTGAGTGTGTGCAGATGAGAGTTGTTGCCCGGCTAGACCCCTGCCTCCATGTTGGCCTTGGCTTACTGGCCGTGCTGATTGATTTGTGCTTGTGTAGGTGTGATGGTAGTTTGTTGCTCAGGACACATGACTGTGGCTCACAGTGTGAACGACATTTAGCTTTGTCATCACAGTGGGATTGTAATGCAGCCCAGGGTCACCACATTGTGGGGGCCCTGGGGGTAGTGCTGTGGTGTGTCTGTGTCTTGCTGTGTCAGTTGCTGTTCCTACGTGCCTGTGTGACATGTGTGATTTGTGCTCCCTCTCATCTGACAATGCCTGATTGCCCACATAGGGGATTTGGATCCATGAGTTACCTTTGTGTGGCACTGTATGCACATCTGTATAATTGGTATTCAGGCCTCCTCATGTGTTGTGTGGTTGCCTGGGGACACTGGCACCCCCCTCACCTGTTGTGTTTGATGTGCAGTGTGGGTCTGCCTGTTTGTGTTTGTGCATCTGCACCACTGCATTGGCATATCTTAGGTGTGCCATTGGCTGTATGTTGTTTGGTGTGTTTCCCCTGCTGTCCCTGGGACTCCTAGGTCATCAGTCAGCACAATGATCATGGTTTGTGTGTCCCATTGCTGCCATGGTATGGTATCTGTTCACCTCACATCTACAGTCTCCACAGGGTATCTGCATTTGTGTGCCCATTGGTGCAAATATGTGGGTCTGCATTCTGATGGTCACTTCTGTCATTGTGTCATTGATGAATGTTGACAGTGTCAGCCCCCATGGGTGTTGTTTGTCTGCACATGGCCAAAGGTATGTCTTATTTGCACTGCAGTATTTGCCTCCCCCTATCTATGTTGCAATGGGACACATGCACTACTTTGCCACTGATGTGTTTTATGTTCTGTGAGCAGGAATCATCCATGCAGTTTGGCAGTTGCAGCTTTTTCTTTGTCAACACTTACATTTTGGTCACTGTGATGATGGGGGTTTGGAGCCCATTGCCACAATGTTCAAAATGTGCTTCAGCTATGGACACCACACTTACCTTTTGGTCACTGTGATGATGGGGGTTTGGACCCCATTGCCACAATGTTCAAAATGTGCTTCAGCTATCGACCCCACACTTACCTTTTGGTCACTGTGATGATGGGGGTTTGGACCCCATTGCCACAATGTTCAAAATGTGCTTCAGCTATGGACCCCACACTTACCTTTTGGTCACTGTGATGATGGGGGTTTGGACCCCATTGCCACAATGTTCAAAATGTGCTTCAGCTATGGACCCCACACTTACCTTTTGGTCACTGTGATGATGGGGGTTTGGACCCCATTGCCACAATGTTCAAAATGTGCTTCAGCTATGGACCCCACACTTACCTTTTGGTCACTGTGATGATGGGGGTTTGGACCCCATTGCCACAATGTTCAAAATGTGCTTCAGCTATGGACCCCACACTTACATTTTGGTCACTGTGATGATGGGGTTTGGAGCCCATTGCCACAATGTTCAAAATGTGCTTCAGCTATGGACACCACACTTACCTTTTGGTCACTGTGATGATGGGGGTTTGGACCCCATTGCCACAATGTTCAAAATGTGCTTCAGCTATCGACCCCCACACTTACCTTTTGGTCACTGTGATGATGGGGTTTGGACCCCATTGCCACAATGTTCAAAATGTGCTTCAGCTATGGACCCCACACTTACCTTTTGGTCACTGTGATGATGGGGGTTTGGACCCCATTGCCACAATGTTCAAAATGTGCTTCAGCTATGGACCCCACACTTACCTTTTGGTCACTGTGATGATGGGGGTTTGGACCCCATTGCCACAATGTTCAAAATGTGCTTCAGCTATGGACCCCACACTTACCTTTTGGTCACTGTGATGATGGGGGTTTGGACCCCATTGCCACAATGTTCAAAATGTGCTTCAGCTATGGACCCCACACTTACATTTTGGTCACTGTGATGATGGGGGTTTGGAGCCCATTGCCACAATGTTGAAAATGTGCTTCAGCTATGGACACCACACTTACCTTTTGGTCACTGTGATGATGGGGGTTTGGAGCCCATTGCTACAATGGTCATGGCCTGCTTGCATTGTGGGGGCCACACACATATATGTGTGGCACATGTGATGGGGGTCACATTGTATGTTCAAACTCATGTTCAGTGTTGTAGGCATTTGACACAGTCTACACACGCTTGTCATGGTGTTGGGGGGATGTCTTTTTCTTGCATTCCCTAGGTTGTGGTGTGCTGGTTGTGTCATGCATTGTCGATCCTATGTGTGGGGTGGTGTTGGTGGTAGGCATCCAGCCCCCATGGGTAGAGGTGGTAGTGGTGGTGGGCATCTGGCACCCCCTGGCTAAGGGTGGTAGTAGTGGTAGGCATCCAGCCCCCTGGGTAAGGGTGGTAGTAGTGGTGGGCATCTGGCACCCCCTGGCTAAGGGTGGTAGTAGTGGTGGGCATCCAGCCCCCTGGGTAAGGGTGGTAGTAGTGGTAGGCATCCAGCCTCCCCTGGGTAAGGGTGGTAGTAGTGGTGGGCATCTGGCACCCCCCTGGCTAAGGGTGGTAGTAGTGGTAGGCATCTAGCCCCCCCTGGGTAAGGGTGGTAGTAGTGGTAGGCATCCAGCCCCCCCTGGGTAAGGGTGGTAGTGGTGGTGGGCATCTGGCACCCCCATGGCTATGGGTGGTAGTAGTGGTAGGCATCCAGCCCCCCCTGGGTAAGGGTGGTAGTAGTGGTGGGCATCCAGCCCCCCCTGGCTAAGGGTGGTAGTAGTGGTGGGCATCTGGCACCCCCTGGCTAAGGGTGGTAGTAGTGGTAGGCATCCAGCCCCCCTGGGTAAGGGTGGTAGTGGTGGTGGGCATCCAGCCCCCTGGCTTAGGGTGATAGTAGTGGTAGGCATCCAGCCCCCTGGCTTAGGGTGGTAGTAGTGGTAGGCATCTGGCACCCCCTGGCTAAGGGTGGTAGTAGTGGTAGGCATCCAGCCCCCTGGGTAAGGGTGGTAGTAGTGGTGGGCATCCAGCCCCCCTGGGTAGAGGTGGTAGTGGTGGTGGGCATCTGGCACCCCCATGGCTAAGGGTGGTAGTAGTGGTAGGCATCCAGCCCCCTGGGTAAGGGTGGTAGTGGTGGTAGGCATCCAGCCCCCCTGGGTAAGGGTGGTAGTAGTGGTGGGCATCCAGCACCCCCTGGCTAAGGGTGGTAGTAGTGGTAGGCATCCAGCCCCCCCTGGGTAAGGGTGGTAGTAGTGGTGGGCATCCAGCCCCCCTGGCTTAGGGTGGTAGTGGTGGTGGGCATCTGGCACCCCCATGGCTAAGGGTGGTAGTAGTGGTAGGCATCCAGCCCCCTGGGTAAGGGTGGTAGTAGTGGTAGGCATCTGGCACCCCCTGGCTAAGGGTGGTAGTAGTGGTAGGCATCCAGCCCCCCTGGGTAGGGGTGATAGTAGTGGTAGGCATCTGGCACCCCCTGGCTAAGGGTGGTAGTAGTGGTAGGCATCCAGCCCCCCTGGGTAAGGGTGGTAGTAGTGGTGGGCATCCAGCCCCCTGGCTAAGGGTGGTAGTAGTGGTAGGCATCCAGCCCCCTGGGTAAGGGTGGTAGTAGTGGTAGGCATCCAGCCCCCCCTGGGTAAGGGTGGTAGTGGTGGTGGGCATCTGGCACCCCCATGGCTAAGGGTGGTAGTAGTGGTAGGCATCCAGCCCCCCCTGGGTAAGGGTGGTCGTAGTGGTGGGCATCTGGCACCCCCATGGCTAAGGGTGGTAGTAGTGGTAGGCATCTGGCACCCCCCTGGCTAAGGGTGGTAGTAGTGGTAGGCATCCAGCTCCCCTGGGTAAGGGTGGTAGTAGTGGTGGGCATCCAGCCCCCTGGGTAAGGGTGGTAGTGGTGGTGGGCATCTGGCACCCCCATGGCTAAGGGTGGTAGTAGTGGTAGGCATCCAGCCCCCCTGGGTAAGGGTGGTAGTAGTGGTAGGCATCTGGCACCCCCTGGCTAAGGGTGGTAGTAGTGGTAGGCATCCAGCCCCCTGGGTAAGGGTGGTAGTAGTGGTAGGCATCTGGCACCCCCTGGCTAAGGGTGGTAGTAGTGGTAGGCATCCAGCCCCCTGGATAAGGGTGGTAGTAGTGGTGGGCATCCAGCCCCCCCTGGCTAAGGGTGGTAGTAGTGGTTGGCATCCAGCCCCCCCTGGGTAAGGGTGGTAGTAGTGGTAGGCATCCAGCCCCCCTGGGTAAGGGTGGTAGTAGTGGTGGGCATCTGGCACCCCCCTGGCTAAGGGTGGTAGTAGTGGTAGGCATCCAGCCCCCCCTGGGTAAGGGTGGTAGTAGTGGTGGGCATCTGGCACCCCCATGGCTAAGGGTGGTAGTAGTGGTAGGCATCTGGCACCCCTGGCTAAGGGTGGTAGTAGTGGTAGGCATCCAGCCCTCCTGGGTAAGGGTGGTAGTAGTGGTGGGCATCCAGCCCCCTGGGTAAGGGTGGTAGTGGTGGTGGGCATCTGGCACCCCCATGGCTACGGGTGGTAGTAGTGGTAGGCATCCAGCCCCCCCTGGGTAAGGGTGGTAGTGGTGGTAGGCATCCAGCACCCCTGGCTTAGGGTGATAGTAGTGGTAGGCATCCAGCCCCCTGGGTAAGGGTGGTAGTAGTGGTAGGCATCTGGCACCCCCATGGCTAAGGGTGGTAGTAGTGGTTGGCATCCAGCCCCCTGGGTAGGGGTGGTAGTGGTGGTGCGCATCCAGGCCCCTGTGTGCATATGTGGCATTGGTGATGGGCATCCCGCCCCTATGGTGCTGCTGTTGCTGGTGTAAGTAAATTCTGCATCCCTCTGTGTGTGTGTGATGTGTCGTGTACGTGTTGTATGTTTTTGTGGTTGGTGTCTGACTTACCTTCTGCGCCGTACGCGTCCGTGCCTGTTCCGGTAGTAAATGTAGAATATTGGTACGATCGGGACGAAGGGATTCATCGTTGGTTCGTCTCGTTCGTCTTTCTCGTTGCTTCGCGTCGTCCTCGTCGCTGGCGTGTTCGCCTCTTAGCCGTGGATCGTGTTGTGGCGCGAATCGGAGCTTATGTGCGCCTCTCCCGGAAGCTTTGACGTGCCGGACGTAGCGACGGGTTCGGCGCGTACGGAAAGCGCATCGTACTTGTTCGGCCGGACGGGGCTGCATTTTCCTTTCCGTGCGACTCGATTCTGCGTTTTCGAATTCGCCTCGGTCGGAGAACAGGACCTGGATTGGGTGAGTACGACTCGGCCGGATTCTATGCTGTTGTGCGCATCGTACTTACTCGTTCGGAATGATGTACGGTTCGGTCGGGAAACAGGCATTCGCATGGCTTTTTTCCCGACCGAATGGTATTGGGTGCGCCTCCGACCGAGATCGGAATCGGCCCCTAAGGGTCATGGAGACACGCCTACTAGCTGAGGACTGGACCTCTCAGACTCCAGTTGGTTTCATTATGGACTGCGCCACAATAGCAATGTGCGAGAACTTCTTCAGGTTTCAAGACAAGCTATACCACCAAACCCTTGGGACATCCATGGGAAGCACATTTGCGCCTAGTCTGGCCTGCCTGTATGTGGCTGAGTTCGAACATCTCCACAATGCTACCAACAACCCATACGCAGACAACATCCTAATGTGCAGATGGTATATAGACAAAATTATCGTCTTTTGGAAAGGTGATGTGAGCACCTGCGACTCTTTCTTCACATGGGTCAACACACTGGACCCCTACCTTAGATTCACAAGGTCTATCTCATCCACGGAAAACCACTTCTTGGACCTGACCATCACGTTGGACAATGGGGTGCTATCTAACTTTTCAACAAGAACGTCCTCTGGGAGAAATCTTTTTTTGTATCTCTGCACTCAATTCCACACTTCAAATATCTAACAACACCTTCAAGAAACCCACAGATTGTAATAACCTGTTACTCTATGGGAGCCACCACCCCAAGGCACTACGGGATAATCTCCCATTTGGACAATTTCTGAGATTACGTAGAAATTGCAATACCACCTCCAATTTAAAAAAAGAGGCAGCTTCCTTGAGCAAGAACCTAGAGGCCCGGTACTACCCACCATCGGTCATTAAGAAGTCATGCAAAAGAGCTCTCAATAACAACAGAGAGGCACTTCTGGAACCCAAACAAAAGGCAGTGGAAGACATTATAACATGTGTGACCACGTTTACGCCAGACTCAAACAGGATACAAACTATAATCAGAAAACATTGGAAGATCGTCCAATCAGGCAACCTCAAAATCCCTATGCCCCGTTTCGCAATGAAAATAACGAGCAACCTACGAGATATGCTGGTCTACACACGTCCAAGACCAACACAAAAGAACACTCAGAGTACACTATGGAACACTACACCCGTGAGAGGCCACTACCCCTGTGGTCAATGTGGGGTGTGTAGTCTGACCAAACACACCAAGGAAATAATCCTGAAGGACGATAAGATATGGACTCAACGCGCCCACACCAACTGCAATACAAAGAATTGCATTTATCTCATCGAATGCCCCTGCTTACTGAGGTATGTTGGTATGACTACGCGTCCCGTCAAGACGAGAATCATCGAACATCGCAGTAACATTAGATGTCAGAAGTACACGACGAAAATGAGCTCCCATTTCCTTTCCCACCCACATAGGCCAGAGGATATACACTGGACAGTGATTGAAAGTAACACATCATGGTCTACACAGAAACTGTTCGAAATGGAACAACGCTGGATTTTCCGCCTGTCCACCCAGTCACAAGGTCTTAACGATGAGATACCATGAACTGAACTAAACTCATAAACTATAGCAGGGTAGCACCACACCCTCTCGACCTCTGTTGAGTACTCCCATAGTCATACACACTGTTACATGACTCATATTTCATTGCCATGAATGTTATTGCGCTGAGTTCAACATCATTCACCCTCCCACAAAACATTACCGCTCTAGAGACCTCAAGGGGGTAATTTCTGCAGACCGCTCATTGACAGGGTGAAGTACTTCCAACCACACACTTCTACACACATGTACATAAACCTTGCCCCAGATGTTATTTTAACATGGATCATGACACTATAGGGTTGAGGTTCCAAATTGACTCAGTAGTGTGCTACAACATAGTGCACATCAAAACCTAGTAAACCATACAGATTACTCAGCTCACAGATCACTCCTCTCCAAGATGGCCCCCATGCACACTGCATTGCCGCATGCTACAAGTCTATCGTGGGCGTGAGTTTGGACCTTGTGACTCGGACTATTTAGCCACAACCATGGCCACTCCGCCAGTAATATTCAGGCTGGATGGAGCAGGGTAGGTGAGACGGCAGTGACCGATCTTCAAACCAAGTAAGTGGAGTTGACACGTCTCTGGACGTTTTGAGTGTGGGACCCCCAACACTATCTGTGCAGACAAACCGCATTGAGGGTTTTCACAGTCACTAACTTTCAATTGCACACTATTGGTGCTCTGTCCATTGCACACGCGGCAACGAGGGGCCTTTTGTATATGCCTTCTAGACCGCCATCGCTCTCATTTTAGCAGCCGCATGACAGCGTCAATCGCTCATAATCTATGTTAACAAGCTGGCAGTAGATGCTTGTGTACACGCCTCCCAGACCGCAATAACTTTCACGTTAGCGGCTGCGTGACAGCATTTATCACCCACAATCCAGATTAACCGGCACCTTGACCACCGCACATGTTGCTGCCAGGGGTAATTTGATAACGCATTTAGACCGCAATCGCGTAATCAATTATGAGACCCGGTTTTCAAGCACACGTCATTTCAGTCTGCGACGCTTACAGTTCCTACTTTATGTGTTTTCGCTTACTATAATCTATGATCCCTACCTGGTCACACACCTACCAACGCGCTGCAGAGTATGGATCACATCGGGTGCTCGCCGAATATTACAAATATTTTCCTAGCGTTTGTTGGCATGTGTTTGAATGATAATACTGTGTACGCCTTACCAGTATATACCCACCTTCTGTGCACTAACAGAGCACACCTTCTGGCTCCACCCATGTTATGTTTGTCTTCAGGTGTCCCATACCGTGATCGGGACCCTCCAGTCCTCCTATGAAGTACTAGACACCTCTAATTGAGGTAAGTCATATAAGGGCTATGTGATTCGGTCCTGCCCTTATTAACTAGACAAGCTGTACACTTGTCACACGTTGGTTGCACTAGTCCCTAGATTATTAGATGCGCGTAAGCTTTTAGTTTTATCTTTTATTTATTCTTTATTAGCGAGTTTGTTATCACACCTGGACATTTACCCAGTATTATGTCTAGGCACCTTAATCACACAGTGATATTGACAGTATCCCTGGTAACAAGGGGCTTTGCCCTGTTCTCATTTACCGACAGCTCATGTAGACTTTACCAAATAATACTGTCGTATTTTGCACTATTTGTAAATAACGGAGCACTCACGTTGCGTATTTGTTTGTTTTCCTACCATTTTTTCTCCGACTCTCATAGGTGGAAAACTACACCGGCTCCCTGCTAGGGGTCACCAGCACACTTAACTAGATCATCCTCGAGTAGCGGGGAGACCTCCCGCCCCTTGAGGGGGCACCACTGATCATCAAGGTCCTGAAGAAGTGCCGCCCGATGGTTGGGCATAGACGGCATGAAACATGTTGACCACTTGTTACTAATGCTATCCTGGTACCTAAGGACCACAAGATAGCACCACTGTTTTTACTTTGTCCTGGCACCCATATCTGATTAAATAGGTTTCTTATGGGCTCCTGTGCCTATTTTAAGTCACTTTTTATACACTAGAACTCACCACTCATATGCCCACTTGCACTCACCATTTACGGCGTCCTCAGATCAAAACAACTCTGCTAAAGCAGCCAACAGGTCCCTCAGGCATTGCGGCGCCGGCCTGACGAGGAGCGCCCTATGATGAAGCATGACATCCCAACAGGTGTGTGAGGGCATTACGATCTGAACTACAGATCTCCCAGCGACACTTACTCCGGCCTGATAGCACCAATACGTGTGTCTGCCTGACAGAGGAACTACTTCTTATATTTGATAATTCTGATGCTAGTCCTTGGAGGAGCTCAGGAGTAGGACCTCTTTAAAGATACGCTCTTCTGTCCCCCGTTTTGATTTAAGGAAAAAAAAAATACGTTAACTGTCAGCTGTAATTCCGGGTAAGACAGCTGAGTTCAAGTGGAAATGCACACTAACATAGACACCATGTTGGAATAGAAAAGTTTTCAGTTTTGTTCTGTTAAAATTAACCTAAACCAAATGTTGGATGAAACGCTGTCCATAATAGAATCAGCACGTTAATGATTTAAATGTCGCAGTTATTCTTGGAAGTAGTGTTCGGGGAAAGGCAAAACGTGAATGCACATACTTAGAAAACTTTGGGTTTCCTTTCAGAGTTTCACTTTATATAGTTTCTAATGCTGCGGTTAAGGGGAACCAGAACCACCCCCAAGAGTCTGACATCTCAAGCCGTGCTTTCCGGTGTCCATAATAATCTTCTTTGATTGGACTCTTTAGCAAAGCAATGCAGAGAACTGCACAAATATTTGTGCGTTGGGTCACACTAGTAATGTGTGAATTGTGTTCGTTTTCATGTTAACAATATACTGCTTCCTGGTCAAAATTACAAATAAGTAAAAGCATCCTACAGTAATGTGTTAAGTTGGAGATGTTGGCTGGCCGAGGGTGAAATGAACACTTACGGCGGCAGACAGCAGCATGCAACCCCGGGCATTTTGGGCAAGGCAGCCTCAGGCTCTGTGAGGCAGCACACACTTGGTCGCGGCCCACCGGCAGCCTCGAGCCTGCAGCCATGCCCAGGGCAGAACTTCAGCAACACTGCAGGCAGCTGATAATGCTCTGCCGCTTACACTAAAAAACACATATTGTAGGTAACATCAGCTGCCGCTTACACAAAAAAAAAAAGCTGTAGGTAACACAGTGTTTATTTGACTTACTTCAGATTCCGAGGCCCGCCTGCTTCCTCAGACTCCAGTCCTGGCCTGCACAGTCACTCCCTCTCACTTCGTGTGGGGCCGGGAGTGGAGGGGACGGTCATGATCAGGATTAAGATTTTTAATTCACTGCAGCCACGCGGCGGTATAAGCAGCGCTGCCATGATTTGCCGCAACTAAGAGGGAACACCAGCTCCGGCAGCACTAGCAGAAAGTGACGTTGCTGCGGGCTGGGCGGCACGGCGCGGCACCTAAAGTCTCTGGGGCAGATTTACAAGGCCCTTGCGCCACTTTTGCGTCACTTTTCCCATGTTAAAAATGACGCACAAGTGGCGCAAGGGCCTTGTAAATAAGCCCCTCTGAGCCTGTTTCATGAACTCAGAGTCAGCTGATGATGTCGTACGCATGACGCACTATCTCACCACACGACGTCAGTCAAAGCCCTGCTTGCGGCAATGTCCTGGCACCGTCATTATGAAAAACATTTCACGGACACTACATGCCACCAAGTTGTATTGTTGTTGAAGCGGCGAGTTTACGTGAGTTTGCGGGTGTTTGAAACAGCTCAAACAATATATTTACCCCAGAACAGACATTTTTTAAAGCAGATACAGTGCATGCATTTGTGAGAGAGGGCTGCATTTGTGTTGGAGGGTGGTGGGAGGGCAGAAGCAACTACGGGCATCAGGCACCCTTTAAAAAAAAAAGTTTGCTAAACAACAGATAAACAAAGTAAGGGTAAGGAGACCGTGGTTGGCGGTGCTCCTTAGCCTTGACCGGAAGGGCAGTATCGGCTGCAAGAGCGACTTAGGATACAGCAAAGAAGAGCGACGGAGGAGGGAGCCAATGGTAAGTGGCAGGCTGAAATAAAGTGGTTTTGTTGATGACAATAGGTCTTGCAGACAGCGCATGCGCGCTGATGCTCGACCTAAAAATGTATTACTGGGCCGCAGTAATCCAGTATATCCAGGGACTGCTTGGAGGAAAGGTCAAGGATCAGTGGAGAAGTGACGCCCATGCAGATATATATGAATTGATAAAAGGGAAAGAGGCCTCTGACTGGCTTCTGAAATACAACTAACCTAGTTACAACTAAAAAGTTAAATTTAAGACCTTAGGGGTAGCATCCTCTGTCTGGACTGCCGTTAGTAAAAAACTAGGGCTAGGAAGGATGAATTTTTACACTCCGCTTTTTGGAAATTCATCATTTTGAGAAATATTCCATGACGGTGCTATGTTGTGCTGGGATGCACTAAGAGTGGGGAAGATTGGGGATCTGCTTGATTCAAGCGGAGTAGTGCCATTTGAGAAAGTCCAGCTGTCTTTTAACGTTGACCTGAAAGATTTTTTTAAATATCTACAGGTTTGGAGCTATATTGCGAAAAAGAAAGGGGGGGAAGAGCTTTCAATAAAGAGCCCATATTGGAGGCGATTAGGCATCCAGAGGGCTGTACTATCACCCAAATATATGGAGGGCTGAGACGGCTGATGTCTGATGATCTAGAGAAACACTGTGAGAAGTGGAAGCAAAGGTTAGGCGTTGATGGTGCTGAGTTCTTTGACTCACTTTTACTGGGCCACTCCATATTGAGATCGGCTGGGCTGCAATCATAGCACTACAAAACAATTTTTTCACTATATTATACGCCAGCCAAGATCGCTCAATGGGGTGGCACAGAAGGAGTCCTCTGCCCCCGATGTCGCAGCGCAGAGGCTGACATCGTCCATATGTTTGCTACTTGTCCGATCCTAGAGCCTCTGAAGACTGCTACAGAAAACTTCCTGACGCAGTCTCTGAGGATTCAAATAAAACTAACTGCAGATTTAATGTTATTAGGGGTCACGAAGGAAGGAGTGCCAGAGGCGCAACAAGATTTTATTTTTTTGGCCATGGCAGTAGTAAGAATATGTATATCCTTTGCTTGGCTGGATTCGGGCTCTCCCTCGTTTCAACAGTGGCTTACACGGCTTTTAGCTATTTACAATTTCAAAAAGGGTATATATGAAAGGAAAGGATGGAGGGCTAAGAAAATGGGGAAACGTATCTGGGCCCCATCTATAAGTGGTAAATTGACAGTGAGGCTAGTTAAGCTATAGCCCAAACGATTTGGAGTCTCTGGTGTCCTGAATACAGTCTAATGATGTGATTTTGCTATTAGATATGAAATGTAGAAAGAGTGTTTTATTCTCCCTTTTATAATCTATGTATTATTGGTAGTGTTTCCCCATGTATTTACGAATGTATTTATCTAAATGTATTGAACTGATGGTGGCAACAACAACAAAAAAAATGGAAGCATGTCATACGATGTACGTCACCCAAAATATGTCCTCCGAAGTATGTCACACGATGTATGTCACCAGAAGTATATCACACAAAGCATGTCACAGGAAGTATGTCACAAAATTATGTCACCAGAAGTATGTGACATGAAGTATGTCACACGAAGTATTTGACACAAATGTTGTAAAGGCAGTGTTAAAAAGGGACAGAAACTAATTTAGTCCGTGACTGAACACTACTCACCTTAAGGTAGTCAGTGACAGGCATCCCTAGGTATGTTACTGAGGCATCACTCCTAGAGCCCTAAGAGACTGAGCACCCCATAGGGTGACATATGGAACCCACAGGACACTGGCTCACGTCATCGCGTAAGCAGCAGCAGCTGCAGTGAGGGGTGAGGGCGCCGCTCTGTGGTACCTTCAGGGCGGGTCTCAGTCTCACTTCCCCATCACTCTGTGTCACTGTGAGCTCCACTATCATAGATCTGACAGTGATAGACCGCATCGTCCTCCGCCAGGGCCCCGGCGATGGTTAATGTGGCCGTGTCACCAGAATTGGTGCCGGAGAATCGCTCGGGGATCCCCGAGGGTCTGTTACTATCACTATAGATGACCAGTCGGGGGGCCCCGCCCGGCCTCTGCTGGTACCAGTACACACTCTTGCTCCCAATGCCACTGGCCGAGCAGGTGAGGGCAGCAGTTCCTCCCGGAGACACAGACACCGAGGGCGGCTGCGTCAGAACCCGCTGAGCGAGAGAACCTGGAATGAAAGGACGAATGAGCACTTACAGCGTCACGTGACAAGGAGAGACATGAGTAGTACCTGACATGTATGTATCTTGGGCAGGTAACAGAGTCTCAATACATAACGCACCTGAGCAGAGCGCGCTGAGCACGAGGAGGAGGAGGGGAGTCCAGGACATGGTGCAGCGTCAGCAGAGCTCTGGCCTCTGATGCTGACGGATCTGGACAGCGCTTTCTTAAAGCGCTGGCAGGGCTGGGGCAGCGCCCTGCATGCAAATCCGATCACAGCCCTCTGACTGCTATTTGTCTCCTCACACGTAGGCAGTACGCGCTGTTCTCCATACAGTTTCATGTTTTGATGTCATTAAAGTGTATTTACACCTCATTCCGGCCATAGTCCTGCCCTCGTGTTCTTTGATGCTCCCAGCATCCTTTCCCTCTCTCAGCCCTGCCTCCCTCCCTCCCTCGCTATCACACAATGACTAGACATCTTCTGTCTGCTCACACCCTTGCTATTAAGTTCTGGTTCACCAGTTACTACTGGGTTCTGATGAGTCTGGGTGCAGGTATGAGTTTTTGGAACACGTACTGTAGCAATGAAAACACCAGGTCAGTCCAGTTACATCTTCAGACTCGTAACCGGTGCCTTTTGGTTTCAGATGTATTTTTTTATTTTTATTTTTTTTATTAACGAAGTATAAATCCACTTGTTTCTTTCTCTTGTGTGTAGTCCAGGGTCCGAAACCCCACTTGCCAAATCTGCATTCCGTAGAAACCAGTTGCAGCTATTAAACTGGAAATTCCACCAGTGCGTAAGTGATTTATGCCCCGCAGTCGCCCAGAAGGCTTTAATCTCTGAACCCATCCTGAATGCGCAACAAAAATAAATGAACGAGAGCGACATTGTACAGGTGTATACAGAGATAAACAAATAACAGGTATAATGGTGTTTGAATGGATTTGGTGTCAAGGTGGCTCTTCGTTGGAATGAAGAACTGTACCTAACAATGATAATAGATTTAATTGTGATAGGACAGAGTGCCACCTAGCGCCCATAAGTGGAATGCCCGCTCCTATTCACTTTTATGAATGCATATTTTTTATTCGGAAAATGCAGTCCAAATCGACAATATGTATCGGAAGTCGATGCTAAAAATTACATGCAATTGTAACATCATAGGTAACTAAGGAAACAACAAACCATCCTGAACCAGAAAGGTCTCCTTACTAACCCTGGGCGTAGTTCGCGTAGTCGCGCTACGCGAAGCTGCGCGAAGACGTTGAAGCGCTACGCGAGCTTCGCGTAGCTTCGCGAGCGTGCGTAGCTGCTTGGCGCGCCCGTTCGCGATGCGTTTTTCTTGCTTGGGAACGCGTCGTTCGTGTTCGGGACGCTGTTTGCGTGCTCGGGGGCGCGAACTTACCCATGCGGTCGCCTATGGGCGCGGCCATTTTGATTTTCACTTGTCCCGCCCGTTCGCGATCCCTTATTTCCTGTTCCGGGTCGCGTATAGCGTGCTCGCGATGCGCATTCCATGTTCGGGAACGCGCTGTACGTGTTCGCGACGTTTTGTGCGTGCTCGGGGAGAAATATCGCGCGAACTTACCCATGCGGTCGCGATGGGCGCGGCCATCTTGTTTTACCACTCTATGCTATGGTTCTGGGCCTGCTTTTCTATCCTCCCTCAATCTTTGCAATCCTTAGTTTTTTACACTGTTTTTCAATTTTTCTTTATTTCTTACCTATCTCTCTCTCTGCCTAAGTCTATATTTTGCATTTTTTTCTACTTTTTACTGTGTTTTTTTTACTTTTCAACTGTTTTATATAACTTTCTTCTTTAAGCTCCTACTTCTTCCCCTAACTTTATTTTTCCCTTCTAACTTTTCTTTTTCACCTCCTCCCACCCCAGAACCATGGCGAAGGGTAGCAGCAGCGGGTCAAAGGGCAAGGCGCGTGCGCCCAATCGCCGCCTGCCTTGCGGCAGACTGCGCCCCGCAGGGGTGCAAGCCCGCCAGCTGTTTACGGAGGAGGAGGTGGCCGCCCTTGTTTTTTTTATTCAGCGCCACCTCCCCTTGACCTTGGCAGCAGGCGGCAGGCCTGGCTCCGGTTACCCGACCCAGGAGCGTCACCGCCAGTGGGCGAAGGTGCGTCGGGCAGTGTTTCGCTGCTCCGCGGTCCGGCGCACACATAACCAGCTGGCCCACCGGTGGTCAGACATTCTTGACCGGGAGCAGGACCTGTTGGACCTGCTAGGTGTCGAGGTCGTGGGGCTTGGTGAGTAGCCAATATATATAGTAGTATAAGTATTGTGATTTGTGTATACATTTTTTTACAAATAACAAGAATAATGCTGCTTACATTGCAGGTAAATTACGTTTCAAAATCTTCTGTAATTGTAGGACACAGGTGCTGGGCGGTACTCTTACTTTTTGCAACTTTGCGCTCGCTTGTCATTATTATGTAAGAGTTTACTTTAGAGAACTTCAGTTAGGTAATGCTATTGCTAGAGAGACTGTAGTCCTTCCTTTGTCCTCCTGTCAAATAGTGGTGGATGGATTTGATACTAGGTTTAGTTACTATTAGTTGATAATTTTTGAACGGTGTGAGTGACGCATCCTCTGTCACTGAGTGCTGCTTACCCCAGTCCTTAGTAGAACCTTTTGTAGTTTGTTTAATGAGTGGTACTGGTAAGCTTAGCTTAGCAGTGTCAGTCAGCTGCAGAACATCAGACGCAACCAACCAACAATTTGGTGTATGCATTATGCACTGACTTTATGCATGTGTCCTCCTTCTCACCTATGCATTTTTGATGGAAAAAAAAATGGAAATGCATGCTTAATGAACAATTGGCCCGCCTGGAATAGGTGGGCTAGGTCAGGTGGTACTTAGGCTTAGTTAGTGTTCTGGATTTTATTTGAATCAATCAGAATGGAACACTGAATTAGTGTTCCCCAATAAGTAGACTGTCCGTGAATTCCGCGAGCCAGTAGGCGATCGGATTAGATAGGTCAATTTTATAGCAATTTTTGTTTCCTAAAACGTTTTTTGAGCGTTTTTTTTTAGATAATTTATTTGTTTCACAGCAATCATTAATGTTTGTGTCTTTCTTTTTCTTTATTATATCTTACATGATCACTGATCTGCAGCACCCAGGGGCAAGAAGACGGGGTCCGAGTCGGCGGGACAACCACCAGAGGACCGCTCCTCTACCGAGGGCCCTGCTGCTGGTCCCAGTAAGTCCTCCAGTGGTTATATTAACAATTATATTGCCCTAACTTTTACTGGACCTTATTTATTCAGAACTATTAATTCTGGCTCCACTCCCTAATTATATTTTTTACAAAAGATTCTTTGATCTTGACTTGACTATCTGTTTCTAAATTCTGGTTATCCCTGCCTCTAAGTTGTAACTGCCTCTGCTATGAATGTCTGTACTCGGTACTACTACTATTAGTCTGTCGCTAAGCTTGCCCAGTTTGCATTGCCACTCTTTATTGTACGGTTTTGAATAAAACTCAGATTGACCAATACTAATAGCTCTAGCCACTGAGTCCAGTCCTTTCGGTTGTCCTCTTCTAGGCTTCTTAATCTTGAGGCTTTGACAATTACCACAAACAAAATGCACAACCAGATATTTGACTATTTTTGATAGGATATAGTACATACTACTTGGATTCTGCACAGCCCCATGCAGAACTATGCACAATGAAAGAGGATGTTGGTGATGAGAGTTTGGAACTTGGACGTTACTCACACCTCAGTCAGAAGTGAACCCACAATCCCCTGAACGACTAGCTAGTGTCTCATTAGGTCCCCGAACCCCCACCCGAAGATACCCAATGATTATGATTCCACAACCCAGAACATAACACACTTTCGCTCACTCACTCGTGTAAGTCCACCACCACCACCACACCAAATACCACATAGTCTATGTGTAAGTTCAAAAGGTTTATTTTCAAATGACAACTTCTGTATGTTGTTGTTCTATAAAATTCAGTGTACTCCAGCCAGCTCCAACAGCAAAATGCATAAGATTAAAACAATAAAAATTGTTGCAACAAGTGCATGATGATATAAGACAAAAGATCTGTGTGAATTCTGGGCGACTCCTCACCATAGAACGTAGAATTACTGGTTACATGCATCATTCATAAGCTCTGCAAATCTCTGGTTCGTACTCGTAGAAGGGAATCCTCTGCCTGAGAAAAATGGTGCGTGTTAATGCAAGCATTTGTCAGTCCTGCCAAAAAACTGTAACATGTTACCTATGGCTAAGTAATACGGACTAACGGAACTCCATAACAAAGTGGCTTGTTTTCCGACCTCTTGTACGCAACGCTCAGACAGTAGCTGTATGTGCTCATGTGGGCTCAAAAGGCGTCTTACTGTTACTGCACAACAAGCTGCGAGGTAACATGCGCAAAAGACATGAAGCGAAAAATGGTTGCATGGCTCAGGCTAACTTTGCAAAGAGTAGAGTATAGTATAATAATGACCTTAGGGACCATAATAACACTACTAGTGTCTGTCTACTGACTGTACTCTAGTACCCGATTTGGACTATTGAATGTGATTTATAATAATAATATGTATTAACCTTTTTTCAATCTTGCTAGTGAAAAATAATAAATAGGGGAGGTGTACAGGCATCTAAAAATGTGTCATGTTTTTGCTAGGCGTACTACCGACCACCAGTGCCGGTGGGGCCAGCGGCGATGGCGTTGCGGCCATTCCGGAGGGGGCAGGAGATACAGGGGGTGAGCCAGCAGCAGTGGCGGGCGGTGGTAAGTTATATTCATGACTTATTGACATTGCACTAGCTGGAAGGGTGTGTGGAGTGGACTTCACTCACTGTACTGTTGTTGAGACTTATTAGGTATGAAGTTGTAGTGAACATTATACAACGGTTAATAAAGAAGACACCCTTTACTTAGCAGCATGAGCAATGCAGTACCAATAGCATTACCAGCGTGACTTCATTAACCAATGGCCTCTTATATCTGACTCCAACTCAGCTGTGAAAGTTTTATGGAGGAGACTAAAAGTCAGATCAGATGACCTTGATGGATGTGTTGAACAAAAAGGGAAAGAAGGGTGGAAGGAGGAAGGGCGGGCGAGATTTAATATGACGACTGGCAGAGAAGGATACGTTGGAAGCATGGATAGGTGGCTGATAGGAATCAGATGCATGTGTTGTTGAAGGATGGGTGGGAGGTGAAAGAAGAATGGATGCCTGCCTGGGTGGAAGACACAGTATGGGTGGATACTGTGGATAGCAAGAATCATCAGCGGTGTTTGGGTGAAACTCTAAGCCAAGGCAAGCAACGGAGTGAGTGGACGCATGCGTTGTTGTTGGTGAAACAAAGTAACGTTTGTGGAGAGATTAAGAAGAATGATTGACATTTACTTAGAATGGATGGATGCCTGTATGTATTCATCATAGACAGCATAGGTGGAGACTGTCACGGGATGCACAGTTTTAGGGAATGTTAAAGAAACCGCGCCAGCGTACCAAAGCCGATGTGGGGAGGGGCAGGGTGGGGGTAGTAGTAAACAATGTATTACGCGGGCAAATACAGGTAACTTTACTGTAACATACAAATAAATAAAGTGAATTTCATTGTGCGCACTGCACCGCCAAATGCGATGTAGTGTGTGCAACAAAATTAGTTTAATTTATTTATATGTTTACTTACCTGTAATTGGCCGTAATCCATAGTTTACTACCCCCATCCTGCCCCTACCCACGCCACCGCCCGGCCAAACTCCCCGAGTCCCACCAACGACCGCTACTGACCTTATGTCATTGTCCCATATAAAAGCAACGATCATTGGATCAGATATATAATCTGCCTTTTTGTAGTAGCCAAGGCACTGTGAAATTGAGCAATTGCCCTCCATGTAACAGAGAGAGTATGGCCAGTGCCACCCGTAATAGAAAAATACGAGCTTCCCCACCTGCAAACAGTAGTAAATCAAACTAATGTTACTCTGCGTCATGACTCGTATGTTTGTCTTGGCTTCAAGCATAGATGACCGAGCTGGCAATGCCGGCTACAACCAGGTTATGTCATTTCCCTAAACTAGAGATAAGAAGAACACTGGTGTACTGTGTACTGCTTGGAGTCCATAGTGCTAGTATAATGCCTGAAACTCCCACAAATGTTAGAGGCCGAGGAAGTGGGAGGATAGATAGATTATTACCACAAATGTTATGTACTGTGCTTCTTGCTAGTGCTACTGTGCCATTATGTGTTGAATTAATTTTGTGTTACTGTTTAGGTAAGAGTACTGGTTACAACAATATTTTTTTCTTTCTTTTCCCAAGACAAACCATTGCGGAAGGAGTTGGCAGTCAGGGCCCGGCGCCGGAAACTGGAGGCCATATGCCGGGAGTACCGGCGGCTGGTGGCTCTGGCGGAGGAGGAGGAGGAGGCGGCAGCAGCTGCAGCCTCGTCCGATGCCCCGGGCCCCAGCCAGGCCCCAACTCCAGCGGTACGGCGCCGCGGTCTGATAGCCACCCGCCGCAATTCATTAGCAGCCAGCACTGCTGTCCCCCATTGTGGATGCCACTGCAGGGCATTCCGCAAGAAGATTCTCCTCCGGATGGCACGGCAAGAGGAGCAAATGGAGGAGCGGGTGAAAATCCTGGTGGACAAACACCTCAAAGCCCGCCGATTATAACATCGAGGACCCTGTTGCTTTGCCCCTTTTTATTCCTTGTTTTGGTGGGTGGGAATTGGGCGTTGGGGTTTCGGGACATTCTTTGGACTTTTTTCGTTTTGGACATTGGTTGGGGTTAGGGAGAGGGGTGGGTCAGATGTGGGATAGTTTATTTTTGTTAGGGTAATAAATTATATTTATACTTAAACATACAATGTTAATGTTTTGTGGGGGGTTACTGTTTTACGAATTAACGTCACATTGGTTTGCTTGCTGCTGCAGGGCCGCAGCCAGTGTTTGATTTCAATAATCTGCCGATGATGTATAACAAACAGATAGATGCGGTACCCCTCACTGAGTTATTTGTCCTACTAGTATTCTACCTCCCACCAAACTTATCTTACCTGTGATTGATGATGACTACGTTCGGCACAGCGATGGCTGCATGGTTTCCATAGAGAATGTAGAAGATGCCATGGTTGTGGTGGTAGTACTAGAGTAGACACTGGCAGTAGCATTTGCTAAAATTTTTTAAAAAAGAGACAGTCACTTGCCTGAGAAAAACTGTGGGAGGAGTAGTCGAACGAAGTGAAATACAGTACAGAAGACGACTGCCAAACAAACAATATTGCAGTTGCAACTGCTAAAGTCAAATTAAACATAATGGTGGCGGGGGCAGCCTAGTACAAGAAGTTATAAACTGCAGTTGTGCTGTCGAGTGAGTCACTTAACTTAACACAATCGTAATTCGTAACCTTTACTGCTGTGTGGTAGGAGTTTGATGATTAATCCAATCAATGACGGCAATTAATTATGATGTACTACTATTAGCCGTTGACGGCTTGCACAATGCACATAGACTGAGCATGGGTGGCCAAGCAGAAGAAGCTCCTCGCCCTGCCTTGCAATTGAATTAGTGTTGCTTTCACCACATCTGCCCCAGCAAGCGTGTGATCAATTGGTGTACATTTTATGTAGTCACATCACACCTCAATATAAATCACAGCACGGGGGAAGAGGGTTAGGGTTTGATGAATGGATGGGAAGGGGGTTTGGGGAAAGGTTTGAAAATGAAAAACAGTACGCATGGACAACAAAAGCAAAGCGCAATCTTGGCAGACGACCATGATCTTATCCAAAAAATCAATAAAGCGAGAAAAGGGAAATGCATGCGTTAATGATGATGAAGATTAGATAACTTGATGGTTAATGAGTAGTACTTAATAACTCCTACTAGACAATTAGACAGTACAGGGCACCAGTATATTCTATGCAATTTGCCTTGCCTGTAATATGCCCTCAGAGACCCAAATTCCATGTTGTACTGGGCTTACTTGTAAAGATAGCAAAGACAATTAAAAAACATTTGTAGGGATCAATTAGCAAACAAACACACAACACACAGTCCTAATGATTGCAGAGAAAAAAGGATTCAAATTAATTAAAAGATGAATGATGAATGATACTAAAGTTACTGTATTATCATGCTAAAATTGTGGAGTTGAATCTCGTCCTTCCTCTTGGTCCTATCTTCCATGGACGCTCCGCACATCAATCTTGGTGGCCTTCCTGATGCCGATTGGTAAGGTAAATGTGAGTTGTGTCTCCCAGTATAGCAAGCACAGGGTAAAGGCCGGCCTGTAACGTCTAGATGGAAAAACAAAAGGGGTATTGAGAAATCAATGAATAAAAAAAAAAAAACATCATTTACGGTGGAGTCCAAGAAGAGAAGAGAGAACACTTTCAGAGTGAGGCGGCTTGGATATATCGTGTAGATTCTGTTTACAGCATTAAGCTACAACAACAACAGGACAGAACAGGCCCACCACAGCACCAGCCCGTGACCCAACCTCCATTTACCTTAATTTTTGACATAGCCAGACAAAAGGCATACACAGCAACTTAGCATTTTCCTAATTAAGTGACAAAATCAATGCGCCGCTGTCAGTCATCACTACACTCGACTAGACCACTACATGGACATGTAGGTCTGCTGTGTTTACTACTTTCTTGTTGAATTGTTGTGTTTATGTTTACCTTATGCCACTTCATGAAATGCAGTTAGTCCTTGAATCATCTCCGATCCAACTGAATGACTGCGCGCGAAAAGATAGTATGGTCATCATCATGGTGTGGTACAAAGTTGTCCAACTACAACTCAGTCTGTATTGACTCCGATTAAGTCCATATTCCATATTAAAAAATTGCAACAGATATTGGCCTGCACCTGCAGTAGTAGGAGTACAATTTGGTTATTAAACAACAAGAAAGGAAACATTGACTGTCACTTACTTACTTGAGTCACTTTGTAGATTAACTAGTAGAGTAGAGTTCGACTTCATGCACAACATCAACAACAAACAACAGCAATCGCTCAGAGTCTGCAAACATCCAATGCATTCCATCATTACCTGTCTTGCTCTTCTCTTTGGCTGTCAGATCATCAGATGCCTAGTTCTGACATTTTTTTTTTTTTTTTTGCGGGGCAGTGGCCTCATCATTATTACTCCAGTCCACATTCATTTTGAGTGTTAGGCGCTGTTTCGGTTTTCGTCTTATTCATCTGTGGCACTTCTTTGTCACAGTTTAAGTTGCTTCCCATGGTCAGCACTGTGATGATGGTCCGCGGCCTGTGTAGTGCTCATTGCTGGTCATTTGAGTTTGCACAAATGTCAGCAAGTTTCTTCGAAGAGTCTCTTGTCTTTCTCTGCCAAGTACCTTCTGTCCTGACAGTGAGGACCTTTGGATGCCTGCTGAGGCTGTAGCCTTCGGACACTGATGAGTTTCAGCTCGAAAACAAAACGGAGGATAGCTATAGTAGTCACGTTTCACTTCTAATGGAGGCGGGACTGGTAAAGGCAACATTTCTTGTACTAATGTCTGGCTTGATGGAAATGTACTCGTGCGAGACAGGAAGATGAAGCAGGACTCTGAAGAGTGGACAGTTAAATGCACAGACGTGCAACTCCAATAGGGAAATAAAAAGAAGACGGTGGTGATGGTTTTGTTGTGATTTGATTTGAACCAGAAAGACAGATACACAGACACATAAAGGAAGGAAGAAAGCAACAATTTGAAAGCCTAGTTGTCAGGGAAGAGGAGCTCGTCCTCAAACTCTGGTGGTTCGGACAGAAGTAGGTCCTGTAACGCACTATTTACGTCATCCAAGTCGCTCTGCTCTTCCTGCTGTGATTCACGTATTTTGTAATCCGGTGGTATAAAGTGCTGATTCATTTTGATCATGGTTAACCTCTCCACGCTTTGGGCCGAGAGACTGGTCCTTTTCGAAGTTACAATGGCACCAGCAGCACTGAAAACACGCTCAGAAGAGACACTTGCGACAGGGGAAGCGAGATACTTTATCGCCAGCCTGCTGAGCACTGTCCATTGGCTTCTTTTCCCATACCAATACACCAATGGGTTTCCATCCATGAAGACCTCTGTTGGGTCATCCAGATAGGCCTGGACCATCCGCTCAATGTTAAGGGGTGCTCGGATGTGCTCGGCCGGTTTTGCCTTTGCATCAGCACTGGACTTACCATACCCCTGCTGTAGAAACCAATCAGTTGCACATTGTGCTGTGGATGATCCTGTTCTTGATGTTATTGTTGGTGTAGGTGACTGCTGGGAGGCAAATGCACTGCCCTCAGGCTCCGAAGTATAACTTGACTCTGGATGCCCTGTAGTACTGGTTATGGCCTGTGGTGGGGGGCCTGTAATTAACAGCCGTTCGCTTTCGAAAATAGTTGCTTCCTTAGCTATCAAAGTTTTGTAGTTGGCAACATCCACTTCCGAAAAAGGAATTACTGCCTTGCTGTTCAGAAATACTTTGTAACGTGGATCCAAAATTGTGGCACTAATGTAATGTGGTTGTGACAAAATTTTATTTTTAATCCTTGTATTTTCCGATAAGCGAGAGGCTAAGGTCTCCGCCAAATGATATGCGTCTTGTTTGTCATCCACACCTGCGTACGTTTCAGACACATCCTTCAGCTGTTGCTCTAGCATGTGCAACAATGGGATAGCTTGGCCCATAGTACAGTCCTCCCTGCTGACTTCACGTGTGAAGATCTCAAAAGGAAGTAGCATCTCAGTCAGGCATTTAATGAGGTCCCATTGAGCCATCTCAACGGTCATGCCTCTCACAGTAGGTTCCCCTATTCTTTGCATGACATAAGCATTGAGTGGTATGTACAGTTCAAACAGACGATCAAGCATATAATAAGTTGAGTTCCAACGTGTTGGCACCTCCTGGATGAGCGCTTTGACTGGCAGTTTATGCTCACGTTGAATGACCCTCAGCTGCTTCCGGGCTTTAAAAGAATGGCTGAAATGTGTGCATATTCTTCTGCAGGTGACCAGTAAGTTGCTGACTTTTGATTCATTTTTCAAAAAGTCTTGAACAACAATGTTAATGCAGTGTGCCAAACACGGGACCCTGAAATAGCCACCATTGCGCATGGCCAAAACTACATTACTGCCGTTGTCCGTGGCAACAAAACCAATCGTAAGCCCTCTTGGGCGCAGCCACTCAAAGACCTTGGTGTTAAACTCTTCCAAAATGTTTGCAGCAGTATGAGATTTCTCCATGGCAAACATGGCTACAGTTGCATGTTTGCGAGTGGCATGAAAAATCTCTGCAGTATCAACACCAGCAGATAGCTGTTCTCTAACACCCACAAAACTGATCCAGTGTGCAGTGATGCACATGTAATCTGTGGCTTGGCAACTGGTCCACATGTCTGTAGTCAGGTGGATACTGTGAACAGCACTCTGCTTCAAGGCCTTTCCTAGCAATTCCAGCACGTCGTGATGTAGTGCTGGAACTGCAACTCTGGCAAAATAGTAGCGGCTGGGAACATGCCATTTTGGGCAGATGGTTGACACAAATTCCACAAAACCCAACCCTTCAACAAAAGAAAAAGGGAGAAGGTCCAGTGCTAACATTTTAGCCAGCTTCGCATTGTACAAACGTGCTATTGGGTGGTTGCGTTCGTACTGCCCCTCACCCCCAAACATGCTGATAATGGTAGGCTGCATGGTTTTCCTTTCTCTTAGGCTCAACGCACTTTTTGGTAGTGCGGACCTGGTACTTCTTGGTGTCTCCGGCTGACTCTTACTCTTGTGCCACTGAGATGTTGCTGAAGATGTGTGCAACGTTAAGACTGCACTGCTGGGGTCAGGGACACCTTGTGTACCACTAGTGAGAATGTCTCCCTGTCCTTCCTCTTCCACCGTGATCGGATCTTCTTCTACTCCTTTATCCCCACCAACACCAATGGTTGCAGTTTTTTTCTGTCGCGAAGGTGGTCCTCCCAGCTGATCAAGTGGTGTTTTTTCAGATGGGTCATTTGGCCTCCGGTACCATAGTTTGTACCAAGCTTACCACGACTAACAGAGGTATTACAAATGGAGCATATAGCAATGTTCTCCTCCTTTTCGCTAACCGTAAAGAAGTCTCAAACTGGGGAGCTTAACTTTGGCCTCCTGCTGGAGGTGCCACTTCCAATGCCGGATGATCTGTAGGGTGTGTGTTGAATTTGACTCTGTGCTGCTGTACCACTACCTACTCCTACAGAGGTGGTGGTTGTGCTGGATGTAGGTCGCTGCCGGGCCTTTGCTAATGCAAATATGGAAGCTGTAGGTCGTGTTGGTGTTACCTGTGGAGGTATGCGTGCTACATCCCTCGCAGCGATTTTGGATAGAGTAAGAATGTTGGTCTCCATCTCCTCGGGGCCGGGAGTGATGTTCGTGATGACTGGCTCGTCGTCATCATCATCATCATCTTGCTGTTCTACATCGACCTCCATAAGTGTAAGGCTTTCTGGAACCTTCCTTTTCCCTAGCTTGGTCTTGGAACGTGGCTCCCTCTCAGACTCAGTTTGTGGCTTCCAAGTGGCATCTAGATCATCAGAAGGGGGCTTGGCGAAGAACTCGATGGACTACCCCTCCTTTTCCTTGCTGGGGATTTGGAAGACAATGGATCTTCTGAATGAGTGGCTTCTTCTTCTACCTCTGCATGAGGCTCAATTTCCTGAACTGCCCCTACTTCAGGAGGAACAACAACTACTATTGCGGGCGGTGGTTGCGGCTGTTGTTGTTGACCACTTATCTGCTGTGTTTCCTCCTGCGTTGATTGGGTACTACTTTGAGATAGCGATAAGTTTATCTCCGGCTCAGCATCACTGCTTTCCACCATTAGGCTGGCTACCTCTTCCCCACTCATGTGCTTGGCCCTGGGTTGGTGGGTTGGGTCCACTGATGCGGATGTGCTGCCCCCAGCTTGCCCCCGGACACCGCTGCTGCAGGCGCAATTTTTTTTTCCCAAAAAAGGTACTGGCCGGCACACCAGACTTCAGTGTCACTTGCTTCTTCTGTTCCTTCTTCTTCTCAATAGCAACTTTCTTGGTACTGGAGGACCTGGTACCTGCTTTCTTTGGGCCCATCTTCTTCAGATGTCAGCAGCACTCAGTTGCAGAGATGTCTGGTCAGGTCACACGTCACGTTGTGTGTCCAGCAGCAGGATGTCTGTCTGGAAGTGCAACAGGCAATGATGAGAGACACACCTCCTCCTCAGTCTTTGTGCACCTAAAAGCAAAAAAGCCAGAACATCAGTCAAACATAGCACAAATCAAACAAATAGAATATAGAACTTAGTGTGTGGTGGCCTCAATTATTAAATTTCAGAAACTCTTCCAACAACAACACACAGTGTAGCCATTTGTGAGACGTTGACAACAAGGCCAGGGCTTTCCTGGCTACTGTACACTCTGGAAGAATAAGAATATTAAAGAACAAAAACTAAAATGTACTGGAGCATGTTTGGCCTAAATTTGTGCATCACGTGTGATGTATTATATAGCAGCATCAGGGAGCTGCAGCTGGCAATGGGGATGGATTTGGAAGCAGTAAAACAAGAGGAAAAATGGAAAGACACGCAGGCCTATTTGGCAAAAACAGCACACTAATAACTACCACAACAAAATGGCCCCCAGAAACATGGTGACTCACAGGCACAAGGCACGGCAAACAATGAACTCAAGCAGGCCTATATATGGGCAGACAAAGGATGCCTTATAAAACACACACAGCTTTAATGCAAAAACTAAAATCCACATGGCTAAAAACACTTTGGAAAGTTAGACAACCACTACAACAACACTATTATAATGACACAGTACACACGCAAAAAATGCATTTATTTACCACACCCAATAAGTGAAATAGTCAGACCCTCCAAAAAAAGCCACATTTCGCAATTCAATTTAATCTATTCAATGCCATCCATGGCCTAAATGATGCCAAAATTCCACAGACTACACAGAAACAGTTTTATGCACCCATGGTGACTACCTCTGGGCCTACTGGCATACTGGGCCGCAAGCTTGGAGGCCTATGGCAAAAGCACAGTGGCTGGTTTAACAAAATGGCCGCCGCCCACATGGCCAGGCCACCCAAAATAACAAAAAGTGAAGACAAAGGACAGGACCAGGCAGTTGGAGACTCTGGGAAACTTGCTACCTCTTGGAAAAAATTGTAAAACAAAAAAAAAATGACTCCTTGATCACCAAACTACATCTAAATGACAACCTGAGGAGTTTTTTGTGCAAAATGAACTAAATCAACATTTTCGAGAAGGTTTAATGATGCTCGAGAGATATTGTTCGCCAGATTGTAAATTTTGCGTGTTCGGCATCGCGATCGTCACAAATTGTCGTTATCGCGCGCGCAAAAACGTACATTGAGCGCGCGAAGAAGTTAAAAAGTGTAAGTCCGCGTTGTCGCGCAGTGCGGACTTGCCCAAAGTCCGCGAGCTGAACGCCGAGGGTTACCTACTGGCTGAAAAGGCCTATTTATTTAACAAACACCACAAAAAATAAAATACGCCCCAAAAACCACTTTTACCAATTAAAAACAATGCCATCCATGGCCTCAATTATGTTACAATTCAACAGACAACAAAAAACAGTTTTTATGCACCCATGAGGATGACTACCGCCGGGCCAACTGGCACACTAGCCCGCAAGCTTTGAGGCCTATGGCAAAAGCACAGTGGCTGTTCACACAAAATGGCCGCCAACACATGGACAGGCCACCCAGAACAACAAGAAAAGGAAGACAAGACAGACAATGCAGGCCTATGGCAAAAGCACAATGCCTGGCTTCACAAAATGGCTGCCACCCACATGGCCAGGCCACCCAAAATAACAAAAAGTGAAGACAAAGGACAGGACCAGGCAGTTGGAGACTCTGGGAAACTTGCTACCTCTTGGAAAAAATTGTAAAACAAAAAAAAATGACTCCTTGATCACCAAACTACATCTAAATGACAACCTGAGGAGTTTTTTGTGCAAAATGAACTAAATCAACATTTTCGAGAAGGTTTAATGATGCTCGAGAGATATTGTTCGCCAGATTGTAAATTCTGCGTGTTCGGCATCGCGATCGTCACAAATTGTCGTTATCGCGCGCGCGAAAACGTACATTGAGCGCGCGAAGAAGTTAAAAAGTGTAAGTCCGCGTTGTCGCGCAGTGCGGACTTGCCCAAAGTCCGCGAGCTGAACGCCCAGGGTTACCTACTGGCTGAAAAGGCCTATTTATTTAACAAACACCACAAAAAATAAAATACGCCCCAAAAACCACTTTTACCAATTAAAAACAATGCCATCCATGGCCTCAATTATGTTACAATTCAACAGACAACAAAAAACAGTTTTTATGCACCCATGAGGATGACTACCGCCGGGCCTACTGGCACACTAGGCCGCAAGCTTTGAGGCCTATGGCAAAAGCACAGTGGCTGTTCACACAAAATGGCCGCCAACACATGGACAGGCCACCCAGAACAACAAGAAAAGGAAGACAAGACAGACAATGCAGGCCTATGGCAAAAGCACAATGCCTGGCTTCACAAAATGGCTGCCACCCACATGGCCAGGCCACCCAAAATAACAAAAAGTGAAGACAAAGGACAGGACCAGGCAGTTGGAGACTCTGGGAAACTTGCTACCTCTTGGAAAAAATTGTAAAACAAAAAAAAATGACTCCTTGATCACCAAACTACATCTAAATGACAACCTGAGGAGTTTTTTGTGCAAAATGAACTAAATCAACATTTTCGAGAAGGTTTAATGATGCTCGAGAGATATTGTTCGCCAGATTGTAAATTCTGCGTGTTCGGCATCGCGATCGTCACAAATTGTCGTTATCGCGCGCGCAAAACGTACATTGAGCGCGCGAAGAAGATAAAAAGTGTAAGTCCGCGTTGTCGCGCAGTGCGGACTTGCCCAAAGTCCGCGAGCTGAACGCCCAGGGTTACCTACTGGCTGAAAAGGCCTATTTATTTAACAAACACCACAAAAAATAAAATACGCCCCAAAAACCACTTTTACCAATTCAAAAGTAAACAAGGCCATCCATGGATGCCCGGCCTACATGATGTTTAAACTTTAAATTCAACAGACATCACAGAAACATGCACCCATGGGTACCTCTGGCTCTAGTCTGGGCCTACTGGCTGAAATTCCAATCAAAGAAAAACAACTAGGCCCCTGCCGAAACTACAGGCCACAACAATACATTTTAAAAAATATGGAAATCCCCCCAAAAAATGTAGGTACAAACAAGCCCCAATCAAACAAACAAGTACACCAATTCTCCAACTTACTTGTAAAATCTCAAATCCAAGAGTCCTCAAATCCAATCCAATGATATGATGCAGCAGACAGACACAAAAAGTGATCCTTCCAGCTCCAAATCCAAATGAAAGTGAACAGCACATGGACAAAACACTGGGAGGAGCCTGCTGGACAGGAACAGGAAGTTTGAGAATCAGGGGCACTTCCTTCCTCTTGGAAAAAAAGAAAAAGGACTCCTTGCTCACCAAACTACATCTCTAAATGACAACCTGAGGAGTTTTTGTGCAAAATGAACTAATTCATCATTTTCGAGAAGGTTTTATGATGCTCGAGATATATTCTTCGCCAGAATGTAGTTTCTTCGTGTTCGGGATCGCGATCTTACCAACACTGCCGCCGGAAGTCAGATCGCGCGTCCGAATGACGTGTTCGCGGTCGCACACTCTCGCGGGATCTTGCGGCCGGATTCCAAATCTCGTGGCGCCCGCGAACGGATAGGAAGTCGCGTCGGCGAACGCAGAATCACGGTAGGTCGTTACCGCGCGCGCGAGAACGTATATTGAGCGCGCGATGAAGAAAAACAGCTACGCTACGCCGCAAATTGCGTAGTGCACGGTAACTTCGCGTTCTACGCGAATTGCGAAGTTACCGCAACTTCGCAAGCTTCGCGAGCGTAGCGAAGTTCACCGCCCAGGCTTACTCCTTACCCAGGATGCGAGCTAAGAATCGGACTGAAGCTGGGCCAGAAAAAAAAAAAAAAAAAACTGGATGTGAACACTGAAAAAAAACACATTTTGCAAATCACAGAAATTACATAAATTGTGTTAAACAGATGTAGAACAAATATGTAAAGGCTTCTTAAAATTAAAAGGTGTGTTTTTGTTTTGAACATTTGTGTTTACATTATTTGACAATGGCTGTAGCGTTATTTTACCAAGGTCAGCTTTTCAGCAGGTCACCCCCTAATCTCCCTCTCTAAATGTCCCTTAACCCCTCCCATTTAGTAAAACCTATACCCTATTTTGGTGCCCCTCCTCTTGGCTCCTCCCACATTTGCTACAGAAACATATACTTATATATGTGCAGATCTCCGCCACCTTCTCCGCTGAGGAAAGAGAGGAGCAGAGGTCTTCACCCGCAGGTTTATGACATACATTACTTAGTAGTAGTGACTAGTACTACTGTACTACTACTTTATACATTATGCAACGTCGTTTGTGACGATGCCCATTTTTATTTTTCAAATGACTTTTGGTCTCTACAATTGGATTTCTTAATTCTCAGGAATTGGAGTAATTACATTTGTATCTTTTTCACAAATTTAGATTGTGCGTGCTTAAGGGGCTCATTACGATGGCGGGCAGATCGCCACCGCCCGCCCAGCGATGGCGATCCGCCCGCCATCGCAATGAGATTTAACCACCGCCAGATTACAATGGCGGTGGGTAACGCGGCGGACGGAAAGTCCGTTGCATTTCCGCCGGTCGGCAATTGTCACGATTGCCGGCCGGGTGGAAAAAGCCCACAATATGGTGGGTATGCCTTTCCATGGCAGAGACTCTGCCATGGAAAGGCATGCGGGAAATGACTTTGGGGGCTCGTTGCAGGCCCCCAGGTGGGTGGGGGGCTGCACTGGCGGGGTACCTATGGTACCCCCCGACACTGCCATGCACAAGGTGGCAGGCACCGCGCGGTGCCTGCCACATTGTGCATGGCAATGCAAAACATAGGTTTTTAACATTGCGTACGGTGCTGCAGCCAGCAGCACCGTCCGCAATGTTAAACTACCGGGATGCGCCCGCCAGTGTTGCGGGCGCATCCTAATACGGAGGGCGGGACCGGCGCACCTATGGCGGATGGTTCCAGCTCCACAGGGATGGCGGGCGGATAAAAGTCCGCACGCCATCCTAATAGGCCCCTAAGTTTTTATTTCTTACTTGTAGTGTTTTTTTATTAGTTGTTCATGCACCAAAAGCATTTTTCTGAGAAATGTCTTGATGCTTCAGGCAAAGTACCATGGGATACCTGGACATGCTTAACTTAAGCCGGTGTGTGCTGGTGCTCAGCACGGAAATTCTTTCAGTGGATGAGAACTGTTAATACAGCAGAGATTTTAAGTGATTCTGCTTGCAACTCCGTTTTCGGAGGATTAGAACTGGAGGTTAATCAGGAAAATCCCATACATTTGCATACATTTCAGGGGAATCAAACTGAAACATTGATCAACAGGAAGAGTGTTTTTTATTGGGTGTAAGGGTCGGGGACACAACCGGAATCAGACTTCTGGGGGAAGTGGGGCAAACACTTAGAATAATGGGAGCGGAGCCATATTCAGAGCTGAATCAAAGTCACTTGTGGGGTTCCCGTCAATCTTCTGGTACAATACCTGATATGGGGTGTCATTATTCTCAATGACGTGGCCAGTAAGGCATTTTTAAGAGCACTGGCAGTAAGGTTGGGCTTAGTATAACAAGATTTAACAACTGTTAGAGTGGATTTAGATTGTCCCCTCAAGGGATTTTAGTAAAATTAATAACACATTTTGCTTTGCTGTATTACATAGGAAGCCATTAGACTTGGTAAGTCGCGGCATTTCATGTTCTAGCCTCTGGGTCAAACAGCAGCTAATGATGCATTCTGTAATACACTTTCCAGTTCCATTAGCCTGAACCTAATCTTCTTAAATACACTGTTGACAAAGTATTTGGGTGCCCACCACCAAATTAAGTTTTGAAAATGGTCACTGGTTAAACATAATTTTGTAGCTATTGCTATGTTCATACTGTATGTACCAGCACACACTACCAACACATTTGCAGGACAGATGCTAGCACATGATTCAACTGTCTTGCAGTCGGAGGGAAGAATGCCTCTTGTCCATTCCTGATAACACATAGAATGTTGAATCTGTATTTCCATGGTTCCAGATGCTACCCCTGAGTTTCACCTGCCATCAAATATTCTGTGTTATGATGTGACTAGGTGCTCCAATGGCCTGACATGGACCTCTCATTTGGAAAGATGTTGACTGTACAAACACAGAGACAGAAACTGAGCATGAAATATGATTATCCAAAGTACCACCACAGTACAGAATGGGTGCCAAAACTCGCAACATACTCACAAGCACTAGTGCCTCTAGATTATTGAATAATAATACACTTTATGTAACTATTTGGCAACACTGCTTGAACTAATCTTCAGCTCTGTAGAATTTTTGCTGATTATATAATGCATGAATATTGTAAGAGGGATGGGGCCAAATCAGAAATGGAATTGAAAAAGGTTCTAGCTGATCAGGAGTAATTAGTGCTAGGAAAGAGTAAGTGGCAGACATACCAGGTTCTACTGTGTTGCTGAAGAAAACTGGGCAATATATAGGACCAGCAATCCCAATCCCAACTTAATTTGAATTTCAGAGGTAGAGCACTGGCTTTTCTGAGCAGGAAACAAGTAATTCAATGCAAAAAATACCTACAAATGACATTTGCCATTTCAAGAACTGCCTTATTTGTTGACTCAACCCACCGTCATCTGTAACCCTGGCCATTTGTTTTCTGCATCACCATTTCCTGTCGCTGACTCACTTCTACCCTTCTTTCTCACCTCCTTGTTTCTTGTCCCCCCTCTGCTGATTATCTCTTATGCTTTTATCTGTCTCCCTTCTTTTATGCCTTTTTCTGTTTATCTTCCAATGTTCTCCTTCTCATCAATCTCCTCATTCTCTTTCTATCTTTCTCTGCCTAACTCTATAGTTCGCTTCTATTTCTATTTTTTGCTTTTTTTCAATTATTTGCCTCTGTATCTGACCATACCTCCTTTTTTTCTTTTCTCCTCCTATTGTTGTCTATCTCATTTCTTTTCTCAGACTCTTCAGAGGCTTTAGTGTGCCTGAAATCCTGGATGAGATGCGAAACGCCTTCAACAGGTACAGTGCGGACTGAACTTCACCAAATGTTACCAAGTACTGAAAGCTGCAAATTCAGGACATCTGGACTTGCAGCTTAAGTTTATTGCCCACGCCTGGGCCATCAAATCCAGCAAAGCCAGGCCCGGCAATTACCCCAGGCAGCCCTATTGGTTACATATTATGGTTACTTAAGCACACAAAGCGATACATATCTGAACTGGGGTGGTGGAGTGAGCTAAAGAATGATGATGGATTAAACCCAGATCAGTTGACTGGGGGTGAGTGTTTGATTGGCTCAAACGTTCCGTCCATCATCCCCTTTTGTATTACTTAAGCACACAAGCCATGAATTTGAGAGTGTTATGATAGTATAGGTAACCATAACTGGCGAAAAACAGGGTTAAAAGTTTTGATCATAAAGTTAACATTTCAAAATCACACAGAAATGATGTCAGAAAATACATTATTTATTCTTCATGATTCATGGCTACAGTGTATGAATTTGAGCCACTAAGAAGTCTAGAGATTTGAGTGGTTTATTACAACACACAAAGGTATTCAGGATGTATCCATAGTATTAGTGTGTGCTGAAAGTACAAAGTCATATTGAATGAGCATCTGAAAATGTGAGGCGTTCTATGGGAAGTGGTGATGTTGATGGTTGTGACAGTTCTAGAAAGTGGCACATCACATAGGAAAGCATTCATGTAGAAAACTTAAAAACTAAATCACCCGGGGGCGCTAGAGAGCCGGCGAACAAGATGGACGCACTCTCGTGAGGCTCTAGCAGCCCGGGAACAACATCCGACAGAATACTCCGTTATAAGGTGGAGAAACCATGCCATAGTAACAACACGGCTTAATCAAGATATCGGGAAGCTGATGTGGCGATCGAAATCCGCCTAAAACTACTCTACATAGCTCATCGACGCGCGGAACTGAATGAGGCCTAAGATCGGGGAAAAATGGCAGCTGCGTTGAAGGTCTAAACAAGATTGTGGAACCTGACAACGCCGACTGGCCGCGGAGAGAGGTGAGCCCCGCTTTCATTGCTTCCGGGGGTGGGAGGCTACCTCACACGGTGCTAGGCTGGAGAGGGCGGCCCAATAGACGAGGCTGGGAGTCGCTGTCAGAGTGCGTGACAGGCCAAGAGGAGCCCGGACGGACGCTGGGGCTGCGGCGGGCTCTCTCCGCGCTTGGTCCCCCAGGGGCGGCTGACTGCTATCGAAGAGACGGACGGCCCGACTTTGGCGGACGCGTTCCCGGGATGGCGGCCTCCTCCCCTCATCATCATTAAGTGCACAAGTGGGCTGCGGTGAGAACTCAGCCGGAGCTCGCTGGGCTCTGGATGTGGAGCGGCCTGCTTGGCCTGGTGAGGTGATGCCGAGTGGTGGCGCGCAGCGCAAGAGGCCGCGAGCCAGGGCCCGGTGTTGCGCAGACAGAGGGTCGCCTGGAAAGCCCCTGTGCAGCTGCGGATAAGGAGGTATGCCGCTACTGAACAGGCCCTCGATTAAAAGATGAGGCGGCACTGCTGCTCATGGAGTTGGGGCCAGTAACTCACTTGGGACATAATAAAAACGATAAATGCCTGATTTAGAGAGGGCTCGAGGCCTACAACGATAATACACAACCTGTGGAAACAAGCACTGTGGGGCCGCGGCGAGGCCTGGAGGACAGAATGTTTGGGCATAAATAAACCGGAGGGTGCTCAGAACCTCAGGTACACTCCTGGCCCCCTACAGCATAAACAGCGGCAGTTAAAACCACTCAGAAATACACATCATGGGCCGCATGGAGGGCAAGCAGGCAAAACTGCAATTCACAGCGTGCAAAACTGCATCTAATTCCGCGGAAGACACAGACTCACAGCAGGAAGAGGATATCCCTTCCTCAAATGCCCCACAGGACTCTGACATAAAATCCCTACTCCTCACGATGCGCCATAGCCTTACATCCATTGAGTCCAAAATGGATGCCATGAATATGCGCATGGACTATATAACACAAAAGCTGGACAAGCACGATGGCCGCATAACCAAGACAGAACAGCGCATTTCCTCTTTTGAGGACACCTCCTCCACAAGCCAAGAACGACTCCAAGGCATGGAAAAATGACAAAAAATCATTGCAGCTAAAAATGAAGACTATGTGTGCATAATGGGGGTCCCGGAATCCACAGCCACGGGCCCCATGGAGGACTATGTGGATCAAATGCTACTGGGGCTGTTCGGCACGGAGGCGTTCTCTAAAGTTCTTGTGGTGGAGACGGCACATCATTCACTCTTGCCCTGGCCACCGCCGGGAGCATACCCTCGCCCCATTCTGGCACGGCTTCTTAACTATAAAGACCGCAACACGCTGCTGAGACTGGCAAGAGACAAGAAAGAGCTGGTGCATGAAGGGAACAGGCTCTCTATATACCCAGACTTCACTATGACAGTGCAGGAAGCATGGAAAAAGTTCCTACCAGTCAAGCGCAAGCTCCAACAGGCCAATATACAATACTCAATGCTCTACCCTGCCAGGCTGCAGGTCCCCTACCGTGGGAAGACACACATCTTAACCAGCCCGCAACAAAGACAGGACTTCCTAAAAACTGTTGGAAGTCGGTCGCCTGCATCTCGAGACGGAGGCTCAGACTCCAGACGGTCATCCTGATGGAGCAAGGACTCGTAAATGAGACTTGCTCGGAAGCAATCCTTTCGTTTTAACTCATTAACGAATTACTAACAACGTGTTTGTAATTAATATTTAGCATTTAGAAAAAGACACGCGGGACAGTGAAGCTTGCCTATGTGTTTACTAACTGCAATAACATGAACAAAGGACTAAAACGCACTTTAACAAGGGATCTTTACTGCGCATGCGTCTACTACATCTACGTAGTATGACGTACTAATACTTGGAGGGAAAATCTTGCGCCTGCGCAAAAGACGATAAAATGGCCGCTTGAAAGCTAACATGCATGGCACCTGCTTGACTGAAATAGAAAATAAGTTTTATACTAACACAAATGCAGAAAGGGTAATAATAATTAGAGTGGGTTAGAGTACAGGTTGGTGGTGTACAGTGAAACCATTTATTTTTGAAAATAACATTTCTTCTTTTGACTTTATTATTAGTGCACATTTGGGCCCTCCACACTTGTCTGAATTGAGCTGACTGACTTGACCCCACGCATGCGCACCAGAGAGAGAATAAGGACTTGTCACACGTCCAAGGCAAGCGAAGATGTGCCCTGGGAACATGAGGGTGAAGAGTTCATATGAAGGAGCTTTATTCATAACATTGCAACATTTTGTATTAATAAAGTTTGGAGATGTATGGGAAAGGAAATGATTTAATAAAGTTTGAGGGGAGGGATTTGAAAACAATGGTTTAATGAAATAAGTGAAATGTAAGCATGGTGTGACGATCATCCCCCCTCGCCTGTCCAATCAGAGTTAGTATTTTGTGAAATTGAAACATTAATGGGTGGTACATGGTTATGGAAAGGTATAATTGAGGTAGTTTCAGTTAGTTAGTTTAGCTTTTTGGGAGCAGACATGAGAGTTCTGACACGGAGCTGATGATGAGCAGAGCAGACACGGGGAAAAGCGTCTATGCTGTCGGTGTTGGGGTGGTGCTGATGCAGTGAAACGCTGATGAAGAAATCGAATGCAGAACCATCTATTTAACTTAATTGGGTTAGAAAGAAGATCGCGGAAGAACCACGAGGAGGAAGAGAGTGTCAAAGAGGGGTGCGACGCAGTCGTTGGTATTTAGAGAGGTGAAGTATCCTGTCCTGATTCCTGTCCTGAAGTCTTTGTCTCCTGATCTATCCCGGGGGACCCTTACCAGCCCTTTGGCCAGGGGGTTGGTCTTCACACCATACTTGGTAATTATAAATTCATCGTATTGATAGATGTTCTTCTCTCTCTGTCCTCTTCTTTCTGAGCATAGTTATTGTGTGGGTCTGAATTGCTATTACCTATTGAAACTTGATTGAATTGACACTCCTGCGAATGAGGGTGTTTGTACTGAAACGATTGAGATGGTTTATACGCAACTAATTTAGATAAAGATTTTAAAACTTCCAGAGTCTGTGATTATTTCATTTAATTGAGAAATGTTTAATACGTTATGTTAATTATCACCATCAACTAGTTCCAACTAATGGTCCATTGACCAGAGGAAAGAACTAATTGATCAGTGAAAGGTTTAGTTAGGGAAAGAAATAACTAGATCTCTAAATATGAAAATCATAAACTAAGTTCCAGGGGTCTACTTGGTGTTTTGTGGAAGTAGTTATATGGGCCCGGGTGAGTATATGGTAGTGGAGTATCTGCTGTTAGTACACCGCTGGATCAGTTTTCTGGTAGCAGAGTTATGGTTATTATTGACTAGTTTGGTGATAAGTATAGATTATTGATTATTGATTTATGTTTAACAAAAAGAGTTAGCGTCTTTGTTTTATGTTGTCTGGAAAATTCCCGGGAAATGAATAGCGGGTGGCGATAGAAACCACACTGCAGTGAGGTTACTCGTCTGTTGGAATAACACTGAGAAGCTAGGTAGGGCTGGCAGTGTTAAAGTAGGGACTATTTTCTGTATAAAAGTGAGAGTGATTGATAGCAAAGAGTTCGCTAGTGAAACTTTAGGCGTTATATCCCCTAGAAAGGGTAACCCTGAAGGAGTAACAGGTGCTTCCAAGCTAAATTGACAGCAAAAGGAGTTCGCTGGTGAAACTTTGGTCTCGATTTTCCCGAATATGGGTGACACCGGAGGAGTAGCAGGTTCTCTGGAGCTTATATGAAGAGTAAGCGGAAGGTTTTACTCGCAGTGAGAAGAAATAAACTATCCTTTGATCTAGTGGAACAGACAGAGTAGCGAATGTTTTATGTCGTTAATAACAAAGAATTTTAAAGAAAATATAGAGAAATACGTTTTCGTATTACCTTGTGAAGGGAGGGTCAGTTGCCGGAGTGGTACTGACGTCACAGTGAGCCGCGCTGGGATTGGTAGAAACAGCGGGCGTGTGGCAGGAGCAGCCTTGTAAAGGAGGGGTCAGTAGTAAGGAGCAGAACTGACATCAGGAAAAGGCTGCGCTGGCATTGGTCAGATCACAAGCGTGAGCCTGATTTGATTGGATAGCTAGTTAGAAGCCGCGCTAGGATTGGTGGAGAGAGAGATTGTATGCAGGATTTTGATTTGACTGTTAGTGCAAGACGTACAGGTAGAACATTTCAAGGGTTTGCAGAATACAATTTCCTACATCGTTCCTCAAGGATGTATGGAGAGAAAAGAAAGATGCAATTTTTAAAGAAAATTAAGAATTTCTTTGTAAAGGATAAGCCTGTGTTGACTAGAGAGGGAATTCCTATTCCGCCACCGAAGACACCAGCATCTTTTATGATGATGGAAAGAGGATATCATACTTGCGTGTGGTTGGAAAACTGGATAGAATATACAAAGGATGATGGAGTGTTAGCATTTCCTAAAGATGGTACGTTTAATGGGAGGATTCTTCAGAATTTGAGATTGAAAATGAATGATTTGGAACCTAGACCTAGGTTAACTCAATATGAGGCTTTGGAAGAATGGGAGACTGAATCATAGGAACGAGAGAGATGCAGAGGTGGAAGGTATAGAGGATTCTTTCCCAGACACTTGCATGAGTCAAGCGAAGGGCAGATGAAACAATGGAGGAGAGCTATGGTATCAGAAGGTTTATATCCAGTGTTAATGGCTGAGGAACAGTCTGGAGGAAAGTGTAAGGAGAAAACGAAACTCATGAACACAGCAGGATATGGTGAATCAAATGACGAGTTGTTAGAGGACATATTAATTAAAAATCCACCATCGTATCAGGAAGCAGCTAGTAAGGTTACCCCAAGTGCACCAGTAATGGGAATGCCATTAACCCCACAGATTTTACATGAGACGTCATATAACAGAGTGTTGCAGGATAATGAAAGAGATGCTTTGAATAAAACTAGAGAAGAACTAGTTCAAAAGATAAGTCAATTAAATTTGAATACTGAAGCTTTGACAGTACCAGTAACCATTGGTCCGATAATCCCATTGTATGGAGATAATAAGATTTGCCAGAAACCACAATCTGTGACAATTCCATTAAATAGTCCTAGAAAAGAAATAATAATTACGGATGATCAGGTTAGCGAAAGTGAGTCAATTATTTCATTAATGGATCTCCCTAATGTGGAACCTTTGACGGAAACTCCAAAGAGAGTTACGCCCATGAATTTGAGAGAAAGAAGGCCTTTGGTTCATACTGGAACTGGAGGCGCAACAGTAGTCACCTCTGAAGAAATGGAAAGATGGGCACAGGAAAGAGATAATCAGAACCGAACACCAAGGATTTTAGACATCAGCAGATTGAAAGTGTAATTGGAAGAGATGATGACAGGATGTGTGGGTACAGAAAGATTGAACGCATACAATGATGAGGAATTATTATTTTTATGTAAGAGTATAACCAGGAGAGCAAGAGTATTTCATGAGAGATTGACTGAAGTTGCTTCAGAGATTGGAATAGACATAGGGAAATCAAAGTTGTTACAGAAACCATATTGAGTGGACTTTACTGATAAACATTTAGAAAGTGAAAATGCTTCTGGAAAGAGACTACAGATAAAGGAATTAATGAACATTTTGCGAAAATGGGGAGACATTGATAAATGGAGAATTAGATGGATAAGAAAGAAAGAGGAAGTACAAGCGAGAGAAGCAGCAGCTGCATTTCCAGTAAGAGAATCAGGCAAAGTGGATAAATTGTGTCCAATGAGAGAGGTTCCTGGAGGTGGATATGTTCATGTTCCTTGGAGTAGACAAGATATTTTGTCATTTGCAAATGATTTTCCAAAGCTGAGAGAAAAACCAGTTGAATGGTACAAACAGGTAGAGAGATTTGTGAAGGTTTCAAAGGTTTTATTGAAGGATTTGGATGGTCTATTTGATATAGTGGTACCTGCTGATTTAGGGACAGAATGCAAAATTACAATTGATTGGCCTAATGAGGAGTATGCTAGAGACTCAAAGACAGGAGCACCCTCGGAGGAGGTGATGAAAAAGTATCACCAAGTGATTACGTATTTGAAAGGGAAAATTCCTCCTAAAGAAACAGATTGGGTAAAAATAGATAGAACAACCCAAGAACCAAATGAATCTGTATATACATATTATGAAAGATTGTTACAGGTGTTTAAGCAGTATAGTGGTTTTGAGAATATCGGTGACAAGGATATGGGACATTTTGTGTATCGGTTTGTATATAGTTTGATACCAGAAATCAGTCAGATGATACAGCACCACATGTTGTGTTGGCAAAGCAAGACAGTGGATGAGATTTTAAAGTATGCGAAATATTGCGGAGATGACATCTAAGCCAGGCGTAGGAAGCTAAAAGAGAAAATGATGTGGGCACAAGTTAAATTGGCAGAACAGCAAGAAGAGAAAACAAATGACCAAAATAATAATCAAGTGAAAGAACAGAGTCAGAATAATCAAGGAGCGAATGGTAATAAATATAGGAGACGAATGGACAGAGAGGAAGCGAAAAGAAGTTTCCTTGTCATGCGTGCGGAAAGCTTGGACATTGGAAGAACGAGTGTAAGAGTATTCAGAATACTAAGAGTAATAATGGGCCAAATCAAAATTTAATCCCACAGATGCAGAATGAAGTACTTATGAATCAGCAGCAGCAGGTAGTTACTCCACAATATCAGGTGCCACCAGCTCCTATGCCAAATATTGTGAATCATCAAAGTTTCAGTGCGAACATCGGATTTCAAGGAGAAAGTGGTAAGAATAATAGAACAATGACACAATATTTTTTACAGAATGATGAGGAACATTCAGATGTCACACAATGACGGTGCCTGAGGGGGGAGGAAGAGGACCCCGTGTCAACGTGGAATTCACAACAAGGCGGTAGCATGCGATAGTCACCAGATAACGTGTCAAATGTCAGTGTGAAAATCAACGCCACGCCGAAAAAATGCGAAACGCGAACGCGATAAATCATGCGATGAGGCCAATCGCGGTACAAAAAGTAGCGAAAAGCAGCCACAGGCCTGCAAATCCCACGCGTCTGGCGGGAAATTGCACCATAAAAACCACAGAAACAGCACACCAGAAACAAGCCAAAGCACGTAGCAACATGGATGCACCCTGACCCAGCGCAGAGGTCAACGCGAACCCCACAACCCCCACAGACCACCAGCAAGGAACAACGGGGTCCGGGAAGGCCAAGGAGAAAATGGAGAGGAAGACGGGGTGCAGACCGCAGGAAAACAAGACCAGCGCCACGGAGTCACAGAACACTACCAGCAACTGACCCACAAGCAGACCACCTGGAATGCAGTCGGAGTGCCGAGGAGGCCAATCCAGGAGGCCAAGAGGCGCCGCCAGGACGTGACAACCTAAGCCAGGCACAAACCCGCTGCCAACAGGAAGGCAGCAACGGCGACAGGAGGTGGCAGTCCAGCGCCACAGGAGGAGCTGGAGGAAACCCAGGCCACAGTCATCAGTCTGGAGACGGTGCAAGGAGGTGGGAGTACGGACACAGCTCGACAGGACCCGACACAACAACAACAGGGTGAGGATCCAACAGGGACTGGGGGACGGGGGTGATGGGCACAATGGCACACATGCACAACGAGGTGTAGCACACTGCACACCCACAATTACCCAGGGACATGTCCCCCATCCCCGTGGCACACTGCAGCACACACACATAGCAATCACAGCACATACCATGACAATGTGGCACAAAGTGCAACACCCACACTGCAGAACAGGGGACACAACTGGGTCCGCCCAGGCGCAGAAACAGAACAATCACATTGGACAGAGCAGGGAACTGTGAGATGCATATCTACGGCTACAACCCTACATCAGCCATGTAGGCCAAATGTCCACTGTCCCAACTCAAATAGCCACCACCGCCCAAACAGTCACAATGTACATTGTCACACAGTCTGCATGTCGACAAGAACAAGGCGCCAATACAATGCCAACAAGCACCTACCCTTCACAATGCAGAGGGACAACCAACACCTCCAGCAGGTCAGAACAGACAACACATCAGTGATGCCGGAGACGAACACCACACCTTCCACATCGACGCCCTACAACAGCCCATGGACATCCCACACAGCCCACCACCAGGACCAGGGCAGACAAGCTACTCAGAGGAGAACCCAGCCCCTGCAACAGACCACACAGCATGAAGCACCCGCAATCACGGCTGGCTCACAACACTTCACCGACCCACACATGGCACCCCAATGCCAGGTGTCAGAACGCCAAAAGGAGGTGGCCCAACAGGTGCGGGTGTTGCCGAACCCATGGAATGCGAACTAGAACACATACGTGGGTGTCCAATACCCTTCAGGGACCACCTACACCCCACAAAGGAGACCCACACTGCCATAGAGACACATGCAGATGCACGTACCCAGTACAGAACCACACCCAGGGGCACGCACATATCAGTCACACACCCACGTTGGCTCTGCGTACGATGGCACAGTCCACTCCCCTTATGAATTGAGTGGGTGACGACAAAGCTACATGTCCAGGTTCTAGCCCGCTGCCTGTGGTGACATGTCTGCGTCCGCTGTACACAGCACAATGTAATGTCGTAGGGCCCAGGGCCCCCATGCATACAACAAGACCACAGGGACACATGCACATATCATGTTGAACTGGCTACGGGCACGTGCGCCCGGCCCCTTTATTGGCAGGGCCACATGTACAGTGACGCCTGTGCTGGATGTGTGTGGGGTGAGTATAAGCTAGCCCGCACGGAGTGCTTGGTGCTGGCAACAACCTGAACAGTGGACACCAGTGTAATGGAAACAGAAAACACCAGCATAACAGAGTCAACTGCAGAGCAACATGGAGGGATCCGGAGTAAGGACAGAGGTCACCCAATATTCAGTCAGGAGGTTCCGTGAGTTGCAGTGCACTGAGGTAGGGGCACTAGAGAAGTGCACGCTCATGTGAAGAAATTGCTAGGATTGTGTCCCTTCGGGTTAGTCCTGATGCAGATGCAGTGGGGTCTGTTACACCTGCATCAACTTCCTCATCAACGTCCCAGGTCTCCCACACTGCCTGAGGTGACAGTTGTGTTCGCAGTCCACAGCGCAATACCCAGTAATAGATCCGGGTGTGTAGCTTGACTACCACCACCAGTCTGCATTCCTGCCTTGGGGCTGTTGCCTCCTGCCCTCCCATTGTCTGTGCCTTCTCCCGTCCGCACACTTGACACATCTTCCTCATCATAGTCCCAGGTATTCCCCACTGCATGAGGTGACATTGCTGCGCAACCTCACAACAGCACAAAACTCAATCAGTAACGGACAATGGCTTGCAGTGCACTGAGTCACTGGCACCTGGAGTGCTGAGCAGGGTATCAGGCCGATGATGGCATCCACGACAGGTCTGAGCAACTCCGTAGGTCTGTCAGGACCACCGTTTTGACTCTGGCAGATGGCGGTTGTAGGTGGTCCTTGCGGTGGTGGCGTGTGCCTCCTGCGGTGATGCGACGTCTGGGCCGGTCAAGACTCATGCTATGTGTGGGCCCTGGTGGCCCGCAGTTGAGGCCGGAGGATGCGGACAGCGCAGGGCCACAGACACATGGCGTTGATGACCCTAAGACCATCGCTACAGAGGCCATTCAATGTCTCAGAAGAAGGGGTCCCAGGCCTGAGCAGCACAGAGTTAGTGGCACCGGATGCACTGCGGCCGGCACAGGCACCCAGCCACGGAACGGTGACTTGCGGGGGTGGGAGTGTTCCGGGTGTGGGTTGGGGTCCTGGGGTGGTGGCGGTGGGTGTTGTGGCTCTCTTGGCTGTCCGGGCCGCATGATGAGTGGCTCCATGGCATCTGTTGCCCTTTGGATGTGGCCCTGGGCTGTGCTCCCTTAGGTGGTGCTGGCTGCCGTCCGACTTTACACCAGGTCAGAGCAGGTGTAAATTTCCTGGTGCTAACGCGCCTTATCGCCTGTTTTGTGTTCTTATCGCCAATGTGGCTGGTCGTTGTGAATGTTGAGGTGTGATGTTGTCTCGACTTTTGGCACGGGAACGCCTACTCTGCATCTCATTAGTGATATTTGCGGGGGTCCTCTGTGGCGATATTTTTTGCGGCTGCTATAGCGGGTAAACTGGTGCTGTGGGCTGTTAACACCGGCTTGTGAATGGGGAGGTAAATTTATCATGACTTTGGCTGCGATAAAGTGCCGTTAATTCGGCGATAGCTCCTTGTGAATATGCCCCATAGTGTTACAAAAGGGACAGTTCCAATATAAATACGCTGACACACTGCTGAAGGTGGGGTATGAAGGAGCCCAATGTTTACCATAAGTCAAGACTTAATTGAGCATGTCTTACAGTATGTGGATAGTTCTTGACATCTTTACACCATCCGTGGTAAAAAGAACCAGCAATGTAACAACTGCAGGGATGGATTTTTACTCGTGAGTGCCAAACCACACTAGCGTCATGCTTATAGTTTGAGAAATGTGTTTTATATGGTTTTGGTGGAAATACTCTCTTGGTTGTCTCAGACTTATCCAGGCAAGAAGATGGAACCAAGGGGGTTGACAACTCTCCTGGAGCCAACGAAAGACAAGCACTGGTTTCCCTGCAATGCTAGCAGGGTCATTCAAAAAGAAGGTATTCAAACAGTGATGCTAGTGACAATCCTTCCGTTGGGTCCTGAGTGAGCAGACAGATGTAAGTGTTTTCACTGCACAGCACCGTGGCAATATTGTGTCATGCAAAAAGCATGTGCCTTCAGTGGGAATCATGCTGCTACTACTGCCAGTCCCACAATGCCCCGACAGAGAAGACAGTAGTCACTCTCATATAGAAGGTGCACTTTGTCTACCTCCTCAACCTCAAAACAATGCTCAGGGGTTTAGGACCATGTCATAGGGAGGTGCCTCAGTGATATCTGGTGATTTTTTAGCTCACCGAAGGAAAACTAAAAAAGACAGACTAATGCAGGAAAAATAACAAGCACAGGGCATCATACTCTTCACAGCAATGCAAGAGATTTTCTGCCCCAAGACTGATTTTCCCTACTTTGTTACTTTAATTAAGCGTGTTTATTAATGCTGTGCTCAATGAAAAACTGCTGTGCTCAATGAAAGACTGAGATGTATCCTCTTCTGTTTCTTTTGATAACCACATTTCACTTCTGGGTAGTCTTCATAGACCCTGGTACAAGAAGTGACTCTGGATTTTCCTGGCACATTGCATTTTCCACTACTGGTTGGATGCAAAATACATCTGATTCTTAGGGTTGTTTTATCTCCACTACATTGTGGGTGCCATAGGCTCATATAAGAAGTGTCTCTTGATTGGTTCATGCCGTCTCCAACCCTAGGTGGATCCCATAAACCCATGTATGAATGGGGTTTCTTGATCTTCCTGGTTCAGAGCATCTCTGCATCTCTGCATTGATGCACCATGTAACAATGATATGTGTTGATTTTCCTTGGGTCATGCCCTTCCTTTGCCTGTGCTCCAAACCCACACCTACTCACCAAGCACAGCAGACCTAGCTCATTTAAAAAACACCATTATAAATACTTTTTATAAATTAGGTTTCTGGTTGGCAGAGGTATGCACCCTGTCCAAAGAGAAACCACAATCCTAGTTAAAACCCCAATCCCAGTCAGTGTAAGTCACAACACACCCTAAATGATCCTGTGCTCACTCTCCGGTAGCTTGGCACAGAGCAGTCAGGCTTAACTCAATAATCAATGTGTAAAGTATTTGTGCAACACTTCAAACAGTAACACAGTGAAGACACCACAAAAGACTCCACACCAGGTTAGAAAAATAGAAAATAATTTTATAAATAAAACAAGACCAAAATGAGAAAAATCCAAGAAGTAGAAGTGGAGATATGATTTTTTCAAAGAATGAAGGTAAAATAGCACTTAGAAGCAATAAGCGCTTTAATGGGTTATCGGGTTGCGCTGGACTGGGGCAAAGTCAAAAGTTCTGGCTGACCACGATAGAGTGCGGGCCGGATACAGGAACCCACTTGGGCCGGCTGAACCAAAGTACCTTGATCCGGAATGCGTCATCACCGACGAAGATGCGAGGTGCGGCCAAGGCGATACATCAGTGTAGTGCCACACAGTGGACGAAATGCATAGATTTTCTCCACGCAACTGCTGCAATGTATCGGTTCAGAATGTGATGCACTAGTTTCCGAATGCGATGCGTGGCCTCTGCTCTCGCAATAGGCTATGTGCTGATTCCGAAGGCGATGCGCCGGTTCCAAAGGTGATGTGCCGGGTCCTCTCCACACAACAATGAGGGTGTGCTGGATCTGACTCATGCAAAGGCAAAGATGCACCAGTTCCAATGAGGATGAGTAGATTCTGGTTGACGCAGCACTTTATACCCACTTCCAAAGGCCCAGGACTGGGTTGACACCACTTGGAAGGGCAAGACTTGAATCAAGGAAAGTGCAGGTGCTGTAGCAGGATGAGTTGAAGTCTTTAATGTCCCTGGGACTTAGAACAGGAGGCAAGCAGCAAGCCCTTGGAGTCACTCTGGGTTCTAATAATGCAGGTCCAGGCCTTCTCACCCAAGCAGGAGAAGAGCAGGCAGCAGGGCAGTTGAGCAAGGCAAGAGCACAGCAAGGCAAGAGTCCAGCAGTGTGGCAGACCTTTCAGCAGCACAACAGTTCTTCTTCCTGGCAGAGTAGTCACAGGCCCAGAAGTGTACTAAAATCATGGTGTCAGAGGTCCAATACTTACACCCAGTTGCGCCTTTGAAGTGGGGGAGACTTCAATGAAAGTGCACAGAGGTCCTCCCTTTCTGCCCTGTATGAGGTATGAGACACACCTAAGCTTCATTTGTGTGTGGCTGTCTAGAGGGAATATACAAAGCTTAGATGTCACCTATCCCAGACTGAACAGAGATGGGTAGCAGGCACCTAATGGCTAAAGTAAGTTAATGCCAACTTTCTAAAAGTAATACAGAAGAAGAATGTTCAAGCCATCACGTTTAAATTCTGTTAAAGTTATTTAACAGACTAAAGACCATTACATCAATTATCTGGACTTTAAGCATTTATTTGCTATGTCATTCACTTTTTTTCAAATATTAGATCCACATTATTACTTGAGTCAGACACAAGTGGATACTTGCAAATTAGTGCACATTATACCAATACATGTGACGAAACATAAATGAACGACAAAACATAAATCAGCATTGTGGTTTGACAGGGCACCAACAATTGCAAACAACAATAAACAACAGTGGTTGTGTACATTAAAAAACCAGTCTGAATTTGCAATACAATAGCAGCAACTGGACAATCTTTAGCAGTCAGATTATCTGAAATATTCAAGGTGCTGCTGCACATGGGGAAAAGCGGTTACGCCTAGTAGATGAAGATTTTTACAACATTCCTACTGAGGCAAACTTAATTAAATGCAGGGATCCCAGCGTTGTATAGTGCAGACGCGTTTCGATTCCCAAAGTAATTTAGGGGATTCTCTTCAGGGCGTAGACTGGATTATCTAAAGAGAAGGGATTGTGGATTAATAAAATGAAATTGATCTCTTGGGGCCATATGTATCAAACCCATGTTTTGCGATTCTCAAATAGCAAATCTTTGCGAATCGCTATTTGAGAATCGCAAAACGCGATGTGTGTAGGATTTGCAAAAAGTTTTGCGAATCCTACATATTCCTTATTTGCGAATCGCAAATTGCGAATCGCAATTAAGGAAACCCTCCCCATTCATTCCCATGGCCCTAGAGGCCCATAGGAATGAATGGGAAGACATTCTCAATTTGCGATTAGCAATTAGAGAATCGCAAATTGAGAATGCAATTTCAAGGGTGCAAGGGTGTCAAAAGGACACCCTGTTGCACCCCTGAAATAAGCATGGGTGCACATGTGGTGCACATGCATGCCCTAAGGGCATGCATGTGCGCCACATTGCACTTTGTAAAATGCAAAAAAGTGCATTTTTCAAAGAAATCGCAAATTACCACCAACTTGAAGTTGGTGGTAATTTGCGATTCCTTAAGGCCAAATTGCACTATTTTTGTGCTTCTTACATTGCATTTAAGGAATCGCAATTTGCGATTCCTTAAATGCATTCGCAAAATAGGGAATCGCAAGTTTTGCGATTCCTTATTTTGCGAGGCAGTTTTGCCTTCATACATACCACTTGGCCAAATTGCGATCGCAAATGCTGAAATTCAGCGAATTTTAGCGTTTTCAATCGCAATTTTGGTTGATACATATGGCCCTAAATCTCCTGAACGATAAGCGTTCGAGATTGTTTCTCATGTAAATACCTGATAATGAGATAGGCATAAATCCCTAGGGTGCGGTCCCAGTGGGCCAAGGAAACTTGCTGGAAGCTCAGTCTGGAATGTAAATAGAGTTTGTTTCAATGTATTCACTGATGGTACTATCATAAAGTTCCTGCAGGGAGCACAAAGCGGGAACTTACTTTTGAAATCTTGTGAAACAAGCCTGTTGGGACCTTGTTGTTAGTTTTACGAGCTGCTGGCAAGTCAATGATGTTTCATTTCAAAGACGCACTGTAGGCAATAAATCAAAGGTGTACAAATAAGTGAAAGAACCCAGATGACTCTGCGAAGTGCAGGGATTTTAATTCCTGGCAATTCAAGCTTACTTGTATCTGTTGTGCATGATAACCTGATGCAACACTGCTTCTCGTTCGCAGACCACTGTCGCGCTGTGGAAGTAATGCAGAAGAAAGAGCGTGTTGAGCAAAAGCGGCTTTTGAAAACAATTTGTTTAGCATTTGGTCGGGAAGCCGCACACTCTTACTTGATTTGGACAGGGAAGGAACGTGTCACTCGTCTCGTTCTCTCTTGGGATTTGCGATTGACTTCCGAGTTTCAGGAACTAAAATACTGGTAGCCCAACAAGATGCATTCTGGATGATTGAGTTCAGGGGAACGGCATCGAAATTGGAAAGGGCACAATCACCCTAATATATCCCCAATTCCGACATTTAGTTTAGCTCTTTAGTGATGCTGTTGAATCTTGCTATCATGTAGGCTTCTTTTCTTAGTAGCAACGATTCTGTGTCGCCACCCCTTGGTGAATTTTGCTAAACTGTAACTTAAAATCAAACTTCACCATATGTTGTGATTATAAATTGTGAGTCCAGTGACACCAAATTTGAAAAGTCTATTACTTCACAGTTGGGAATTACACATAAAAGTGTAATAAGGTAATACCAATGTTATCCTATGGGAGAGATAGGCCTTGCAGTAATAAGTTGAGGGCTGCTTAAGAGGGTGGCATAATGAGTGCTGTAGGATCACTAGTAGCATTACATTTACAGGGCCTGGGCACATGTAGTGCACTTTCCTAGGGACTTATAAGTAAATTAAATATGGCAATTGGGGTTTAGCCTATATTATCATGTTTAGGGGAGAGAGCACAAGCACTTTAGCACTGGTCAGCAGTAAAGTGCACAGAATCATAAAGCCAGCAAAAAGAGGTCAGAAAATGAGGGAGGCAGGCAAACAATTTCGGGGAAGACTACCTTAAGGTTGTCAGATCTAACACCTTGGAACAGATGGTATTCCAGTATTGCAGACCATACAGAGCCAGAGCTCTGATGATAGCGATTAGGTCCTGTGAAAGGCAGAACATGGACCCACGGGAGTCCACGGTAGCCCCCTCTGCTCTTTCAGAATTTCCTCCCTTCTTGGCAGCAGGATGTTTGAGCTTCCTGTTTCTGGCCAGGAACCTCACATTTCTGAATTGTTTGTACTGTTGTCACATCAAAAACAGGTGCTTAACACAGGCTTGTAACCTGCCTCTCTACTGCCCCCTAGTGTAGTGAATATTCACTGCCATCTCTGGTTCTGAGAGCAGCATGAGGTCAATCAGCATGGCCTCCCCTCTGTGGTGAAACTCTAAACTGCCACTTCCTGGACAAACCCCTCATGAAACAACATGGGATTGCTTGAAAACAGCGTTTTGTTTGTCTTGGTTCCTTAATTGTATGTTCTAACTTGTTGTGTTTGCATGATGTATCGATTGAATAAATTAAGTATGAATGGGATATGATTGTGTGTATGTTCAGACTCTAGTATGCAGGGACATCTTAAGGATTTGATGGGCTCTGGGCCAACTGTATTAAGGGGGAAACACCCATTACAACGATGGTCTTTTCACGCGCTGCCATCGCAACGCGACTTCCACATCGCAAGAGGCTTTAAATCGCATGCCTTTACAACGCATTCCCATTCACATCGCTAGCAATGACAACGCGTGGTCACATCGCAGGAGACTTGAAATCGATGGACACGTACAGGTAAGTGACTTCAACGCTTACATATGTACGTTTTAAATATTACATTGCAAGGTGACAGTCCTTTTTTCATTTCCACAGGTTTATGCGGTTACGTCGCCGCGCAGACGTTACTGACGTTGTTCCGGGACTCGACCAGAGACAGAGAGCAGGTGGAAGGCAGACCTCCATGGTGAAGGTAAGAACGTCAAATTACCTATAAACTATTTTACAATTAAGGAATGATGTAATGTATATTGATGTATATGTGATTAAGGTTTTTCCTGTCTGAGGGGAGGGGAGGGGAGGGGAGGGGGGGGGGAACGATCGGTATTTAAGAACGAAATGAAGAAAGATTATTTGAAAAAAAATACAACGCATTTCATATTATATTGATGTATGTGTGATTAAGGCTTTTCCTGTCTGAGGGGAGGGAGGGGAGGGGGGAACAGGTTTTTCCTGTCTGAGGGGAGGGGAGGGGAGGGGGGAACGATCGGTATCTAAGAACGAAATGAAGAAAGATTATTTGAAAAAAAAATACAACGCATTTCATATTATATTGATGTATGTGTGATTAAGGCTTTTCCTGTCTGAGGGAGGGAAGGGGAGGGGGAGGGGGGAACCTACTACGCATTTGTATAGTTCACGAACGCACAAGCATATAACAGATTATGCAGGCAGATCAATGCACCAAAAGACATCAATACAAAAAAACGGCCAATCTCCATAGAGGCACACACGCACATACAGCAACATAGATAAGTAATGCAAGCAGAGACACCAAGAACTGTACCCCTGGGTAAGTGGCCAACAGACAGGCATGAAAGTAAACACACCCAAAAAAAACAGCGGCAGCGACTGAATGAATGCATGGGAAAAGAAAAAAAAACTTTGCGTTTGTGCTGGCGACAATTTGACTTCTTGTGTTTTTCCTCCTTTCAAGTAACATGATGTGTTTAATATGTCAACATTTTGTGTAATAACAGTATTTACAAAGTTTAGATAATCTTGATAATCTGGGGCGATACATGTACTACAAGTGTTTGCAATTCAAAAAGGATTTAGTGTTCGAACTCGCAGCCTTTGCCAGTGCCAAAACACAAACAGTTAAATTATTGTGAAAGCGGCAGCACATTGTTTCAACCCTCGGAGTTGGCAAATCAAACAAAATACAGTATAATCCATTTGCAAAGTGTAGCTGTCCATGAGTAGAAACAATACATGCTCTCCCCAAGGTCATTTGGAATAGTTCCTCATTTTTTTACAAGAATAATCCTTTATTGATATGAGTATGGTTGTATCCACATTCATGAGGATAAAAGTTGAACTAAAAGTTAACATTAAAAAAAGTGTTCCTTGTACAAAAACACTGTGACAATATAGGACAGCATCTCAACAGCACTTCCATGGAGGGGAGGGGGGAACGATCGGTATCTAAGAACGAAATGAAGAAAGATTATTTGAAAAAAAATACAACGCATTTCATATTATATTGATGTATGTGTGATTAAGGCTTTTCCTGTCGGAGGGGAGGGGAGGGGGGGAACCTACTACGCATTTGTATAGTTCACGAACGCACAAGCATATAACAGATTATGCAGGCAGATCAATGCACCAAAAGACATCAATACAAAAAAACGGCCAATCTCCATAGAGGCACACACGCACATACAGCAACATAGATAAGTAATGCAAGCAGAGACACCAAGAACTGTACCCCTGGGTAAGTGGCCAACAGACAGGCATGAAAGTAAACACACCCAAAAAAAACAGCGGCAGCGACTGAATGAATGCATGGGAAAAGAAAAAAAAACTTTGCGTTTGTGCTGGCGACAATTTGACTTCTTGTGTTTTTCCTCCTTTCAAGTAACATGATGTGTTTAATATGTCAACATTTTGTGTAATAACAGTATTTACAAAGTTTACATAATCTTGATAATCTGGGGCGATACATGTACTACAAGTATTTGCAATTCAAAAAGGATTTAGTGTTCAAACTTGCAGCCTTTGCCAGTGCCAAAACACAAACAGTTAAATTATTGTGAAAGCGGCAGCACATTGTTTCAACCCTCGGAGTTGGCAAATCAAACAAAATACAGTATAATCCATTTGCAAAGTGGAGCTGTCCATGAGTAGAAACAATACATGCTCTCCCCAAGGTCATTTGGAATAGTTCCTCATTTTTTTACAAGAATAATCCTTTATTGATATGAGTATGGTTGTATCCACATTCATGAGGATAAAAGTTGAACTAAAAGTTAACATTAAAAAAAGTGTTCCTTGTACAAAAACACTGTGACAATATAGGACAGCATCTCAACAGCACTTCCATGGAGGGGAGGGGGGAACGATCGGTATCTAAGAACGAAATGAAGAAAGATTATTTGAAAAAAAAATACAACGCATTTCATATTATATTGATGTATGTGTGATTAAGGCTTTTCCTGTCTGAGGGGAGGGGAGGGGAGGGGGGGAACAGGTTTTTCCTGTCTGAGGGGAGGGGAGGGGAGGGGGGGGGGAACAATCGGTATCTAAGAACGAAATGAAGAAAGATTATTTGAAAAAAAAATACAACGCATTTCATATTATATTGATGTATGTGTGATTAAGGCTTTTCTTGTCTGAGGGGAGGGAAGGGGAGGGGGGGAGGGGGGAACCTACTACGCATTTGTATAGTTCACGAACGCACAAGCATATAACAGATTATGCAGGCAGATCAATGCACCAAAAGACATCAATACAAAAAAACGGCCAATCTCCATAGAGGCACACACGCACATACAGCAACATAGATAAGTAATGCAAGCAGAGACACCAAGAACTGTACCCCTAGGTAAGTGGCCAACAGACAGGCATGAAAGTAAACACACCCAAAAAAAACAGCGTCAGCGACTGAATGAATGCATGGGGAAAGAAAAAAAACTTTGCGTTTGTGCTGGCGACAATTTGACTTCTTGTGTTTTTCCTCCTTTCAAGTAACATGATGTGTTTAATATGTCAACATTTTGTGTAATAACAGTATTTACAAAGTTTAGATAATCTTGATAATCTGGGGCGATACATGTACTACAAGTGTTTGCAATTCAAAAAGGATTTAGTGTTCGAACTCGCAGCCTTTGCCAGTGCCAAAACACAAACAGTTAAATTATTGTGAAAGCGGCAGCACATTGTTTCAACCCTCGGAGTTGGCAAATCAAACAAAATACAGTATAATCCATTTGCAAAGTGGAGCTGTCCATGAGTAGAAACAATACATGCTCTCCCCAAGGTCATTTGGAATAGTTCCTCATTTTTTTACAAGAATAATCCTTTATTGATATGAGTATGGTTGTATCCACATTCATGAGGATAAAAGTTGAACTAAAAGTTAACATAAAAAAAAGTGTTCCTTGTACAAAAACACTGTGACAATATAGGACAGCATCTCAACAGCACTTCCATGGAGGGGAGGGGGGAACGATCGGTATCTAAGAACAAAATGAAGAAAGATTATTTGAAAAAAAATACAACGCATTTCATATTATATTGATGTATGTGTGATTAAGGCTTTTCCTGTCTGAGGGAGGGGAGGGGAGGGGGGGAACCTACTACGCATTTGTATAGTTCACGAACGCACAAGCATATAACAGATTATGCAGGCAGATCAATGCACCAAAAGACATCAATACAAAAAAACGGCCAATCTCCATAGAGGCACACACGCACATACAGCAACATAGATAAGTAATGCAAGCAGAGACACCAAGAACTGTACCCCTGGGTAAGTGGCCAACAGACAGGCATGAAAGTAAACACACCCAAAAAAACAGCGGCAGCGACTGAATGAATGCATGGGAAAAGAAAAAAAACTTTGCGTTTGTGCTGGCGACAATTTGACTTCTTGTGTTTTTCCTCCTTTCAAGTAACATGATGTGTTTAATATGTCAACATTTTGTGTAATAACAGTATTTACAAAGTTTAGATAATCTTGATAATCTGGGGCGATACATGTACTACAAGTGTTTGCAATTCAAAAAGGATTTAGTGTTCGAACTCGCAGCCTTTGCCAGTGCCAAAACACAAACAGTTAAATTATTGTGAAAGCGGCAGCACATTGTTTCAACCCTCGGAGTTGGCAAATCAAACAAAATACAGTATAATCCATTTGCAAAGTGGAGCTGTCCATGAGTAGAAACAATACATGCTCTCCCCAAGGTCATTTGGAATAGTTCCTCATTTTTTTACAAGAATAATCCTTTATTGATATGAGTATGGTTGTATCCACATTCATGAGGATAAAAGTTGAACTAAAAGTTAACATTAAAAAAAGTGTTCCTTGTACAAAAACACTGTGACAATATAGGACAGCATCTCAACAGCACTTCCATGAGACAAGAGTTTTCAGACTCTTAAAACATGAAAAAGGTATATTGCAATAACGAATTTGTCTTTCCTACAGGTTCTTTACTAGCACTTCATATCTTCACAACCAACAGTTCCTTCAACTTAAAGGGCATTTTGCAAGACATAACATTTGTAAGGGAGTGAATTATTTATTTGGGGTGGACGGTAGTTCACGATAAGCAATAAAGTGACTAACCTGTTGTGTCCGGGTACCGCTTTCAATAATTTAAAACAAAGCTCAACCATTGATGGCTGGGGCACAGAGCAAACAGGCTTAATTTAGAAGTGGACTCCAATTGTCAGTTGGCTCAATGTTTGTGTTACTACAGGGACATAAATATCTTCACAACCAACAGTTCCTTCAACTTAAAGGGCATTTTGCAAGACATAACATTTGTAAGGGAGTGAATTATTTATTTGGGGTGGATGGTAGTTCACGATAAGCAATAAAGTGACTAACCTGTTGTGTCCGGGTACCGCTTTCAATAATTTAAAACAAAGCTCAACCATTGATGGCTGGGGCACAGAGCAAACAGGCTTAATTTAGAAGTGGACTCCAATTGTCAGTTGGCTCAATGTTTGTGTTCCTACAGGGACATAACAAGAGGCCTTTTTCCTGAAGTGCCCACCTGATCAGTTTCAGCTGGACCATGATTAGACCCTTCTGGTGACTAGCATGGGATGACAAAGGGAGCGTAACTGGTGTGAACATTTTTGCCAGGGCAGATTTTGGTTCCCCAGTGCTGCCCTGACGGTCGGCCTGAAATCACACCTAGGTCCTGTCACTTGTGCACCGTGATTACTGATTGGTGCTTTACTTTTTCGTGGCCTTTTTCTATTAAAGTGTGAAAAAATTGCTGTTTGCCTTATTTAATTTTTGTTATTTTCGGTGTAAGTTTGATTATTACATTTTTCTCTATTTTTAAAATTGGAGTGGGATTTGTATTGTGCTGTGTTTTTGGACTGTTTAACTCATTCAGTACTTATAAATGCTTTACACATTTTCTCTATATTCCACTTCTTTGTCCCGGGTCCAAGGGGGAGAAGGTCTAGTCCTTCAGGTCTCCTCACAGATCTCAAACAGGAGGTGCAGTCTTTTTTCTGTTCTTCCACAAGTTTTGAAATTATTCGGAGGAAGGTGCATTGGAGTGCCACGTCTAGAATTGGCTCTAGATAGTAGATAGTTCCTGGCCCCTCAATCAATGGGGTAAAAGCTACCTAACCCCTCTTTTAGCATTTCCTGTTTGTCCTACTACAATCAATACCACAGTGCATCTTACTCCTAGAATTGAAGTTGGAGAAACCCTTTCTCCCTTCTACAGAGGTGTGGGTCCCAGTGAAATTAGTACACCATCCTTTGTGGCCACTCAAAACTGGTTCTGGAGGTAGCACAACTCCAACTGGGGTTGAAGCTGTCCTGGTTGGGGGGACAAAGGCTTGCCTTCTCCAGGTCTCACATTACATTTACTTGTGGTAGAGCGGGCCACCTACAAGTTAATGTAGTTCCTGGGTTCACCCTAACTGGTCTCCCTGCAAGGGGAAGAAAAACACCCAGGCTACTGTTTCCGCTGTGGAAGCAATTTCACTTCTCATTAAAGCCAAGCACCTGCCGCACGGCTGCTATCAGGCTAATGCAAATTAGCTTCCAGAGGCTTGAGGCAGGGAAAAATTTACTTTTTAAAAGTTACTTTTTACAAATGTTTTAAAAATCAAACTTCATCATTGAATTGGGTTATTAATAGCGGTCAGAAATAGTGGTTGGACTAATTTTCTAGCTAGATGCAAACCAGAAATTACATAATTTATATTTTAATCTGGACTCTAGTTCTCCTCATAGGACAACCAAAGTCTTCAACAGTGAAAATAGCTTTTGCTGCCTCATTACTGCTAGGATATGGTAACAATACATTTCTACAAGTCCCACTTTCAAATTCTATTAACCCTACTGGTGGATGAATGATGGATGGATGGATGGGTGAAAGGATGGATGGAGGGAGGATGGATGGGTGGATAAAAGGGTGGGTGGATAAATGATGGATTAATGTGTGAAAGGGTGGGTGGATGAACGATGGATGGGTGAAAGGATGGATGGAGGGAGGATGGATGCATGGGTGGGTGGGTGAAAGGGTGGATGGGTGAAGGATGGATGAAGGATGGATGTATGGGTGGATAAAAGGGTGGATGGGTGAATAATGGATTGATGTGTGAAAGGGTGGGTGGGCGAAAGATGGATGAATGGATGGATGAAAGGGTGGATGGATGAATGATGGATTGATGTGTGAAAGGGTGGGTGGATGAACGATGGATGGGTGGAAGGGTGGATGGAGGGAGGATGGATGCATGGATGGGTGGGTGAAAGGGTGGATGGGTGAAGTATGGATGAAGGCTGGGTGTATGGATGGGTGGATGGGTGAGTGCTGGATGGATGCATGGATGGATGGATGGGTGAGGGTGGATGGAGGGTGGGTGTATGGGTGGATAAAAGGGTGAATGGATAAATGATCGGTGGGTAGGTGTGTGAAAGGGTGGGTGGATGAAGGATGGATGTATGTATGGATGGAAGGATGAAAGGGTGGATGGATGAAGGATGGGTGGATGAAAGGGTGGATGGGTGGCTTGACTGTACGAAGGATGGATGTATGGATGGAAGGATGAAAGAGTGGATGGATGAAGGATGGATGGATGAAAGGTTGGATGGGTGGCTTCACTGTACGTCTGCTAGACATATTTTAACAACGTACTTGATCATAAACACCATGAAATAGTACAAATCAGGTAAAAAAATTCAAAGTTGGTCAGAAAAGGCCCACCAAATATATCTTGCCCAGATGCCAAAAAGCTTTCAGATGCAACTACTAAGCCTGTGAGTAAAGATTTACAATTATCTAAACGGACACAATGTAGTGATGTCACATACAAAATATGCAAGTGTTTTCATAATGTTTTGAAAATGGTTGTGTACTATAGGGTTAGAAATGGGGGTTGATTAACAAAAATTAAAATACACAGGGGAAAGAACACACAGAGGACGGGGAGGTAAATGGTAAATTAAGGGTGTGGCATCCAATGGGAAAAGCCCTCTTGGAGAACACATGGACAGAAAACAAGGGCAATTGTTAAAGAATGTAAAACTTAATGCGGTAATTACGTACCATACTTTCATTTCAATAATTATTTCAGTTTTGATGTAACTAATAAAAACACAAGGGGATATGTAATGTAACGGACCAAAAACACACTAGGCAATTTTTAGCATTTTTATTCCCATTACATTGGATTGATATCACATAAATCGATACTTCAAATGTATTTAATAACTGAAATTTTTGCATTTTATTTACACTGAAAGCAATGACAAAATTCTTAAATGTTTTACATTACTGTTTGATGTAAAACAAAAATTGCCGGTGGTACGTTTGCATATAACATTTACAGTATTGTTTATTATACAAATGCTATGATTCTTAGGCATTATTACTTTATTTTCCCAAATTTTGTCGGTGGTACGTTTGCATATTACATTTATGGATGGTTTATTAGACAGTTGTACGACTTGGAAAGTGATTTATTGTTATTCTTTGGTTTATTCAACAAGATATTGCATATGTTTCATATCGGATTTTATTCTGATTCTTGGTTGGATGCTATTCAGTGGATTAATAGGATCTCAAATCTTGTAAGGTTATGCGTGTTATGGATGCGGTGTGGTTTACCCTAATAAGAGTCTGCCGCAGTCTGTAGTTTTATACATTTACCAATTTATGGACACATTTTGATAGACTACAGGAATATTTCGGATTATATGTTGTGTGATAAAGAGTAAAGTACAAACATTCTTAGGCAAAGGAATTCAGTATATGTGCAATGGAAGCTAGGTAGTCATAAGCCACAGACAAGGTAAAAAGTTTTAGTGCTGCCAATAGTCTAGCCGACATTTCCTTTGTGCGGTGGGAAATACATGGATTTAGAGTACCAGCTAACGATTGTGACATGCGCATTTCCTGGTAACTTTGCTCCTTTTGCAAAATCTCTAAAAAATTGTAGAAATTAGGGTGTGGTTTGCCAATACTGTTATTTAAAGAGTTGTGCCAACCCTCTATGGCATTGTTTGTCTTTGCTCCTCCCTCTAAGCAGGTCGAGTAGCAGTTCCACCAGTCCACAAGAAAACGTGGTTTCCTCCGGCAACCCGACCTGCTTAGATGGCCAATCCATGTGTCTTCAAAATAATTTAAAATTGGTGCCAATTTGTCTTCATTTGCCATAAAGTACTCAGACTCGGTAATAGATGTGTAGTACTCGTCTACACTGTTAGGAGGAACAAAGCAAAGTGCAGTTAGTTTTTTAAGCTCAAACTGTAGTTTGCTATCAGACGCATAATCCTCAATTAGGGATGTTTTTTTAATTTTACGCCAAAACGCCTGAGAAAAGTGGAAAAAACATCCTTGGATTTGGGTATCCATGTACAATTTGGTTATAGTATTCATCATTGGTAATTCAAAGTCCATGATTACTTTTCTCGGACTTTTGTTTGGAATTTTTACTTTTAGGACTGACAAAAATTCAGTATACGTTGAGGATTGTTTGTCTGGTAGTAAACTGTACACTAAAGGAACTACTGTGTTGTTAACGTATCCGTGAATAGTGTATATTTGGGTGAAAGGGGTGGGCGTACTTTTAAAGGTACCATCCATCATCCAAACATCACTGTTCTCCAACCTATTTAGATTACGGGGGGTGCTAAATATTAAAATACGCTTTTGAGCATTTTCATTGTCATACAATATGAACGGTTCATTTGAAACAGTAAGAGAGAGTTCACGAGGAATTGTTATATCAGAAAAGGTTTGTGGTGTAACACGTTTAGGGTTATTTGCCTGTTTCTTACGTTGGATAATTCTACGCAAGTTTGGAATAGTGGGCATACTACTAGCAACATGTTCAGCAATGTGTTGGGATACCTCCCTTAAAATAGCACCGCACGGGTCATTGGAGTTGCCTGCAATCACTTTCATTTCATTTATAGATTCTCTCACTTCAATCGCAGTTGCAGAGGCAGAGTGGTTATGGTCTGTGCTTCTTAAGACAGAGTCACCCAGAGTAACCGCTCGGCCTCTGCAATGGCTGGAGTAGTATTGCACACACCTCCAATGACCCCGTGGCTCGAATTTCTCTCCTTACAATATATATAACCACTGTTTTTTAGTAGACAGTTTCCTCTGCTGGAGGTGATGTATTTGGCCATCTTCGGATCAGACATTTGCTCTAAAACAAAAAAAGAGTAAAGGAAAATCATTTTCAAAACGCCAATATGTACATATTTTGCTGTTGCAAGTCGCAAAAGGTGTAGACGGTTATAGGTACTTTACTCCAATAGAAGGAAAAAAGAATGATTTTGATTGCACCAATAACCATACATATTTTTGGGTACAATACAAATGGGGGAAATATTACTTGAATCAGCACCTACCAAATATGCCTACAAATAAAATTGGTTCACTCACAAAATATCAATGCAAGCTGTTTTACTTTTTGTGCTACTGTGCTCTGGCACTTAGCGACGACACACAAAAATTGTGCTTGCCTTGCAACTCCGTTAGCTTTGAGACTCTGTAACAGCAAATAGAAAACATTGGGTTTGTGGTGAGATTATTAGTTGGGTGTTTAAACTGTCCGTGTACTACGCAAGATAGCGCAGAAATTACATGCCATGGGACTATGCAACACATTTGTTTCAGAGATCATTGTCGGGCGTAATAGCCCTTACAAAATACTATTCATGTACCTGTATAGTTGTTGTCGACTTGGAATTAGTTTGTTGTTAGTGTTGCGACCTTTGAATATCCCGGCAAAGCTTGTTGATGGTAATGGCCTATTTTAAGAGACAACATTGGTATTATTCAGTCGTAGGGTATCCATCCATCCACCCATCCATCCATCCATCCATCCTGCATCCACCCACACTTATCCATCCATCCACCCATCCTGCATCCATCCGCAATTTAATCCATCCTTCCATCCATCCACCCACCCACCCACCCATCCATCCATCACTCATCCATCCACCCTTTCACCCATCCATCCATCACCCATCCATCCACCCATCCTGCATCCATCCACAATTTGATCCATCCATCCATCCACCCTTTCACCCATCCATCCATCACTCATCCATCCACCCATCCATCCATCCATCCATCCTGCATCCACCCACACTTATCCATCCATCCACCCACCCATCCATCCATCAAGCATCCATCCACAATTTTAGCCATCCACCCATCCATCCATCCATCCACCCATCCTGCATCCATCCACAATTTTATCCATCCATCCATCCATCCATCCATCCACCCTTTCACCCATCCATCCATCACTCATCCATCCACCCTTTCGCCCATCCATCCATCACTCATCCATCCACCCTTTCACCCATCCATCCATCACTCATCCATCCACCCTTTCACCCATCCATCCATCACTCATCCATCCACCCTTTCACCCATCCATCCATCACTCATTCATCCACCCTTTCACCCATTCATCTACCCTTCCGCACATACATACATCTATTTACCTTTCCTCTCATCCATACTTCCACTCATTCACTCATCCATCCTATCATTATGTATCCATTCACCCTTTCATTTATCCATGCATGCTTTGACTAATCCATCCCGCCATTCACACATCCCTTTCATAGTTTACTCACCCAGCTTTTCACATTAGGAGCTGGCACGTTGTCTGCAAAGTTGCTGACACAAGAGGCCCATTAACAACTTCACCCCTGCTGTAGTTCCTAAAGCAAGGGGTAGGGTTGGGGGTGAGGTGGGGGAGGGTTCACTTTACACCTGCACAAAGGCAAACAGAAAACGTAGAAGTTATGAGTCATGCATAATTCAAAGTGCCAGGACGTGAGGTGATTGTGACCAGGTGTTGTTTTCCAGGGCTTTAAGTGGTGTAAAAAAAATGGGGGGGTCTCTTTAAAGGGGGTGTTCAATGTAATTAACGGCGTGGTTTAAAACACCTATCGAAAAAAACGGTGCTTAGCATTGTGTTCCGCGCAACTGGTATTATGTTGTTTCGGTCATTGCATCAAGATATATAATACAGCAAGTAGCATTACACCAACAACAAGACGGGACTATTGGCTTTCTGGCTTACAAACAATACAAAAGCAGCAACCATGGCTTTGTTGTTCCGTTCGAAAATGGTGAGACAGTGAAAGAACGATTTCCGCTCCCAGCCTGCAACCAACCTCCCTCCCCCTGTCTCCATCTAACACCTCTCCTACTGCACATCAAGTTAGCAAAATACACTTTTGGCCACGCAATAAATAGCACAACCGGCAGTACAGGGAATGTACACTTGTTACACTGACAATGTATATAAATTTAAAACATTGTTATAATGCAGACACAATTAAACGTTTGATTACACATTATTACTACATATGTTATATTTATCTGTTAATTACTTACAAGCTTTACTGCCGGAGAGATTGCTCACGATTTTGCCACCTTTAAAAAACGCAGACTTTGGAGTTCACAGCCTGTAAAAATGTAAAATTAGGACTTTAAGTTCGTTTACTGCAACAGGGCAGTTAGTTGGATAACATTACTGGGATTTAAGTAACTTACTTGTAGTCCGAACGTAAGCACAACGCGTCTAGTGTGCCGTGGGAACTGGTCAGAACAGGCCTGCAAATGGAGTGCGCCTCCTTTATACCCTACTTCATGTGTTGCGGAGTGGTGCAATCAGTGAAACTGTAGTAGGACTTTTGTTGTAGCGCTTGGCAAAATAGTGTCTCACTATTTTGAAAGTTTTATTAATTGTTTAAAAGTGTACAGAATGTTGGCATTTTTCCGTACACTAACCCACCCTAAAACTCCTGGATTACAGACATCACGGCCCAAGGAGGTAATAGACTCAGAAAAAAAAACGTTGTAACAGGAGGCGATTTGGTGGACTGCGTTGCAATGGCACAAAACAGCAGAGACACTACAATCGCGTGGCAACAGCATGCGCAGTAAATGCGTGCGATGTAATGTCTTTTACGATGTCACAACAGCGTGGTAATTGCTTGCGATGTTCCGGTTTGCGTTGAGTCATCATACATCCGTATTAAGGGGGCCACTGTTAAGAACAGCTTTGAATTTATGATCCAGTTTCAAATCTTTCATGTACTCTTTGGCCAGGTCATTGACAGTGCACAGGCATACATGTCCACATTCTAAATGTGTTTACATCTGATATTCAGGGATAATGATGCGTGTTTTCAATATTGTAACACAGCAGCAGCTCAGTAACTTTGCAAATAATCTCAGTGACACCCTCCCATTTCTCAAGTGAGATCCTGTTTTGATCTAAAACAACGTTTTTTGATGGGTGTTGCATAAAACTTAAACACAACATTTCTCTGCAAAATGTCTGTAATAGACTCTGACACATCACCCACATTAAAAATAAATGAAAGGAAAACAGTATTTAAAACAATCTGTTTAAGAATTATTCAAGGTCATCAGGGCAAGACTCTCTGCAGAACAGAGCTGGCTCTATCAGGGGGACACCTGAAAGCCTGGGGCCCTGGGCCTGAGCCCACTTTGCCCATGCCTTAGAATGTCTCTGCTAGTATGCATGGGGTGTGGTTAGGGTTGCCTTAAGAGACGTCATTCATATGTATTGCTAATTTGTATTTTTTTGTATGTAAATTATTGAAAATATTTATTTTTTGTGTCTACACAAAACCGACCGACCGCAACAGCCTGCTACCCTTCGAAAGTGCTCACCCGCGATCGTTGATGGAGAATCTGCCTATCGGACAATATTTGAGGATCCAGAGAAATTGTTCTGATCTTGACAGTTACAACAAAGAAGCAGACTAACTAACAAAGAAGCTACGGGAAAAGGCCTACCCCAAAAAGATGATAGAACAAGCATGCAAGAGATCTCGTAATACACTGCTCTCCGCCCTACTGGAGACAAACATTAAAACAGAAATGGAGGCACTTATATGTGTCACCACGTACAACTCCTCCTCTAATGCCATTAAGAAAATTATTAATAACAAATGGCAGATACTAACCTCTAACCAACTGACATTTGAGAAGCCCATGTTTTCCTTCAGACGTAGCAAGAGCCTTAGGAACACTCTGGTCCATACAGACAGTTACAAATCAAAACAGAACAAACAAGTTACCTTGTGGAACCAACCACATTGAAAGGGCCACTATCCATGCGGCTCATGTGTTGTTTGCCAGCTCACTATCCACACTTCACACATTGATCTGGGCCTCGCCTACCCCTGGGAACAGCAAGACCACACGAACTGTAACACATAGAATATAGTGTACATGATCACATGCCCCTGTAAAGCCAAATACATTGGCATGACTACCAGAAAGGTGAAAGTGCAAATAAGTGAACATAGGAGCACAATCAGAAGAGCAATCTCAGCCACCAAACTCACGGCCCACTATCCTGAGAAGTGACACACAGATAAAGATCTGGAGTGGCCATAATCGAACGGGCTAAGGGTGGCATGAACGTTGCGAGAAGGCTACTGGAAAGAGAACAGCGCTGGGTCTATAGATTACAAACCCATGTACGGGGTCTCAATGATTCCATTCCATGGAATCAACTGAACCATAAATGAGTACGGGTGACATACACTTGGGACATCAAAAAATGTATGTGGGCATTATACGGTACCTTCATGATATGATCGTACATCTCCACCTAGTACATGTACTGGTATACGAGTTAACATGGTACCCCCTATCTGCCCAGTGAGCCCCAAGTCCATATCGTGTTGCAGGGAATACCATACAGATGCAGCATTGACTGCCGTACCGCCCGCATAATCTTCACACACAAGTAATAATGATAACTGATCAGCCACTGTGTAACCGCAGTCGCTGACTGCACTTTAACTCTGTGCCCAAGAAATAGTGGATACTGACATGGTCACGACAGGGGCGATCTACCATCAACGCCTCACGAGATCCTCGATTTATTAGTATAAATAGGCGGTAACACGTAGACTTACTCAGTCTAGTTGATAACTTACTATGACCGGGGGTAGTAGCCAACCACAATCTCCATGATGCCGTCCCATCCTGGGACTCACGGAACGGATGACATCAACAAGCGCAGGGGGCGGATCTCAGTCCGGAGGCCACCCGGAAAAGCTCTGAGAATGACTTGTAAAAGCCGGTTCCCGGCACTACTGTTGGCAAATGCTGGGAGACGCGGACCGAATAGGTGAGGCAGCGGGGCAGGACCTTTGAAGAAGTAAGTAAGAGGTGGGAATAAGCTTGGAGGTGATCTGAACTATGAGCACGGTACGTGTGTAAAAAAACAAAAAAACAGTAACTTCGAATGAAGCGAGTGTTTCTTTGATTTTGTCTCCTCTTTTACTTTGGACTCGTAATTTAGAGTCTGACTACAAGGCTACCCCCTTCTAAACGCAGTCTCTCAAGACAAGTTAATACTAACCCTGGGCGTAATAGGCATAGGGGGGCTACGCGGAGGGCCACGGAGGTACGAACAAACTCCGTGGCCCGCGTGGCCCTCTGCGTAGCCCCGCTACGCCACCCGCCTCCCACCCCCGTATATATTAACAATTATGTTGGACTTGGCCCTTTTTGCAGGGTCATCCCTGAACTTTTTGCCTTCCTCCTATATTTTCTCTGACCTGTTTTTGTTGGTTTTATGACTCTGGGCACTTTACCACTGCTGATCAGTGCTAAAGTGCATATGCTCTCCCCATGATAAATTGTGTTATGGATTAGTGACTCCATGATTGGATGATTGGTTTACTTGTCAGTCCCTAGTACAGTGCACTGCGTGTGCCCAGGGCTTGTAAATCCAATGCTGCTGGTGGGCTTGCAGCACTGGTTGTGCCACCCACAGAAGCAGCTTGTAAAATGTGTCTCAGGCCTGCCATTGCAGAGCCTGTGTGCAGTCTGTGACTGCCATGTCGACTTGGCAAGTGCACCCACTTGCCAGTCCCTAAACCTTCCCTTATCTTCATATCAGACACCCCTAAGGTAGGCCCAAGGGCAGGGTGCATTGTAAGTATAAGGTAGGACATGCCCTGGTGTGTGTGGCATGTCCTGATAGTGAATTACAGCCATTTTCGTTTTTCACTATTGCAAGGCTACCTGCTCCCCATAGGCCAGAATGGGCAGACTGACTATTACACCTTATAGTCAGAACTGACCCAGGGAACATGGTAGAAAAACGAATTTAGTATGCCTGAACTCAGGATGATAAAATACATCTTTTAGTGAAGTTGGTTTTAACATTCTTTGTTTGAAAATACCACTTTTAGAAAGTGGGTATTTTCTTGCCCTAAACTTCCAAGCCTGCCTCTGCTAGGTTGTGTATTCCTTGTCTGGAGATTGAGTGACAGGGGCTGGGGGTGGCTACAGGAGACAGGGTGAGTCAGCACAGGGCTGAATAGGAAGGTCTGCATCCAGAGTGGAGGGAGGAGTTGCACCTGGGTCTGAATAGGGCTGTGCCTGCCTTCCACAATGCTGGCTCCACCTCCTGCCGGGCGTCTGATGGCTCTGCCCCTCACTCACAAAGGAAAGAAGGAGTCAGAAAAACAAAGTGCTCCAGGACTGACCAGAACTGGTTTTGGACTAGGCAGAGGCCTCTCTGCCTTCAGAGAACAAAGGAAAACTGTGTATAAAAAGGGGACCCAGACCCCTAGGAAATTAGACCACTTCTGGGAAATCAAGAAACCTGTTGCCAAGGAGAAGAACCGGAGAAGCTGAAGGAGGAGTACTGCCCCTGTGCTGTTTTGCTGATTGGGGTTGGCCTGCAGTGGTTGCTTTCTGCCAAGGACAGGAGAAAAGACTTTGCTGTGCTTTGTCATCTTGAAGAAGAGAATCTCCAAGGGCTTGAACTAGAGCTTGCCTCCTGCCTGAAGTCACAGGGACACAAAGACTTCACCCCTTCTGTTTGCCTGCATCTGGAACTGCTGTTTTAGCTGCTAACAGAGGGAAATTGCAACACCGACGCCGGCGAGCGACGCCGTAACCTGCACCGAAGCCGTGGGCACCGCTCGTGAAGAGCACGACGCACCGCCCGACTTGCACCGTAGGCCCGACGCCTGCCGACGCCGTGCGACATCGACTCCGAAGCCGTCATCGAGGCCGCTGCCTGCACCGGAGCCGAGGACACCGCTCGTGACGCTCACGACGCACCGTCCCGACTCGCACCGCAGCCCCGACTTCACCGACGCCAGGGCTTCATCATCGCGGAGCCGATCCTCGACGTGGGTGACCCCCGAATCCATCGACGCCGCGCCATCGTAAGGAACCGACGCCTCGCCGCCATCCGTGACGTCACCTCCCCGACACAGTAAGGAACCGACGCCTCACCTCCCTGCGCTGCAGTAAGGAACCGAGACATCACCTCCCCTGGGGTCGTAAGGAACCGACGCCGCCGGCGCCAACGAAGCATCACCTCCCCGACGCCGTGCACCGTCTTTGTTTTCATCGAATTCCAGGTACTGTTCTTTGGGGTCTGCTCGACTCCGGGCCCGACGCCGCGCACCTCGCGGTCGGCGCCGTACTCTGGGATTTCCACCGGTCACGACGTCGTGATAACTCCAAGTGGAGTTATTTGTTGCTACAAGCTTTATTTGATTGACTATCCTATTTTTGACGATAACGTGAACTGTCTCTATCATTTTAAGTCTATTTTTGAGTACTGTATTGTGGATTTTTGCTATTGGGTCTTGTGATACGTCTATATAAAGAATACTTATTTTTTATACTACAACCTGTGTGGTGTCCATCTGTAGTGTTTTCACTGTATTACTGTATGTGGTCACAAATGCTTTACACACTGCCTCTGAGATAAGCCTGTCTGCTCGTGCCAAGCTACCAGGGGGTGAGCAGGGGTTATTTTAGGAGTGTTTCCCCCTTATCCTCTGACTAGAAGCAAGGGTCCCTATTTGGACAAAGGTGCAAACCATTGCCAACTAGAGACCCCCAGTTCTAACATTGGTGGTCAGCGGTGAGGATTTGGACTTGCATTTGTGATTCATATACAGTGATTGGTGTACACTACTAGTGAGTGCAGACCAATACGCGACCACATACCTTTTGATAGGACTTTTTTTCCTTGGAACCTTTATTTTTGTTGAGAACTGCCAATTTTCACCATGAGCAAAAAGGATCCATTGCACCTGCAGATATTGAATTTGAAGAAGATAGGGTTGATACCTACACTGTGCCAGAACTCAAAGCTGTTTGCAAAAAGTTTAAAATCTCTATGAGAGGCCTCACCAGGAAGGAGGAGTTTCACAAGGCGCTAAGGGCCTGGTTGGAAGCACGGAATGCCAGTGGGCAGTCCGAGGAGCCTGTGGAGGAGGCAGAGAATTTAGATGGGCAGCTTGAGGGGCCATTGGGCTTAACTGGGAGGAGAGTGCCTTCCAGGGAGGGCAGCAGTGTTTCTCAAAGGGCCTGTCTCCAGAGGAGCTGGAGGACAGGGACAAAAGCAGGATGCATGAAATGGAAATGGCCAAACTAAAACAGGGAAGCCATGATAGCCTTGAGCATAAGAAATTGGAGTTGGAAAGTAAGAGGTTGGCCATGGAAGAAAGGAAGATGCTTTTAGAGCATGAGAGAATGATGAGGGTGTTGGAGTTCAAAGCCAGGGGCTTAGGGATTCCTCCCTCTGGTGGCAGCAAAATTGTATTACCTAGTGCTGAGGGAGTAGTACACACACCCAGAGATGTGGTGCCTGACTTGGAGGGGGTTAATATACACCAGGAGGTTCAAGGACATGAGGTAGCTCCAGTAGTGCGCAGTGTCCCTGAGAGGAATAGGAAACTGACGCAGGGATTCATGGTCCTAGTAGCAGGAGGGACACTCTACTGACTCTAGATGGGAGGTGCAGGGAGAGTGGTTCCCCCATGTTTGAATTCCTGGGGTGTGAGTGTGAAGACCGCCCAGAAGAGTGTGGGTTGAGTGACAGAGACAGTCAGATACTGTCTTGCCAATCTCAGCAGAGTGGTGTGGGGTACATGTGTGAGGCACTGGATGGTGAGGTGAAGGATAACTTGGTTAACACCTGTGAGGGGTTGTGTGATCCAATTGTGGGAGAGCATATTGTAAGTCCCTGTTTTCCAGAGCTATGCCAACGCCTGTTGGAGAGTGAGTTCTCTGACCCCAGGGAGCTCACGAGGGAGGAAGACCTTTTGGTGGTTTCCAGAGGGTCTGAAAAGGCATTGGGGAGTGACCCTAAGAGGAGTGGCTCAGGTATCTTCCAGCCCAGAGTGGTGGAAGTGGTTCAGAGTAGCCCAGCTAGGTCCCGGTGTAGTGGGAGGGGTGTAGGGGCTCACGTCCTGTCTCAGTGGAGAAGGAGTGAGTGTGGGGCTGCGTGTCCCAAGGTGCCCGAAACCCAGTCTCAGAGCCTGGATGGTTCTTTAAGGGAACACCAGGTAGGGAGCCTAGGCTGTCCTGATGGGCCGCCTGTTGAGGAGGATCTCCTAGTGTCTAGAGAACCTGGAGCGTCTGTAAATGGAGCTCCAGTGTTTCTGGTATCTGGCAGTGCCGCTCCACTTGGGAGGGTGCAGAAGTCCAGAGTGAGGGGTGAGAGGGGGAGAGAGTCCCCAGTGGAAGAACCAGTGGGTCAGGGACCAGCCAGAAGGGCTGAGTCACCAGTGAATGACCATGGTGACACCACTTCTGTCCTGGGGGATCTTCGCGCTGTCAGATGGACAGGGGTCGGGAGATCTGCGCCAGGCGGACTGTCACACAACACATGAGAGATGTGTTACCCTCTGGGGGGCATGCGTGCTCCCCAGGAAGTCCTGGTGCGCCAGGCAGATTATTACACAACTCTAGAGGAGTGTGTTTCCCTTGGGGGGTTGGTGTACCCTCCCGGAAGTCCTGGGTTGCCAGGCACAGGTCCAGCCTAAGGGTACAGACCCTGGGTTGGAGGACCAGGTTCAGGGTGTCCCCCTGACCTGGAGGAAGGGGCAGCTGCTAACAGTGCCCCTACCAGTTTGTCTTCTGGGGGCACCGCTCCAGGTGGGAGGGTGCAGGACCCCAGTAAGGGGGCGGGGAGAGGACAGCCTCACCCCTGGCCTCTGCCCAGTCTAAGGGTACAGACCCTATGCTGGGATCCCAGTTGCAGGATAGAACCCCTGAACTGGTGGGCGGACTGTGCAGGACCCCTGCCACAGGTGCCCTGACAATTCTGGAAGGGGGTACAGCTCCAGGTGGGAGGGTGCAGAGCCCCAAGGAGGAGGACCAGGTGTGGGAGAGCCCACCCCAGTCTCCTGTCCAGCAGCCGGTTACAGGCCCGGGGCTGGTGGGTCAGTGTCAGGATGTCATACCTGACCTGACGGTTGGGAGAGTGGACAAAGGGTGCCAGGCACCTGGGGCTACTGCCCCCCGCTCTCTGACACCACAGAGGTTGGAGAGCCATGAAAGGCCTGGGGCCTGGCTCTCATCACTGACGGCTGTCAGTGGCCACTGTGGCTTGCTGTCCTGGTGGACAGAGTTGCCCCTGGGAGGGGACAGAAGTCACACCCCGGGGGTGGACTAGGCCACACATCTGTGTTGGCCATGTGGGTACTGTCTGTCGGTTGGGACACACCTGTGAGCAAGCTAAGGTTAGGTGCTGCACAGGTGGTGTCCACAGTTGAGGAGAAGGGTTCCCCATGGGTTAGCTGGGTGGGCCCTGAGAGTATGGACAGAGGGATCCAAATAGGTTCAGATTGGCGTAGAACTGGAGTATGCCCCTGCTGTTGTGGGCCAGGGTCCAGGTTCTATCGCCCAAAGCAGAGAAGCCCATCAGGGTAGTGATTGGTCTCCCCTGCGTTTTGGCTGGAAGGTGGTTGTGTTGGACTTGGCCCTTTTTGCAGGGTCATCCCTGAACTTTTGCCTTCCTCCTATATTTTCTCTGACCTGTTTTTGTTGGTTTTATGACTCTGGGCACTTTACCACTGCTGATCAGTGCTAAAGTGCATATGCTCTCCCCATGATAAATTGTGTTATGGATTAGTGACTCCATGATTGGATGATTGGTTTACTTGTCAGTCCCTAGTACAGTGCACTGCGTGTGCCCAGGGCTTGTAAATCCAATGCTGCTGGTGGGCTTGCAGCACTGGTTGTGCCACCCACAGAAGCAGCTTGTAAAATGTGTCTCAGGCCTGCCATTGCAGAGCCTGTGTGCAGTCTGTGACTGCCATGTCGACTTGGCAAGTGCACCCACTTGCCAGTCCCTAAACCTTCCCTTATCTTCATATCAGACACCCCTAAGGTAGGCCCAAGGGCAGGGTGCATTGTAAGTATAAGGTAGGACATGCCCTGGTGTGTGTGGCATGTCCTGATAGTGAATTACAGCCATTTTCGTTTTTCACTATTGCAAGGCTACCTGCTCCCCATAGGCCAGAATGGGCAGACTGACTATTACACCTTATAGTCAGAACTGACCCAGGGAACATGGTAGAAAAACGAATTTAGTATGCCTGAACTCAGGATGATAAAATACATCTTTTAGTGAAGTTGGTTTTAACATTCTTTGTTTGAAAATACCACTTTTAGAAAGTGGGTATTTTCTTGCCTAAACTTCCAAGCCTGCCTCTGCTAGGTTGTGTATTCCTTGTCTGGAGATTGAGTGACAGGGGCTGGGGGTGGCTACAGGAGACAGGGTGAGTCAGCACAGGGCTGAATAGGAAGGTCTGCATCCAGAGTGGAGGGAGGAGTTGCACCTGGGTCTGAATAGGGCTGTGCCTGCCTTCCACAATGCTGGCTCCACCTCCTGCCGGGCGTCTGATGGCTCTGCCCCTCACTCACAAAGGAAAGAAGGAGTCAGAAAAACAAAGTGCTCCAGGACTGACCAGAACTGGTTTTGGACTAGGCAGAGGCCTCTCTGCCTTCAGAGAACAAAGGAAAACTGTGTATAAAAGGGGACCCAGACCCCTAGGAAATTAGATCACTTCTGGGAAATCAAGAAACCTGTTGCCAAGGAGAAGAACCGGAGAAGCTGAAGGAGGAGTACTGCCCCTGTGCTGTTTTGCTGATTGGGGTTGGCCTGCAGTGGTTGCTTTCTGCCAAGGACAGGAGAAAAGACTTTGCTGTGCTTTGTCATCTTGAAGAAGAGAATCTCCAAGGGCTTGAACTAGAGCTTGCCTCCTGCCTGAAGTCACAGGGACACAAATACTTCACCCCTTCTGTTTGCCTGCATCTGGAACTGCTGTTTTAGCTGCTAACAGAGGGAAATTGCAACACCGACGCCGGCGAGCGACGCCGTAACCTGCACCGAAGCCGTGGGCACCGCTCGTGAAGAGCACGACGCACCGCCCCGACTTGCACCGTAGGCCCGACGCCTGCCGACGCCGTGCGACATCGACTCCGAAGCCGTCATCGAGGCCGCTGCCTGCACCGGAGCCGAGGACACCGCTCGTGACGCTCACGACGCACCGTCCCGACTCGCACCGCAGCCCCGACTTCACCGACGCCAGGGCTTCATCATCGCGGAGCCGATCCTCGACGTGGGTGACCCCGAATCCATCGACGCCGCGCCATCGTAAGGAACCGACGCCTCGCCGCCATCCGTGACGTCACCTCCCGACACAGTAAGGAACCGACGCCTCACCTCCCTGCGCTGCAGTAAGGAACCGAGACATCACCTCCCCTGGGGTCGTAAGGAACCGACGCCGCCGGCGCCAGCGAAGCATCACCTCCCCGACGCCGTGCACCGTCTTTGTTTTCATCGAATTCCAGGTACTGTTCTTTGGGGGTCTGCTCGACTCCGGGCCCGACGCCGCGCACCTCGCGGTCGGCGCCGTACTCTGGGATTTCCACCGGTCACGACGTCGTGATAACTCCAAGTGGAGTTATTTGTTGCTACAAGCTTTATTTGATTGACTATCCTATTTTTGACGATAACGTGAACTGTCTCTATCATTTTAAGTCTATTTTTGAGTACTGTATTGTGGATTTTTGCTATTGGGTCTTGTGATACGTCTATATAAAGAATACTTATTTTTTATACTACAACCTGTGTGGTGTCCATCTGTAGTGTTTTCACTGTATTACTGTATGTGGTCACAAATGCTTTACACACTGCCTCTGAGATAAGCCTGTCTGCTCGTGCCAAGCTACCAGGGGGTGAGCAGGGGTTATTTTAGGAGTGTTTCCCCCTTATCCTGACTAGAAGCAAGGGTCCCTATTTGGACAAAGGTGCAAACCATTGCCAACTAGAGACCCCCAGTTCTAACAAATTACATTACTACCTAAAAATAAATTTAAAACCCACTTACCTGTTCTGCGGTGTCCCCGGGCTGCCTTCCTCCTCTGCGTCACCGTTTCTTCTAAACCAAGCGAAAACTGTGCATGCACGCGCGCCAGAGCATTTCTCACAAGAAATGCGCATGTGCCGACGTGCGCGCATGCGCAGTTTTCGCTTGGAAAGAAAAAATGATGAGGAAGAGGAGGAGGGCAGCCCGGGGACCCCGCAAAACAGGTAAGTGGGTTTTTAATTTATTTTTAGGTACTAAAGTAATTGTTAATATAGGGGGGTGGGAGGGCTGGGGCTGGCCAACTCCGCTATGCTACAGAGTGTGCGGAGATTTGCTTTCTCGGAACGCGGAGAAGGCAAATCTCCGCACATTCCGCAAGCGGAGCGCAGGTGTCCGCCCGGGGCTAGTTAATACTTCCACACTAGGGTAAGATGATCTTTACATTACGAGTGGTTTTGAGATGAAAAGAAAAGAATCACGGGTAGCACGCAAGCAGCAACTTTTGTATGAGTGGTGAGATGCATGATAAATGTTACGTGAAGATGTGTACAGTTACACTTATTTCATGGGTTAGGTGGTTGGATGTAAATGGCATCACCACCTCACACTAGTAAACGCCTTAGGTGAGTTTGATACCCTTAAGGCTTGGTTACGATTGTGATAACCACAGATTTTAATCACACTATAGCATCCATCCCTAATGGCATGTATGGGTGACATAGGTGCAGCGTGGATTGGACAAGTATGCGCTTGACAATTCCCATATATGTTTCTTTTAAAGATGGATATGAAACATTATGGAACAGGATGAGAGATAAGTGATCCACTTATCTTTTCGTATGAGTGCAGCTTTCCTAAATAACATCAGGGAGGGAAACATTTTTGCCCTGAAGAAAGTCCAGGACCTGCACGGGCCATTTTTTGAGGACTGAAACATGTCGGCACTAGGGTCATAGGATCATTACTTCCTTGCGACCCCCCTTTTTCCATTTTTAATATCCCCTACGATTCCATGAATAAAGGGATACCTGGAGCCGTAGGAGGATTTTTAATCTTTAAACTCCTGGCCATTTTCTCTTAAGTGCTCCCTGAAATATGGTCGAGCCCACCCTGACCTTTAGGAGTCAGGGTGAACCCGAAGATAAAGCATGTCACTGCTAGAGTGTGTGAGGGTTATTTAACAAAAAGGAATTGCTTCCTTTCCCGCGCTTGAGCGGTTGGTACCCCGAGAGGTTTTGATTAATCCCCAACTGCCTCTAATCTAGGTGGGATACTTGTGTTGGATATATACTTGAGTTGGGAGGACGTATCCCCACTAGGAGCCCCTCTCCACCCTTCCGGCCCTGGAGAAGATCTCTTTTCCACGTGGCCATAGTTTGAGAGTTATATGTGAAGTTTAACATTAACATATGCTAAAATACAAAAAAACTAAGAAATATATCATGGAATTAATTTACGTTTTTTAAATGATATCCATGTAGTTGAACGGGTTATTGAATAATAGGGCTCAAATGTGATTTTGGAACTTTAAAATATATGAGTTATACCATTGTTATTTAACAGAGTAGGCAGGTTGTGTTGTTGTTTATAGTTCATTTTCCCTGTATCTACCTCTCTCTATTCTTGTAATCAGGGGCCCTCTAATGTTTCCCACTGCTAATAATGCATCCAGTCTTTATTGTGCCAGTGCCAAACCTGACTCAAAGCTTGCTGAGGCATCACCAAGGAATTCCTCCGGGATGTGCAGCTGGATTGGTTGTTCGCCAGATGACTTGAACTTATTTTATTGATTACTGTAATATATCAGGTTGAGCTTTTCTTGTGAGATTCAAATGCACGACCTACATGTTTCGCACCGATCTCTACAGAGACTGCTTCAGGAAACTGAAGCCTGCAGATCCGACTGCATTCACGGTTTTCCTACTTGTTCTATTTTTATCCTACTCAGAGTCATCACTTGCCTTTTCTTTTGTAAAATTCAGTTTGAATATATGACCTTATTTAGAAATAATAGTTGACCTCCTTTAATTATTTCCTACAACTCTAGTAATTTTGCATAAGTCTTTTTGAGGCTGCTGATTGGCTATTGAGAAGTATTTTCAATTTCATTGACCCAATGTAAGACAAGACATGTTCTTTTATTTGAACAACTTCTGTTCTCTGCTAATTAAAAAATTTCTTTACATCATGGATTACGTTAAAAACCTGATTTGCCATCTTCTCTTGAGAGGTTATTTTGTATGGTTTAGGTTGGTTTAGGTTTCTGTAATGAGCAAATAAAGTACACATGTGAAAATACATGATACAGCAAGGTAACTGCTAGTTTGTGAGATTTGATATGTCTGATGAAAATCGAAATTGCCGCTCTGAGCCCGTATCATGGAGCCGCCTGGGCACAGGTTCGCCTAGCTGCAGAAGGGAACAGTGTAAATGTTTCATAAAGACATCTAAAAGTCAGGACACCTGTAGACGATTACCCAACATAGAAGCACAAAGCTAATCCAATGCTCTATATTGCTCTGGCTATGGTGCATGTGCTAACATATGTGATTAGTGCATGTGCTCAGGATCTTTAATTGTTTTGAGAAAATGGATCATAGTTTACATCTGCACCTCTGCTCACTTGTGACTAGGTGCCAAGAAAACATGCATTTCCATGAAATGGTGTCCCTGCCACAGTGACATAATATATCACTGTAGTACAATGTAGCCGGCAATCCCTCTAGGAAAGTCTGTCTCCAATATCTTTATTACAGTCGAGTTGTGATGTCTCTAAACACCTGTAATAACGACATGGCATAGCTGTTCAACTGTTATGTTATTACAGTGTGAGTTGTGACATCATAATGCCATCTGCGAGAACCAGCTGCAATGTTAAAGGCAGTTCACAAAGCATAATTAAAGCTGAAGTTTAAACAACGAAAACAAGAACTGGCTTTTCCTTCTGATCTATTTTTCTAAAACAAACAGTGATCAGCAGAAAAGAGATATGTATTTTTATGGCATACTTATTATTTTTGTCATGCCATAGCTCGTTACACTAAAGGTTGAATTGTCTTTATGTTCCTACACATTCTGAGATACGGCATTTTTTACGCTCAGACTAAACTGATTCTAAAATATTTTTGTAACAAATCATTAACTGCTTTCTGTTGAGTTTAATTCCAAGCTACAGATTTCGCTTTTATTCTTCATGTCTGCAAACATTCTATCTCTTTCATATTAAAGAGCAAGACACCAAGGGGGATGGTGTGTCCATGTATTATAAGGAATAGAATATGCCCAGCTGTAAGTTAAAAAAATATTGCAAGTTACCTCGAAGTTCCATGACTATATAAAAGAATTCAGCCTTTTGCCTTATTCCTCTACATGCTTGTGGCGGTCTTATGTGATTTGCAAAATCCTTATAACGGGGGTACTTTCATATTAAAGAGCAAGACACCAAGGGGGATGGTGTGTCCATGTATTATAAGGAATAGAATACGCCCAGCTGTAAGTTAAAAAAATATTGCAAGTTACCTCGAAGTTCCATGACTATATAAAAGAATTCAGCCTTTTGCCTTATTCCTCTACATGCTTGTGGCGGTCTTATGTGATTTGCAAAATCCTTATAACGGGGGTACTTTATGCCATAAATAGCACATGGAAACCTTCTAATCTGTATATAAAGAAAACTACCACCTATATTTTTATTAGTCTAAGTGTGACATCGTTAGTCACATGTAATAAGAAAATGATGTAGCTACTCAAATGTGGTAACTTATTACAGTTGAGCTCATCTGTAATAATTTATTACAGTTGAGTTGTGACGTTATAATTACAAAGCAATCAGGCAGTGTGAAAGGAGGTCATTGAGAATTACATTTGTTGCTTAAACAATGAAATTGAGAACTAGCTTTTCAGCTATTATGAACTAATTCCTGAGATGGCAAGTCATTAGCAGAAAGGAGCCAGTTATGGTAGCATATGTTCTTTGAAAAGATAATAGTTATTACACGAATGAAAGCAGGACTCACCCTGCATATTACCACACATGAACCACAGCTATTTTTGAAAGGGACTTAATACTGAACAGAGTTTAATATGTTTTTGCTACAAATTGCTAACTACATATAGGTAGATATAATTTCCCACCACGGATTCCTTATTTTATCTACATATTTACAACTATGCTCATTTATTCGAAGGAGCAAGATGTCAAGGATTTAGGCTTTTTGAGTGAATGGCTTTGGTGTGATTATGTATTACAGTTGGTGTTGGAGGCAGGGAGCGATGGCAGATCCCGCCTGCACGTAGCTCAGGTGATCATCGCCCCGCCCCGTACCTGGTAGCTCGGACCGTTGGAGAGGACTGATGGCGGCGTGAGGGACGGAGAGAAGTGGATCTCTCGACGGCCACGGCTTGCTCGCTGAGGCTGCCTCGGGTCCCTCAGGTGTTGCAGGCTGCAAGGAGGAGCAGAGCGCGTTGCTCCGGTTTCGATCTTGGTATTGGCCCCCGCTGTGGATGCTTCGCTCACCAGGCTTGGTTACCAGTGCTGAGAGACTCGGGCAGTGCCGGGGGCGGGCTGCTCAGTCGAGGAGGGTCCAAGTTGCTCTGGATGGTTGTCTGACCCGGCGTCCCCCTCTGAGGTTCCAGCGAGGGAATCAAAATCTCGGAGTGGCTTACTGCGGCTGCTGGTGTGACTCTGTTTTTTTTTTTAAAGGACAGTTTCCCTCGCTGGCCGCGGCTGGCTGAATAGCAAGGTGGGAAGCAAAAAGGAGGGGAGATCAAGATTTCAAGTAAGCAGGGTTTTTTTTTCCTTTGTGTCTTGGCATCCCAGAGGCATAAATTAAAAAACGAAATCCAGTCTAATGGGAAGACATACTAAGAATCCTAGTACACCGACTCAGCCAGATACAAGCATGCCCCCCAAGATTAAAACTCGTACTACACAGATGAAAACAACTTTTGTTACATCAAAGGCCGAGTGTGAGCGGGTGCAGAAAGCCCTCCGAGGTGCCACCCCTACAGTTAGCCCCTCAAGCTCTGAGGATGAAGTCTTGGATCATGGTGAGGGGATCCAAGGGGGTAATCAAGCGAGGTCGAACAATGCCTGCCAGAGATTAATAAATTTAACTCCAGAAGAAACTGAAGGAGGTAATGAACTATCTGGCCCAGCTATGACGGGAGAAAGTCAGGATAATAATCCTTCGGTGGAGAATCTGGAGAGTATGCAAGAAAATCCTTCTAGTTTACCTCTGGGCAAAGTTAAGGAATACCTGATGTTTCAGAAACCTAAGGTATCTCAATCTCTCTTACAGTCTCTACTCCCTTTTCCGCAACAGGCTTCTAAGCTGGATATCCATGGCTCTAAAGATGTACAGGTTGCTCAGCCTCAATCATGTCCCGAAATTATCGCTCAGGAAACTCCTTTGCTTTTTCATCCTTTGGTGAATTCCTCACCTCCTGTATCATTATCGGAAGCGGCTGAAGTTACCACGGAAGTTACCACGGAGTCTGCAACCGGGACCGGGTCTAGTTTCCAGTGTGATATAAAAAGCATGCTTAATGTGGAGAGGTGTGGTGCAGCGGCCAGGGCAGCTGACTTCGGAGCACAGGGTTCACGGTTCGATCTCCGGCGGCAGCTCAGCTCAGCACCATGTGACTCTGGGCAATAGCTCACTTAATTTCCACGACGGCCCCCAGCGCCTTGAGACCCGTAAGGGTGAGTAGCTGCGCTATATAAAAACGGACTTAAATTTTTTTTTTTTTTACTTACAATCTTATTCTTGATGAGATTAGGGAAATGAAGGCCACACAAGCAACAGAAACTGCAGCACTCCATGCACGCCTATCTAAAATTGAAGAGGTAGTGAGGACTTTGCCATCCAGATTGCAAGAGGCTGAATCTAGAATTTCTCATTTGGAGGATCAGATGACCTCAATCCAGCAGCAGGTTTTAACAGATAAAAAACAGAAGAACATGCTGGAAATTAAGCTGGAAGAATTAGAGAATCATTCCTGGCGCTCTAATCTGCGGCTGGTTGGGGTTCCAGAGGGGTGCGAAGGGTCTCAGCCAGTACAATGGGTTGAGTCCTTTATAAAGGAGAATGTCCTTCCGGATTTTTCAGGGGATCTCACGATCACTCGCGCCCATTGAGTCCCAGCGCAGCCTTTCCCGAATTCTAAATTGCCCAGAACTATTTTAGTGAATTTTGCAGATTATCGTCTGAAGGAGCAGATTCTGACTAGGGCAATACAGAATAAGCAGTTTTCATCGCGAGAGGTTCCTAACTGTCGCATATTTTCGGATATGAGCGCAGCGGCAGCACGTCGCCGGAAGGAGTTTGTAAAGCTCCTCTATTTGTTTCAAGCGCAAGGAGCTCAGGCGGCCATTGCTCAACAGTTGAAACTTCGAGTTTTGGTCCAAGGCAAGTTCCACATGTTCACAAGCCTAGATGAAGCTCAGGAACTTTTGCAACAAATCACGAAGGATAAGTAAAGGGTTTGGACTGTTTGATATGAAGGACATTTGAGCTTTTTGCTGTTGTTTTTTCTCTCTTTTTCTTTTTTTCTTTGGGACGGGACGGGGTGGTCTATCACACCAGGGTGCAACATCATGGCACCCGATATAGAGGGCCCATTCATTGGGCAGGCAGGGGGTAAGGCGGGCAATTCCCCATCTGATAGTAGTGGGGAGGGTCACAGGGTTCTGGGGAGGGTTTGGGTCTGGGTTAGGGCACTGAGGGAGGGTGGTGGTGCAGAAAAAGAAAATGAGCAGAATTATTTAAAGTATCATATTAGAAGGAAGGGTTTGATTACTGCTGTTTGGGATGCAAGTAAGACTGTCAGTAATTATTTAAAGTATCATATTAGAAGGAAGGGTATGATTACTGATGTTTTGGATGCAAGTAAGACCGTTAGTAATGGATTATAATGTGCATATTATGTCGATTAATGTTAACGGCATTTCGAATAAGCGAAAGTATGGTGGATTGATAAGACGGTTGGCGGCATTTTCGCCCCAAATCTTGTTTTTACAGGAAACTCACCTTAAAACTAATGAGCCAAAATTATTTATCCCCAAAGCTTTCTCAAAGGCCTATTTTGCTTCAGCCCAGGCTGCAATAAGGGGGGTTGCTATTTATTTTGGACGAGGGATAATATGGGACATCATTCAAATTCAAAGAGATCCATATGGCAGATGGATTTGGATTGTTGCAAAGGTGAATGGCAATATGCTGAATTTTGTGAATTATTATGCACCAGCTATAGATGACTTTGTAGCTCTTAAAAGTATTAATGATAAAGCTAGAACAGCGGTGGGCCCAATAATTCTAGGGGGTGATTTTAACTTCATACAAGATCTGCAATTGGATACATCCAATAAAGCAAAAAAGCAGATGAAGCCTGGTACCAAAAAGTTGATTGATGTTATGAAACAGGATCATCAACTGGTTGATCCGTGGCGAAGGGCCCATGGTGCAGCTAAACAGTTTACTTATTATTCCCGCCAATTTAAGTCCGCTTCTCGGATCGATTTCTTTCTGGTGTCACACTCCCTGAGCTGTTTGAATACTGAGATCTTGGCCAATTCTTTCTCTGACCTTTCGCTGGTAAAAATCGAAATTAATCTAGTGTTGGGGGGAAGAGAAAAATCCAGGTGGCAGATGGATAGACTTCTCTTAACTAATCAACAGTGGATTACTAGTATGAGAGAATGGATTAGGGAGTTTTTTTTAGATCAATAGGGGTACCGCGAGGCCTTTCTCAGTTTGGGGGCCTTCAATGCCTCAGTACGAGGACAAATGATTGCTTATATGGCGGAACAAGCCAGAGAGCGTAAAACTCGAATAAAAGAACTTCAGAAAGCAGTTGATGCGGCCTTAGTAAAAAAGAGGGGCTCCTCTAGGGGGGGGACATCATGCGGGAGAGGAACTTACCAAGGCCAGACAGGAATTGAGGGAGTTTTTTATTATGGAGGAAATAAGTAGTTCGAGAGCATACCAGCAGAGAGTCTACGAAGAAAGCCAGATGGTAGGAAAATTGTTGGCATGGTCTACCAGAGTAAAACAAGAAGCGGCGGTAATTGATGAAGTGGTAATACCTGGGACGCAGATTATCGTTTCTCAAAAAGAGAAAATTTCCAAACTTTTTGTAGATCACTATAAGGAACTCTACTCAACTGACTATCAGGTATCTAAACATGCCATTCAGTGCTATTTTGATGATTTAGTACTCCCTCAGCTTTCTAGAGGGCAGAAAGATGCATTAATGGCCGATATTTCAGCAGATGAAATATCCAGGGCCTTGGCCTCAATGCCTGGAGGTAAGGCCTGTGGAAATGACGGAATCCCGACCGAATTTTATAAAGCTTTTTCGGAAGAGCTAGTACCGTTCTTGCTCGAGCTTTTCAATCATGTTAAAGTGGGAGGTGATGTCCCAGCGGCCTTTAAAGAATCTTCGATAGTTAGTTTCGTTAAGAAGGGCAAAAGTCCTAGGGAGGTTGGCTCTTACAGGCCAATCAGCCTTTTGAACGTAGACTACAAATTATTGATCAAAATTTGGGCCAATCGATTCACCTTAGTGGCCCAATCTGCAATACATACAGACCAATCTGGGTTTATAGTAGGCAGGTCAATGTCGTCAAACACTGGCTACTTAATTCAAGCAATTGACTATTTTAACACCCACCAAACCTCCGCCTTAATAATGATGGTCGATGCCGAGAAGGCATTCGACCTTGTAAATTGGGATGCACTATTTTATGGCCTTGAAAGGTTTGGGTTTCTGGCGCAAACTATGGCTATGCTCCAGAATATATACCAAGGAGCTCAGGCTCAGATCAGGATAAATTCAAAATTGGCAGGCACAATAGATATTAGACGGGGGACCCGGCAGGGGTGCCCCTTGTCGCCAGTTCTATTTACTTTTTTCATCAAACCTTTGGCCGTTAGGATTCGGGATAATTTAGGGGCCCATTACGATACCCGGCGTAAATAAATCCGCCAGGCATGGAAGCGGCAAAATTCCGCCCGCATACACCGTCTGAACACCGACCACGCCATTACGATAACACAAACCGAAAACCGCCATCGGCGGAAAAATCACACAAAATACCGCCCGCCATCGTCCGAGACGGAAACACGCACGACAACACAAAACCGCCCGCCCACACGGCCGACACACCGCACGTGAAATTACGATCGCACCGCCATGAGCGCGGGAAAACCACAAATATACCGCCCGCCAGCGCAAACAACGCCGATGCCAATCGACACGGCAGAAACCATGGCGCCCACGTCCCTGCACAGAAACCATCCGCTCACAAAACCAATAGCACACAACATGGCCAATAAGTCCACACAGCAAGGCACGCACAAATACACAAGCACAGTACACATCCCGAAAACACCCCCCTGGACAAACAAAAAATACAAAGGCCAGAACACCAGACACAACACACCTGAAAACAACAGACCATGAGGACACACCCACATAGGTAAGTACAAAAGCAGCACTCCCACAGACCACAACCCCTTGCAACATTGCAAACTAGAGAGGAGAGGAGAGGACACAGTGACACAGCAAGGACAGCAGCACACCACAGAAACGCACACATCACAACCACCACCACCACCACCACCAAACACCGGCACCACAAACCCCCTGCACATTACACAACACACACCGCACCAGCACCACAAACACCATGGCACCACAAAGAATGCCCAAGTTCACGCCCATGGAGCTGACGGTCATGGTCGACGAGATCATCAAGGTGCACCCACAAATCTATGGGAACATGGTCCAACACACACCACTAGCCACCAGAAACAGAATGTGGAACCGGATCGTAGACCAGGTCAATGCAGTCGGGACCCTGCCCAGGAACAGAGTCGAAATTAACAAACGGTGGAATGACGTCAAGAGCCTGGTCAAGAAGAAGGAGGGCAAAAACAGAGAGCTGGCTGCCGTCACTGGCGGAGGGAATCCCGCGCTCTTCAAGACCTTCAAAGCGTGGGAGGAGAAGGTGCGAGTCATCATACATCCCGAGATCCTCGCCGGATTAGCAGGGGGAGTGGAGGCTGGTAAGTACAAACTAATGTATACCAGCACACCGCTATGTACTCACATGCACTACCACCATGCCACAGCTCCCAGGGACAAACACCCCCATGTCCAGCACACAATACACGACACACACATGCAACAGACACCACCACACACAGCCCAAACAGAACAACTGTAAGATGCGTGGGGACATGTGTACATTCAGCCAGCCACGTAACCACCAACAGGTCCCCAAATATGCCAGAAGCGCCACAACGAGCACCCACCACACCCATGTGTCCGCCATAGCTGCACTAACCGACAAGTAACAGTTAAGTGGCAGGAACACAAAGTGCAGTGGGTGGGAGGGTGGACAGCCCAAGTACAACACACACCAGGCCCCTAGTCCCACAGTACAGCAAGGAGGAGCATCCCCCACACCCCACAGCCACGTGTCAGCCACCGCAGTGCACAACGACAGCCGAAAGGTAGACATCACGGTCCACAGCAATCGGTGTCAGTGGGTGTCCAGCCACCACTACGACCCACAACACCCCCCACCCCCACAGACCTGCAACATGGAGCACCCCCGCTTAGAACCATGTGGCATCCAGTACAGTGCACGCCCGAACAACCTGCAGGTGGGAAACTGGACAGGGCTGGATTACTGGAGGCATGAGGGCCGTAACACGACCAACACATGGGACATGTCACGTAGCAGACGAACACGCAGCACCGCCCACCGTCACGAACAAGTGAACAATGTGCACACGGACATGAACAACAGACTCACACCCCACATGACCCATCACAAACACAGCAACACCCAAGGAGCCACGTCTGCATGCACAAGCCACACTGAACATAGTACCACACGGCAGCCACTGTGCAACCCATCACACACAACCGAAACACCATTGAAGTCCAGTCCATGTAGCCCCTACTGCCTGTCAACCACACACCCCACAACTACGCCTATGTAAGACAAACAACACTAGACGCAACAGAGCGGAACTACATAAATGCACACGAACACCACTGAACCCATCAAACACACAGACACACCATGCACATACAACATACCATCCATCCCATCCGTCAGCCCCAGTCTCATGAAAGGCATGTCATCCGCACAGCTGCCACATATACAGCAGTCACGCTAAGACACATGCCCATGACCAACCATGTGCCAGAAGTCAATGAAGCGCACAACACACTGTGAGCAACAACACACAACATGGGCCCCCCCCGAGCACTGCAGTGATGCACATGGCACAGGGCAGCACGCACACCAAGGAGATGGGACAACTGCAATACGTTGGCTGGCACACAACCAACACTCACTCATAACGATGCGTCCAATGCCATGTCCAGTAATCACAACAGACAGCAAATATGCAGGCCATGTCAAGCATGCACACACCTCAAACCATGCACTGTCATGCTGCCACAACACATGTCACGTTCGGCACCCATGGCTTACAGCATGTACCCCAAAAGCATATCCCCTCCCAAATGTGAATCTGGGGCATGGCCCCCATGTTGCCATATGGGTGCCTAAGCGTTCCATATGAACCCCAAAAGCAAAGTACAAACCAGACCCAGGATGGGCCAGGAGCCCGCATACACCAGAGTCACAATGAGTAGGGGCACAGCAACACACCCATCGGCATGGCCAATCCGTCCCATGCCACATGTGCACAGCACACAGTCCCATTGCCTAGCACACACAACTACAGATGCCACAGCCACACACTCGCCTCCGGGAAACCCATGTACGAGATTGCACGAACTGCCAATGTCAGACGACAAATACATACTTCGCCAGGTGCAACACAATAACAAATCTCATTCTCTCCACAGGTGACGAACTGCCGGATGCTGGGGATGGAGACAGCAGCCAGCACAGCCAGCCCACAAGCCCCCAACGAGGACACACGGATCTGGAGGATCTGTCCTCCTCTTCGGACACGGACCACCAAGCAGGCCCATCTGGTGTGGCAGGGCCCAGCCGCTCCCCAGGACCCCTCCTACCCACCAACCCATCATCCAGGGATGCTGAACAGTCCCAGCCCCCTGCTGCCACTGTCGTTGTGGCCACACCCACGGTCATTGCGGCCACTACCACTGCCGCAACCGCCACCATCGCCGCACCGACCACCACCGCCACCACCACCACCACGTCTTCGCTGGCACCAGCCCCAGCGCAGGTGGTGGCCCGGCCGACTGGATCCACCCTGGGAGCCACAGCGAGGACCGTGGTGTGCAATGTGGCTAGTGGGCAGGCCGGTGGCAGCAGGACTGGTAGGAGGAGCAGGGTCAGGGAAACGCCAGCCTCCCCTGGGAGCCATGCCCTGCCTCAAATGGCCAGAGTCCTTGGGGCCTATGAGGAGGCCCAAGAACAATGGGTCAGGTCTGCTACAGACACGCGGGAGGTGCTGGGGGTGCTGAGGTCCATGGACGCCCATATGGGCCAATTCGTGTCCCGTATGGACCAACTCGTGGACCTCATGGGCCAGCTGGTGGTGGCGGTGGGGTCACAGGCAAGGCCAGCAACACCACCTCCGCCACCACCTGCTAGGGCGCAGGGTCGGGCAGCAGTGTCCACTTCCCCTGCGTCCACAGCCAGTGAGCACACCTCACCCACCACCAGCAGGTCGCCACCACATACCCCCCTCCCAAACGTGGAAGGGGCCGTCCGAAGAGGAAACAGATCTCCCGGGAGGACTTCGCACGCTCCAGTCGCAAGTGAGGCAGCCAGCCAGCCTTCCGCCAGCCTTCCTTGACCAGCCACTGCATTGACTTGCTCTATGATCCCACTCCACACAGCCAGCTGGATGGCATGTGTGTGTTGGACTATGGACATAGAACCAGTGGGTACACCCTGAGCTTCACGCAGCCATGACCGACAGCTCATTGTCACTGCACGCACCACTTTTGTCATCACCTTACACACAATCACATGTCACAGTTTGGAATAAATGCACCTTTTTCACTAACTGCAGTTTGTGCCCTGTGTTTTATTTGTACGGAATACAACGGCCACCTTGGGCGGAAAGGCACCTGATGCGTGGCATGGCAATGGAATCCGGAGGGCCTGTAGGGACCTAGGGGTGGGAGACAGAACAGGAGCACATTCAATGAGTGTGTCACACACCCATCACACACTACATGTCAACAACTACAAGCAATGTACACACATCGCACAGAGCAATAGGGCACAATGCCACAGTCACCAACAGTGGCATACTACCCTGGCCATGGAGCGTTGACACACTGCACGCAGTGAACATACGGCCACCCTGACACAGCACACACACACCTGCACAGATACAGACACATCATCCGTCGTACATGGACACTCACCGTCAAGTGAAGTAGCGGGCGATGAGCTGCTGGCGCACATTCCCAGCTTCCTCCTCTCCGCTGTCCACCTCACTCGAGCTGTCCTGGTCTGCGGGCTGGGGCCCTGGTTGATCTCCGTCATCCACAATGAGGGGGATCTGCTTCCGAATGGCCAGATTGTGCAGCATGCAGCACGCCACCACTATCTGGCACACCTTCTGTGGGGAGTACGCCAGTGCACCCCCGGTGCGGTCCAGGCACCTGAACCTGGACTTGAGGAGGCCAAAGGTACGCTCGACCACACGTCTGGTCCTCCCATGTGCCTCATTGTATCGATCGTCTGCTGGGGTGCGAGGATTCCTCAATGGACTGAGCAGCCATGCCCCATTCGGATACGCAGAGTCACCTGGGTGTGAGGGACACAGAGAACCGTTGCTAATCCAACTGGACAGGGGACAGCATCGCACAGCCAGCACGCTACACCACTCCACATACTCACCGACAATACAGGCGCGATCCTGTTGCATATTGGACATCAGTCGTGGCAAGATGCTGTTGCGCATTATGTGTGCGTCATGGGCCGAGCCTGGAAACTTGGCACACACGTGGGTGATCACCATGTCCGCAAGGCACACCACTTGCACATTCAGGGAGTGCGTGTGCTTCCTGTTGCGGTACAGGTGCTCAGTGGCCTGTGGTGGAACAAGGCCAACATGTGTGCAGTCAATGGCTCCCACGACGTGTGGGATTCTGCCAAGGGCATAGAATGCACCCTTCACTGCCGCCAATTCACGAGCCCTGGGGAATCTGATGTACCTGTTTCGGTACAGCATCATGGCTGCCAGTACATCCCTCAGCACCTTGCTGAACATGGGCTGGGACATCCCTCCTCCACTGCCCACTGTGTGCTGGAATGACCCAGTGGCGAAGAAATGCATGGCGGCCATCACCTTAGCCGTGGGGGTGACAGCAGTCGGATACACCCTGCGGGGACGGAGATGGGGCTCTAACATGGCACACAGTCGATGCAGGGTTGGCCTGTCCAGCCGAAACTTCCTGATAACCTCTGTATCGTCCATGTCCGCCAGCAATTGGTATGGGCGGTCAATGTTCGGTCTCCGCCTGGGGTAAATGGCAGAGGACACATGTCAAAGCAACACGGCACATAGCAATTTCGCATACACATCACTGACATGACTGAGCAAGCACATGAGCCACAGCCCAGCTGTCAAGCTGGGACAGCACGGCCACAATACACTTACACAGGTCTCCCAACAATGGCAATGGCAAGTGAGACATACCACTGCCATGTGCATGCACATGGGGATCTAGGCCCCAATGACTTGCGGGGCGTGCTGATGGGGACTGACTGCATATTCGTCAAGCGGCAACGCCACGGCAACATGAGTGTCTGCTGAGCATGGAACTGCTTCCGAGGCTGGATGAGTATGGCACACGACGACGACGATGTGGGCACGGGCTGAGCGGCCAATACAAGTGGGACCTGTGGCACGAGGGGATATGAGACAGTAGTAGGTGTCAGCACTGCACCCTATGTACAGCACTGTACGGATCACAGCTCCCGAAACATTGACTGGTGTCCACATTGACAGCCCCATGCCAAGACGGCTGTGTGCTTGCAGTCACACGTCACAGGTGAGAGGTTACATTGCACGTGCCAGGTGGCAGACGTACATAGTGGGAGCTGGCATGTGTGTGCATGTGTCTCCTGTTCAGGATCCACCAGATGGGCGCTGACTCTGTACTGACCATTGGACACAGCATGTTCCGTGGAAGGCTTGTGTGTGTGGGATGGTGGCACTGGATGTGCCTCCGTTGGGTGGGGGGCCATGCACAGGGCGGGTACGTCGATGATTGCGCATTGTTGGTCACGGTGGGTGCACCAACTAAGATGTGTTGCCCTGTGTTCAATTCCTATGTCCGCATGATGATGGACTGTGGATGTGGGCAGACTACACATTGGTCGATGTGCTGTCTATATGCATGTGCCTTCACACCAGGCACAGCTGCCCCTGCACATGTGACCCCTGCTGGACTCGCTGCTGGGTCTGTGGAGCTGATGCACCTTCTGCGCGTGGGGCGGACAGCTCTCCTCACTTCCCTCATTGCGCATGTCATGTCTTTGCCGCAGGTGACATGGATCATGGAGGGCCCACATGTACGCGTGGGTAGGCTACACATGATTGTTCACTGGTCGCCACCCCCAGTCAGTGTTTCGAATGGGAAGGTTGTCGTGCTGGTGGTATGTTCGATGTGGCGGATGGGCGGGCCTAGGTGCGGGCTTACATTCCGGACATGGGGGGTAGTTGGATTGGCGACTAGTTGCAGTACACACGGGACACGTCACTTCCTTTCCACATCTGGGTCATCCCTTGTACTAACTGACAGTGATACAGTCATCTTCGCCCCAGCCCTCATGTCCTCCCCTCGCCCCCCAATATGCATGCTCACCTGCGAGGCTAGCGCTTGCACAGGCAGCCCCAAGCTCGCACCAGAGAGGGCAAGGAGTGTATGTGTGGGTCCAGTTGCACGAGTGGGCTGTCTCAGGGTATGATGTGTGGCGGGACGCCGTCCACCTGCGTGGTGCCCCAAATGGAGACCCGGCCTGCATGGACTATGCATCACAGTCTTCGCCTTCCGGATCCGCCACCTGCGACACCCAGTGGCTGTGGCTGCCCTTGCGGCCAGGCCGCGTCCGTCTGTGGCTGATGGCCCACACATTCACTCTTTGGCCTCTCTGGGGAGGGCTCAGGGGTGGTGGCGCACGCGCTTGCACTTAGTCGCAATGGCATGTGGCGTGGTTGGTATGATGGGCAATGGATGGGATGGTGCGAGCCACCTCCCGTGACGTCAGTGCTGCTCGTGCTGTGGTGCGTCCCCCTACACTTCCATTTGACTTTTTGCCATGCTGGACGTTGAGGTTCTATTGCCTGCGTGATATGACCAGGAGGAGCGCGAGGAGACCTCTCACACACCATGCTCCACTGCCATCCCGTGCCCTGTATCGCCTGTGCGGATTGACTATGTTGGGGTTACACCTGGTCGACTGGGGCTGTGTGTGCCTTGTCAAGGGGCATGGCGGGCGCACAACAGGATCCAGCTTGTCCACAGAGGGTGGGCTGAGGTGCGCCTGGTACCGCTTTGTACGTGTGCCCGGCTGCTGTGCACACACGTGTTCACTCCCCCCGACAGGTGTCCTCTCACAATGCCCAGGGAAGCGGTGGTGTACTGTTCATGACCCCTCCCAACACGGCGTGCTCCAACTTGGCATGTGCGCATCTACCCGTCGCACCCACCCACCTGAGCACTGCGTCCATACGACTTCACACGACACATGTGTGTCTTCCACAGTAGTGCTACTCATTTGCGTTGACATCCAATACCAGTGGACTACATGGTCATGTCACGACTGCCGTGTACTTCACATACTCTCATCCTCTCTCATTCGTACTTGTGAAATGAGTCAGCGGAGACAGTTTTGGTTTCAAACATTATATTGAGTCTTCTGTCCTCTGTGATGCAGTACAGTGGACACTACTGGCAGCGGAATACATGTTGAGGATATACTGAGCATGATTACAAATTGGATAGGGTGTGGGGTTACATGTGATTGGCTGTTGCATGTGGGATGTGGGCTTCAGAGTTACATCTGCTCGGCCAAGGCTGTGCTAATGTACATTTACGTATAGCTGCGGAGCTGCGGACTTTGACACAGACGGTATACATGTAGCCTACCAGACCGCTCGGCATCATGGGCACAGTCCATCTCAGTTCCATGTGGCAGGTTTGCTGCGGTTGTTCCTCATGCACGCGTGCATGTGAGATGACATCAGGGCATGTGCTTGCGTGCATGCAGCGGCATGCCACTTGTTGTTGCACTGTGGTGGTTACTGGACATGTCACAGTCACTGGGGTCGTGTTGTTGTTGTATGCACTTGTCGTCCATGCAAAGGTCCTGGTATGGGATTCCCGGGGCGGGGGTGGGAGGGGTGCAGCACCCACAGACTCCAGGCGACCTATTCATGTCCACTGAGCGGTGTGTGTGTCCATGTGCGCTGGATCCATGTCGTGTCCTGGTTGTTCGTGCAGTTCCGTCCATGTGGGTGCGATACACAGAGCCCATGCCACTGCCTCCCACGATGCATGCGGTGTTCCTGGATGTGATGGGGAACAGTGTGCATGTCCCGGTCATATCCGATGTCATGGCGATGTCGTTGATGGTGTGGTTACAGTTGCCGGTCGTTTGGTATGGCTGTTGTGGTGGTGACTGGCCAGTCCGTGCGGAAGCTGAGCATGGGTGCGGGGTTGGACTTCATAGGTCACTCGGGGAACCTGCGTTGTGGTCCGACGTATTTACAGGTTGTCAGGTATGCGATGCCGTCCAGCAGGGCTTCCATGTCATTGGTGGTGTACATGTTTGCCAGCCAATGAAGCGGATGGTGGCTCTCAAGGTGTTGTTCGTAAGTTGTCCCTTGGAGGACCATGATGGGGCATGCTGGGTGACATTCGATGTAGCTGTTCTCGATGATCCGTCGTGTGGAGGCACAGTGGTCCCATTTCAGTGCGGGTGCGATGTTGGCCACATACGCCATGCCCCCATAGGCAGAGCAGGCCCTGTCGTGTGCGTCCAGAGGGAGGAGTAGTGGTAGCAGGTCCGCCTTCAGACATGCCGGGTTGGAGAGGCATATCTCGACGGGATGCTGGTAGGGACACCTCCGACAGTAGAAGACGGGCATGACGCAGCTGAACAATGTGATGCGGTAAGTCAGTCGGTAACTTACGTTCAGCAGGGACAGGAGATCGCATCCCAATGTATGTATCGTGTTGGTTTTGTACAGCTTGAGCTGTTCGGCGTAGTTGGGTAGGTGTGTTGCGGTTGCCATTTCGCAGCGGTTCGTTGAGATGGCGTGCTCCGGCTGTGTGTGCAGTCTGCAATGTGCACGCTCCGGGGTTGCTGTGAGCTCTGTGTAGTCGTAGGGAGACAGGACTTGTGTTCTGTTGGCTTGTTTGGAGGACACGGGCCCTCTTCCCACATGCTTCTCAGACAGTTCAAGGTCAGTGCTGTGTGACTCCTTCCAATTAACTTGCATGTGGCCGACATGGGGGAGTGTTTTCTTCTTTCTTCCCCGTCCGTTGTGTGCTTCTGTGATATGCGCTATCTGCCCTGTGGTCGGTCTCCTCGGCATGCCTGTGTTGGTCTATTCTTGGACAATGGCTGTATTCACCGGCTTCTGTCGTAGGGCTGTGGTTTCGGAGTTGGAATGGAAGGTCATTCAGTGCTGTCTGCTCTCCCTTGTGTGGGCGGCAGGCTGCCTTTCCGCTCTGCGTTGGGCCTTGTGTGTGGATGTTATTCTTGGGCCACCTGTTGTCGGTCCCCGGGCTCTTTGGTGTTCCGTTTCATATGTCTTGTTCATATGTGCAGGGTGGTATGGGTTTTTCAGTGTGGTACTGGCGTTCCTCTTCCCGAAGGGGCCCTGCTTCTCCTAGTTGGTGTTGCCGCCGCTGTGTGCTACGCCATGTTTGTTACACTGGGGTGTGTCCTGCTGTTGCGTGACTTCACTGACATGTGTGCGTCGGTTGTGTGGTGTTGGGTGTTGTCCGTGAATTGGGCGTTGGGGACATGTCTGTGGCAGGCCTGTCACGTGTCATGTGCGTTCGGGGTGGGGCTGATGTGTGTGCTGCTTGGTTGTGTCCCTGTGTCTATGTGCGACGCATGCATGGCGCTGCGGTTGGCCTCTGCGTTGTGCGCATGTGTGGCGGCGTCATCGGCGCTTTGGGGCCGTGACGGGGTGGTTGGTTCCTAGTCCCAGGTGGTGTGTACACATGTGTTCCGCGATGTTAGGATTTGGCCTGTGTGTCATATGTGGATGCAATGGTGGATGTGTAGTGTACACGCGCTGGTGGGGGGTTGTCCGCTTTTTCCGCCCTTGCACTGTGTGCGCTGTTTGCGTGCACTTGTTGTGTGTGTGCCTACCTGCGTCTCCGCGGTACGTTGCGTCCTTGGTGGTGCATCAGCAGAAGCATGGGAAGGGCCTGCAGTGCTGGATTCATGCCCGGGGTGCCGCTTCTTCGTTGTCCGTGCTCTGCGTCCGTGTTTCCGCCTCTCTTTCACGTGCGGTGTCTCTTAGCCGTGGGAGCCGTTTGTTTGCGGCATCGTAATTTATACGCCGGGCGGGACGTGTTTCGTCGGACGGTGTGTGTCAGTTGGGCTGCGCCGCTACGTGAACGGGAGCACTTTGATGGCGGACGGTGTTGCTGGCTTGCCGGCGGTGTTTGGCCTGCTTTTCGCATCGTAATTGGGCGGGCGTGTGGACTGCTGCGTGCCGGCGGTAACTGGTGGTTTTTGCATCCGCCAGCACGGCGGTTGTGCTTCCGCCCGCCATCGTAATGGGCCCCATAGATATTAAAACTCCAATAGAGGGGATGGCAAAATTAAAATTATTCGCAGATGATGTCATACTTTATCTTAAACCGGAAAGACAAAATATTGATAGGACCTTAAGGGAATTCGCTGAGTTTGAGGCGATTGGTGGATACAAAATTAATCATAAAAAAACTGAAGTATTGGCGTTAAATGTGTGCAGCAATTTTCTCCCTGATAACCTAAAACAACAAGCTTATTCTCTTGAGCCGATTCGCTATTTGGGAATTTACGTCTCAAACCAATATGCGGATTTATTCAGGTTAAATTATGAACCAACATTGAGTAAAATTAAAGATCTGTTGGGCAAGTGGACACTTCTTCCCCTTACTTTGATAGGGCGTGTTGCTCTAATAAAGATGTCAGTACTACCATTATTAATATTTCTTTTTTCAAATATCCCGATCAAAGTCAATGCATCTTATTTTAGAGAATTGGAAAATTTGTTTCGCCAGTTTATTTGGAATAAAAATGCGTCAAGGCTAAAACTATCAATCCTTCAACTTGATACTAGCTGGGGTGGGCTGGCACTCCCCCATATTCGTACTTATTATGAAGCAGCATTTATGGATATAGTGGTTCGGCTGCTTGATAATAAGGGATCTCTGGATAGCTCTTTCCTGTGCAAGATGATCCATGAAGCTGGATCACAGCTCCCGGTCTTTATAAAAACTTCAAAGCTTCCGAAAAAAGTAAGATACAAGACGCTTCAAGCATTTACTAGTAGACTTCAGAAATTTTATTCTCAAAAGGCCCAGTCTTCGGGATTTGAATATCTGGGCTTGACAGAGTCCAGAAGTTTGGGCCTTTATATTCGTAATAGCCATGTTAAACTTTGGGAACTAAAAGGTTTTAAGGAGCTAAGCCACTTTATAATAGGAGGCAGATGTATTAACTGGGAGGAGGTTCAGGCTAGATGCGGTAACCAGAGTAGGCTACTCTTTTTTAGCTTCCTCCAGGTTAGATCTCTGATAAATAAATATACGCTCTCAGGAAATATAGATACCTCTTCGGTCCTTGCTGCTGTGTTTAGAACTAAATTGCGAGGTATAGGGAATTAGTATTGAGTTTTTCGAAATCAAGGGGAGCCCCTATTGGTTACTAATTTTCTTGAAAAAATTGAACAAGAATTATCTTGCAATTTTTCAATCAGAGATTGGCAAACTATTTCCCAACACGGCAGAAAGGCACTGAGAGACGCAAATTTTAAAAGAATGGCGTTTCTGTCCCGATGGACGGCTTATTACACCCCATATGCTTTGCATAAAATGTATCTCGAGGTTGAAAATAAGTGTTTTAGGTGCCAGCAGGTTGGGGAGGGTGGCTGGCTGCATGTATTTTGTACATGCTCAAGGCTGAGCCAGTTCTGGGTGAAAATGTGTGCAGAGCTTAGCCGTGCCCTCGGGAGTAGGATACAACCTGAGCCTGAAGTGGTATTGTTCGGTTTATCAAATCAGAGGCAAATACAGGTTTTAACTAGAGGGAGGGAAATGTTTTTATCAATTTCTTTCTTGGTGGCACGTTCTCTGATTCTCCAGAATTGGAAAACAACTAAAGCCCCGACCTTTCTCGAATGGTATAACAAAATGAAACGAGTAAAAACCTATGAAGAAGTTTATGCGAAAAGTGTGGGAGCTATTAGAAGATTTGCTTTAGTCTGGAAGTATCTTGATCAAATGGAAAGGGATCTTCAGGGGTAACATATTTGTCGGATTTATGGCACTTTAGCACTTGCACTTTAGTATATATGAAATGGTCTTTTTTCTAATATATAATATTTGTGGTGATTACATTTTCTCTTTAATGAAAAGGATTGTATAGTATGAATTGTATTAGTATATCTACTTCTATTTTTAGTACCTTCTTGTATGTTTTTATTCTGCTCAATAAAAAAACCCAAAAAAAAAAAAACCAAAAGATTATGGGGCCGATTCCGATTCCGGACGGAAATCTCTCCGACCGAGCCGGACCCGGAGAGAATTCCGACCGAATCGGACCCTAGCAGTCCGACCGGACGAGTACGATGCATTCGCATGCTATCGGACTCGATTCGGTCGGACTCCCATTGAAGTCAATGGGAGCCGGTCGTACAACGCGTACGCGGGCTCCCATTGACTCAATGGGTGCGAGGCAAACAAGGGCGCCCCCTACAGCGTGTTCGCATCCATGCACATCGCGGCGTACATGCACAGGTAGGGGGGACCCATGGGTCCCCCCTGTGTGCGACTCGCGCGCCTATGCGTACAGGGGGGTCCGACGCGGACCCCCAAAGTCCGGCTCCGACAGCTCTTTCGAGCCGGACAGCGCGAGTCGGTCGGACTGCTCGCGGCGCGCATCGTGCTTACCCGGCCGGGAAACGTCTCCATAGCGCGGTGCGAGTCGTGTCCGTGCGAGTCGGTCGGAGCGTGTTGAAGCCGCGTACGAGTCGGTCGGCGATTTCGCGGGAGCTTGCATCGTACTCGCTCGGCCGGACCCGCGTACGATTCGGTCGGGAAACAGGGCTCCGAATCGGATCCGGTAAATCCGAATCCGATTCGGAGCACTACCGGCCGAGATCGGAATCGGCCCCTATGTATTACAGTTGACTTGTAATATCACAATATCCCCAGCCTTTCCTTCAGCATTGGCTCACAGCTATGTCCTGCTTTGCCTCTCAATAACTGAACATGATGTGACCATCCAGCAGTAAATGGCTGCAAGTTCTGCAATTAACTTTCAATGTAAATGACAGTAAAAAAGTTCTGGAGAAGAAATAAATGCTCTTACAAAAAGAAGACAACCATGGTGTTAAGTTTAACAAAACTTTTTTTTAAATAACTGGGGAAGCAGTAATAGCACAAAAAGCTCACTTGCTTGTTTTTCTTACTGTTTTCTTGTGTAATAAAAAACAGCCAGACTGGTGGGTTAAAGAGCTGCTGAAGAACAACAGGGCTATAACTACAACTGTCTGGATTCAAGCAGAGAGTAACAATTAAGAGAGATTGTTTGCATTCAAACAGCAACCACCAGCTTCTTGCTTTTCCATCTCCAGCACACCTACATAAAACACTACAGCTTTCACATTTTTGTTTAAGTTCGAAATTGCATCAGTTTGAATTGCAGCTACTAAAAATGGTACGCCTATTAGGTGGTTATGCTAACCAAAGCATTTTATACTAACAATATATTTGCATGTTTAATTGATTCTTTTCTATCAGATGTTATGCTTCATAAAGTGCCCAAACTCCGAGCAAATTTGAGCAAGTATTTATACAGCATCTGATACGCGTACTCAACAAGACCATGCCTATTTCAATTGTTATATATTGGGTGATCTTTAAGATATAAGGGAACATATATCATAGGGACAAAGTACCTTCAAATTTGAGCTATAGGAGCTGCCAAGATTTTCAAGAAGATTTAACAGGTACTGTGGATTCACTGGGCAGCCGGGAAGATTCAACTTTTCATCACTGGTTATAACGAAAGGTGGAATCTTCTTGGCGTCTGTCACAAATATATTTTTTTTGCAAGATGTTGGGAAGGAGGGCGGCAGGAAAGTGAGTGAAGCTGTGAAATGTAGTTTACTTTAGATGTCTCAGTTAAAATGGTAGATAACATGAGTGTTTCTTCCTGGCCGGTTTGTTTTATTTTCACAGGACAATTATACATGTGCTCTTTGGCATATCTTGTTTAAGGGTGGAGGAGGTCACAGGGCAGTCAGGGGCTCCAGAGCCCAACCATGGTAGTTGAGGTCATTTTCCACGAATCACTGACAGAATATCGACAGACAGAATATCAAGCTACAAAAATATCGACACAAAAATATCGATGTCCAGAATATCGAAGTCCTATCTACATAATGGTAAGTACAAAAATATCGAGAAAAAAAATATCGTTGTTAAAAATATAGTTTTTTTTTAATGTATAAAAATTAATGTAAAATAAAGTAAATAATACATATAATTAAAAGAAACATAGTTAAAATTATTTTAAAATGATTAAAATTATAACATACATATTATGTAAAAATAAATTAAACATATATATATTTATTAAATATAATATATATATACTTACTTAATAATATTTATACATAATTATTTTAATAACTTATAAATTGTTAAAAAACATTTTAAAAATTATAAATACATATATATACACATACACCAATAATATAAATAAAAATATTAAAAATATATATAACAAATTAAAAAATTACAATATTTTTAATCTTTTTTAAATAAATTATACACTACATTAACTAAAACAGTAGAGAAAATATTGGATAGCGGAGGGGATAAAATTACCATTCCCACTCCAGAGAGTGTAACAGTAGGGAAAGTGTTGGATAGCGTAGGGGTAAAAATTACTATTCCCACTCCAGTCAGTGCAACAGTAGGGAAGGTGCTGGATAGCGTAGGGGTTAAAAATTACTATTCCCACTCCAGAGAGTGCAACAGTAGCGAAAGTGTTTGATAGCGGAGGGGTAAAAATGACTTCCCACTCCAAAGAGTGCAACAGTAGGGAAAGTGTTGGATAGCAAAGGTGTAAAAATTACTATTCCCACTCCAGTGAGTGCAACAGTAGGGAAAGTGTTGGATAGCGTAGGGGTAAAAATTATTATTCCCACTCCAGCGAGTGCAACAGTAGGAAAAGTGTTGGATAGCGTAGGGGTAAAAATTACTATTCCCACTCCACTGAGTGCAACAGTAGGGAAAGTGTTGGATAGCAAAGGTGTAAAAATTACTATTCCCACTCCAGTGAGTGCAACAGTAGGGAAAGTGTTGGATAGCGTAGGGGTAAAAATTATTATTCCCACTCCAGCGAGTGCAACAGTAGGAAAAGTGTTGGATAGCGTAGGGGTAAAAATTACTATTCCCACTCCAGTGAGTGCAACAGTAGGGAAAGTATTGGATAGCAAAGGTATAAAAATTACTATTCCCACTCCAGTGAGTGCAACAGTAGGGAAAGTGTTGGATAGCGTAGGGGTAAAAATTACTATTACCACTCCAGTGAGTGCAACAGTAGGGAAAGTGTTGGATAGCGTAGGGGTAAAAATTACTATTCCCACTCCAGAGAGTGCAACAGTAGGGAAAGTGTTGGATAGTGTAGGGGTAAAAATTTCTATTCCCACTCCAGAGAGTGCAACAGTAGGGAAAGTGTTGGATAGCGTAGGGGTAAAAATTACTATTCCCACTCCAGAGAGTGCAACAGTAGGGAAAGTGTTGGATAGCGTAGGGGTAAAAATTACTATTCCCACTCCAGAGAGTGTAACTGTAGGGAAAGTGTTGGATAGCAGAGGGTTAAAATTAACATGCTTATCAAAAAATAATTATTTAAATTAAATAACCAATTAATAATTAATTAACAAAAAATTAATTATGAATACCAATAAATAAAAATTAAGAATTACTTTAATAAAATTAAATTACTTCCCACCCTATTCCCCTATAAACCCACAACCCGCTACGTAACTAAAACGCAACATTTAATTAAAAATAATTAATAATTCCTAAAAATTATTATTTAATTTACTATAACTAAATTACTTCCCACCCTATTCCCCTATAAACACACAACCCGCTACGGTACTAAAAGGCAAAATTTACTTTAAAATAAATTACTAACTTCTAAAAATGTAATACAAATATAAAAAAATACAATACTTAACAAAAAATATAGAACACATACATATAAAATACATACTAAAATACATAACACTAATATAAACATCGATATTATTAACAACGATATTTTTGCTAACGATATTACTGACTTCGATATTAACAAAAACGATATTCCTTACCTTCAGGTCGATATTCTGGTCACCGATATTCTTGATGTCGATATTCTGTCCCTTCGATATTTCAAACTCGATATTTCTGTAGTTCGAAACAAAAAACTCGATATTATGTCTGTGCACCATTTTCCACACATGTCCTGGGGTCCATTTACTATAGCTCTGCAAACTGGGCCAAGTACTTGTGGATCTGTACCTGACCATCACGTCAGTGATGCAAGCAGTCACAGGCTTCTCAGGGAGGTAGTGTAGGGGCACAAGCTTAGAACTCAACAATTTACCAGCAGACACAATAACTTGAAATCCAGCCCAATGTCTTTCTTTTAACAAAGAAAGTACTTTTGATCACACAACAATACTTAATACTACACAGTTACATTTTGAATACAGAGTGATTCCCCTGATGATGATTCCCCTGTGCTCTGTGGGTGCTACACCATGCCCTCTCTCCATGAAATTGAATGAAATTTAGATTTGTAGAGCGCTCTAATACCCAAAGGTGTCTAGGCGCTAAGACTCAGGAAGCGGAGTAAAAGAGAGAGAGAGGAATGGGAGGAACAAAGGAAAAGAGTCTGAAACAGCGCAGAGATGAGAACAATTAAAAGATAGAAAGACATCCGTCTAGCCTATAGGTTGAACAGCCTATCGGTGAACAGGCAGGGTTTAAGGCTTTACAAAAAGCAAACAGGTTTGATTCTTTCTTGAGCTCCAGTGGCAAGGAATTCCAGAGCCTGGCCGTATACGCTATGAAACTTCTGCCTCCCTATTTGGCTCTCCTGATCCTGGATATTACAAGATTGGCTGTAGAAGAGGAACCCAAGGATCTTTTAGGTACATACCATTGAAAGCGCTGCCTTAAAGATTCTGGACTGGCGTTGTGCAGTGCTTCAAATGCAATGCACAGTGATTTGAACTCAACCCGTTTTTTGACAGGAAGCCACTGGAGTACGGGGAGGATGTGAGAGACAGATTGGTTTTTAGCAATCACCAGAAGTAGCCAAGCGGCCATGTTTGAATGATAATAATAATAATAATAATAATAATAATAATAATAAAATCATCTGAAGCTTATGTAAAAATCTTTTCTGATTGTTAACAGAAAGCGTGTTTACAAAACGTACTTGGTCCACCCGGGCGACTCTCTCTAGGATAGTTCCCCAGTAAGCGTTAGTAGAAGCATGAATAAGGCTCAGGAGCAGATTACGTTTCCCCACCAGTCCAAATGTGTAATCTTTTTACTTTGTGCGCTTGAGCCCACTGTTGTAATGAGGCAGAAAATAGTCTTAAATCCTCACGCTCACTTCAGAACATTGCAGGCAGCTTGATCCGAACACAGATGGGGCCCGCAGTACTCACATTCATTCCCAGCAGCCGCTGAAGGGGAGCCAGATGCTGCTTGCATCTTCAGTGGGTATGACCTCTTTGGTCAGAGGGATGCACTCAGCAGGCACAGGGTATTGCAATGTGGATGTCCTCAGCAGTCGAGGGCACTTCTGGGCTGACGCAAACATTTGGCGAAGCAGTTGCACCCCACCTTGGACCGATACATACGGCAAGGCAGATGCAGCCCACCTCCTGGCAAGGGAGAAGCAGCCTCCTCAAGGCTATAATTATGGCAGGAAGTTGCAGTCCTGACCTGGGCCGATGCACACTTCAAGGCAGATGGAGCCAAACTGGGCCAATGCACTTGGCAAGGAAGATACAGCTCTGACTCAGGACTATGTATGGATGTACATAGTCTTTTGCAGTTCTTGCAGGTAAACATGGAGAGACACCAGGAGACCCACTGCACTGGTTGCTCCTGCGTTTGTTTTCTAAATCAGTCCTCATTCTCTGGGTGATCCTCAGGCCTGGAAAACACTGCCTTCTCCTCCCTTACTGTCTCTCTTCCTGCGGGACCTGGGCAGACTCCTTCCCTGTTTCAACAGGTAGATAGACTTGCAGGCACTTGCAGGCACTTAGCAGACCCTCTGCTCTTCCAGCCAAAAATAAAGACATCAGATGATGTTCCCTCACCCTTGAGAGACTGGTTGTCAGCACTCGTCACTCAACAGACCTTCGAATACTCTGTGGAGCACTTTTGACTTTAGTCTAAAGGACATGGAACTGAAACAAGCACCTACAACTTGGGCATAATGAAGTGTCAGCTTTCTAAAGCTGGAAGAAGGGGCAGACAAAAACGCAGACCTGACCTAGAAATTTCCTTACAATGAACCAGAGAAACTGCAGTTCTTTCCCTTACCCATAATAGCAACCAAATAGCAGTGCTCAGGAAGAAATAATCAGCAGCCCCTCACTAACAAAGTACTCATGGTAACTTCTAAAGGTAGCCTGTCTCCATCCTCCTTACTTCAGTATCCGGATCTCGACCCTCGGCTACAGGAATGCAGGGAGTGCACCTCCACTGCCTGGGGAAGCCGCCCTTGTCCTCAATCATGTGCCTAATCTTAAATGGATCCCACTGGTGTCAGTATTCAGGCTCAGACATCCTCAGAGTTCTACTACCACACGTACTACACATGCACACTGAGAAAAACTGGGTTTTTGGTTGAAGGGGGTAACCCCTATCCAAGAAACAGCCGTGATCCCTGTCAGGATGATCCACAGTAGTCACTAAATTAACCTGTGCTTAACCCTTGGCAGCTTCTCTAAAAAAGCAGTCAGGCTTAACTTAGAGGCAGTGTAAAGAACAGAAATAAAGTGAAAAAACAACACAAGAAAAACCCCACACCAATGTAGAAAAAAGAAAACATAAATTGACACCAAAACCACAAAAATCCAATCAATAGAACTGGAGTTATGATTTTTTAAAGTTTAAGTTAAAACACTGGTACTCATAGTATGGCCTGGGGGCTGCTTGCGGCCCGCCAGACTATCTCATGCAGCCCTCCCGTTAAGCACTGGGCTCAAGATGAATGTGCACTGCTGTTTGTCCCTGGGCCACGTTCGGCCTGAGCTCATCAGGCCCAGCCGAGATTCGCCCCAGGCAGCTTAACTTTCACAAATCGAATCGGAGAAGTCTGCAGGCAAAGAAGGCAAGGGTGCCCAGCCACCTCTTTTGAAGGGCCCTGTGTTTCTTTAAAAAAATTATATTTTGTATTGCTGTAACTATACCGTTCTTAGGTCGAGCATTCGAGACCTCTTGTATATACTTTAGTATATACTTATATGTGTATGTACTTTGTGGGCTCTGGAGATCAGCCCTAGGACTTGTCTGCTTCTGCTTAGGGACTTTTTTTTCTGTTCAACTGCCTCTATTTAACTATCTTGATAGAAAATGACCAGTAGAGGTCAGTGAAATACCAGAATAGCTTTCTGCTTGTTCAACTGCCTCTATTTAACTGTCTTGATAGAAAACGACCAGCAGAAGTCAGTAGAATACCAGAATTGCTTTCTGCTGAGGGAATTTTTTTTATTTTTCTGGCAACTGCCTCTATTTAACTTTCTTGATAGAAAAGGACCAGCAGAGGTCAGTAAAATACCAGAATCACTTTATCATTCTCTAGATTCCAGTCCATAGAAATTGTTTTACATGAGCACCCGTAGACAATAATATTTTTTTCAAATCTTGCGTTTTCAGTGATATGACCACCGAAGGCCCTGATTTTATATTAAAAACAGTGCTTTGGACTATACCATTTCCTGCTGAAAGGCAATATGTCTCTCCATGTGTTCCCATACCTGGGGTGTCACGCAGTTTGGTGCTTACTTTCCCTCAATGATAAAGAACAGTAGATGTTTCAGCACCCAGGCTAATGTGCTGCATAGCTAAATACAAAAAAGGTCCCAAAGACGAGACCGATTGCATTGCAAATGCTTGGAAATAAAGAAGTGAAAACATGACAGTAGCAGCATTTCGTAAACACACGCTTTACAATTTAAAAAGCACAAGACTCCATGCATGAATTATCTGGGCATCCCTTCAGTTCAGACTTCTCTCTTCCTCCCTTTGTGCTCACAAACACCTCCTTCCTTATAGGGTTGTCATTTCTTAGCAGAGCTGGGGAGAAACAGTGACCTAACGGTCTGAGCTGCTGACTTCGGTGCAGGGCAACCAGCTTTGAGTTCTGATGTCGACACACTACCCTGTGATTCTGGACAAACCACTTAATTCCCTCAAATCACTGCACTAACATGAATTGGTGCACAAACGAAGCTAATTTGTGCATGCTCAGCATGATGACATGCAGCACAGCTCACAATGTTTTAATAATTATCCTGCTCTGACTTTGCTAGCACTACAAATAATTGCCAGGTATTCAAAAAAATCAATAGCTGTGCAATTGTTATCCCTGTGAGCAGTTTAACTTAATTATGTCAGCATTTTTCCACTTTTTTCCAATAATAAAGTTAAGAAAAAAACAAATTTGCTTCCACTACACAGATAAAGTTCCAATGAACTGAATATGTATGCCCCTAAATTAAAACCTTTGTAATGTAAGTAGCAATCTCTAGTTGCCTCATTACACATGTGAGTCCTGTTTTGTTTCTGGTGCTTTTAGTTTTGGTTTTCCTCTTGCTCAGCTACAAGTACCATATTGCAATAGTTAACAATTAGCTGGACTCACACAGGTATATTTGTATTTTCATGTTGCTAGCTCTTCCAAACCATGAAAATACAGCAGTATTTATTCTTGAAGTCTGGTGGTTTCCAAAATAGGGTTTCTCCCTAAAGGACAATGATGTTTGTAGTGGTCTAGATGCCGAGCGTGCATCAGGCAGGGACCCCTGGCCCGGAAGGGCATGCATGCTTTATAACACTCTCTGGCCAGGTGTGGCCAGAGAGCATATATAAACGGGCGGAGGTAGCTTGTGGCTTCCGGCCCGGACCAGTACATCATGTGGTTGTGTGTTCTTTAAGCTCCCTCAGCCTGGGCCCAGTGATTGGTACAGGGCCCTGTCACACTGGCGACGAGGGTGGGCGTCCATCGTCCACGCACAGTGTCACTAACCCCCACTGTCGATGTGGCACCTGCTCCCTGCCCGACGACCCCGCGCTGCGAAAATCAACACCTTCGCAGCATCGCGCGAGGGCGACGTCGCAGCACTCTGGACCCTGCTGTGTTTTCAAGCCTTAAGAGAGCAGCGGAGTGTCATCGCAGCGTCTGGGTAAGCGGAAACCCCAGCGGCATTGAGGGCCCCTGCCCGAGTTGCGCACAGCCGCAGCAGCGCAAGTCGATAGGCGTCGCCTACCCCTGCTGGAGCCTGCACATCTACTGAAAGGCTGAGCGAAGCTGCTCGCTCCCGGTAGAGTCCCAGTGTTGAGCCCGCTTCGCTCGCACTGCGACGCGCGTTTGCGCAGGTCGCCCCTTGCTGGCTTCCAGCCACAACGCAAATGTGACACAGGACTGCCACCGCTCCACATGAGCAAAGCCCTCAAGTGTCCTGCAGTCGTGGGGCAAGTCCAGACACTGCCTGCTAAGAGGCAGCAGCCTCACACCCACCGGCTAGCCAGCTGTAGAGGGGGCAAGGCCACAGCCCGCTAGAAGACCATTACAAGGTGGTGTGGGAAATGGGGGCCTTCAATCCACCCCTAGGCACCACCACAGCGCAGCAGCAGAGAGGCTTGGTAAAAGGCACGCGGTGCACGTGCGAAGATGATGGACCAGGCAGCACAAGCTGCACCACCACACCTACATCCTGCCCAACCAGCTAGCCCCCCAGTGGTACAACCGGCATCACAACCCTCCCAAACCAACGCGTTGCCCCCATTAAGTGTGCTCATAGATCCGGCCACAGCGTCTCCCAGATGGACAATCTGGATCAGCAGGCTGGATAACTATTTTACGGCGACCCGGGAAATGGATGGCGCCGTGAAGAGGTCCCTACTGTTACACTTCGCAGGAGAAGAGATCTACAAGCTCTTTGCTCACCTACCGAACAACGGTGCGCCCAATGACTACAACACTGCGGTCAGAGCCCTGAACGTGCATTTCGACCCCCAGGTGAACCCAGACTACCAGCGGTTTAAACTGCGACAAGCGCGCCAGAGGGAAGGGGAGTCAATGGACGCGTTCCATGCACAGCTGCGTGAGCTATCGAGTACATGTACGGACGACGACCAAAACAAAGAGGTACGGGCCCAAGTAATCCAAGGATGCCGGAATAAGAATCTGCGGACACTCATCCTGCGACAACCAGGCATCACCCTGGAAGACATCCTCATTCTGGCCAGGTCGCACGACCTGTCTGACGCTAGGTCAACAGCAATGGACATCACAATGGACATCGCTTTAACCCAACAAGCGGAGAAATCAGTCATGATCAAAACAGAAAGGGCGGATGCCGTTCGCACCCAAAGTAGAGGCGCCCGTGGGCGGCAGCCAAGGAGAGGCACCCAAGGATCGTGCTGCGGATACTGCGGAAGGGAAGAGCACTTGCAGAAAGAATGCCCGGCGCAAGGATGGACATGCTCAAAGTGCGGCACCCCCAACCATTTCGCAGTGGCATGCATAGGAGGCCCTCAGAATGGAGGAGCCTGAGGGAGATGACCACCATCAAGGGCAGTAAAACATCTATTGTTGGAGGATTCAGAAACCCCAAAGACAGCCTGGACATCCGGACGCCAAAGACATTGTCTTGAGGACTCATCGACGGACGAAGAAGTCGAGTGCTACCTCATCTCATTCGCAAGTGACTTCAAGCGAAGGAGCCGCCCACAACCCACGTGCGCCCTAGAGATTTCCGGATCCCAGGTCACCGCGCTGATTGACACGGGAGCATCTGTTAATGTAATGGGGTGCCAACAGTACAAACGACTCAACCCTAGACCGGTGTTGTCCCCGTCGCATGTCAGAATCCTCACGTACGGTAGCCTCACGCCACTACCGCTCAAAGGGAAGATGACTGGCCAAGTAAAGGGGGAAGGCCACGAGGTCACCACCACCTTCCATGTGGTTGACAGAGAAGCTGACATTTTAGTGGGGAGCCACACTGCCGAGGATCTCGGCCTGGTCACATATGCCAACGCAGTCAAGACCCTGCAGACCGAGGATGTCCTAGAACTTTTCCCACAGCTATTCGAAGGACTCGGATGTATAAAGAAAACCCCGATCAAGCTACACATAGACAAGGCCGTGAAGCCCGTTGCCATAAGACACAGGTGAATACCTTGCCACCTCAAGCCACTCGTTGAGAAAGAACTCCAGCACCTGGAACAGCTAGGGGTCATCGAGAAGATCACCGGACTGACACCCTGGGTCTCTCCCATGGTAATCGCGGAGAAACCAAAGCAACCCGGCAAGTTCCGGCAATGCATCGACATGCGTCTACCCAATCAGGCAATCAAACGCGAAAGACACTTGACACCAACTGTCGGTGACATCCTGGCCGATCTGAATGGGTCCAGCTGGTTCTCCAAACTAGACCTCAACGCAAGGCACCATCAGTTGCAGCTAGCCGAGGAGAGCCGGTACATCACGACCTTCTCGACCCATATAGGCCTATGCCGCTACAGGAGACTGAATTTAGGCATATCATCAGTGGCAGAAATCTTTCAGAACACCATCCGGGAAGTGCTGTCAGGACTCCAGGGAGTGCCAAATGTCAGTGATTACATTCTGATACATTCAGCGACCATGGAAGAACACCATTGCCACCTCCAAGCCATGCTCCAATGTCCTGCCGAACACGGAGTCACCCTCCAAAGGGAGAAGTGTTTGTTCTTCCAGAAATCCATTGACTTCTTTGCTACGTATTCAGCCAAGACGGAGTCAGAGTAGACCCGAGAAAGTCGCAGGCCATACAACAAGCCCTGGCTCCGACAACCGCTTCAGAGATCCGAAGCTTCCTTGGGATGGCCACCTATTGCGGGCAGTTCATACCAAACCTGGCCACGCTTGCCGAACCACTACGCGCCCTGACGAAGAAAGACGCAACCTGGAAGTGGGGCCAAGAAGAAGAAGACGCCTTCCAAAAGATCAAAGCAGCACTCCTAGGAAAAACTACTATGGCATACTTCGATACCACACGGATGACAGAGCTCCTGGTGGATGCCAGCCCAGTCGGGTTAGGGGCCCTCCTGACCCAGAAAACGGAACCGGGAAAATAGACACCGCTCGCATTCGCGAGCAAGGCTCTAACGCCAACTGAACCCCGGTATTCCCAGATTGAGAGGGAGGGGTTGGCAATCAAGTGGGCCAGCAACCACTTCCATTTGTATGTCAGTGGACATCCCTTCCGAGTGGTGACCGACCACCATCCACATTTCTTGCTGTTCAGAGGCACAGCACCACATCCCCCGCCACAGATCGAGCACTGGGTGATACAGCTGCAGCACTAGAGAATGGAGCTGGTGTACCGACCTGGGGGGAAGAACCCTGCGGACTTTTTGTCACGACACCCGCCTGAGGCAGCTGGAGATGGAGGCGACCAAGAGCTCAAGACAGAAGAGTACGTCGACATGGTTTCTCAGTGGGCCTGTCCGCGAGCCCTCACCTTAGATGAGATCAGAGTGGAGACCAGAACAGACGCTGTACTCATGGGGGTGCTGAAATCCCTCCGAAAAGGATCCTGGGAAGACTTTTTGCACGGGATGAATGGATGGAATTAAACAGCCAAGGACCGGTTAGGAAAACTCTGGAAGGTACGGGATGAGCTAAGCGCCGCGGCAGATGGTGTGGTACTGAGAGGCTCTAAGATAGTCATTCCCGCAACTCTGCAAGATCGAGCCACCACCCTAGCCCACGAAGGACACCAGGGGACCATGCGGATGAAGTCTCGCATGAGGGAAAAAGTGTGGTTCCCGGGGCTTGAAGCTGCTGTCGATACCTTGGTGAGAAATTGCAGGCCATGCGAGCTCACAAGCAGCCAAGAATGTCCTGCTTCAGTGATAACCGAAGAGCCAGCGACATCCCCATGGTCACGCATAAGTCTGGACTTTGGGAGCTTCCCAGACGGCCGTGTAACCGCAGTGTTAATTGACAGCTGCACAAAATACCCCATAGTCGAGGTAATTGCGTCCACATCCTTCGCCCACCTACAACCAGTCCTCGAGAAGACCTTCTCACTCGTCAGCTTGCCTCACGAAATCAAGACCGATAATGGGACCCCGTTTCAAGGGACAGAGTTCAAGAACATGTTGGCGCTGTTGGGAATTCATCACCACCGCATTACTCCCCAATGGCCGCAAGCCAACGGAGAAGCTGAACGCTTAATTGCGACCCTCAATAAAGTCCTGCGGATTGCAGTCTCTGAGCAGGCCGACCCGGAAGTGGCGCTGCACAAGTTCTTACGGGAGTATCGTAGCACTCCACACTGTACGACACAAAGATCACCCTGGTCCCTGATGCTGACTGGGCCCCGGAGGGACACCATGCCCACCGCCGACCGCCGATGGCTGGGCTCCAGAATCGTACGACCCCGCTAACGCCCACGCACGAAGAACAACAACCAACGAGCGGACCAACAAGAGAAAGAGAGCCAAAACCAGATTCATCATGCCAGGGTGCACAGTCCTAGTAAGGAACCGACGCAGTGGAGGGAAGTTCTGCACAGCAAATGAGCCCGGGGTGTGGACCGTGCTGAAGGCCAATGGGACCGCCGTCACGGCTCAAAGAGGTGATGAGGTCATCACCCGAAATGTATCCAGTACCAGTACACCGTGTGGTTGTGTGTTCATTAAGCTCCCTCAGCTTAAGCTCCCTCAGCCTCGGCCCAGTGATTGGTACAGGGCCCTGTCACAATGTTGTCAGTGGCATCAAAGCAAGCAGGGCCTGGGGGGTCTCTGGGTTGTAGGGGATGGGTGGGAACGTGCACAAGTTACAATTAGACAGGTAATGGTGCTAAGTGACCTTTATAGAATCATTGTTAAGAGATGAGCCCTGATCTGGTCACAGGCAACAAGACATGCAATTTGTGCTGGTGGGAAGTTCCATTGTGGTTAGGATAATTCCTCTACTAAGTTTCAGTGATTATACCACCTGGAAGAAATGCCTTCTATTGGTGGACGAAATTTCTCTGCTTGGATTGAGGACTAGTGATAAAATGATACATAGGAGAGCTGGAAATGTCACACCATGGTGTGATGCGAACATGGAAATGTTGGGCATAAGCAGACTGGAAGCGCTACATTTGTCATTTTTAATTAGACAAATTAGCTATTTGTTCATATGTGAGATTGTGGGAGGCCTGCAGCTGATATTAGAATATCAGCTTGTGTAAAATCCCCTGTTCTCTGACTTGGCAATTCTGATTCTGCTTGTGTTTGCTTTGACAATTATTTAGCAGTAGCTTAGAAGACGCTAAAATAACTTCAAAATGTTTTTTTTGTGCTTGCTGTTTTCTACTTGCGTTTTCCAAGGGAAAACATTCTAGCTTTTACTGATATTTCCAATTTTCTTTCCAGATGTGCCAGGCAAATAGAGGCCATGTGGCGACTCTAGGTAACTTACAATCTTCTGCCAAATTTTACTTCCCCTCCTTATATCTCAAATCCTGTCTTTAAAGAGTGCCCAAACCCCTGCTTTCTGCACTACCTGAGGACAGTAACAAATAATTAAACTACTTGACTAACCTATTGGAAGCAGCTTGGGGACAAGCAATCACTTCCCAGTGGGCTTGTACAGTAGCCTCATTGTCTGGTGTGAAGTGGGAAGAAAAGAGTTGAGGTGGGACACACTCTTTCACGGAGCCCCCTGTCAAGTAAGTATCCAATCCTGGGATTTGTTTTGCTTCCTGGTACTTATAGCTTTGCATAAGTAATGAGGAAGAACATAACTACAAGTTCAGTGCTAAACCTGAACTGTATAATCTGCTGACACAGGCACATGCGGTTGCAGAATCTTATCCACCAATTGCACACAGAAATATCTGAAATACATGCCTGTCAAATGGCATCATTATGTCTGACACTAATGCAAAAATCAAGTTCATCACCTTGGTAATTTGTCATACATGCATTCCCAAACTGCAGCTGCACTTTAACACATTTTAACCACTAGCATAGCCAATACACCTTGGATCACTGGAACCACTATCAAAGTGATGGGTGATTTGTATTTCAAAATGCACGATGTTCCACAAATTAGGAAATGTTATTGGAGACACCACAAACACCCCCCCACATATAGTTGTAGTTCAAGTGTATTCACATATCCTTTTTTCAAAATGCAGCATTTTATAGTCTCTTTTAAAAAAGAGGCATGCATGCCTAACGCCTACTTGTAGATTCTGAAGCCAGTCTGTTTTTATTGTATTGTATTCCTCTCTTTTGGTCAATGCCCCCTGCCACGCTCCCAGCCTGGCCATCAGTGTGGCCCTTGGTCATACCCCAAACTGTACTTTTGTTGCCCTGAGCCAATATTTGTGAGTGCCCATGATTTAGATCATCCTAGAATACTCCAAACTGCGACTCTGATGTTGCCTAGACAAGGACAAGGTAACCCACAACCTTCAGGCCTGCAGATGGCGCTAGGCAGGATTGGATTCAGAATATTGATAACAAAGATATTGTCTGAAATAAATATGATGTCCCATATAACGTTCACAAAATTATCAGTCCATGGGATGTAGATGTGTGAAATAACTGTAATAGGGCAATATTGTTTGTAAATTATTTTTAAATCATGATAGTTTTTGTCAGACGATATTTAAGTCTTGATATTGTTGTAACACTCTTTTAGGCAGCCCTTATATACTGACCTAGAAGTGTGTAACATAGGTCCAGGAGGGCTGCATCTCTGCTGGATTTATTCATCATGTAAAAGAGTGCCATTTAGATTGCATATATGTAAATGTATCTCATGAGTATACTCTGAACATGTAACATGGATCTAGCTGTCCTGTCCCTAGAACATGTCTCACCTAAATCATTGCTGATTCTTCAGGTTTCTTCGTCTGGGTGAACCCAATCTGTGGTATCTGCACCAGGACTTCTGATAATACCGGTAAAAACATCAAGTTAGCTTGGACTCTGTCTCTGAAGATCTCCATCAACTCTTTCACATTGGTGGAGATAAAATCAACTCTCCTCTTTTCCATTCTGCAGATGGATCCACGATTGAGTCCCGGGTGTTCGCTTTTGAGTAAAGAAATATTGAGAGAAGGTAAAGAGCAGTAAGCTCACAACCTTACACTCGAGTCTCTGTTATCATTGAATTTGCTTCCTGTTTCTCGGATAGAAGAATCAACTTTTTTCCATAACAAGTGTGTCCAGGTTACCAGTCTAGGAAATACTGAGGAGCCTAGCCCTGGAATGCTAAGGCACATCATCTAAGTCTAGTAACCCTTGATCTCAATCAGTCTTCTTAGAAATAAGACGGCCTTCCAGCTCACTGCGGTGCCCACTTTTTATAGCCCCTTTATATCCTCCACCTAGTCTTAAAAACGCAGACTCATTTTTGGCAGTAGTGCAACTTTTTCCCTTTTCTCTTCCATGCATTATTTAAGTTGTCAACCACTTCTGCCCCCACGAGTTTCTGACATAGTTGGGTATCTTTTTTCGTAGACTTTGATATGTCTTTGGGGTCAATTCTTCAGCTCGTCGATCTTCAGAGATGTTAGACTTTTTACATCAACACCTGAGATGCTACAGAGACAGAGAAGGTCATACTCACAGCTTTCTTTAATGCCCCTCTGGATGTATTTGTCCTGACAGATTACCATCCCCTCCTTCGGCATGAGAAAAGCCATCATAAGATCATTTACTAAAACTGAAAACAGGGAATGTGTCAAACATGAGTTCATTTCATTTCAAGGACAGGCGGGCATTTTGGGACAAAATAGAACATTCTCTTGGTTTGGGGAAAACGGGTGAATTTTCCTAAAATTACATGTTTGGGAATAGAATTCGCTTTTTTATTTATATGATAGGCTGGTGCTTTAGGGCACTGTAAGCTCAATACAAAGCTATTTCAAGCTGTTATTTCAGTAATATTTCAAGCTGATTTGGTGATAAGTATTACCTATGTAGTGGCATCATTTTCCCAGTTGTAGCGGGCACCTTCTAATGATGGGCAACCTTTTTCACGACTCCCATGGTGGCATTAATCTATATTAGAAAAATTTCATGAAATTATCACCATATTCAAGGCTGTGTGATGCATTATCCTGCTACCAGAACCCGTAGGATATATGTAACCTGAATAGTAACTCTCCTGTTTAGTCTGTACAACATATGTAAACTGAGGTACACTCTGCTGTCTATGAAGAACCAAAACAAGAAATGTTATGTAAATGTTAATTTCCCTTTGGAGTGGTTCCTTGTAGCTTCTCAGTAATGTTATGAACTAACCACCCCCGCCCACTACTTCTACTTTGAACGTGTACCATGTGAAAGTGAAAGGATGTGGAAAGCCAGAGTTGAAGGAGATGCTTTAGGTATTTGCACACAACAGCTGACTGTGTCATTTTGCATAGTCAAATTTTTAGACAATTTCTTTGGGACATTGTACTGAAAATGCACATTTTGGCTTAATTTTCTCATTTCTTCTCAGAAAACCTCTTTGATTTGAGGAGGTTATGGGTTATCACTTTACCAGCGCTTTGCAAGTTGCACCAGGTATTTACTCCCATCCTTATTCACTGACCAGCTTTCTTACACTACTAACACATGGGGGATATGTACAAGAAAACGCCGGAGCGTGGTGCCACACCAAATTTGGCAGTGTGTTTCCCCTAGCGCTGGTGCAGAGAAAACTGCCTAGTGCCAGCGCAGGCACCCTGCTTGCAATGTTGCAAGGGTACCTACAGTGCAAGGCTGATTGTTTATGTGCTGGAAGGACACCTTCCTGCACATAAACAATCAATAATGGTGATTTGCTCTTTTTATGTGTGCTGCAGAACCTGAAAAGGGTGGGTTTTGTATTCCTGCACAGTACGCCCAAGAATCCCTTTCCAGGGTTGGAAGAGGAATGAATCCCTTTCGGATTTGGTGAGGGAGGTGCAGGGGAATGGGGTTCACCATGGGGAAACACGTTTTAACGGCAGAGAATCAAAAGGTGTGTGTTTGTAATGGACATCCCATTCCCCGTGTGAGAACTGGATCCTGGTGGGTATGTCACATGACTTTCCTAGAAATTTGCATGGAAATCTGCCCCTGAAGTAGGTTTCTGTGCAGATTTGCGGGAATTTGTATGACTGTCAGAAAGTAGTAACTATACCCTCACACATAGGTGCAAATCTATGAGTGCAGATTTACTAGTTTCTAATCATGTACTGTGAATCGAGCCCCATTGCTTGCACGGTCCATCCTTCTCATGTCACTGGGACAGGACACTCTAGCTGCACTATGCATGTCACTGCAGAACACTCAGACTTTACTGTGTGATGCTGTACGTCACTAGGTGGTCCTAGGTGTGTTACTGACTGGACTCTCATGTAACTGTGAGTCAACCCTAAGTATCACCCTAGACAGACACTCAAGCAGCCTCTTATAAGTGGCTCCCTCAGGGAATCCTAAGTAGGTCACTAACAGGACATTCAATCAACCCAAAGTGAGTCACTGACAAGATACTCAGACACGTGGACAGGACTAAATGTGTCACTGAGAGGACAATGAGGCAACCGGAAGGCACCAGTGCTGCTCCAAGTATGTGACCCAAAGTATGTCAAAGGAAATATACCACATGACTTATATCACCTAATGTATGTCACAGGAAGTATATCACACAAAATATGTCACTAAAGTATGTCACAGGAAATATGTCCCACAATGTACGTCACCCGAAGTATGCCATCCAAAGTATGTCACATGATGTATGTCTCACCATGTATGTCACTGAACTAAGTAACCTGAAATATGTCACCAGAAGTATGTCACGCAAAGTATGTCACCGAAGGTCACGGACTTTCACCGACATATGTCACACGATTTATGTCACCGAAGTATGTAACCTGAAGTATGTTACCAAAATATGTCATCGGAAGTATGTCAGCAGAAGTATGTCACCAGAAATATGTCAACCGAAGTATGTCACGCAAATGTCATGTGAAGCATATCACACGAGGTATGTCAAAGGAAGTTTGTTATCCAAAGTATATCACAAAAAAATATCACCAGAAGTATATCACCAGAAGTATGTCACCAGAAGTATATCACCAGAAGTATGTCACCAGAAGTATGTCACCGAAGTATGTCACCAGAAGTATGTCACCGAAGTATGTTGCTAGAATTTTGTCAAAGGAAGTATGACACACAAAGTATTAGATAGTAATTCAGTCTGGAGCTGGAATCTAGACAGGGGTATGTTACTGAGGCATCACTCTTAGAGCCCTAAGGGACTGAACACCCCAGAGAGTGACATATGGAACCCATAGGACACTGGCTCACATCTTTGTCTAAGCAGCAGCAGCTGCAGTGAGGGGTGAGGGCTCCCCTCTGTGGCACCTTCAGGGCAGGTTCCAGTCTCACTTCCCCATCTCTCTGGGTCACTGTGAGCTCCACTATCATAGATCTGACAGTGATAGACCGCCTCGTCCTCCGCCAGGGCCCCGGTGATGGTTAAAGTGGCCGTGTCACCAGAGTTGGTGCCGGAGAATCTCTCGGGGATCCCCGAGGGTCTGTGTCTATCACTATAGATGACCAGTCGGGGGGCGCTGCCCGTCCTCTGCTGGTACCAGTGCACATACCCGCTTCCAATGCCACCGGCGGAGCAGGTGAGGGCAGCGGTTCCTCCCGGAGACACAGACACCGAGGGCGGCTGAGTCAGAACCCGCTGAGCGAGAGAACCTGGAATGAAAGGAGGAATGAGGAGATTACTGTGCGACATGACAGGGAGAGACGTGAGTAGTACCTGACATGTATGTATCTTAGAGCAGGAAACAGAGTCTCAATATACAACACACCTGCACAGAGCGCGCCGAGCACGAGGAGGAGGAGGGGAGTCCAGGACATGGTGCAAAGCGTCAGCAGAGCACTGGCCTCTGATGCAGACGGATCTGTACAGCGCTTTCTTAAAGTACTGGCAGGGCTGGGGCAGCGCCCTGCATGCAAATCCGATCACAGGCCATTGACAATTGACTGCTGAAGACTGCTATTTGTCTCCTCTCGCGTAAGCAGTACCGCGCTGTTCTCCATATCGTTTCTATGTTTTCATGTCATTAAAGTGTATTTATAGCTTATTCTGGCAGGAGTGCTGCCCTCGTGTCCTTCAATGCTCCGATGATCCTTCCCCCTTATAAATTCTCAGCCCTCCCTCCCTCTCGCCATCACACAATGACCAGAAATGTTCTGCTGGCTCACACCCTTGCTATTAAGTTCTAGTTCACCAGTTACTCCCGGTTTCTATGATTCTGGGTCTGGGTATCAATGAAAATTCCAGGTCAGTTCAGTTACATCTTTAAACTGCTAGCCGGTGACTTTTGGCTTCAGATTTTTTTTTTAATTATAGAAGTAGAATTCACAGTTTCTTTCTCTTGGGCATGTGTAGTCTGGTGTCCTAAAACCCACTTGCCAAATCTGCATTCTGTAGAAACCAGTTGTAGCTATTAAACTGGAGATTCCACCAGTGCGTAAGTAATTTATGCCCTGCAGTCTCCCAGAAGGCTTTAATCTCTGAACCCCTCCTGAATATGTAACAAAAAGAAATGAACAAAGCGACATTTTACAGGTGCATAAACAGATAAACTAATAGCACGTATACTGGTGTTTGAATGGATTAAAAAAAAAATCTTTCTATTGGAGTTTTACAGCATTGAAGTACAATAAACAACCAATATGATCGGGCTCGCGCCCACACAGTATCTGAGTCATTGGAGTCACTCCTGATGGGGTGAAACATAGCGCCAAGCATCAGTCCTGCTTCCCCTCCCCCACAAGGTGGCTATTCTTCGTCGCAATGTAGAACTATTGCTAAGAATTGTAATATACTTAATTGTGATAGGTGTAGCGGTCTAGTTTATCCCCGCACACCTTCCCACAGTATGCCCCCGGAAGAATACCCACACATTGTAACACTCTCTGGCCAGGCGTGGCCAGAGAGCTTAAATAAAGGGGCCGGGGTCGCTCGTGACTTCCGGCCGGCACCCAGCACCTGTGGTGGTTGTGTCTCATTATACGCGCAGCGCCACAATCCATGTACAGCGCGCTGCCGGCACTAACGCACCTTTACTGACCATCACACTGGCGACGAGGGTGGGATCACGACGCCCACACAAGCACATCAGCTGTTTCGTGCCCGTCAGCACAGCGGGACATCGCCGGAGCCGCGGACCGCGTCTGGCGTGCTGGTGCGCACATTAGGAAGCAGAGCAGCCATCTGACCGCCGGGTGAGTGAAAGGAAGGCTCAGCTCCCCAGGTCCTGTCAGCGACAGTAAACCGTAGCGCTGGTGCTCCCGGTGAAGCCCCGGTCGAGCCTGCGCTCAAATCAGCTGTGCGCGCATGCGCAGTCAATCCCTGACGCTCCCAATCCTCGTAGCCTGAAGCGTGCTACTGACACCTGGTGGACACAAGGGGAAATACACCCTGAAAACCTCTGCCTGCCAAGCAACGTGGACAGAAAGCATTGCCACGCTCCACTGCCACCCCGAAACCTTCAATCACCAGACACTGGCCCAGAGTAGGAAAAGAACTTTCAAAACTGAATAAACCAAACAAGCATTGGCAACCACAAGTGCAGAGGGCCACGAGGTACATATCATGACAGATCCAGCAGCAGCAGCAGCCCAACAACCGGCGGCAACACCAACTCACCTACACTCCCAAGTCAGTGCACTTCCCCCTTTCAGCGAACTAATTGATCCGGCCACAGCGTCGCCCAGGTGGAGAATATGGATTAGCCGCCTCGACAATTACTTTATAGCCACGAGAGAAACAAATGATGCGGTCAAGAGGTCATTGCTACTACATTTCGCAGGGGACGAAATATACAAATTGTTCGCACATCTACCGGACACTGGAGCACCCGCTGATTATGACGCCGCAGTCAGAGCTTTGAACGCTCACTTTGACCCGCAGCTTAATCCCGATTACGAGCGTTTTAAACTCAGACAAGCCCGCCAGAGAGAAGGAGAGTCCATGGACACGTTCCATGCGCGCCTAAGAGAGCTGGCCAGCACGTGCACCGACGATGATCAAACCAAGGAAGTAAGAGCACAGGCCATCCAGGGGTGCCGCAACAAGACCCTGCGGACCCTGATTCTTCGACAACCGCGCATCTCCCTCGGAGACATACTCATTCTGGCACGCTCCCATGAGCTATCAGAAGTCAGAGCAACTGCCATGGAAGCCACGCTCCACCAACAGGCAGAACCAGCGGTGACAGTCAAGACGGAGCGAGTAGATGCCATCCGCACGCCGACTCGCGGCGGGCGAGGAAGATGGCCTAGCAGAAGCTCGAGACGACCACAGTGCGGGTACTGTGGGAAGGAAGAACACTCCCAAGACGAATGCCCAGCCCAGGGCAAGACTTGTGCAAAATGTGGAATCCCCAACCACTTTACAAGTGTGTGTAGAGGAGGAATGCGAAACAAAGGAATTCCCGGACGAAGACCACCGTCGCGAGCAGTGAGACACCTCTCACTAGAAGAACCCACCACATCAAGGACACCAACGACAGCGGCACACCGCAGACAGTACCTCGAAGACTCATCCACAGACGAAGGAGAAGAATGCTACCTCATATCCTTTGCTAACGACCTAAAACGAAGACGACGGCCACAGCCAACATGCACGATTGAAATCGCTGGGTCGCCCGTCACAGCTCTCATTGACACCGGGGCATCCGTGAACGTTATGGGGTGTCAACACTACAAGAAGCTAAGCCCAAGACCAGCGCTTATACCATCTAAAGTCAGAATCCTCACGTACGGAAGTCAAACACCGCTACCCCTAAAAGGGAAAATGTCCGTCCAAGTAAAGTCAGAACACCAAGAAGTCACGACCACGTTCCATGTGGTTGACAAGGAAGCAGACATACTCGTCGGAAGTCACACTGCGGAGGATCTGAACCTAATAACATTTGCAAACGCTGTGAAATCATTCCAAACAGAAGACATCCTAGAACTGTTCCCGCAGCTATTCGTCGGTCTGGGAAGCATAAAGAGGCCACCAGTAAAACTACATATAGACACAGCAGTAAAGCCGGTCACCCTACGGCACCGACGTGTACCGTTTCACTTACGACCGCTGGTAGAACAAGAGCTACTGGAGCTTGAGCAACAGGGAGTAATAGAAAAAGTGACAGGACCGACCCCCTGGGTATCTCCCATGGTCATCGCCGAAAAGCCAAAGCAACCTGGGAAAATTCGGATTTGCATCGACATGAGAATGCCCAACCAAGCAATAAAGAGAGAGAGACACCTGACACCGACGGTCGACGACATCCTGGCCGACCTCAACGGCTCCCAGTGGTTCTCTAAACTCAACCTAAACGCTGGTTATCACCAGCTGAAGCTAGCGGAGAGTAGCAGATACATCACCACGTTTTCGACACATCTAGGGCTTCGACGCTACAAAAGGTTAAACTTTGGAATATCATCCGCAGCAAAGATATTCCAGAATGCTGTAAGAGAAATCTTGTCGGGACTTCAGGGTGTCCTTAACGTCAGCGATGATATTTTAATACACTCGGCAACAATGGAAGACCATCATCGTCGGCTCAGAGCGACCCTCCAACGCCTCGCAGAATATGGAGTAACTCTCCACAAGGAAAAATGCCAATTCTTCAAAAAGTCAATAGATTTTTTTGGATATGTATTTAGTCAGGAAGGAGTGAAAGTGGACCCCAGGAAATCACAAGCAATACAGCTCGCTCCAGCTCCCACAACGGCGTCAGAAGTCAGAAGCTTCTTAGGTATGGCAACATATTGCGGAAGGTTTATTCCGAATCTCGCCACCATTGCAGAGCCACTATGGAATCTAACCAAGAAAGAGACTATCTGGCGGTGGACTCCGGTGGAAGAAGAAGCCTTCTGTAAAGTGAAAGCGGCGCTACTGGAAAGCACGACCATGGTCTATTTCAACACAGCGAGACCAACAGAACTGATAGTAGATGCCAGCCCGGTGGGACTAGGAGCCTTGCTGACGCAAGAAACCGAACCAGGGACCTGGGTCCCGTTAGCCTTCGCGAGCAAAGCGCTGACTGCGACCGAAACCCGATACTCTCAGATTGAACGGGAGGCACTCGCCATCAAGTGGGCATGCAACCATTTCCATCTATACGTCAGTGGGAACCCATTCAGAGTAGTAACAGACCATCAACCACTGCTCCCACTTTTTAAAGGGACTGCGCCCCACCCACCGCCCCGAATTGAAAGGTGGGCAATACAACTTCAGCACTATCAACTGGAACTGGTGTACAGGCCGGGCGCAAAGAATCCAGCCGATTTCCTATCACGCCACCCTGCACACCCCGCAGAGGAAACCTCAGACCAGGAAAAGATGACGGAAGATTTCATCAACATGATTTTCCAGTGGTCGTGCCCACGAGCCCTATCCGTGGAGGAAATCAAGACCCACACGAGAGATGACATAGTCCTCAAAAGAGTGGCAGACGCCATACAGAAGGGATCTTGGGAAGGATTTCTTCATGATGTTCATGGATGGAATGAGCAGGACCGAGCTCGGTTAGGAAAAGTCTGGAGAGCACGAGATGACTTGAGCGCAGCCGAAAGCGGCGTAATACTGAGAGGATCTCGCATCGTCATTCCGCAAAGCCTTCAAGAAAGGGCGACTGTTTTAGCGCACTAAGGCCATCAAGGAACAGACAGAATGAAGTCCCGAATGAGGGAAAAAGTATGGTTCCCTGGCCTAGAAGAAGCCGTAGACGCTGTGGTACGGAACTGCAGAGCCTGTCAACTCACAGGGAATCCAGAGGCACCGGCTCCTGTGATAACAGAAGACCCTGCTCCATCGCCCTGGTCGTGGGTGAGCCTCGACTTCGGGAGCTTCCCAGATGGGAGAGTCACGGCAGTCTTGGTTGACAGCTACACAAAGTATCCCCTTGTGGAGGTCCTGCCGTCCACCGCATTCAACCACCTGCAGCCAGTACTGGAGAAAACCTTTGCGCTCTTCGGACTACCCCATGTAGTCAAGACAGACAATGGTCCTCCATTCCAGGGTAGCGAATTCAAAAACTTCCTAACTCACCTGGGAATAAAGCACCACCGCATCACTCCACAGTGGACACAAGCCAATGGTGAGGCAGAACGCTTCATGCGGACTGTGAACAAAGTGCTACGCATAGCAGTGGCTGAACAGACAGATCCGGAGGCTACTCTCCAAACATTCCTGCGAGAATACCGGAGCACTCCTCACTGCACAACTCAAAGGTCTCCGTGGTCACTAATGCTAGCAGGACCCCGACGGGACACTCTCCCCGTAGCTGACAATTGGGAGCAAGAACCATATGACCCTGCAAACACCCAAGCCAGGCGGGTGTCAACCAATGAGAAAGCCAGTCGACATAGGAGAGCGCGAACCCGAGCGATGACGACTGGATGCGCTGTCCTCGTAAGGAACCGTTGGGGCGGAGGGAAATTCCGCACCCCATATGAATCTGGGCTATGGACTGTCAGGGCGATCCGAGGAACCGCCGTCACGGCCGAGCGAAATGGGGAAACAATAACCCGGAACATCTCATGGTTCAAGAGGGTCCCAGGAGAGGAAACCGAAGGGCAGACCTCAGAACAAACTATGAGAGAAGAGGTCACCAGTGAGACAACAGGACCCAGCCCCGGTGAGGATCTAGCTGACACGCCTTCAGCTTCATCACCGGTTACAAACACCAGCTCCAGAGCCCCAGCTGTTGGACCGGAGGTGGTCAGCCAAAGAGGAAGCCGAAGTGGTCGCCAACATCGATACGACCTAAGACCTAGCCCAAGACCGAACCAGAGACTAACTGATTTCGTGTGTTGATTTGAGTTTTACGTTTTGTTAAAGAACTGATTTAGGATGGGATGTAGCGGTCTAGTTTATCCCCGCACACCTTCCCACAGTATGCCCCCGGAAGAATACCCACACATTGTAACACTCTCTGGCCAGGCGTGGCCAGAGAGCTTAAATAAAGGGGCCGGGGTCGCTCGTGACTTCCGGCTGGCACCCAGCACCTGTGGTGGTTGTGTCTCATTATACGCGCAGCGCCACAATCCATGTACAGCGCGCTGCCGGCACTAACGCACCTTTACTGACCATCACAATAGGGAAGATTGCCACCTAGCGACCATCAGTGGAATACTCGCTCCTCTCTACTTAGATGTTCAAGTATTGTGAATGTATGTATTTTATTTGGAAAATGCCGTACAAATCGACAATATGTATCACAAGTCCATGATAAAAATACATGCATGTAACATCCAAAGTAACAAAGGAAACAACACTCCATCCTGAACCAGAAAGGTCTCTGCACCCAGCAGCGTCTGGTGGGTTTAATATTTGCCCCGAGCTTCAGTGAGCAAACAAAGCGATAGAGGCGGGCAAGCCAGAGTAGAGCCGACCCTTGGGTCAGGATGGGAGCTAAGAGCAGGACCAAAGCTGAGCCAGCGAAAACATCATGATGTGACCACTGCGAAAAAAAAACATTTTGTAAATCACAGAAATTGCTCAAGTTGTGCTAAACAAGTGTACAAAATATGTCAAGACTTCTTAGAATTAAAAGGTGTGTTTTTGTTTTGAACATTCGTGTTTACATTTTTGTTGACAATGGCAGTAGTGCTCTTTTACCAAGGTCAGCATTTCTGCATGTCACTCCATAAACCCCTCCTTAAATGTCCCTTAACCCTCCCAATTAGTAAAACATATACCCCATTTTCTTGCCACTCCTCCTGATCCCTCCCGTATTTGCTACAGAAACATATACTCAGTTGCGGCTGGTGACCTTTGAAAGTGGTGAGCGTAAAGGTTGTTGACTAGTGTGATGAGGTGAAGCGTGCAAGTCCAACTGCCAATTCAGGGGCTATGGGAGCTCTCCCCGAGGAATATTTGAAAATAGAGGCCAAAATGGTGCATTTTGCAGAAACGTTCTATGAGGAATTTGGTTCAAACGCAATATATTAAAAAGGCAACTCTGAAGGGGTACTCTTGAAATATTTACAAACCTGAAAGAGTAATGGTAAGGAAGCTGTAATTAGAATACATCATCATCATTACAAGGAGAGTATAAGAAAATCATCAAGAAAAAGAAAAACCAAAGGCGCAGTGTGAACTGCTTTTAAATCTTTACATTGATAACTAAGGCTCACACCTCTGCTCTAAGGAAAGGAAACTAAAGTAGATACCAGGGGCACCGTTTTTAGGTCTTGCCCTGAGCCAGCGCTTGCGCTGGTCTGGGCGAGACATTTAGTCAGTGGGCTTGCAGAAATGCGACCACAGCTTTTTGTGTGGCATTCTGCACGCGGTTACGCGCACAGGCACGAGCGCCATCGGGCTTTCCTCTCGCTCTCCCGCGCGCGCCTCGCTCTGCCTCTCTGTCTCGCTCGCCCCTCCCCCTCCCCCACCAGAGCTGCCATCTGGCTTTCTCTGCACGCACCACTCGCGTGCTTGTTTTCTTTCACTTTCGCGCCCGCGCGGCCAATGCTTGTTCTTTGTATGCATTGTGTGACCTTGTGCCTCACACAAGTTAACCTGACTAACAATGGATACTGAGTTCTTGTGGCATCGCATGCAAGCACCAGTGCAGTGCTATCTGACATAATAGTGGCTGATCATGTATTGAGAGAGCCGAAGCAGCCTGTGTATGCACCATCTGTCCAAGATTACTCACTGAAGTGCAGCAACACATCTTTGAGCCCACGTAAACAGATTCCTCACCCTCCAATGATCACCAACTTGCTTACACCCCCTGAAGCCCGCTGCGCATGCACCATAACCTCTGCAGTCGCGGCTCCCACCGACTAATTGGTAAAACAGAGGAAGTGTTGCTTCTGAAGCACTAACTGGTCCCAGAGCTGGGCCAATGTGCAGCGGTTAGATGGCAGTGTTGGCTTCACCGCCTGCCTGCACTACTCCCTTGGAAGCTCCCACTGCCTTAGAATGCAACACAAAACCCCACTCCTTCCATGAAACGATGGCATGTAGGATGAATGATGCAGAACACTCGCCACAGAGAGAGACATAAGGGTTTAGAGTCCGGACACCTTCATTTGCATCTGAAGGCTCTTCCCACCAAGGACCATAAACACAGGCATGTTATAATGCCATTTTGTAGTCCCAACAAACCCTAATTCCTAGTTGTCTCAATGTGTGCGGGAACGGACATCCCACTGCGCTGGCACTGCACTGGCCTATTTTGCAGATCCTATTTTTCTCCCCTCTCCCCACACACTTCCGGGCCATCCTTTGGTTCAGGAAGTGGCGTTCGTTGGCCATCCTTCAGGATTGGAGGATTCGATGATTCATGGTCCTAGTGACCTTTCATTGCACAGCTCATGAGGCACACTGGATGTTGTCTGTCGGAGAACAACCACAAACTAAAAGCAAAGACGCAAACACAAAAATGCGCCCCCACTGATAACCACAATCACAAATGTGCCAGATTCCACAGCAATAACCCTTTCCTGCCCCAGTCCTCTCGGTATGACACGATTGCTGCTCTAAACATGAACGTCTAATGAAGTATGCTTGGAAGCTGTGATACGAGAGCATGCAGTATCCTTCCGCAAGAGCATTGATGTGAAAGCTTGAACAAAATCGCAAAAGTGATATTAGGTGACTTTCTCAGACTTGAACGATGTCTCATCTCCTCTGTCATCTAACGCTCACAGATGAGCTATATTTCCAAATAATTGCACAGCTATGTTTCACATAAAGATGGCCCTGAAAATGCCATCCGCCCTGAATATTATTTATGGAATTTCACTATTAAAATTGTGACATCCTAACTCCCTTGTGATTAGTTTAGTAGCAGTTGTACAGCTGTGTGCTGTCCTTGAGAGTTCATCCTGCGCAGTAGCATATTTTATGTCAGTGAGACAAGGCTGTTCGTGTTGGTGTAACTCACGTCCCTCTGTAGGCAGGTGGGTATTACTTTAAACAGCACAGAGCTTAAAATCTGCTTAATTTCGGTATCAACTCCGACGACAAAGAATGCGATATGCTAAAGTACTTTATGAAATAACTGAAATACTGTACCATGTATGGTTTCGTGTCAAGTAACAATATGGCATGATAATAAATACAAGCGGATAGCAGACTATGGAACAAAATATGCAATGACACCTTAGCAAGGAAACTTGTTTACTATTTTTGGGTTGATTCTGAAAAAGTTGCCACTTTATTTTCATTATCATAAAAGATATTTAGAATATCTGCAATTCACATCACCATTAACTGCCCCGCAATCATCATAGTTATTTCTCACACCAAGACTGAGTTAACACTGCCCCTCGGTCTTGTCCACAACTCAGCTTCACCAGCACGGTCTCTGGATCCCTTGTCTCCATCTCAACCCTTCATTGATAGTCTAAATGCTCTCTTCAGCACCACGGTAGATGAGGGGGTGCCACGACTTCCTGGTCTAAGACACAGAGGGACGCTTCTCCCTCACTCATGGGTGGAAATCCTAGGATACCTGAACTGGCAGCCTGTCTAGCATCCTCCAAAGATTCAAGCGGGGACCCCACCTCTAGCGTTGTAGCATGGCCGGGGCTGCACAGGTTTGAAAGTCTTGTAGGGACTTCTCCGTGCCCTGCAAGATCTCAACCGACTTCTGCAAAGTGGGCATTGAGGCTTTGACCTCTTTTTAGGCCTTTTCGTTTTCTGTTAATCTAAGTTCCATGGCTCCTGCTGTCGCCTCAATGGAAGAATATTTTCTTATTAATTGTTGCTCTGGTCTGCTGCAGTGTCATAGCTGCCCCCCATTCGCTTGATTTCTCCCTTCCATCATCCATCACAGTCTCACCAGCCTCAGGCCTACTTGTTTTTTAATGTTGAGAAAGTTCTTCATATCTCTCTTGCCTTTCCCTTTCGTCTTCTTTGGAAGACATATCATTAGGAATTACCCCAGCTCAGCCAGGTCCAATCCCTTTGTCCTTGTCTGGGCCTCATGATGCGATACGACTCACCTTTTTGTGGATTCTCCTGTGCTGTCATTTGTGCACCCTGTATCATGGGCTTAGCTGAGCCACGGGGTGTATAGTTTCGCCTACTCCTTTATGAGGTCTCCCCTCCACAGCAATCCAAGCAAACCAAGATTTCAGTTAAATCTCCTGTATACTTCCGCCTTCTGTTTTGGCTCCTTCCCCTCCACTGTTCCTTGTTCGGGGCCTGAGATGAGCCCCTCCGCATAAATAGCTTCCCCAAGCCAGGCCCTTTACACTATTTGACACACTGGCGCCATATTGTGCAGCACCTCGCCCAGAGGAGAAGGAGGCGGCCATGGCTTGTGGCAATTGTCAGTCCCCCATTTTGCCTCCAAGGATGTCACAGAATCTCCGACTGTCTTCGACCACTCCTCCCAGCCGTTTTTATGTCCTATTGCTCCAGCAGAGCCCAGGATAGGGTCGTCCCAGTAAGCCCCCACAGAAATGTGGCCACACGGGCCCGCTGCTGGCCCTACCCCTTGGCAGCCTTTTTAGGTCGATGCCTACTAGGCATATTAAAAACATACTGAAAGATGTCATTGGAATGCTTTCCATCCAGTTTGTGTTCTATCACTCACATTTGTTTGCTTTCTATTCGCTGGCTTTGTTTTACTCCATCCTTTGTCTTTGTCCCTCGTGTGGAGCATAACCTCTTTAAAACCTCCACAATTGACTCCTTCTGTTCACCAAGGAGTGGTTGGTTGCTTTTCAGGGTCTCTTTTTTTCTTTTTTCTTGCAGCACTCCATGAGAGTGCTTGTATCTTCAGATTGTCTCCTTGTGTATGGTTCCCTGCCCCTTCCATGTGCTTCTATAAATCCTCGGGCTCTATGTTATTGTTTTGCCAGTGTGCTTCTACCCCCTAAGTATTGCTCCCTCTCAGCCATGTGTTTTCTCCTCTGTACTACTCCCTCTCGTTTGTCTTCTTATCCCCGCCCCCTCTGCGCTGCTTCAGTCCCTCCCCTTACCCAATTTCTAAGTAAAGTTTTGTTGCAATTTTTTTTTTCTTTCTTATCTACTAATTCATCATGGATCAGTAAATAACAAAACTAGGCGTGATATCACAGCTGCTTTTGTAGGCTCGCGTGCGTTGTTAGCATTAGCAAAGTCGATATGTCGCTAAGAGTAGATCGGTTGATTTTGCTGATTTTTTTTGCCCTGAGACGGAGTGCGTGCGCCAGGAGCGTAGCTACCACTGGTGCAGTCAGTGCACTGCACCAGGGACCAAAGCAGGGAGGGATCCATCATGCGCTGCACCAGCAGGAGCTATGTTTTTTAAAGCTGGAAATTTCCAACTTTGTTTTTTTGTGGCAGTGTCTGAGTGTCCTGGCTCTGTTTCCTTTTGGGAAGTGTGGTAGGGTGGGCATAGAAAGTAATGCAGCAGAGACATGACTCAGACAGACAACGGAGGAGACTCTATATTCCACACAGGGGTGGACTGTATCATCAGTTATCCAATTAAACAAGCATTGGCTTGGCCAATGGATTGTAGGCATGCTGTACAGCATCCCCGAGGCTGTGTAGCATGGCTAAAGAATTGTATATAAAACAAGCATTTGCAATGCAATAGGTCTCGCATTTACCCGAGTTTAAGCTATTGGCATTGTAAATGATAATGCCTTTTATTTATGTTTTAAAAACGAAAACAAAAATAAAAGTCATTGTTATTTGCAATGTCAATAGCTCAAACTTGCATAAATGCGAGACCTATTGCATTGCAAATGCTTGTTTAGGTCTGGTGTTAGTCAAGACCTTTTGATTTTACTAAAATTATATGTACAATATACTCACTTAGAGGGGCTTTCTGCCATCCCTCTTCAGTTATTTGCCTGTTATTGTGTCATTCACATTTTTTTCACCTCTATAGCATAAGGCAGCTATTTATTATAATGCATGCACTGTGGTATAACTTTTGAAATGGGAGTGGTCGAGGAGAGAGCAGATGTCATCGGTGGCGGCGAGTAGGGCGCTCTCGGTGCTATGGTTGCTTCGGAATCCGGATTGGGAGATGTCTAGGACGTGGTTGGTTTTGATAAAGTCGGCGAGGTGGGAGTTGATGGCTTTTTCAATGACTTTGGCTCGGAAGGGGAGCAGGGAGATGGGCCTGAAGTTCTTGAGGTCTGTTGGGTCCGCAGAGGGTTTTTTCAGGAGGGGGTTGATCTCGGCGTGTTTCCAGTCATCGGGGAAGGTGGCGGTCTCAAGGGAGCAGTTGATGGTTCAGCATAGCTCGGGTGTGATGGCAGAGGCGGCTCTGTGGAAGATGCAGTGCGGGCAGGGGTCAGAAGGTGCTCCGGAGTGGATGCTTTTCATGATTTTTATGGTGTCGTCCGTGGTGAGTGGGGACCAGCTGTGCAGAGTCGGTCAGGGGGGTCGCGTTGGTTATGGTGGTTGTTGGCACGGTGGGGTGGTCCTGGGTGTCGAAGTTGACATAGATAGTCTTGATCATGTGGTAGAAGAAGGTGCCAAGTCTGTTGCAGAGGTCTTGGGAGGGTGGGATTCCTGTGGCCTCACTGTTGGGTTTGGCGAACTCATTGATGATGCTGAAGAGTTCTTTGCTATTGTGTGCATTGTTGGTGATTCTGTCTTGGAGGGCCGTCTTCCTTCTGGTTTTGATAAGGTGGTGGTGTGCGGTGGTTGCAACTTTGAAGGTGACGTGGGCTTTCGGGGTTTTGTTGTTCCTCCATGCCTTCTCGAGTCGTCGACAAGTGCGTCTGTACTCTGAGGATGTCGGCGGTGATGTGTGTTGAGGAAGGTGGTGAGTTGATCTTCTGTGACTCTGTTCCAGCTTCTGTGGGGTAAATGGTGGACGTGCTGGTGTGCTGTGGGTTTGTTGAAAAAGAAGTGGGTGCAGTGGTGGTCGATCCAGAGGAGTTCGGTGGTGTGGCTGTAGGAGATGCTGTTTCCTGCGGCGAAGATGGGGTTGAGTGTGTGTCCTGCTGTGTGCGTGGGAGAGGTGACTTGCTCTTTAAGTCCTACATTGGTGATGTTCTCAAGGAGGGAGGAGGTGCTGGGATCATTTTGGTTGTCCAAGTGGAAGTTGAGGTCTCCGAGTATAATGTAGTCAGTGGATGCAAGGGCCTGGGGTGCGACAAGGTCGATGATGGCATTGGTGAAGGTTCAGTGCCTCGAGTGAACCTCCTCCATCTACCTAAAACAAATTGGGCAACACCATCTAGGAACAGGATCCCATGACCTCTTCTGTACTGGGAACATTGGTGAAATAGGTGCAGGAACCTGGTAGTCTGTAGACGAGGGTGCAGCAGAGGGTGGTTTTCCGGTCGGTCTGGATCTGGAAGTGGAGGTGTTCCATGTGCCTCATTGGTTCGTCGGAGTGGATGTTCAGGCATAGGGAGCTTATGTGGACGAAGGCGATGCCTCCTCCTGGCCGGATGTGGCGGTCTTTGTGGATGATCTTGTAGCCGTCGGGGATGGTGGTGGCAATGTCTGGCACTGAGCTGGAGTTCGTCCAGGTTTCCGTCAGGAAGGCGATGTCGGGCCAGACGGCGTCAAGGAGGATACTAGATCTCTGTGGCATGTTTGTGGAGGGATTGTATAATGAGGAAAATGCATTTGAGAGGCTTGGGTGCGGTGAGGGTCGGTATGTTGGGTGAGGGATAATTTTTATATTGATACGTTTTATGTGATATGGCAACTCGAGGGCAGGGGCTAAATGCCCCTTGGGCCCCAATAGCGAAACAGCCCTGCATATACTTATATATATGTGTGTGTGTAGATCTCAGCCACCTTCTCCACAGAGGAAAGAGAGGAGAGGCAGAGAGCTTCATGAGTATGCTTATGAATTGCATTTCATAGTATGTGACTAGTACTATCATATTACTATTTTGTATAGTACACAATGTAATTTATGAGTAGGCCTATTTTTGTTTTTGCAATGAATTTTGGTCTCCACTATGGGATTTCTTCATTCTTAAGAATTACAGTAATTACATTTGTATGTTTTTCACATAGAGGGTCATTATGATGGCGGGCGGATCGCCCCCGCCGGGCCGGAAGTAGTCACCGCCGGCCCGGCGGGGGCGATCCGCCCGCCATCCACACAGCAAAGACCCCCCGCCATATTATGATGGCTGGGGGGTCCGCGGCGGATGGAAAGACCGTCCGCCCCTTTTCCGCCGATCGACTCGTCGACCGGCGGAAAACAAGGTTAATATGGTGGCGGTGTCTGCAAGACACCGCCATCCATATTACAATGCCTGCGGTGATCAGCCTTTCCATGGCGGCGTTGCCGCCATGGAAAGGCATGTGGTCTTTGCCTTCGGGGGCCCGTAGCGGGCCCCCAGGAAGTTGGGGGGTGGGGGGCACATGGGGGGTACCTATGGTACCCCCCTGCATGTGTATGCACAAGGTGGCAGGCACCGCGCGGTGCCTGTCACGTTGTGAATGTAAATGCATGACGTGCATTCACAGCATTGTGGCGGGTGGTGCTGTGAGCACCGCCCGCCACACTGCTGTGAATAGGGTGTCCCACCGCCACGGTGGCGGTGGCAACCTAATGTCAGGTGCGGGACCGCCGCACCCCTTGCGGACGGTCCCGCATTCCGTTACGGTAGCGGGCGGACTTTGTCCGCCCGCCATCGTAATGGACCCCATAGTTTGGACATCTTAAGTTTTTTATTTCTTACTTGTTGTTCATGCAACAAAATCATTTCTCTGAGAAAGGCCTTGATGCTTCAGGCAAGGAACCAAGGGTTACCCAGGGATGCTTAACTTAAGCCGGTGTTTGCTGGTGCTGAGCACCGGAACTTCCTGTAGTGGCTAAGGACTGTTTATATAACAGAGATTCCAAGGGACTCTGCTTGCAACTTTGTGAGCCTGTACTGGTTGATCGCAGAGGCTTAGAGCTGGAGGTTAATTAGGCAAACCCCATATATTTGCACAAATCTAAGGGGAATCAAACTGAAACATTGATCAAGACGAGGAGTGTTTTTTATTGGGTGTAAGAGTCAAGGGCACAACCAGACACTGACTTCGGGGGGGGGGAACTAATACTTAGAATAGTGGAGGTAGAGCCATATTCAGAGCTGAATCAAAGTGACTTGTAGGGTTCCCTTCAATCTTCTGGTATAATACCTGCTATGGGTGTCATTATTCTCAATGATATGTGGCCAATAAGGCATTGTTAAGGGCACTGGGCATTAAGGTTGGGCTTAGCATAACAAGATTTAACAACTCTTAGAGTGGGATTAGGATTTTCCCCTCAAGGGATTTTAGAAGAATGAACAAACAAATGTTGCTTTGTTGTATTACATTTGAAGCCATTAGACTTGGTAAGGTATGGAATTCCAGATTCTAATTTCTGGGTCAGCTAATGATGCATTACATAGTAAAGTTTCCAATTCCGCTAGCCGCAACCTAATCCTCCTAAAACAATGCTTACAATATATTTGGGTGCGCAACACCAAATGACGTTTTGCAAAACAGTCACTGGTTAAACACAATTTTGTGGTTATTGTTATCTTCATACTATATTTCCCGACACACACTACCAACACATTTGCAGGACAATGTTCCCAGGACCTCTTCTGTACTGGGAACATTGGTGAAAGAGGTGCAGGAACCTGGTGGTCTGTAGACGAGGGTGCAGCGGAGGGTGGTTTTCAGGTCGATCTGGATCTGGAAGTGGAGGTGTTCCATGTGCCTCGTTGGTTCGTCGGAGTGGGTGGTCAGGCAGAGGGAGCTCATGTGGACGAAGGCGATGCCTCCTCCTGGCCGGATGGGGCGGTCTTTGTAGATGATCTTGTAGCCGTCGGGGATGGTGGTGGCAATGTCTGGCACTGAGCTGGAGTTCGTCCAGGTTTCCGTCAGGAAGGCGATGTCGGGCCAGGCGGCATCAAGGAGGATACCAGATCTCTGTGGCATGTTTGTGGAGGGATCGTATAATGAGGAAAATGCATTTGAGAGGCTGTGGTGCGGTGAGGGTCGGTAGGTTGGGTGAGGGATAATTTCTATATTGATAAGTTTTATGTGATATGGCAACTCGAGGGCAGGGGCTAAATGTCCCTTGGGCCCCAATAGCGAAACAGCCCTGCATATACTTATATATATGTGTGTGTGTAGATTTCAGCCACCTTCTCCACAGAGGAAAGAGAGGAGAGGCAGAGAGCTTCATGAGTATGCTTATTAATTGCATTTCATAGTATGTGACTAGTACTATCATATTACTATTTTGTATAGTACACAATGTAGTTTATGAGTAGGCCTATTTTTGTTTTTGCAATGAATTTTGGTCTCCACTATGGGATTTCTTCATTCTTAAGAATTGGAGTAAGTACATGTGTATGTTTTTCACATAGTTTGGACATCTTAAGTTTTTTATTTCTTACTTGTTGTTCATGCAACAAAAGCATTTCTCTGAGAAAGGCCTTGATGCTTCAGGCAAGGAACCAAGGGTTACCCGGGGATGCTTAACTTAAGCCGGTGTTTGCTGGTGCTGAGCACCGGAACTTCCTGTAGTGGCTAAGGACTGTTTATATAACAGAGATTCCAAGGGACTCTGCTTGCAACTTTGTGAGCCTGTACTGGTTGATCACAGAAGCTTAGAGCTGGAGGTTAATTAGGCAAACCCCATATATTTGCACAAATCCAAGGGGAATCAAACTGAAACATTGATCAACACGAAGAGTGTTTTTTATTGGGTGTAAGAGTCAAGGGCACAACCAGACACTGACTTCGGGGGGGGGGGAGGAGCTAATACTTAGAATAGTGGAGGCGGAGCCATATTCAGAGCTGAATCAAAGTGACTTGTAGGGTTCCCTTCAATCTTCTGGTATAATACCTAATATGGGAGGTCATTATTCTCAATGATACGTGGCCAATAAGGCATTGTTAAGGGCACTGGGCATTAAGGTTGGGCTTAGCATAACAAGATTTAACAACGCTTAGATTGGGATTAGGATTTCCCCCTCAAGAGATTTTAGAAGAATGAACAAACAAATGTTGCTTCGTTGTATTACATTTGAAGCCATTAGACTTGGTAAGGTATGGAATTCCAGATTCTAATTTCTGGGTCAGCTAATGATGCATTACATAGTAAAGTTTCCAATTCCGCTAGCCTCAACCTAATCCTCCTAAAAACAATGCTTACAAAATATTTGGGTGCGCAACACCAAATGACGTTTTGCAAAACAGTCACTGGTTAAACACAATTTTGTGGTTATTGTTATGTTCATACTCTATTTCCCGACACACACTACCAACACATTTACAGGACAGATGTTTGGTATATGAATTAACTGGGTGCTGAGACAGAATATCGAGTTGGAAATGTCGACTTACACAAATATCGAGTTGGAAATATTGTGATTCAGAAATATCGACAGCAAGAATATCGTGGTCAAGAATTGGGAATATCGTTTTGAAAATATAGAAGTCAAATAATATTGTTTGCAAAAATATAGGGGCATATTAGCAAGACTGGCGATAAAATTATCGCCGTTTTAGCGGCAGGAAACTGCCGCTAAAACGGCAATAATGGGCTTGCTAATATGCGTTATGGAATTCCAATAGAAGCCCAGGTTAGATGTCCTGCACATCTAACCTGGGCTTCTATTGGAATTCTATAACGCATATTAGCAAGCCCATTATCGCCGTTTTAGCGGCAGTTTCCTGCCGCTAAAACGGCGATAATTTTATCGACAGTCTTGCTAATATGCCCCATAGTTGTTTAAAATATCGATTATTTAAATATTGTTATGTATTTTAGTTTATATTTTAAATGTATGTGATGTATGTTTTTCTGTATAAGTATTGTTTATGTTTTTTAATAAATGTGTTAAATTTTTAGTAGTTATGAATTTTATTTTAATTACATTACACATTTTTTAGTTCCGTAGCGGGTTGTGGGTTTATCGGGGAATAGAGTGGGAAGTAATTTAATTATAATAAATTAATGATTATTTTTATTTATTTAATTTAGATTTTATACTGTTAATTGTGGAAAGTCATTTATTTGAAATTAATTATTATTAATTGGTTAATGATTATTAAAAAACTAATTGATAAGTAATTATGGTAATTGTGAAATTAGTTTTTGGTGTGGGTTGTGGGGTCTATAGGAGTAAAGGTTGGGAAGTAATTTATTTTTGATTATTTAATAATCAGTTGTTAATTAATATTAATTAATTGATTGAAAAAGAACTATGGAAATTGTGTAATTAATTTTAGGTGCAGGTTGTGGGGTTTATAGGGGTAAAGGGTGGGAAGTAATTTATGTTTCATTAATTAATAATAAGGGGCTGATTATGATGGCGGGCGGATCCCCACCGCCGACCCGGCGGTGGCGATCCGCCCGCCATCGTAACCTGATTTACCCCCGCCATATTATAATGGTGGGGGGTATCGCGGCAGACACCGCTTTTCCGCCGGTCGGCAATCGTTTCGATTGCCGGCCGGGCAGACTTGGGCCACAATATGGTGGCGGTGCCTAGCAGGCACCGCCATCTATATTATGATTAGTGCTGTGGAAGGCCTTTCCATGGATGCGATGCCGCCATGGAAAGGCTGGCGGGGATTTCCTTTGGGGGCCCGTTGCGGGCTCAAGGGGGGGTGGCGTGGTGGGGGGGTGCACATTTCCATTCACAAGGTGGCAGGCACCGCGTGGTGCCTGCCACGTTGTGCATGGAAATGCACTCCATGGCACTTTGGCATTGCGGTGGGTGCTGCTGTGGCGGTCGCATCCTAATTAGCGGTGCGGGACCGCCGCACATCTGGCGGCCAGTCCCAACACTGCGAGGATGGCGGGCGGACTCACGTCCGCCCGCCATCCTAATAGGCCCCTTAGTTGTTACTTTATATTAACTAATTAATTGATAATTATTTATGGTAATTGTGTGATTTTTTTATGTGTGGGTTGTGGGGTTTATGGGGTAAAGGGTGGAAAGTAATTTATGTTTAATTAATCAATAATTAGTTGTTAATTAATATTAATTAATTAATTGAAAATTAAATATGGAATTTGTGTAATTAATTTTAGGTGTGGGTTGTGGGGTTTATAGGGGTAAAGGTTTAGAAGTATTCTGTGTTTAAGTAATAAAAAATAGTTGATAATTAATATTAATTAATTAATTGATATTTAAATAGGGTATTTGTTGCTATTTTTGTTTGTGTGGGTTTTACTGTTATAGGGGTACAGTGTGGGGAGTAAATAAATGTTACTTACTTTATAATTAGTTGTTAAATACTATTAGTTTTTTAATTGAAAATAAGTTTTAATTGTGTAATTAATTTTTATAGTTTAATTTTAGCTGTGGGTTGTGGGGATTATAGGGGTAAAGTGTGGGAAGTTAATACATTTTTATAAGTTTTAATTTGTTTTTTAATTCATAATATTTCTTTAATTGGTAATTAATTATGTTAATTAAGGAAGTCCAATTTTGTTAAAATTTAGATGAGGGTTGTGAATTGTGTGCGGTTATAGGGTAGGAAATAAAAAAAACTAAATTTATGTAATAAATAATGTTTTTGTTTCTAAATAATTTCTAATTACAAATAATTATTTGTTTGGAAATTATTTTTTATTTTATTTAATATAATATTTGTAGGGATTTGTCATATGTATTTAACATTATAGTATGTTTTTTTAAATGTTTCAATATTTAAATATATTTGTATTTTGATTTTTAATATATTTATATATTTTTAATATATTTTGTTTTTTAAATACGTTTTGTTGTTGTTAATATTTTGTTTGTTTTAATTTTGATCTGACTGGAGTGAGAATATTAATTGTTACTCCTCCGCAATCCAACACTTTTCCTTCTGTAGCACTCAGTGGAGTGGGAATAGTAAATTTTACTCCTTTTCTATCCAACACTTTCCTTACTGTTGCACTCACTGGAGTGGGACTAGTCATTTTTACCCCTCCGCTATCCAACACTTTCCCTACTGTTGCACTCACTGGAGTGGGAATTGTAATTTTTACCCCTCCGCTATCCAACACTTTCCCTACTGTTGCACTCACTGGAGTGGGAATAGTAATTTTTACCCCTCCGCTATCCAACACTTTCCCTACAGTTGCACTCACTGGAGTGGGAAATTTAAGTTTGAAGATTTTTAAATAGTTTATTGTTTTAATTTATATATATGTATATATTTGCAAATTTTTATAGAATTTTAAATTCTAAAATAAATTTAAATTAATAGTTTATTAATTGTTTTAAAGGAAATGTATATGAATTATTATTTATGTGTTTAACTTTTTATAATTAAGTTTATTTATTATATTTTTTTAACATTTTTATTAAATCTACTCAATTGTTTTATATTAAATTTATTATTTAACATATTAACATATTTAATATTTATTATTTCATATATATATATATATATATATATATATATATATATATATATATATATATATATATGAAATTCGATATTTTGTACAACTATATTTTTTACATTGATTTTTTTTATATAGTTTTGTACTTACCTGTTTAAGTATAGGGAGTCGATATTTTTTCATTCTATATTTTTTCATCGATATTTTTTACTTTTATATTATTTACATCGATATTTTGTCAGTGAACCGGCCTGAAATGGACCTCTCATTTGGAAAGATGTTGACTGTACAAACACAGAGACAGAAACAAAGCATGAAGTATGATTATCCGAAGTACCACCACATCACAGAATGGGTGCCAAACCTTGCAACATACGGATAAGCACTGGTACCTCTAGAACATTATATAATAACACACTTTATGTAACTATTTGGCAACATTGCTTGAACTAATCTTCAACTCTGTAGAATTTTTGCAGATTATATAATGCATGAATATAGCAAGAGTGATAGGGACAACTCAGAAATGGAATTGAAAAAGGTTCTAGCTCATCAGGTGTAATTACTGTTAAGAAAAGAGTAAGTTGCAGACATACTAGGTTCTACTGTGTTGCAGCAGAGAACTGGGCAGTATATAGGTCCAGCAATCCTCATCCCTTCTTTATTTGAATTTCAGAGGTAGAGCAATGGCTCTTCTGAGCAGGAAACAAGTAATTCAAGCCTATAAATACCTACATTTGGCATTTACCATTTCAAGAACCTCCCTATTTGTTGACTCAACCCACCGTCATTTCAAACCCTGGCAATTTTTTTCTGCATCACCATTTACTGTCACTCGCTCATTTCTACCCTTCTTTCTCACCTTCTTGTTTCCCCTCTACTGATTATCTCTTCTGCTTTTATCTGTTTCCCTTCTTTTGTGTCTTTCTCTTCCAATGTTTTCCCTCTCATCAATCTTCTCATTCTCTTTGTATCTTTCTCTGCCTCACTATATAGTTCTCTGCTATTTCTATTTTTCGTTTATATCAATTATTTTCCTCTATATTTGGTCATACCTTCATCTCTTATTCCTTTCTTCTCCTATTGTTGTCTATCTCATTTCTTATCTCAGACTCTTCAGAGGCTTTAGTCTGCCTGAAAACCTGGATTTTAATTTTTTATTTTACAGAGTTTTATATAGCGCGAACTTGACCCGAATCGGGTATCAGAGCGCTTTACATAGCACCAGTTGCATTACATGAGGACACATTCATTTTGTTAGGCACGGGGAGATTAAGTGATTTGCCCAGAATCACAGGATGTTCAGCGTCATTGCCGAGACTCGAACCCAGTTCCCCAGATTCGAGGTCAACCGCCCTAGCCGCTAGGCCAACTCCTCTCCCCATGGATGACATGCAAAACACCTTCAACAGGTACAGTGCAGTCTGAACATCACCAAATGTTACCAAGTACAGAAAGCTGCAAATTCAGGACATCTGGACTTGCAGCTTAATGTTATTGCCCACGCCTGGGCTATCAAATTCAGCAGGGGCAACAATAACCACCGGACGTGCTATTGGTTACATATCTTGCCGTAAACACATGAGCAGTGAATTTGAGAGTGCTGTGGCATTGCAGGTAACTATACCTGCCGAAAAACAGGGTTAAAAGTTTTGATCCTAAAGCTAACTTTTCAAACTCATACAGAAATGTCAGAAAATGAATGATCTATTCTTCATGATTCATGGCTATAGTGTATGAATGTTAGTCACTAAGTAGTCTAGTGATTTGAGTGGTATATTACAACACACAAAGGTATTCAGGACATATCCATAGTATAAGTGTGTGCTGAAAGAACAAAGTCGTATTGAATGAGCATATGAAAATGTGAGGTGTTCTATGGGAAGTGGTGCTGTTGATGGTTGTGACAGATCAAGAAGGAGGCTCCTCACATAGGTAAACGTTCATGTAGAAAACATTTTAAAAAATCACCCAAACTGGCTTTTCTGATGAATTCAGTATTGATCAGACACAGATGAATTTCAGTTCCATATTGGCTGGGTTTAGTTAGAAAATTCAAGCTTTCCAGTCTGATTCAGTTTGACTTGATACTGCTATGTCTACTAAGGGAGATCAGGAAGTAACACGAAGAGAGCGAGGAAGGACAATGGGGTACGTCCTTTTCCCCTGATTAACAATAATTTTAGAACAACGTGGATGGACCCACTAATGAATCCTCCTGTCAGGACAACTCAGAACTGTGCACTGAAATACAAGAAACCCAGTAGGTTTGTAAAAAGAACCCTCACCCACCAACCTAGTTGGTGGCATGCTTCATCATTGGGTTTCCAGCTGGGCTGCCGAATGCAACCCAGCTGCGCTTCGATGCCTGAGTTACAGCGGCGCAGGTTTTGTTTTTTCAATGTGATGTGTGATAAGAGTGGTGAAATTAAAAATGCCTCTGGGATCCCCTGCTGAAGAAGTTTATTCACGAGGTCCTAGTACACAATTAGAAACAGGGCGGGGATATAGTGAAGATGAAAAATTGGTTTTCGTTATCCCCTAAATACTGGTCGACATGTTTCAGCCTCATAAACAATAATGAGAATTTCTTCAGGACCATATAACGTGAACTGTGATGTGGCAAAAAAGAAGCCACGTGAGTTTTTTTCAGCACACACGCTAAGGTGTGCTGTGCATGCAGTGGTGTAACCGTACTTATGAACCCACCGACTGGTTAAGACCTGGAAGACAAAACACAACATAAAGGACATACAAAACATGTAGAGAAGCATAATTTTGAATGTTCATGTCTAGCTTCGTTATCATTTTTCTCGTGATGTGCTTATATATACATTCAAGTGCACTCCGTGAGTCGGTTTTAAGGATTCTTTACATACAATCATTCACACATAGACATGCAACATACACCTAGTGTATGCAAATTCATGCATGGTGGTTGGTGCAGGCATGCATGTCTCATAGTGAACATTCATAACTGGCTTGCGTGGTCACACATATATGTGATCGTAGCTCGAAGCAAAGTTTGTTTGTTGGAGTTGCCGTTTTGAATCTCCATTGTAAATGGTGTTCCAGGCAAATATAACCCGGAAATGGTGGCCAATATATTAGGTCAAGGACGAGATATGCCTTATTGTGAATGCATGCGTAACGAGAGGCATGCGAAAAAACATTCCTATTGTCACAAAAGTAAATGTAAGCGTAAACGGTCAGAGGTATCTTACACTAGCTATGTGAATTGAGTAGCTTTATTGGATCCCGGAAGGGGCGGACTCCTGTAGTCAAACACTGTTAAAAGACAAATGTGGCATCTTAGTCAGTAGTAGCCCCCAATGTGGAAGAAAATTATGGCCAAATGGTGCCAGATCGGGCCTAAGTCTAATGGTGGAGACTTACTTCATCAAGGTTGACCGCTCACCTGCCTCACCTATTCCGGTCTTCTCAGGATCCTGCTGGTAACTGTGGGAGGCAGCTGCGGTACTTTAAACGCTACCCGGCAATAGCTGGGGGCGTGGCCGCGCATGATTACGTGACTGCGTCATCACGAGTATGTGAGACGTGGTCCGTATCACTTGGCCGCTTGACCGCGAAACTGGATGGAAGGCTCTCTATGTGGTGGCAAGGCGGAAGGGGATGTTTGTTAGTTTTTATGTGGTACGTGCAATAAAGTTACAAAAACTGTTTTTTTCTTTAACCGGAAAAAGTCGGTTGGCCAAAATTGCTGGTGAGGAGCCCCAAAGACAGGGTGTGGCCGCGGGGGGCTGAACAGTGCCCTGGAAACCTCAGGGCTTTGGGGAACCTTGACAGGCCATGCAGACCTACCAGTTGCCTGCAGCAGGTGGCAGGGAGTACCCGAGGACTTGTCTCCTCCCCCCCATTCCTGCCCCCTCAGCGGGACCTGCCAACCGGGGGATCATGACCGGGGCCAGCGGCCCGAAGAGCTCACATGAAACAATAATGGACAAATTTGCACTGCCCAGGGGCTTGGAGGGGGCAGATCCCCACGAAGACCAATGGTCTGCGACGACGCCACAACAGGCAACAGGGGAACCACTTTTGCTACAAGACATCATGGCCATGATACAGGGAGTATGAACGGCCTTGGAGGGGAGAATAGATACGGTGGGCATGGAGGTGACCCTGATAAGGGCAGATCTACGTTATATGGGTGCCAGGCTCCAAATAGTGGAAGACACGACTGGGACTCTCACACAGGACACTAAAGCCATACAGGAAAGAGTGGGGGAGCTCCAGGCAATGACTTCCAGCTTGGAAGCAAAGCTGGAGGATCTCGAGGGAAGGTCCAGGAGGAACAACGTCCAAATCCTGGGGGTGCCTGAAACAGCAGAAAGACCGCCCACCGACCTATTCATTGAAGACCCCATCCTTAAGCAGCTACAACCCCGAGGTCTATCGAAACTATTTGCGGTAGAGAGGGCCCACAGAGTACCAGGAGGGAGACCACGACAGGGGGCCCTGCCGTGACCCATACTGGCCTGCCTTCTCCACTTTCGAGATCGAGATGTAGTGCTGCAGACGGCCAGGATGGCCCCACCGGTCACTTATCAGAACGCACAAATGTCCTTCTTCTCAGATTACACCCAGAAGGTGCAAAGGCAGAGAAGAACATTCTTGGCAGTAAAGCAAGAGTTGAGGAAGAGTGAAGTGAGATACTCAATGATGTACCTGGCCAAGCTCAGAGTGGAAGATGGTGGAAAGTCGTGGTTTTTCGAAACACCTGAGGAGGCCTGGGACTGGATAGAAGGCTGGCATACAGTGGGGAGCTCTCCAGCCAAAGGGAATCACGGACCAAGACCCAAGAAAATGTCCAGGCTGACCGAAAGTGAGACACTGGAGAGACAAGGTTGGAGAGATAACACTGCATCGCAAGAGGGTGGCTGATTATCACTGCAGTTCAAGCGCCAGAGGTGAGACTATTAAGGACATTGGGGGGGGTGGAGCGAGTTGTTGTGGGGTTCTTCCCCATCGACTGAAATGTCTAGCAGAAGATGTGAGGCTACGTGACTCCAAAGCAAGGGAACAATTTTGGTATGTGGCACCGCACAATGGCAGACTTTGGCTCCTATTTTACAGAATGACTGTTGGGGACAATTGCAAATCAGATTAAGAACTGTGGGGGGGGATTCTGGGCTAGTGGGGAGGTACACGTTCTTCGGACTCTTTTCACATGGGGGGATGACAGGTGCTCTGCTATGTTGGGGGTGGCGGGCAAGTTGGGTCCGTATAGCAGGGTTGCAGGGTGGGGGGTAGTTCCAAGGGATCCGGGGGGAAGCGGGGGGGTTAGACACCCCGTTGGGTGAGTTTACGTTAATTTTGATGTTACAAATGGCAAGAGTTAAGGCAGGGCTGAATCACCACACAGAACTTCTTTCCTTTGGAGCACACTTCACAACCAATAAGCCAGCGGGACCTAGAGAGAGGGGCTCCTACTGGGTCCAACGGAAGCATAACACCCTTCAAAGTTGCGTTTGGCACATACGGTGACACCTGAACTCAGGCTGCTGACGTGGAATGTCAACGGCTTGGGTGATAAAATAAAACAAGGTATAGTGAGCCAGTTCATTAAAAGACAGGCCCCAGATGTGATCCTCCTGCCAGAAACTCATTTACTGGGTAATAAGTGTGAGGCATTGGATCGCTGGGGGTATAAGGTGGAGAGTCATGCGGGCTTCACCGCTAGTTCCAGGGGCACTGGTACTTTCCTTAAGAAACGATTCCCTTTTGTTGTGGAACAGACATGGGCGGATAAATTGGGAAGGTATACAGCCATTTTGGGGAAGTGGTAGGGTGAAACCTTTAATATTCTCTCTGTGTACGTACCGCCGTCTCTGGCAAGTGCGACCCTCCCGGACCTGGGAAAACTACTATTAGAACTTCCGACAGGCCATCTTATTATCGGTGGAGATTTCAATATGCACTGGATGATGCGATTGATAGACAGCCAGCCAGAAAGTCCCATGTAGTGTAGACACAGTTGGCCGACTTCCTTAGAACTCTTGGTTTGTCCGACGTCTGAAGAGTGAGAAACCCGCTGCAGAGGGAATATACATTCCACTCTAGTGTACACAATAGGAGATCTAGGATAGACCTCCAAATCACGCCGTCTGCTCAGATCCTGGGCTTCAGTGAAGTTAGACATCTCCCAAGAGGGATTTCTGACCACTCCCCCATATGGGCAAAGTATTCAGTTGGTAAACCAAAACCTAGAAATATAATTTCTACAAATGCCATGTATCTGAAAATTCCCAAGATCATAGAAGAAATTGTTAAATTGGTGAATTTTTTTTTCGAGGAGAACGAAGCCTCAGTGGCTTCCACACTGACATTGTGGGAGGCGTACAAAACGGTCATTAGAGGGCATGTACTATCATTAATGGTAGGACACAAGCGAGAAAAAAGAAGAGAGGTGGAGGAGGTGGAAAAGATTAAACTGGAACTTGAACAGCAAGTAGTAAGGTTGGATAATGATGAAACTAAACATCTATTGAGCCTAAAATACCAAGAATATAAAGATCTGATGGTGAACGATGCACAAGTGGCCCTGGACGAGACGAAGTATAGAGTATATTAGCATGGAGACAAGACCAGGAGGCTTATCGCTTGGCTCGATAAACAAGAAAGAGCCAACAGATGGGTTACCACGATCCACTCAGAGGGCAGGGATAACCTCATAGACCCGCAAGATTTTGCGGAGGAATTCGCAAACCACTACGAGAAGATCTATACCTCTGAATCCTCTACCACAATTCCAGAAGCTCTAGAGCTCATTAAAGACAGACCCCTCCCCTCACTCACACAAGAGGACATACAAACGTTATATGCAGAGTTAACAACTGAAGAATTGCAGCAGGCCCTCAGGGAGGTTAAGTTAGGGAAGGCGCTGGGCCCAAATGGGATACCAGTTGAATTATATAAACTCACAGCCAAGCATGCAGTACCACGTCTGTTAGAAATGTACAAAGAGAGCCAAGAGGCAGGCACATTACCCCTAGACCAAAGGATAGCCTCCTTAGTGGTAATTCACAAAGACGGGAAACCAAGGGACTAACGCAGGTCTCATCCTTCCATCTCCTTGCTAAATGCTGAGGCAAAAATCCTCGCCAAACTGTTAGCTCACCGACTAATCACCATCATCCCCAAAGTCATACATCCGGACCAGTCTGGGTTCATGTCAGGCCGTAACACAGCCCTTAACCTCCGTCGTCTTCAGGGGGTTTTGGCTCGAGTGGGTACGATACAGGAGGATGCGGTAGTGCTATCCCTTGACGCCTGCATGGCTTTCGATATGATTGAATGACCCTTTTTGCTGGCAGTTTTGGAACACATGGGGGGTGGGCCCGCGGCTTAGAGCATGGATTCGACTCCTATACACGGCGCCACTGGCGCAAGTGAAGGTGAATGGGAGGGTGTCACGAACTTTCCAACTACATCGTGGGACCAGACAGGGCTGTCCCCTCTCGCCCTTATTATTTGCATTGGTTCTCAAACCACTAGCGATCTGGATTCGTGGGGACCCGCTGATACGGGGCCTCCGCTGGTCGGTGGACTGAGAAGAAAGGATATCACTCTATGCCGACGACATCCTCCTGTATGTGTCTTCGCCCACAGCCTAAATTGCTAGAATCCTTTATGTATGTGCTACCTACTGAAGGTTCTCCGGATATACAATTAATTTGACAAAATCAGTGGTCCTTATTCTACATGGGCAGGCACCAAGAATGCCAAAGGAATGTGAAGCACAGGTGGTGACAGATGGGTTTCGATACCTGGGTATTTTTGTTACACCCAATCAAGAACTTTTTATGGCTAAAAATCTGCAACCCCCGCTGGGTCAAGTGAAAGAGGATGTCCAGCATTGGAGAGCGCTTCCTCTCTCCCTCTTGGGTAGGGCTACCCTCTTTAAGATGATGGCACTCCCATGTTTCCGCTACGTCCTCCATAATACCCCTTCCCGGTGTCAGATGGCTACTTTAAGTCCATTCAGGGCGAGATCAGAAAGCTGCTGTGGGAAGGTGGGGTTCCGAGGATAGTTCTCAATAAACTCACAAAGGGATGGTATGATGGAGGAATAGCTCTTCCTGATATCCAGAATTCCACAGAGCAGCGCACCTAATGGTAGTGAATCAGTGGGCGCACCAGCCTATGACCGAACCCACATACCAGATGGATCGGCTGACTCTGGCGCCCAGAGGGTACCTACATGCCCTATACACCCCGCCACAGAAACTTCAACTGATAGGTCCCACAGCTCTCACAGTTCAGGTTTGGCACTCGACACTGGGTGTGATGGGATGGAAAAATAAAATTACCCAGGTGACGCCCCTGTGGGAGTCCCCACTTCTTGACAGTTTGGGAGCGAGACAGGGGTTTGACAAATGGGATATACTGGGCGTTTCGACAGTGAGAGACGTGTGGAGGGGGGATAAGCAGACCATTCACGGACCTGCAGAAAGACTACAATTTAGTCCCCACTGAGAAGTGCTGCTACTGGCGCCCAACGTGGGTTCCTTTTTGAGCGCCTTAGCTGTGGGTGGTTATGAGTACTGGAAGGACACTGTTGACTTGAAATCAATCTGGGGCTCCAAACCATGGCAGGTGCAAGGCACCGAAGCCTTGCACCATGCTTGCTTATCCCGGCCCAGATTTTATTTTTGAATAATACCATCTATCAAACTACGTGTTGGGGTTTGGCTACTTCCAAACAATTGAATGCACCTTCCATTCCTGCATTGTCTTCCACTCCCAACGGGAGCTTGCATTTCAATGTGTCCCTTACAATTTTGCAAGCCCTGTTTCAGAACAATTCGTTTAATGTCTCTACGCTTGTTCAGTCACCCTGGTTGGCTTGGCCGATAGCATCTAATGCCTGCCAACTGCGTTTTCATGACTGAGTTCCCGGTTACAAACAGGATAGGCCAGATCCAAGGTTTTCTGACTCTCGTACTGTAACAACATATTCTGTTGGTAAATTGTGTAAACAGTGGTTGCAGCACTCTTCCCTAGATTCTGTTAAACAACATTTATCCCTCCTATCAGGCAACATTGATCTGTCCGACTTTATTTTGGGGCCTCGTGGTCCACGACCTAAGAGATTCATTTATGAAACTTATAATGAACTCTGGAAGCTTTCGCAAATTGAAGCTGCTTCCCGTCTACGGGAAATAGATCAAGCAAATTTGGAAAAGGTGCTTGCTGTTGTTGACAATAGTATTAATACCCTGTCTTCCCGCATTTACACGTTAGAGAATATTGTGTCCTCTGTTGTTGATATTGTACAAGATGATGTTTCTGTGTTATATCATGGTCAGAATCAATTGCGTTCAGTTATGCAGTTTGCATGGACATTGCAAACACTTAAGTTGGGTAAAGTTCCTTGGCATTTTTTGAACACCTCTGCCTTATTCCTGCCATTTAATTTAACTGACAAACAGCAGTTCATGTCCATGAAGGATGCAGCATACACTCTGTTACATATCGAGAAAATAGAGCCCTTACCATTCTCTGTGGCGGAATTGGATTCTGCCGTGTGGCTAGTTCATGGGGTTATCGCCTTGCCTTTTTCTTTGTTTGAATTTAGTTCGTGCATGAAACATTATCCTGTGGGCCGTTTCCAGCCCTTGGGCAGTGCCTTCCTGCATGAACTTTGGTCCCTGCCTTTCATGTATAAATGCCTTAGAGACGGAAAGGAAGTTTTTCTCACGGGGGAGTCATGCGATTCGACTGTGGGTCATTCCCTTATTTGCAAACACATAAAATTGCACGGAGCTTGTAACGTTTCTGCTCCGAATCTTGCTTGTGTGCTAAAGGGTATTCCTGCTCCTGCTATTTCTCCTACTTTCACTGTGCTTGCAAATGGTAGCTATCTACTTCTGAATAATCAGGACTGCTGTGGCATGCTGGCCGGTATCCCCTATATAGTTACAGTTTCCCACAGGGTTGTCTGCTGCAAAAATGTGCTTTTTCCTCCCCCGCACGACATCATAGATAGTTCCATTTGGCCTTCCATTCCTACTTTGAAGGCAGATTTCAATAAATTGAGCAGAATAAAGGCACTGTTATTGAACCAGGAGGTTATGCTCACATCCGCCCGGGAGACATTCATTCTCCAGGTGGCGAGTACCCACAGTGAAATACAGGCCCTTTTGAAGACTAACCTCCCACAACATTTCGGTGAACTGATTCACCGTGTTTTTAATGCATCACGCACTGAAGGTCTGGTGCACTTTTTTAAAGTTGTGGGCTCTGGCCTTGTGACCTCTTTTCAGACTATTTTTGGAGCAATACCAGCTTTTATTCATTCCATTTTTTCCAGCGTCTTTGGTGGCTTTCCATTGATCCTCGCCTTAGCGGCTGGTATACTGCTGTTGGTCTGTTTACTTCGCAATGGCTGCACCTCCTTGGGCCCTTCTCGACCCAGGTCGACTCCAGATGCTCCGTGAGCGCATCCTCGCTGGCTTCGGCATCCTGCCATTGGCGACACTGAGTGTGTCCTATACACTTTCTTTCCGCTTTGCGTATTTCACTTGCGTGCAACCTGTGATGTCTTGCATCCGCTGTCCTTTCTCAAGGACATTGGATTATTGCCTCTCCAATACGTCTTTGTCGGTTCCAGCTTTTGTTCAGTTGGTGGGTCCCTTAGAGGCCCATGAACGGGACTGTTCTGGTGCGGGCTATATGGCGCGTGCGGCTGCACTGGGGATTTTGGCACAATGGGATATCTGGGCGGCCGCTCAGAATCTCCTACAACAAAGTTATATTGAGTACCACGCAAGTTGTCCCGCAATGCTGTTCGCTGCTCCCTCTTGCGAGGAACATGACTGCAGCTTTGAGTTATTGGACTGGATGGCGTCGCTTTTTCCCGACGATTCCAATGATGTCCTCTTGGAAGGTGTGGCGTTTTTCTGCACTTACACTCTGTTGGATTGACGGGGCCTTCGCTTTCTGCAACCTGCCTCGCTGGATTTTTTTTTTTACACCTCAACTGTTGTTTTTTTTTTTTTTCTTTCCCATTCGTTGTCCTTTATGGGGACTGCTCCACAACAGAGGTTTGTGTTCTGCTCCATTGATTTTAACTCTGTCTTCGTCCTATGTCTTGGCCGATGGACTGCCCAGGGGAGGGTGTCTTGTGGTTTGTGGCCTCCTGGTCTGCCTTGCTACGTTGGCTTAGGCCTGGCTGCCATGATGCCTTTTTGCGCACGTTACTTTGTGCCGTTGTTTTTCCAGCCTCTGCTTCTGCCCTGCTATTTTAGAGCTGTCTGCATATTTGTCTTTCACCTTTTCTCCTGTTCCCTTTGGGCTACGTCTGCACACCATGTACAAGGTCGAAAAACAACGTCCTTTGTTCTTGCTGATCTGGCCAGTCCCTCGCACTTAGACATAACACTATGTACAGCTGCCCTGGAGTAATTCGTGTGCTTTTAATATTGTGATTTCACTGTTAGAGACACTTGGAGAAAAACCTTTCCAGAGAGAAGAGCTGTGCTTGTCTGATGATGTAAACCTTGCATCTAGATATTGAGGTATGGGGGTTCGCTAGACAAAGCCCAGAGGTCTTCTGTTTTTATAATAAACTAGCTACTAGCACGGGGAGGGTGGTAAGGTCATTTAGCCCTATATCCACTGCTTTATGAAATGCTTTCCCCGTTTGTATTCTATGGAGTTGTAACTATGCTGATTATATTATCCTTATGCATTATGCTGATAGTACTGGCACGTGTACTGTATCTTAGAGCACGTTAGTTGAAATAAACATTTTAAACTATACAGTGTCTCTTCTTACGCGCGTTGTGGACAGGTATGAGTGAGTTATGAAAGGGTGTTCTTGCTACTGCGAGTCCTGAGAGAGAGATACCGTGTTCTGGGTTGTCTAATCATTGGTAGCATTGTTGCTAATGAGACGCTACAGCTAGTCGGGTTGGGGTTTTAGGTGCTAAGGTTTATGGTTGGCTCACCACTATATTCCGAGGTCCTATTATCCTGTGCATAGCTCTGTGTATGTGGAGAATCCCTACAACACTACCTACGACTCCGACACGCCCTGCGGGCGGTCATGCCGAAGGGGGAACCCCTTACGGAGTCGTCCCCTCTTGAAAATAGATTGTTGGAGGAGCACGTCACCAAAAGGGCGATCTCACTGACATACAAAAAACTAATCAACAATGCACCAGATCAGCTGACCCACCTGAGGGAGAAATGGACAAATGACATCCCAGACATGCAAGAGGAGGAATGGTTGGAGGCACTGGTTTCCCCCCGGGAGGTCGCCATTAGAGCCCTCTTTCATTTGGTGCAACTTAAAATCCTTCATAGGGCCTACATCTCATGCACCATGTTGGTAAAGATGGGGAAACAAACTGAAGCTTTCTGTCGTAGGGGCTGTAGACTGGAGGGCACTTTTTTCTCATAATATGGGCTTACCCCAAAATCCAAGAGTATTGGGTCGCTGTACTTCAGTGCTTAAACAATGTGAACAGGAGTGAGTTGCAAGGTTCGGCAAAATGGCGTCTTCTTAATGTATGGGAAGCGACTTATTTGGGGAGAGCGGACCACATAGGGGTGATCCATGCACTGATGATTGCCAAGCGAAATATAGCAAGAGCATGGAGTTCAGATACTATTCCCTCCTTGAGAGACTGGAAGAGAGATATGGACTGGTGTATGGTGGCAGAGAAGGCAGTCTATACTAATAGAGGATGCCCTGGTAAATGGGGGAGGGTTTGGAGTAAATGGAACGACTCTAGGGGCAACCCCTGTACACCACCGAGGCCACTGAGGAGGTGGGAGGAGACACAGGAAGATATAGACTGAAAAAGGGATGAAGGGATTGATGCCGACCTAGTGATGTTATACAGAATGCTAAATAGGTTGAAGATCTGTACAGGCGAATTGCCAATATATTTTATTGTGGTGAAGATAATGCAGTGTTGTTTTTGAAATAAAAAGATTTATAAAATAAAAAAAAGGGGGGGAGCGCTGTCTCGCCCCCTGCAAAGTTGAGGTGGGCCTATGACCCCATCCCTGGTCCCTGATGGCCGGAGCAAGGAGGGTGGAGTGCTGTTGCACTCCCCCATGCTTCCAGGAATGCCGCAGCTCAGCACATGAGGCTGCAGAAAACAGGAAAAACAAATGAAACCCGAAGAAGCTCTCCCCAATGCAGTCGGAGAGCTGCCGTTTAAAAAATTCAACAGTGGGCACAAGGAGCGCCCCTTAATGGCCTGCAGGATTTGTCAGTTTCACGCACATTTTAAAATTGGAAATCACTTATTTGTGGCTTGAGGTGACCCCAGGAGAGTGATCCAGCAACACAATGTTGCCAAAGTGCGGGAGAGCTGCAGGAGCAGTGCAGCCACTCCCAAAATGGAGTTAAAAGGACCCAAGCCTGAGTTGGATGGGACTTGGTGTTGATAACTCGTCCAGGATTTGGGCATGTTTTAAGCACCTCCTACACTGCAGCTGTTGCTCTTCAGCCTGTGGAAGGATGTGCCCTCTAAGAATGAAGACTATGGCTGCAGTCTTTATGGCCAGAGATGGTGCACTATGAGTGTTCATGTTTCAAAACTCTCTAGGGGTGAACGTGGTAATTGCAAATGTATGTTAGGGACTATGTTTAACATGCATGAATGTGATTCCAAAGTGTATGCTGCAAGCACCCTCTAAGGGTGAATGTCTATAATTATGTAGATGTTGTGCCTAAATTGCATTATTAATGCTAACAGGTATGATGAGTACACCACTCTCCCAGTCATGGTAGGCATTCCCTCTTGAAATGCTTTAGTTAAAGAGTGAGACTGACAGCCACTCCTGATCAAAGTTTGCATGCTTTAATGCCAGTATTAAGTGCACTCAGTCATGGTGATATGTGAATATTGCATTTGTTCCCATAATGAAAAGCTTGTTGAGATAATTAAGTTAACAGCCACTTGCTTATGTGCCAATATCATGCGCTCTTACTCCAAGTTACGTTCACCCTGGCATTTAGGGACAAGATGATGTTAAACATATTGATTCCTGTATTGTTAATGAGTATAGTTAATCAAACAATAAAAGCTTAGTTGATTTGACCAGATCCCAAAATACATTGGACATGGTTAATCTCTTAACTCGTTCCACCCTTCTGAAAAATACAAATCAACATAAAATATGCCACTGTACAGAAACATTGAATAAGGCGCTAGAAAAATGGCCAACTTGTGTAAAACAGAGGCGAGCAGAATTAATTCATGAATCAGACCTATCCAGAACACACTTTTGATGATGGCTGAGGGGACCATGGTTCGGTGATGGAGGGAACTTAATTCCCTGCCTTTTGCCTAGTTTTGTGCTGTAGAAATAACATTTGCATACATACATACATAATGGAACTGCTCAATTGACTCAGCTCTCCATCATGAACCTTACATAGGGCCCTGGGGTCATGACCCTGAAGAGGGAAAACACAGATCTATTCTTGAAAACTGAAAACTACTCAAAGACCTTGTTGGCAAAGCTCTCTTCAATCTCAGATTCAGATATATTTGGTTCTGGTAATGAAAAAACTAAAATAAACTTTTACAAAAACTAAAACCACGTTCTAGTCCACATAATTTTTCAAGTGCAGAATCAAATTCACCTCGCTATGTTACACATCTAAACCGTTTTAAAACTTTTGTAACTTATAGTAGATTGATTCAGATCTTCAAGTAAATGCATCAAATGAAGGCCTTCCTCTGAGGATCCCCTTCCTGATATTAATATCAATCAACACACATAACCCCTGCAACCTGTCTTCGGTGCTTGGCAGACACAGGTCTCCTTTAATTATGTAAATATATGGTGTAACATGAGCGCGGGTCGCGTTGTGAGTGCGGGGTCTGGGGCATAGAGCCCACCTGCGGTCTCTTTGTGATGGTCCAGCTTTCCGTATATTAACACTCCGCCGCAGACCTGCAGGTGCCAAGTCCATCCAAACAATATCCTCAGCATACATTAACATAGGCCACATTCCACCATGGACACTGGGTGGGAAGACTCGAGGAGTCAAGAGGTCCTCTGGTAAATCTGGAATATAAATTCAAATTAATAAAAAGGCAATAATTCACACTTACATTAACCCATTTTCGATGCAGTTATTTTTCTAGAAGCCTCTATCTGAATCCATCATTATTTTAGTACAGGAGATGCAATGAATTTTGCTCAAAAACCATATGAAAACTGAAGCAATTCCCCACTTTCACAATTTTTGCACAGAGAGCTGACCGATCTAGACGATCAAAGGCTGAGTTGTAATCAGTAATGGGACAAAAAAACAGGGTGATTTCTACATACCACATATTTTTCAGCAGGCATCATAAGCATTAACTGATTGTGCATACTGCAATAATTTTTCAAGAATTCAGATTGGTGAATATGTATAAATTTCTTCTAGTCACCTTTGCAAATTGATAATATTTTTACAGAATGTTTTGCCACTGGAGTGGACTAGGGTAATTAACCCTTAGCGTTTCGGATGAGAGTGACAGGATTTTTAGGATTCTTCGAGACATGCTGTATTCAAGTATGGACTTGAAGCTCCGCCCACTCTCTGCCAATGTTTTTAATTGGCTGCTGTCACTGTCCTTTGTAAATGTTGCCTGTTGATTTGTGAATAGGCTTATTAGTCCCTCCTTAGTACCTCTTTGTCTTCTATTGTTACTTCCCATGAGGACTGGCCCTTTTATTAGTGTTCTTAGTGTTCTTACCCAGTATGTTTCATTAACAGTCTGTCAGCATTATTTTCTTAAACAAGATTCTCCTACCTGCTGTTGTAGGCATACTTTTTGCTTCCCAGTTAACACACAGCATTTCTTTCCTGCTCATCATCAGAGGCGTTTGGAGGGTGCCTGTTCTGTTCCCTGCACTTCCCTCTTGCACCCCAAACTGCATGTTTTAATATTTGTCAACATACTTTATCAGCGCTTCGCCCGTTTCACTAGGGCAGCTCTGGTTTCACTTTCATTGTTGCATTTTTCTCTGCTCTCCCTCCCCCTGCCATTCAGTCAGCAGGCTCCAGCACAAACCTCCCTCTCTGGCCGCCTGGCTCCGCTGCTCTGCTGTGAGGCAGGCCAGGCTGTAGCCTGCTGACTGATTGGGAGGGGGAGGGAGAGCAAAGAAAATATACAACAATGAAAGTGAAACCAGCGCTGATAAAGTATGTTGACAATTATTAAAACAAGGATTTGCAATGCAATAGGTCTCGCATTTGCGAGAGTTTAAGGTATTGGCATTGTAAATGACAATGCCTTTTATTTATCTGTTTTAAAAGCCAAAACATAAATAAAATGCATTGTAATTTACAATGCTAATATCTCAAACTCGCGTAAATGCGAGAACTATTGAATTGCAAATGTTTGTTTTGTTTTGTTTGGGGTGGATGTATGTGGATTGTATTGGGATGGCACCTCTATAGGAAAACGAAAGGGATGGATGCACACTAATAGCTCCCGAGAAGGGTGGACAACCAGTTATAGGGGTTCTGCAACACACTAGAGCCCACTAGCTCTAAACAGAGAAGGGGCCCAGGTGAAAGAGCGCTACTTGAAAAGGGAAGGAGCAACTCTAAGGCGGGACGATAGGTGAAACTGGCAAAACAAGAAGTGTTGAAAGTTCACAGCGGAAAAGGGTTGTAGAAAACATTAGAAAGAAGCAGCACAGAAGAGACTTGATGAAGGCGTGCCGATTAGGGGGAACAGAAAGGCAAGAACTAACCCGCCTCTGAAGCTCGACTGCAGGTTTGGGAACAGGAGTTTGTTCCACACGTGAAGCTGCGTGCCAAAAGTACATCGTTAATAAATGTTAATGAGGTGCTAACAGGTGCTGAACAAATTGATTTACTCCGATCTGGTCAAACAACCATTTAAAGAGGGGGAGCGGAAGTGTTTAATGCCAAAGTAAACAACTGAATCTGTACAAACATCTCTGCAATTATTTAAAGCATTTTTTCTCTCGCCTTACTGCCCCGACTTTTAAAATGTGGATCAGGCAGATGTTTCCAAAACATTTACAACGCTTTCAAAAAATGTTTGTCTACAACTTTGTTATCACGCACAGAACATTTAAAACCTGAAAGTCCGAATTCAGAGGGCTACAGGGTGGGGGGAGCAGAGGAAAACGGCTTGCTAGTAACTTCCTAAGTTGGCTCAACTGCACTGTAACAAACTTTATTTTGTCGATCCCTGCCTTAAACATAAAAATATGTTCAAGGCAATATTTATAGATTGGAAACGCCAAAAAGCAATACACAATCACAAGTTTCTGGACATTAGATGCATCGTTCATAAAGGCAGTTTTCAAACTATTGTTGCTACATTTGCAAAAGAAAGTCAGACCGTCCTTGACTTGCATTCTTACATATTTATTGTTCCTTATTTATGTAACATTGAGGAGACCCCCGGGACGAAGGGAGGCTGTCGGCCAGAGCAGCAAATACAGCAGAGGGGAAGGTTGCGTGTGTGCCAGTGGGGGGAGGGCTCTTAAGGCGAAGCGGGAGGGGTAAAGCAAACAGTGCTTTAAAGAGCACACCACGGTGTGCTAAACTAACAAAAGGCGTTCCAATAAGGAGAGAGGCACCTGAGGAGGTTGGCAATCCGGAGGTAAAGAGAAAAATAAGACGGTACTATGCATTTTAAAGATGTCGCTTAGTCAAGTGAATTCAGCAAATGTGTACATTTTGAAATGTTCAAGGGGACGAGGAACCGGAGTTGTACTCACCGGGAGTGAAAGGAAGGTTGAACTGCTCCTGGTACAGCCCCTGGCAAGCTAACATATGCGCAAAACTTACACCCGCGCAAAGGTCAAATATAAGTCCAACACAGGGACAAACACTCGTTCGCTCCTCAAACCCACGGGTCCCTCACCTGCTCATGACGTGGCGCCTAAGGTGACTGCTCTGCGCGTCAATGGCATGGGCCGCAGAGAGCAGCTCCGCCCGAGCCTCCTGCTTCCGTTGCCGCTGTAGGGTGACTGCTCAGCCCATCGATGGCAGGGGCAGCAGAGAGCAGCTTCGCCCAAGCCTCCTGCTTCTGTTGCTGCTTTCAGGGCCACACCGCCAGCGCAGAACGGAGCAGATCAACGGCGAGCAGAAGCTACAAGTTATGATGGGCCCTTGATCCATGTCGTGCCGTGGGACCTGCCGGGCGGCACCGGGGGCTCAGTAAAACGGGTGCTGTGGTTATAATAAAAAGAATAACAATGAAATAAGGTGTCGCACTCAAATATAAAGCGCGGCGCCCGTTCATGTTTCACTTATGTGCATGGCGTCCCGTGAAGCTGGCGTCATGGTGAAAAACAAGGAGGGAGGGGGAGAAGGGAGGGGGGAGTGAGAGCGGAGAGCATGGTGGAGGAAACAATGAAACCATTATCAGCACGGCGCCGTGCTGATTATGTATGCATGTGTGTGTGTGATCCTCGACCTAAAAAAACAAGCTTCAAGCGCTGCTGGAAAGGGGAAAGTTGCGCGCGCATGTTAATGCGCACTATTTAAAAAAAAAAAACAATGATACTCGACCTAAAAAGACAACAAGCTTCAAGCGCTGCTGGAAAGGGGAAGGACACTGAAGTTAGGCGGTGCTGCTTCCGGAATAAACGGAAGTGACTTATCGGAAGCACAGCCAGTAATAAGCACGGTAACAAAAGAAATGCCTGAGTTAACTAATCCCAAGCGGCAGGACAAATTACCCGGCAATAGGCGGAGTTTCCCCCAATATTATAGATTACTTTATGTCTCGGAGAGACAGCGTATGCGCGCTGCCTAGGCGAGACCTAAAAACCAAGCAGCTGCCCCGGCGGTGGACTGGCTCTGGTCTCTGGAGCAGAACTGCAGGTATGAGCTCTATCAGCACGGCGCCCTTTCATGAGCATTGCACTGGTTTTGCTTTCGTTGTCTTGTCTTGGTCCCCTCTCCTCCATCCCATTCTCTTCTCTCCCTCCCCCTCTTTTCTCACACTCTCCCTCCTTTCTCTCCCTCCCCCTTCTTTTTCTCTCCCCCTCTTTCCTCTCCCTCCCCTCCTTTCCAATCAGTGAGCGGGATCCAGTGTTTTCGTCGGAGTAGACAATAGAGGACACATGCTTTTTTTTTTGCTTGTTGGTTCTTCGCTTCCTCCCTTAACAGCTAAGTACAAAAGTGCTCTCCGACAAAATAATCCTGTTGCTTTTATTTTAAACTGAGACCATCATGTCTTTCCGTGAATCAGGGATCCTTTGTCGTCAAATGGATTCTGCAAAAACTGGAAGTCAGAAGTGAGACCTCCATCATTCTGCTTTAAAAAGGGGGAAACGTGACATCAATCAGTCCATGTGGGTCAAATCCCCACAGGAACTTCTTAAACTGTGTACTGGGGATAGGGATGGGGCTTCATATAAATGATCGATTTTTATCAAGACCTAATATTAATAAATACCCAGGGGCGGAGTCGCGCGCATCGCGACCCAAGATGGCCGCCTAGTATCGGAGCTCCGCATCGCGTCGGACATCCCGATTCAATTTGAGCAGTTCCAGCGCTTCTATGACCACCATGTTGACATATTTTTGAATCGGAACACCTCCCCTACAGGGACCTACCTTTGTCAACCATTGTCTTGTGGACTTCTCACAGAAATTATGCAGGTGACTTTCTAACCGTTTTCTGGCCGCCATTTTGTTTTTTCTCTTCAGTTTTTCTCCTCAAGTTACTTCTTATGGGGCGCTGAAGCATTCTTTTTTCAACACTTCTTTCACTTACGTCACCTCTTTCACTGGAGCCTCTGTCAGCATTGGATAATTTGATTTTTAGTGGGCTTGCTGAACCTATGACATAGCTTTACTTGTCGCTTCTACGACGCCTCTCTCACTAGCCTCTTCCTGGACTTTTCGTGCTCTGTTTAATGGGTAGAAGCAAATACCTACTCCATTCCACCAAGAAGCAGGCGTCCAACATCACGACAATTGGTTGTATTACCTCCTCAGCTCCCACTTCTTCCTCATTTTCTACGGTCTCGGCGCTCGGGGCTCGCTCCGCCTCCACAGCTTTATTGACCATGACAGCTAAATCTCAATCTCCTTCAGCCACTGCCAAGAGACTCAAGCATGACCCTCCCTCTCCTCCTAAAGCTGTCTCTCCGGTCTCTCTGGATATTGTTCTGGAGGAAATCCGCGCCCTCAGACGTTTCATTGAGAAAACGAACTCTCGCCTTCAGACCATAGATAACAAATGGTCCTCTATGGAATCCCGCCTTACTGTGGTGGAACAGCAGCTTGATGTGGTACAAGACTCTTCTTCCAGAATTTCTTCTTTGGAGAAAGAAGTCCTTCAATTGAGAAGAGTGACCGAGGACCTTGAAAATAGGAACCGTTGCAACAACCTTCGCATTTATGTACTTCCTGAAGGCCTTGAAGGGGATGACCCTGTTGAGCACTTTACTTCTTTTCTGCCAAAATTCTTGGACCTTCCCTCTTCGACCAAATTAAATATACAACGTGCTCATAGACTGGGCCCTCGTTTATCTTCATCTGCTGCTCCTTCCAAACCCCGTGGAGTGATCACCTTGTTCTTACAATTCACGGATCTTCTACGAGTCCTAAGTGCAGCTAAAGCTAAGAAACAGCTGACATGGCTTGACACCAAAGTATTTATTTCTCAGGACGTTTCTTCAGTCACCGCCAAGCATCGTAAGGAATTCCTGGACCTTCGTCCGGCTCTTCGGTCCCTAGGTGCACGCTACGGATTATTCCACCCGTGCCTCTTTAAAGTCACTTTTCTCAACAAGACTTCTACTTTTGAAGATCTGGCCGATCTTCGAAGATTTATCCAGTCACATTCCACCTCTTCCATGGAGATTGCTGGCCCTCCTCCGATACCTTGACTCTACCGTTTCTTCTGTGGCGCTATTCATTACATAATATTGTAGTGTTATGCTTTTTATTTCCATTGTTCTTCTTGTTCTCATTTGCATAATTTGTTTTTTCTTTACAGGTTCGTCTAACTGCACTATGTTCCCAGTCTTGTTCATGTCTAGTTGGTGTGTTGCCCGTTGTTGGGTGTGCTATTTTCGTTGTCCGTTGCCGCCTCTCATCCTTCCCTTTGTTCCCCGTAAGGTACGTACCACAGTCGTCATTTTTTGACATGTACTGTCTTCTCTCATTTGTACTCTCTCTTCCCTTCTTTTTTCCCTCCTTATTGTATCCCTTTTCCTCTTCCTCCTGGTGATATTGCTTCCTTTCTCTTATATGCCTTCTCCTTCATCTGTTTCCTTCTCTCTCCTTCTCTATATATTCATTTCTTTCCTCTTGGCATCTCGTTGGTTTTTCTCTCTTCTTCCTTCTCTCTCCCCTTATCTCTTACTTCACTTTTTTATTACTGCATTTACTGTTCTTTAGGTATTATTGATGGTTTTGCATTCAGAGTTATTTACTGGAATGTGAAAGGTTTTATTAACCCAATTAAGAGACAGAGAATACTATCCCATCTTGCCTCTTATAACCCTGATTTGGTTCTCTTACAAGAGACCCACCCTACAGATTCCGAGGCATTAAAATTGAAAAAAGGTTGGATGGGTTCAGTTTTAGTCTCTCCTACTTCCACTAAGAAAAACGGTGTTATAATTTTATGTCACAAGAAATTAAATTGTAAAGTTATATCGCAAGAGATTGATACAGAAGGAAGATGGTTGTTAGCTAAGTTGTTAATTAATAACATTTCTTTGACCGTATTCAATGTTTATGGCCCTACTCAACCTGATTGTTCCTTTTGGCCTATGATTACGCAGAAATGTATTCAGTTTAGAGATGATTTCTTTATACTAGGAGGTGACTGCAATCAAGTTGTTGACCCCTTTCTTGACCGTCAATCTCAGGTACGCTTCATTCCTCATAAAACTCATAAACACTTTCTCGACACTATTTCCCAAACACACCTTGTAGATGCTTGGAGACTCTCTCACCCCTATACTCTTGACTTTTCTTTCTTCTCTCCTTCTCACAACTCCCTCTCCCGTTTAGACTATATTTTTCTCTCTCAATCTTTATCTCAAAATCTGTTATCTTCCTCTATTGAACCTATTGTCATTTCTGACCATGCCCCAATTGTGGCTGATCTTGATTTGCTCCCTCCGCACCCCAGGTCCTCCAGTTGGTGTTTTAACAATTCTCTTCTTCTTGACCCGCTTTTTTCTTCCTCTTTCATCACTTTTGCTAATGTATTTTTCGACCTAAACAGTGACCCCACCTCCTCCCCCCATATATTATGGGACTCCTTTAAGGCTACAGCAAGGGGTTTTATTATAGACTTTGTCTAAAAAAAAAAGAAACGCTTCCTTCAACAACACAAAACTACCCTAGCACATATTAAGGCCTTAGAACACAAATGCTATACCTCGTCGGCGGACTCGGTCTTACCAGCTCTTATCCATGCCAAATTAGCCTTTAAAAGACTACGACTGATAATGCGCCTTCCATACTTCTCCGTAGAAGTGCTCGCTATTACGGAGGACGTAATAAAGTGGGTAAACTTTTAGCAAACTATCTCAAATCCCGTAAAGACCGTACTCTAATCGACTCTATTTATTCTTCAGATGGCACTCCCATTCACAAGGATCAGGACATTCTCAATGAATTTATGCTATTTTACAAAGACCTTTATACCCCAGAATCTCCTCCTTCCAGCTCCCTTATTCAATCTTATCTTAATAAACTTCCAACCCCGTCTAATGATCACCTTAACCTTTCTGATCTTGAAACAGACTTATCCCTTAATGAATTATCCACTGCTTTAAATGTTTTAAAGAAAGGGAAAACTCCCGGCCCGGATGGTTTTTCAGTTGAGTTTTATTTGCATTTTTCTAACTTATTACTCCCTAAACTCTTAGATCTTTTTCATTCATTTTTTCTCTCCGGTAAGACAGACGGCACTTTTCAGGAGGCCACAATTTGCCTCATACATAAAGAAGGTCGGGATTCTATGTTTTGTAAAAGTTATCGCCCGATCTCCCTGGTCAATGTAGACTATAAACTATTTGCCAAAACACTTGCTTTACGTTTAGACCCTCTTATGCCTCATTTGGTTGGTAAGGAGCAGTGTGGCTTCGTCAAGGGCAAATTAACTTCGGACAACTCTCGTCTCTTTCTTAACGTCTTGAACAAAATTCCTTCCCTTTCCACATCCTTAGCGGCCATTTCTGTTGATGCTGAAAAAGCATTTGATAGAGTTGATTGGTCCTTTTCATTTGCATCTTTGAAGTGGCATGGTTTTGGTCCCAAGTTGATTTCACTTATTTCTTTATTATATTCTGCCCCCAGAGCCTCGGTGTTAGTCAATGGTTGTGTTTCTTCCTATTTCCCCCTTCAACGTGGAGTCCGTCAAGGCTGCCCTCTCTCCCCCCTTCTCTTTATCTTAGCTCTCGAACCTTTCTTATCCTCAATCCGCAATAATGATTCTATATCTGGTTTCTCTTATGGTGAGCAACATTTAAAACTTTCCGCTTATGCGGATGACATCCTACTTTTTAGTTCTGCTCCCAAAGTTTCTATTCCTCCCTTATTACATGAATTCTCTTCATTCTCCCTTGTCTCTGGTTATAAAATCAATTCAGATAAAACAGAAATTCTCCCTCTCACAAAATGTTGTTTTCAACATTCCTTCTCTTCCACTGGTTTTGCATGGAATGGTTCTAAAATCAAATATTTAGGTATGTGGTTCTCCAAATCCATAGCCTCTTCCGTTAAATTAAATATGACTGAGGCCCTTTCTCGGATTGATAAACTACTCTCCTCCTGGAATCCTCTTTTTCTTTCGTGGTGGGGGTCGGTTAGACTCAATTAAGATGATGATTACTCCTATTTTGATTTATGCTCTTTCCATGCTTCCTGTCCATATTCCTGCCTGTTATTTTAAAAGGATTGATTCTTGCCTCTCTAAATTTCTTTGGAAAAACAAAAAAGCCATGATTTCCTTATCCTTTCTTCGCAAGACAAAATCTAATGGGGGGTGTGAATTTTCCTGATTTTCACATTTATCATAAATCCTTCTGCCTCCGTCAGGCCTCGAAATGGCTCCTTTCTGAACCTTCCCCTTTTACCCCCCTATGGTTTTCCATTGAACTTGCCTTGCTAATACCCTTCTCTTTAAAGGAAGTTCTGGCCTTTTCTGCCAAAACCCCTCATACCGCTCTCCCCTTATTTAAACACGTTGAAGCCTTTGACCCAACCAAAATTTGTTTCTAGGGAATCCTTTTTAGATTCTCCAATTTGGCACAACTCCCTTATTACTATAAATAATAGAACCATCTTTTGGAAATCCTGTAGATTAAAGGGGATAATTTGGGTTAAAAACCTATTTGATGGCTTGTCTCCATGTTCCTTTCCCCAATTTCAAGCTACCTTTCATTGTCCCCGCTCCTTCCTACAGAAATTCTCCATTCTAATGGTGGTTATTCTTGATACCTTCTACTCTCTTCCCTCTTCCCCTCTTCTCTCTGATCAAAATTCTCTTCTCAAGATTCTTCTCTCTCTACCCAAGGCTTCTCTCATTAATAAACACTCCTCAGCTCCTGATCCAGTTCGTACTAAAACTAAAATAGAGCGTGCATGGGAATCAGACCTGGGATGTGAATGGTCCCTCAACTTCTGGGACAAACTCTGGTCCCGTTCTCTCAAAATCACTAGATCTGCTTCTCTCACTCAATCTATGTTTTTCCTCTACCATAGACTTTATTTCACCCCTACTTCTATAGCTAGATTTTCCCACTCTACTGATACAAATTGCTGGACCTGTAGCTCTTCTAATGCTGATTTCCTTCATCTTCTCTTCCTTTGTCCTTCGTTTTCTCACTTTTGGGGGAAAATCTGGTCCTACATCTCTTGCTTGTTTAACATTCTCATTCCTTATTCTATTCCTCTCCTTTTCTCTGGGAGTCTGTTTGATTCCTTAGATCTTCCCATTCACAAACATGGTCTTTTTGACCTTATGTTAGCTTTAGCTTTTCAACACATAACTCTTAATTGGAAAACACTTACAAAACTTTCTATCCAACACTGGTGGAATAGTCTCTGCCATTTTCATCGACTTGATATTGCTTTCGCCTCCTCTTGCAAGCCAATGGTTAATAGAGATCTCTTCTGGTTGCCACTTACTACTTATTTAGACAAACTGGCGTTAGCAGATAATTCTCGTTTAAATTCTGAAAATTTTAAGCCTCCTTAAATGTTTATTTTCTCTGTTCTTTTTCTTCTGACCCTTGTTGGCTTATTGTATTTATTAATTGTATTATGATTATCGTTCACATTCCTTTGTAGATATGCAATATCTCATTCTATCAATTTGTAAGAGTTTCCCCTTCCCCCTTTTTCTCTCCCTCCCTCCTCCCTTCCCTCCCCTTACTTCCTTATAAAACTTAAACAGCTTTCTATTTTACTCTTGCGCTAGCCATTTTATCGCTATGTTTCCATTTCAATATGCTCTTCTCTGTATTGCTGGCCTTTTGTATTTCCTGTTATTATCCAAATAAAGCTTTTAAACATGAATAAATACCCAGGGGCCAACACATTAAGGGCCTCATTTATGAGGCCCCTTGTAGCACTTTTGCGCTGTGGGAACGTCACTTTTTTGATGTTCTGGTGACATAATGTGCCACAGGATACTTTAAGGCCACTTAAAGCCATTTTATGTGGCTTTTCCTGGCCTTGTAAATATGTGCTCCTTTCACGCAGAACACTGCGTGAAAGGGTGGTTCCATGGGTGTTGCTGTGGGTGTTCCAATGCAACACCCATGGAATGAGAAGCATTCCCAGATTTACGAGAAATTGTAAACCTGGGAATGCGTCAGAATCTTATGCCACCAAAAGGGTAGATTTAGGGAGGCGCAATGAGGAGAAATGTTTTCATTTCTCCTAGTTTTTTCCTTTTTCTATGTGTGATGCATTCTGCAGCACACATAAGAAGAGGAAATCACCTTAATTGTTAATTTTGTACAGGAAGGTGTCCCTTCCTACACAAAATCAATCAGCCCCGCAATGCAGGCACCCTTGCACCATGGTACAAGGATGCATGTATTGGCGCATGGCGCATTGTGAAAGATTGTCTAGCATGTGGATCCTGTGACAAATCCAAAGTAACTCGTAAAGCCCCACTAATTCCTGTGTCAGTCCCTTCCAAACCTTAGGACAAACTTGGTCTTGACATTATAGGTCCCTTAAACCTGCTTAACTACTCTCAAAGATTTATGTTTGTACTGATCGATTACCATTCCCACTGGATTTCCACTAAAATGGTCACCACTATCACTACATCTTCTCCTATTGAATTCCTCAAAGAAACATTCTCTAAAGAGGGCATACCCAGCACATTGATCACAGACAATGGTGTTCAATTCACTTCAGACGAAATGACACAATTCTTAACTACGTTATCTATCTCCCATCTCAAATCCCCCCTATATTGTCCGAAGGCCAATGGGTTGGTAGAAAGAGCCAACAGGATGATAAAAAACACTATTCAATTGGCCCTTGCCTCTCACGAACCTGTGGATGAAGCCATAAGACAGATGCTATGGTCGTATCACATCACGCCCAACGGAACTTCCGGTGTGTCTCCATTGATTTCTCTTAAAGGGAGAAATCCTGGTTACAAACTCACTCCTACTTGGCTAAATGGGGGGTGTCCTCTTTGGGTAGACAGGAAGTCAGTCATGGAAAAAGTGGGGCGTCATCAACAAGATTACAAATCCAAGTATGACCAGAAATGGGGAACTGTCAGTAAAGAATGGCGGGAAGGTCAATGGGTGGTTATCAACAGACCTAATTGTTGTATTTTATATCCTTCTATTTGTTCTCCCCTTTCACTCTTCCTTTCTCTCCTGCATTGGTACCTTCCTCTATCCTTCCTTCTCTCTCTCTCTTTTCCCCCCTCCTTCTTTCCCCACGGTTGGTACAACCCTACTGTTGGCCGAGAGGCTACCTTAGAATGTTGGTGACAGAACCTGATTATGGCAGAGCCGCTGCTGGATGTGGAATTGTGGAGGTGGAATAAAGACGTATCTTACCTGTACCTGCCGTCTTCATCTTTGTAACACTGGCGACGACCCGTCTGCGTAAGGGAGCAGCATCTACCTCCTTCCCTTCTGCGTACATCCACAAGCCCAGTACTGAAAACGTGAGAAGATTTAACTTGTGGCCCACAAGGTCAGGTACCTTTCATCCATTTGTTCGACACCCCTGGCAAATTAATTGCGGCCAACGGAGGTCTTGACGCATCCTCTGCCAGTCAAGTAATTAGGAACATCCCCTCTTCTGGGATCAGACATAATGTCACCTGACCGGTATTTTAGCTGTTACAATTGGAGTCTGCTGAACTTTGTTCTTCACTTCTTTACAAAGCCAGTCGTGGGGCGCAGCAGCGAGCATTCAGTCTGTTCCTCACTTGTCGGGGCTTTGGGGCTGCCTTTCCCTCATGCGCAGCTGTTGAACTTATAGAGTCTTCGCTTTGGGGCCCATTAGGTGTTCGACTTCCAGTCACGCACTTGAAGAGATTGCGGGCGTACTTGTTCTCCGTCTCCTTTCCACATCGTACCGATGGAGAACCGGAGGACGCATCTCATTTCCTTGTGCACATCATACTCATTGGGGCCCGCCCTCATGAGGAAATCCCATCGCCTCGCCCACTGCCACGCCTTCTGTCTCAGTGGCCAGTGTGGTATATTCGGAGGCGGTGTTTTCAGAGGCGTACCTTACCAACTAGGATGTGCAGCCCTGTTTGAGTACACGCCCTCCTCAGAAACCTCCTCATCAGAGACTCGGAATCCCGTTACGGACTGAGGAGGAAGAGTCTACCATTTTACATAGTTCAACGCTGTGCCAACTACGGATAGTTTTACAGCCTAATATCTGCATTTTTAGCCTGCACATCTTGTACACCACGGTGACAGGCACACCCCTGGTACTCCCCATACAGCCTGTCGCAACGGAATGAGGAGAATATTCTCATAATCCTAACTCTCCTAATCTTCATTGTGCAACGCATTCCTAATAACAGATATATTCCCAGTCAATTATCTTTAAATTCAGCCAAAACATTTTGGATACCACGGTGACATGCACACCTCTGGTATTTCATGTACAACCTGTCGCATCTTCTGGGGAGGCTTCCCAGTGCAAGCCTCTTGTCTTCAACAATTTTGGCCTGTTGCACCTTCAGTGTTTTCAGTGACAGGCACACTTCTGCTAACTTCTTCAGCGAATGGTTATTGCAAGCCTGTCACCCTTATCTCAGTGATAGGCACACTAACAAATTTTTAGATCTATATTCTTACCTGCTCACGCGGTGACACGCACACCCAAGCGTGTGTCACGTCTGCTACAGTGATACTCACAAATTCAATATTTATTATTTTCCTTAACATCCTTTCAGCTATATCTGACACCTCCGCAACATTAAACCCATTTCTCTTCATTTTATTTTCATTTCCTTTTCCTCTAGCATTTCCTATGATGGCGGCCAGTATGGCTCAACCTCTGCCATTTCTAAATGAGTTTGGGGAACCAAATAGCCCTTGGAAGGAATGGGTGAACATTTTCGAATCTTATTTAATAGCTATGGGAGGGGAGAAGTTTGGCCCAATAAGAAAGCAGCATATTTTACTGCATAATCTTGGTACCCACGGCAGAAAGATTTTTGACACACTACCAGACATACACCAAGGTTCAAATATTGCTGATGAAGCAATAGATCTTTTCAATTTGGCCCTACTTAAGTTAAAATTACATTTCGGAGACAAGGTGAACATCGTCCTTGAACGACACAAGTTTTTTTAGCAGGGTCCAAGGTAAGCAACAGAATATTTCTAACTACGTTGCTGTGCTAAGAGGGTTGAGTGAACTTTGCGAATTCGGGGATCTTAAGGATTCCCTTATTAGAGACCAACTCGTTAGGTGTACGAACAACCCTAGAATTCAAGAAAAATTATTACAGAAGCAACCTAATCTGCACGATGCGATCGAAATAGCAAACTCTATAGAACACACAGCGTTATGCATAAAAGAAATGAAAACACCAAAAAATAACGAACAGGTGTCAGAAGTTGCCGATTTATCAGTAGAAGATACAGTTTGCAAAGTGAAAGAGAAGAGTCCTGACCACTCACGCACTAACGAAACAAGTAGACTCAAATGTTATCGATGTGGCAGTAGCAACCACTTAGCTAACCACCCTAATTGTCAAGCCAGAACATCGACTTGCAGAAAGTGCAACAAGAAAGGGCACATAGCTAGAGTGTGCCGCAGTACCTCCAATAAACCATCTGGTATTATCGACACGTCTGAAAACAAAATGCAGTGTGTGAAGAAAATTGTTTTTCAGATTCTGAATGCAATGGGGTAAATCAGATTAAGTACCCCCAATGTGAGATTGGTTTAGATGGGAAAATTATAAAGATGTTTGCGGACTCTTGCTCGCCATTTACATTTCTCAACATTTCTGACATCAAGAACATGAAGATTTGCGAGGAAAATGAACTATTGGTTGCAGACATTTCCCCTAGTAGCTATACCAGGGATTCCATCCCAGTAAGAGGGATGGTGAAATCTTGTATCACTTTCAAAGACCGTTCCACTACAGGCAAGATTTACATTGTTGAAGAAGGGTCTAACCTCCTTGGTTGGCAACACCAGAAGGAACTTGGTATCACTCTTGACCCTAACAATCCAGAACAGGGGCTTGTCATAGACCAAGAGGTAACAGGAAAAGAGATATGTAGTCAGTTCCCTGAAGTGTTTTCTAGTAAGTTAGGGCTTCTCAAACACTTCCAGCACGTCATTAAGTTGAAATGTAATGCACAACCTACAGTACACAAAACCAGACCCATACCACAACTCCTATGGGGACCACTTAAGCAAGAGTTAACCAAGTTACAGGATTGAGGCATCATCCAACCTGTTGACTGTTCTGAATGGGTTGCCCCCATTGTCATTGCTAGGAAGGCGCATGGGGAGGACATCAGACTTTGCATTGATCTTAGAGATCTTAATGACAGCATACTTATTGAGAGACACACTTTGCCCCGCATACACGAAATCCTTAGCACTATGGGTGAGACAACATGCTTTAGTGTCCTGGACGCGAGGCCGGTGCCGAGGCCTGGAACTTGTAGTGACGGGGGCGAGTCACGAGGCAGCCCTGGGGGGCGTAAGGATCCCGGCGATCACAACCGATGTGAGGGAGAGGAGCTGAGATTCCTACATACAGCGTCTGGCATTGCGGAGGTGAGGACGCGTGCAGCCTGGGGGGCCGGAGAGCTCTGGTCATCCGGCCCGGCCCTGCACCCCTGAGGTCGGCTCTGGCATTCGGGTTGGCCGCGGCGGCCCACCTTCCCCTTCCCCTCTCCCCACCTTTTCAGCTCTGGAGGGGGCGGATCGACGGCCCGTACCTGTGGCGGGGACCCCTGTTGTTGACCCTGGGGAAACTGTGTGCGCTTTGACTCCGGCTGCTGTGGGTCCCCACCGCAGACCAAGGGCGGCACACGAAGTGGAGTGCAGGCGTGCCGACAAGGGGTGGTGAGCGGACCGGGGATACGCTGACCCTGAGAGGCTGGTGCCGTGAAGGGAGTGCTGACCACGTCACCGCAGGTGCCCAACTATCCGAAGGGGGCCCCTCCACCCCCCCCCTCGGGACCATTGGAGTTGTGCCACCAGAGGCCCACTGAGGCGACGGAGGTGTACCCGGGTAGATGTGGATTACTGCACCCAGAGAACTGCCGATGGACGCCCTGGCCTGCGGCCTGAGCCGACCCACTGGGCCCTGGTGAAAAGTCCACCGACGTAGGAGTTCTTCGCCACTTTGGGACGTGTTGAGGGTCCGGGGCCCCCTGGTCGTTTCCCACCCTTCCCCCATCGGCATCACAACATCTGAGGGCGGAGTGACTTGGAGCCCTCGGTCTCCCCAGAGTCCGGGGGGGGCTGGTGTAGCTCGGGGAGCCATGTCGGGCTCCAGGAGTAATAAAATAGTGCAGCAAAATAAACTGGACAGGTACACACTCCCCGAGGTGGGGCCACCGGAACCCCATCCCACGGCCAAACCAACAAATGGCGCAGAGGGGGGCGCACCAGAGCTAACTCTGCAGGACGTAATGGATGCCTTATCAGGGGTCCGACAATCCCTCGAACAGAGAATGGATGCAATAACGACGGAAGTAACGCTAATCAGGGCAGATCTAACCAAAATCGGAGAAAAAGTTAAGCATATGGAGATCACCACCTCCAGCCTGGTCGACGACACATCAAAAATACAGCGTGATATCAGTGACCTCCAAGCCTTCCAAAAATTTGCAGAAGCGAAACTGGACGACTACGAAGGATGCACCCGTCGTAATAATGTGCGCATAATTGGGGTTCCAGAAAAAGCGGAAGGGCAGGCAGTGGACCTGTTCGTGGAGGATCTCATTCTCACCCACCTCCGGCCCAAGGGCCTCTCTAAATTCTTTGTAGTCGAACGGGCGCACAGAGTCCCTAGGGGACGTCCGAAGCCTGGAGCGCCGCCTCGGCCAATCCTGGCAAGATTGCTAAACTTCCGTGACCGAGATGTCATTCTCCAAAATTCCAGGGGAGCCCGCCGCTCCGCTACGAGAACTCAGAAATGTCATTCATTCCAGACTTCACTTTGGCCGTACAGAGGCAGAGACGCTCCTTTCTAGTGGTTAAGAAAAAGCTGTGGGAGAGAGGGGTCAAGTATGCAATGCTGTTCCCGGCCCGGCTGCGGGTGGAAGCTAATGGGAAAGCATGATTGTTTGACCACCCTGAGGGAGCAGCAGACTGGCTCGAGGGCTGGAGAGGGGCGGAGGACCATAAAGCCCGCTGAGGTCAGACCACACACTGACTTAAGACTCACCTTGTCGTGCAATTGTACACTGTATGGAGCTAGTTGTCAGCTGTGGCATGGGGCTCTTGCGGGGTGGGGTGGATTCGTTAGAACCGGCTGGGGACAGGTGAGCTGTTAGTAATGTTTCATGTTTGTGCATGTACCACTTGTTGCTCTATGGCCCTACACAGGGAGCACCGACAGCTGTTTGAGGGTAGGGAGGGAACACACCGGCGAAGCCTCTTCCCTCTACTTTAAACTACGGGAAGTTACTTGTTGGGGCGACAGGCACACTGCATAGTTTTTTCGATGGGCAGTTCAAGGCCCAGAGTGCAGGGATGCAGGTTGGGGGTAGTTGGGTGGGGACAGAGGGGTTATTGTTCGTTTTCGTTATGTTGACTGAACGGAGCTGTACACAAGAGAAAGGGCACGCAGCCTACACTTATCACGATGGATACACACCGGGACAGCAATTTTAAGCTTTTGAGTTGGAATGTCAATGGTCTGGGAGATAAACTAAAGCGTTGCATAGTCCTACACCATATTAAACGACACTCCCCTGATGTGGTGCTCATTCAAGAGTCACACTTGGTGGGCAATTCCTGTAAGGCGTTAAACAGATGGGGATGCAAACTTGTGGCACATTCTGGGTTCACCTCTAGTTCTAGCGGGGTGGGCATAATGTTGAAAAATTCCTTCCCGCTTTCCATCCTCCAGACGCCGGTGGATGACATGGGCAGATACGCAGCGGTCTCGGGGCAATGGGAGGGGTCAACCCTCAATCTGGTGACGGCATATGTCCCACCTGGACTTCAGGGTCCCGCATTTAAAGACCTGGGCAGCATGTTGTTATCACTCCCCAAGGGACGCCTAGTAGTGGGAGGCGACTTTAACTCAGTGGTTTCGGGCCTCCTTGACCGGCACCCCCCACGTGACATAGGTTCCTCCTCTAAATGGCTTTCTGACTTTTTGGGCGCCATGGGCCTAGTTGATGTGTGGCGTGCGTTTCACCCGGACACCACCCAATACACCTTCCATTCTGGCGCCCACAACAGTCTCTCCTGTATTGACTACCTGATGGTCCCGGCTGCCCAGATCACTGAGATTCAAGACACCAAACACATGGCAAGGGGCATATCGGATCACTCTCCTATATGGGCCCGCCTTGCTCTGGGGGACAGACAAGTCGGGAGGGTCGCACCTATTAACCCCTGGTACCTCCATCATCCGGCGGTCCGTCAGACACTTTCACAGCATATTGACAACCATTTCTTAGAAAATATAGGTTCCGTCCACTCCCCCCAAACACTTTGGGAAGCATTTAAGACTGTGGTGAGGGGGCAGGAGCTCTCCTTGATTGCCGGGACGTGGAAAGAAAAACTGAAGGACCTGACACAAGTAGAAAACGACATCCTCTGTCTGGAGGAGGCAAGTGGGGAGGAACTCACACAAGAGGTACTCCATAATCTGCGACTCAAACGAGAAGAGTACAAAATGATCGCCACCGATATGGCTAGGAAGATGGGGAGGGACAAAGCCGGTAGGATATATGAGCTAGGGGATAAAGCAGGGAAACTCCTAGCATGGCTAGATAAGAAAGAAATGCCAACAGGCTCGTTCCGGAGCTCATAGACGACAGGGGCCTGAAAGTCACCGATCTGCAAGCTATCGTGAGTGAATTTGCTGAGTACTATATAGCTCAGTATACCGATCGAACTCCGCCCTCTCTGAGGAGGACTCCACGGAGCTCCTCAGGGATATTCCGCTGCTGACTCTGTCAGAGGAAGAAAGAGACATACTAGACAGCGCCCTCACCGACGACGAATTGGCAAAGGCGATTAGAGATCTTCGCCCTGGCAAAGCCACGGGCCCTAATGGCCTGCCAGTGGAACTGTACAAGTTGAAACCAGAAGCACTTGCCCCGCACCTACGGGCCATGTTCGTAGAAAGCCTAGAAGTGGGCTTGTTGTCACAGGATCAACGAGTAGCCACATTGGTAGCCATATGTAAGGAGGGTAAGCCAAAGTCCAAATGCTCCTCATATAGGCCCATCTCCCTGCCCAAAATATTAGCAAAAGTGTTGGCGAATCGCTTGGTCCAAGTAATTTGCAAACTAGTCCACCCTGACCAATCGGGCTTTATGCCTCATCGTAACACTGCTTTGAATCTGAGACGCCTGCATGCGTACTGGGCTGAGTGGACACGCTTCAGGAGACGGCGATAGTGGTCTCTCTGGACGCTACAATGGCATTTGACATGATAGAGTGGCCATATCTGTTTGCAGCATTAGCCAAACTGGGATTTTGGGCCTAATCTCATGGGATGGGTCAGGCTCCTCTACACAGAGCCCCTAGCGCAAGTAGTGGTAAACAACAGGAAATCGGAAGTCTTCAGGCTGGAACGTGGTACCCGTCAGGGATGTCCGCTGTCGCCCCTTCTCTTTGCCCTTGTCCTTGAGCCCTTGGCAACGTGGATCCGTTGGAGCCCAGTAATAAGGGGACTCAAGTGGGCGGAGGGGTGGGAAGACCGCATCTCCCTTTACGCGGACAATATCCTCCTATATCTCGCCTCCCCGAAAGCATCCCTTCACGCAGCCCTCAATATCTTCACTATCTTTGGGAGGTATTCCGGGTATAGGATCAACTGGAGTAAATCCCTGATGTATGTTCTCAAGGGAGACCCCCCCCCTCCCTGCCCCGAGACTGCCCTATGCAGACAGCAGATACAGGTTTCCGGTATCTGGGAATCTATATAGCGACAGACCCCAAAATTAGATACGAGCGAAACCTGCTTCCCCCACTGCAGAGACTGAAGCGCGATGCAGCGGTCTGGAGGACGCTCCCTCTCTCGCTTCTCTGGAGGGCAGCGCTTTTTAAAATGATTTCACTGCCACGCTTCCTCTACGCATTACAGAATGCCCCAGACCCTGTCCCAGCGAAGTACTTCCGGGAGGTTGAGGGCCTGTAGAGAAACCTGCTCTGGGAGGGGAGACCCCGTATTGCCTTGCGGAAATTGAGCCTGAGTTGGTATGATGGGGGCACCGCATTGCCTGATATCAGGAGGTACTACTGGGCCTCACATCTGTCGGCGATCAATCACTGCACCTACCGCCAACACGATGACCCTGCCTATAGAATGGATAAATGGCTGCTGCTGGGGGGCGCTTTCAGCAGGGCCTTGTACTCAAGACAACACAGGTTTCCTCTGACGGGCCCTACCAGACACTCGGTGCAGGTCTGGCACACAGCGAATAAAAGTTTGGGATGGGATAGGAAGCTCACGAGGGCCACCCCACTCTGGGATGCAGAACAGCTGGGTACCCTGGGCAACACAAAGGGATTTGATAAGTGGGACCTAATCGGGATCTCGACAATCGTGGACCTCTGGATGGGAGGAGAGGTGGTTTCATTCTCCGCATTATGCCGGAGCCATGAACTCGCTGATAAGGAACAATTTTGATATCTACAAGTCAGACACACGCTCCAGTTGTCTCTGGCCAGGGGCACCACCCTTCCTGACTCCTCGCCATTAGAGGACAGGTTACTTGATGGTTATCTGCCAGATAAAGCAATCTCCCTGACTTACAAGAAGTTGATTAACAACACCTCAGACCCCCTGACACTCTTGAGGCAGCGCTGGGAGGGAGATGGGCTAGTGCTAGACGATGAGGATTGGCAGGAGGCAATTGCGTCTCCGCGGGAGGTGACGATCTCTTCTAGGTTGCGTCTGGTTCCGTTGAAAATCCTCCACAGAGTGTATATCACTGGACCTGCTCTTGTCAAAATGGGAAAAGTGGAGGAGGGTAATTGTAGACGGCGATGTGGCCTGATGGGATCCTTTCTACATATAATATGGGAATGTTTGCTTGTGCAGTCCTACTGGCTGAACATACACAAGTGTATGAGTAGGTTGCTCGGGGTCACCTTACAGCCAGAAGCCAGGAGATGTCTATTGAATGTATGGGAGCCTACAGATCTCACCAGTAAAGATAAGATCTGGGTCACACTGGGTTTAATGGTGGCAAAAAGAAACATCGCGCAGCTGTGGGGGGCGGGAGAACCACCCAAACTTGGATCATGGAAGAAAGACATGGACTGGTGCATGTTCAGGGAGAAGACCGTTTATACCTCGCTGGGATGTCCCCGTAAGTGGTCCTCTGTATTGAATAAATGGAATGCATACCGGGGCCATATTTGTATCCCACCGGCCGTTCTCATGACAGATGATCTGTCCACACCGTAACCGTTGTATACGAATATGTGATAACTGTGTAACTTGTGCCCAGTACAGCAACAAAATTTAAATGTATAGCTTCTTCTGAGCGCTCTGAAATGTCGACTTGTTTTATGTTCAATAAAAAGATTTTTAAAATAAAATAAAAAAAACATTTTGCTGATTTAACAAGTAATCTCAGAGATCTTACAAAAAACCACATACAATTCAATTGGCTAGAGGAGCACCAAGTAACTTTTGAAAAATAAAATGTGCCATACTCTCCACTCCACATCTTTGCAATTTTGACCCAAATAGAAAGACCATTCTCACCACTGACGCCAGCAATAAGGGACTTGGTGCCACTCTATCACAGATCATTGATGGCAAGGAGCGTATTGTAGCGTTTGCCTCACGCACCCTTAACAATTCAGAAAAAAATTACTCTGTACTCGAGAAAGAGGCACTCTCATGCTTCTGGGTTATCAAGCACTTCAAATTCTATTTATGGGGTATCAAATTTATAGTGCGTACAGATCACAAACCCCTCATATTTATGTTCAACCCTAAGGGAACTTTTAACAGCACCCCAAGGGTGGCAAGATGGGTGCTGGGTCTAGAAGGATTCTGTTTCAAGGTCGAATACGTTGCGGGTGAACACAACTCAGCTGCCGACTTCCTTTCAAGAGCACCCCTAAATGTGGAAGAACAATATGAAACCACAGAGTACCCAATGTTAGAAATTCACTCGTCCACCATTAGTCCTGCTGAGTGGTCTGCTTGCCAAAGTCAAGATGCTGTCCTGACTCAATTGGAAAACTACATGTTGCAAGGGTGGCCTAACACGCGCAATGAACTCGATCAGGAATTAGGTAAATTTTGGGAGGTCAGGCACAAAATTAATCTACACCAAGACCGCATTTGGCGAAACAACAAGATAATACCCCGACAGGATTAAGACACAAAATCATTGACCTTGTTCATGAAGGCCACCTTGGGCGTAGTCTGACCAAATCCAGACTCAGAGAATGCTATTGGTTTCCTGGTATGGATTTATTAGTGGAAGCCAAAGTAAAGAACTGTTACATTGCGCAAACAGTGATACATCTAAAGTCACACAAAAAGCACCATTGTCTCCAGTATCGATCCCGTGTAAACCATGGGACAAACTAGCCCTTGATATTATAGGTCTCATAAACAAAAAAGGAGTTACAAAACGTTTTGCATTTGTGTTAACTGATTACCATTCTCACTGGGTGGTCATCAGGATGGTTAACCTTACGACTACAGAGAGAGACACTTATAAACTTCTTAAGAGACACTTTCGCATCTGAAGGCATCCCCTCGAGTATAGTGACAGACAACGGGGTGCAATTCACTTCAACAGCTATGACATCATTCCTTTCTAACTTAGGCATCACACAATTAAAGACAGCTCTTTACTGTCCCAGGGCCAACGGCCTGGTTGAAAGGGTCAACCGAATGATCAAGGAGCACATCCAACTGGCATGCATCAACCAGTTGCCATTTGAAAGAGTCCTACAAGACATGTTATGGGCCTTTACCAAACCAAGTCACTGGCACCTCCCCATTTTCGTCCCTCAGAGAGAGAAAACCTGGTACTAAGTTCTTCCCAAATTGGATTGGTGGGGGAGAAGTGGTGAAGCACGATGTGAGAGTAACAAGCACAAAAGTCGATATACATCAAACCAAATATAAACGTTACTATGATATCAAACATGGAACCAAAAAACAGAAGTGGGCGGTAGGAGACTGGGTATACGTAAAAAGACCCATACGTAGTGGGGAAAATGAATCCAGTTTTTTGACCCTATGAAAATTGTGGAAGTAAAACAGAACACTGTTACTCTCAAGAATGGTCAAAGCTGGAGCATGGACAGATTGTCAAGATCCCCTGCCCCAGACTAAGCTCTAGCAGGTACCTCCAGCTCATCGGATTCCATAATCGACCTCCCGCAACACCAAAAAGAAGCGATGTGAAACCCCGGTTCTCTCTACGGACTTAAATATTATTTTCTTCTGTTTATTGTTGGTTCAACTTATGCATATAAACTTGTCTCCTCTTCATTTTGGGAGGAAGATGTGTTGTATTTTATATCCTTCTATTTGTTCTCCCCTTTCACTCTTCCTTTCTCTCCTGCATTGGTACCTTCCTCTATCCTTCCTTCTCTCTCTCTCCCCCCCCCTCCTTCTTTCCCCACGGTTGGTACAACCCTACTGTTGGCCGAGAGGCTACCTAAGAATGTTGGTGACAGAACCTGATTATGGCAGAGCTGCTCCTGGATGTGGAATTGTGGAGGTGGAATGAAGACGTATCTTACCTGTACCTGCCGTCTTCATCTTTGTAACACTAATGTATATCGTTCCAAAGTTTCCTCATTTTCTACACCTATAAGAATTAAACGTGTATTAGTAATTCTGTAGTGTTGGAAGAATGGAGGTACCTGGAGCATGGACAATGTGGCTCGTTGTCCCAAAGTGTGTTTCCCGATGTCTGCCAAGGAGGAAAGTCTGGACGAGTCAACCTCAAGCTCACAAGAACCAAAAGGAGTCAGAATCTGTTGACCAGCATTTTGGCAAGCGGACTATATGTAATCTCTTTCTCTTTTGTACAGTGAATTGTAACGCGTTCTCTTTCCAAGTTCTCTGTAATTTACTCCAAGTTCTTTTGTTTTTCTTCCTTATTCAAAGGGAGATGTGTTGTCAAGTACAATCGTATTTTATTACTTTCCCTCCCCTTCTTCCTCGCTCCTTCTCTGCTCTTTCCTCACCCGTTCCATCCCTTTCCTTTTCTCCTGTTGGTACGTACCTATCCTTAGAATCTTGAAGCGAAGATCACTGTGGAATGTTCAGTGTGCCTCACACGTCAGCTGGTGCTTGAGGATTCAGGTCGAATAAACAGCTTCTCCTTACTTCAGTCGTTAGCTGTCTTCTTCCAACTATAGTCCCTGGTGGGATTTCTGTCAAGGAAACACCAGTTCCAATTCTATTCAGATCACACTTTCTGCTGAATCTAACAATCACACCTCCAATGAACTCTTTCATGAACATGATGATTCTGATATGTTTGTGCCCTCTAATGAGGAGGTGTCCTCTTTGAGTTCTAATGAGGGGAATGTGACCACAAGTTTTGTTGTTGAGACGTCTCCTTGCAGGGGATCTCGCAATGCTTCATTTCCTTTGAAATTTAAAGATTATTGTTTAATGTAATGTAATGTTGCTCTATTTCATTTTGCAAAGTCTCAGTTTTTCTGAAATTTTAGGTTATTCCTTTAGTGCAATGTTAATTTGTGTGCATGATTAATTGATTTTGTTCTCTGTTATTAATGTACTCAAAGCTCATTTTAATATTAAAAAAAGGGGGATGATGTTATGTTAACAAGTTGTCCTTTGTCTTTAAGGACAACTTGTTACTGTCTCGTGCTCCCGCTCGGGACCGCTTGGGACCACTTGTATTCATTCAAGGGTGGCCTGCATTTGGATGCTTCTTGGTGTTCTCCTCCAGCTCCTTCTGTTGGGCAGTTGCACTGAGGACAGCAGAAGAGCGGTCTTGGGCTTCTTTCACTACTACAGTAATAAACGAAAGTTTACAATTAATTACCTCTTTGGATCTTCATTACCTCCACGCAACACTGTCTCATATTGCATAGTGAGAGTTTTTGCACAAAAAGTAGCTAGATTCGTTAGTTAATTTTTTCAAAATGCACATTTTAACTTAATTTTTCTCAATATTTTTCCCCAGAAAAGAACCTCCTTGTTTTGCGGAGGTTATGGGTTATCACTTTGCAAGTTGCACCAGATATCTACCCCCATCCTGACAGGCAGGCCTGTCTCCATACATGAGTAACACCGGGCTTGCAGTACAGATCCTGGAAGGAGGGAAGCCATGCTGAACCTCGTGTGATGCAAACCTGTGATCTTTGTGGTTGCGCAGTGATTTCGGTCACAGGTGCCAACTACAGATAAACCTTCTCTATCATATTACGTAGACAAAAATAAGACACAACTCTATGTATATCACTGGCAGAGCGCACAGTCTCTGCTAGGACTTGGCCGATCTATGGGCCTTACTTTGTAACCACCAAACACATGAACCTATGTGTTCCTAGAAAGCCCTGTATGGGTCCTAATCACACAGATACATTTGGTTGTAAAGGGAGTTTTACAAGCACATTTACCTTTTTTACATCTACCAGGAATTCATAAGGTGATTCCCTCCAAGTGTGAGGCCTTTTATGGGTGCCGATATCTCTTTCACAAGTGCAGACAGCTTTGCCATGAGCCCGGAGTTCTCCAGACACATAAATCCCTATCAAGGGGTGGCCATAAGGGTGTTCCAAGGCTTTTTAAGGTGTGTTTGGCCTTGGATGCTAAGGAAAGGTCACAAAAATATGCTTGTGGCCATTAACAAAGTCCTCAAATTCCACTTTCCAGCCTCAAAAGGGTCAGATTTGTATTCTAGCACCGTGTTGGCTTAAGCCCCTTTTCAAGGTGGGAAGGGGAGTGAATCACTCCCAGATTTTGTGAGGTGCAGGGGAAGGGGGTTCGCCCTCGGAAAAAAAGATTTTAGCAGAGAATAAAAGGTGAGTGTTTTCACTAAAGATCCCTTTCTCCTTTGTGGGGATTCGATCACAATGGGATGCCACGTAACTTTCCAAGAATTCTCCATGGAAACCTGTGTCTTATGCTCTCTGTGTAGATTCCTGGGAATTTCCATGAATGTCAGAAAGCTTTTAGTCTACCCTCACACATAGGTGTAAAATCTACGAGTGAAGGTTTACTACTTCTTACACTTAATATGATTCGAGCCCCATTCTTTCTGCAGTCCATCCTTCCTACACCACTGGGACGGGACACTCTAGAAGCACCATGTATGTCACTGCAGGACACTCAGACTTTACTGTGTGTGACGCTGTAGGTCACTAGGCGGTCCTGGGTGTGTTACTGACTGGACTCTCATGTAACTGTGAGTCAACCCTAAGTATCGCCCTAGTCAGACACTCCAGCAGCCTCATATAAGTGGCTCCCTCAGGGAATCCTAAGTAAGTCACTAACAGGACATTCAATCAACCCAAAATGAGACACTAACAAGACGCTCGGACACATGGACAGGACTAAATGTGTCACTGAGAGGACAATGAGTCAAGTGGAAGGCACCAGTGCAGCTCCAACAATGTCACCCGAAGTATGTCAAAGGAAGTGTTGAACTTGGCCCTTTTTACAGGGTCATCCCTAAACGTTTTGCCTTTCTCCTAGCCTTTTCTCTGACATGGTGTTGGTGGTTTTAGGCCTCTGGGCACTTTAGCACTGCTGTCCAGTGTAAAGTGAGTGCGCTCTCTGTGTACATTTGGTAGGATTGGCCTGCCCTCCCATAGGAATGCATTGGGGATTCCCTGATAAGTGTGTCAGTGGTAATTCCTGGGATGAGAGGAGCAGCGTGGTCGAGTTTAGTATGTATGGAATTGTAATAATAAATGCTGCGCAATGGGGTGCGCATATTTATTATAACTATTTTTGAAATGCCACTTTTAGAAGTTGGCATTCCTGTGTGCTATGTGTCTGCCTGCCTGATGTGAATTGCATGTCTGGCTTTTGAGTGACAGGGGCTAGGAGGTGTGTGTGGCTCCAGGAGGGGCAGGGTGAGTCAGCACTAGGCTGAATGGGACATCTGCATTGGGAGTAGTGGGAGGAGTAATCCCCTGACCCTGAATAGGTCTGTGCCTAGCCTGTACAATGCTGGCTCCGCCCCCTGTGGTGTGTCTGATCACCTAGCCCCCACCTGACAAAGGGGAAGAGGAGCCTGGTACACAGAGTGCTCCAATTCCCCCCTGAACCAGTTGCATCTGGTTCCCCCAAACCCTGTACTGCAGACAATGGATTGTGTGGTATAAATGTAGGGGCTGTGACCCCATGTTCTGTGCTTCTTCTGGACTTGCTGGGGGCTTGCTGCTGCTGGGTGCCGAGGAGGAACCGCCACGGGGGCTTGCCTCCCTGCTGAAGGGCCCTGTGTGCTGGCCTCCCTGGGCCCAGCTATGCCCCTTGGACTTTTTCAGGACTTGAGCACCTCGTGAGCGCTTTATTTTCTCTCCCAGGAGAGAGGAGAGTACCTGGGCTGCGCAGCGCTGTGCTGCACATCATGGAGAGGGAATCCCCGGTGTAGGGATTCCCCACGAGTGGCTGCAAGGAGCAGGAGCCCACCCCGCTTTTATGCGTATTTACTTAGCGGGAGCCTACCCCGCGTTTATGCCGTGTTTTGCTTAAGAGGAGCGGGTGCCTACCCCGCATGGATGCCTCGCTGGCGGGAGCCCACCCCGCTCTCATGCCTTTTTAAAAGAGCGGGTGCCCACCCCGCGTTTATGCCAGAGAAGCGGGTGCCCACCCCGCATTTGTGTGGTTTTGGCGGGAGCCCACCCCGCGTTTGAGGTCTGTTGCGGGTGCCCACTCCGCCTTGCTGCCGAGAGAGGAGCCGCTGAGATCTGCACAAAGATCCCCACCACGGCCCGACCCGGAAGGCAGGCAGCCTTGCCTGATTGTGGGTGGGGCCTCGTGGCCGGAAGCAGGAGGGAGCCGAGCCTCGGGGGCTCGCATCGGCTTCCCCGTGGAGGCTGTGGAGAGGAGCAGCGCTGGTGAGGCCTCGCTCCGTACCCCGTCCAGAGTCTGTGGGTGGCCTGACGTCGCCACACGAGAAGAGTCCCGGTGAGTGGGGGCTCTGGAAAAGTATCGAGGGTGCCGGCAGCGGGACCAGAAGTGCCCGTGTTTGGTTGGTTTCACAGCTGCCCCGCCTGACAGTGGGCAGCTGCAACGTTGGACAGTTTTTCTTCAGGAGTCCTGGAGTGGGGCTCCCACTGGGCATTGTCGGGCCAGTGCTTTGTCGGCCTTATTTTCCTCAGCTGCACTGCAGAAGCGGGTAGCTGCGAAGTTGTGGGCAAACCCTCTCTGAGAGTCCCTGAAAGGGGGGGCTCCATCTTGCGCAATTGTTGCCAGTGTTCTTTTGGCTACACAGCGGCGCCGCAGTTGCGGTCCGCTGCAACGTTTGGGGGCCAATTTTATTTAGAGAGCCCAGTAGGGCCCCGAGGGCACAGTCGTGCCAGGGCCCATTTACTTTGTTCCCAGCTGCGCTGCACCAGCGCGGGCAGCTGCAACGTTTTGGCACATTTGTTTAGAGGGCACAGTGAGTGCCAGTGCCCCCAGTATTTTCACAGCTGTACAGCAATTAGTGGCAGCTGCAACGTTTAGGCCTGCGCAATTGCGCACTTTTTGATGTTGCTGCATTGGCAGCCCAAGCCCTGACATTATGGACATAGGGCATTTGAGCCCTCTGAGAAGGCCAGTTGGCCAGGGGGACTGTTAGGTGGATAGGGCACCAGGCCCTATTGTGATTTATGTGGTGCGCAGGAAATGTGATTCATGTACTGTGATTTATGCACCCTGATTTATGCCTCTAATGTGGTTTAAGTTTATGAGGTTATTTGCATACAGTGTTTACGTTTATGAGGTTGTTCTCCACTGTGATTTATGCCTCTAATGTGATTCGTGATTAGGAGGTTATGGTCTAATATGTTTAGGCTTATGAGGTTGGCGCATAATGTATTTTGCGCCTGATGTGATACTGTGCATAATATGATTTATGTTGCAGGATAATGCTGAGTACAGTGTTTGCCAGTAATTACTGGTTGTGTTCTACGTTTATGATTTGGTTCTACATTTACTATCTTTACTTTGTGATGGTTCTGACAGTGGCCCAATTGGCCCTGTCCTGTGTATATAATCCCCTGTAAATATTGCCTAGTGCCAGTTGGCACAGTGTATATTGTGTGATTACTATTCTAATGTGTTTATGATAATACAAAGGCTATTTTTATATATAACCTTGTGTGGAGTTCCTTTTGTGGTGTGCCTAGTATGTTGTTGCTGTGTGTGGTTGCGCAAACGCTTTACACATTGCCTCTGGGAGAAGCCTGACTGCTCTGCCAAGCTGCCAAGGGGGTGAGCAGGGGTTATCTTCAGCGTGTAACTCCCTTACCCTGACTAGAGTGGTGGTTTCTGCCTGGCTTTGGCGCAAGCCTTAGCCAACCAGAAATCCCATTTCTAACAGGAAGTATCTGACACGATGTATGTCACACGATGTATGCCATCAGAAGTATGTCACAGAAGTAAGTAACCTGAAGTATGTCACCAAAGTATGTCACCCGAATTAAGTCATAGGAAGTATGTCACACTATGTGTGTCACCGAAGTATTTAACCAGAAGTATGTCATAGGAATTATGTCACACAATGTGTGTCATTGAAGTATGTCACCAGAACTATGTCACACAAAGTATGTTAAATTAAGTATCTCACCGGAAGGTTGTTAAGGGAGTGTTAGAAAAGTGAGTGGACAGAAACTAATTTAGTCCGCGACTGGACACTAGTTACTTAAAGGTAGTCATCGGTATGTTACTGAGGCATCACTCTTAGAGCCCTAAGGGACTGAACACCCCAGAGGGTGACATATAGAAACTATAGGACACTGGCTCACATCTTCGCCTAAGCAGCAGCAGCTGCAGTGAGGGGTGAGGGCTCCGCTCAGTGGTACCTTCAGGCTGGTTTCAGTCTCACTGCCCCATCGCTCTGGGTCACTGTGCAGCATCACCGTCGCTGTCCCAGGTCTCACAGTAATAGACCGCGTCATCCTCCGCCAGGGCCCCGGCGATGGTTAATGTGGCCGTGACACCAAAGCTAGGGTTGGTGCCGGAGAATCGCTCGGGGATCCCTGAGGGTCTGTTATCATCATCATACATGACCAGTCGGGGGGCCCCGCCCGGCCTCTGCTGGTACCAATTCACACCCTCGCTATAAATGTCATCGGTGGAGCAGGTGAGGGCAGCAGTTCCTCCCGGAGACACAGACACCGAGGGCGGCTGAGTCAGAACCCACTGAGCAACAGAACCTGGAATGAAAGGACGAATGAGGATTTACAGCGTCACGTGACAAAGAGAGAAGTGAGTATTATATATGATCTATGTATCTTAGAGCAGGTAACAGAGTCTCAATACATAACGCACCTGCGCAGAGCGCGCTGAGCACGAGGAGGAGGAGGGGAGTCCAGGACATGGTGCCGCGTCAGCAGAGCTCTGGTCTCTGGTGCTGACGGATCTGTGCAGCGCTTTCTTAACACGCTGGCAGGGCTGGGGCAGCGCCCTGCATGCAAATCCGACCACAGCCCTCTGACTGCTATTTGTCTCCTCACACATAAGCAGTGCCGCGCTGTTCTCCATACAGTTTCATGTTTTGAAGGCATTAAACATGTATTTATATCTCATTCTGGCAGGTGTCCTGCCCTCGTGTTCTTCGATGCTCCCAGCATCCTTTCCCTCTATAAATTCTCCCTCTCTCCATCACGTAATGACCAGATATTTTCTGCCTGCTCACATTCACGCTATTAAGTTCTAGTTGACCTGTGACTTCTGGTTTCTAGTGAATCTGGTTGCCAATACGGGCATCTGGACATCTAATATATCAATGAAGATTCCAGGTCAGTCCAGTGACAGCTTCAAGCGGGCACTGGTGTTTTACGGTGTCCTTTGGCTTCAGATGATGTTTTCATTAAACAAGCAGTAACCCTATGGGCGTAGGAAGTGTGGGGGACGCGGGGGATATATCCCCCCCAGATTTTGGAGTGGGGGGACACGGGGGACAAGGGTGGGGGGGACGAGGGGACAAAATAATGTCCCCTCTCCCTGACCTGTGACCTGCCTGAGTCACAGAGGCCACCCTCCCTCTGCCCTTTGTTATGCTGCAGTATGGCTCGGGCTCTCTGGGATGGGCAGAGAAGGAAGAAGAAACTCTGTCTCTTTTCCTTCCTGCCCAGAGAAGGCAAGGACAGTGTCCAATTCTCCTGCTCTGCCTCTGGCAGCTGCCCTCCTCCCCTCTCTCTCTTTATTCCTCCCTCTCTTTCTGTCTGTTATTTACACCCACACACATTAGCGTCACTTTACAGAGTTTGCCAGTGAAGCACTACTTTCTTTTTATCTTCTTTCTTTGAACAACATTGTTTTCCAAGGGTGGGGAAGGGCCCCATTCCTAGAGGGAGTGCAATACCTGGTTGATGGCTGGAGTGGGAAACGTTTAATGTGATCTTTTTCAACAGTTTTAATTATTTTAGCATATAAAATGTGTACCGCTGCTGTGTGTTCAGGGATGTGGTCTTTTTTAAGCAAACTGCTTAGGTTTTGTAAAACAAATAAGCAATGGACATTGAAGGTCCCTTCTGGGTCCTGTAATCATGCCCTGAACTTTTCAGGCAAAATCACTCACTGATTTCTGAATAATGAGTTTGAAAACCGTTATGATAACCATGTTGTTCCTGCTTACATTTCACATGCTTTACTTATCCTTGCATTCCCTATGAGTGTTTGCTTTTCCCAGGATGCTATTACTTTTTTTCAGGCAGCATATTACACTTATCTAGTGCATAATTTGAATTGAGTCACAGCACAATTGGGTTGTAGCTGAAGGCAGTGCGAGTTTCTCTCAGTGGGGCAGTATGGTGTTCAGTGTGGGAGAGGATGCCGCACTCTGGCCAAAGCAACCAAATTTGGAACTGAGGAACCAGGTTCAGCCTTCATGACCAGTCCACCAGACCACTCTCCGGACAGAGCACATTCCGATGCTACAACTTAGAAGGCCCCGATAGACCTTAGAAGCCCTAGTGTCTTAGCATCAGCAGGTGGACCCTAACTGTGGCAAGTGTGGGTTAACCTTGAAGGCCTGTCCACCACAATCATACTGAAGTTGCGGGAAGGCGTACGAAGAAGCACACCCTAGAGTGACGGTGACTCTGTCACTGAGGTCACAAGACCCTTCAGGCCAGTCCACCTCACCCATTGGTCCCTCCATTGGCCTTTTTCAGCAGTAGTAGTGGAACTTACCAGGGATTGACAATGTAGGATTTGCATGCACAACAAACTTAGGGGGTGATTATGATGGCAGTGGGACCGCCACGTCACCCCATGGGTTGGCGATCCCACCACCATCTGTGACTGCATCACCGCCCGCCATATTACAATGGCGGGCGGTCGGAAAGACCGATCGCCACGCATCCGATGGGTTCCTTGAGCCCCCCGGTGCCGCAGAGGAGCTCGTAGTCCCTACAATGCTGGTGGTGCCTACCAGGCAGCACAGTAGAGATTACGATGTCCCTTACCGCCAGCCTTTCCATGGCGGTTCACCCGCCATGAAACAGCTGGCGGAAAGGGACATTGGGGGCCTGTAGCGGGCCTCTTTTCCTCCTGGCCCCCAGACATGGGACCTGGGGGGCACCCATGGTGCCCCCCTACATATCACTGCACCATGTGGCAGGCACCACATGGTGCCTGCCACGTAGTGCAGTGATATATGTAACATGTCCCTTTTTTACATTGTAGCAGGTGCTGCAGTCAGCAGCACCCGCCACAATGTAAAAGATTGGCATTGCGACCGCCGTGGTGGTGGTCACATTGTAAAGCCTGTCGTGGGACCGCCGCCTTGTAGTTGGGTGGTCCCATTCCACGATACAATGGCGGATGGACTGAAGTCCGTCCGTTATCGTAATCAGCCCCTAAGTTCGCAAACTTCATGGTCCCTGCTTCATGCACAAGCACTTTTAACATGTGCTGCCTGCTTTCGGGCCACTGAAGTTATGCAGCAATGGAGGACAAAATTATGTTGGGGTGTTGAATAAACTATGCAGCAAAAAAAAGGCTGCAGTGTAATGTGGTACATTTTATGATACTTTATTATTTTGACATATTTATACATACTAACAACCTCTGCAAAGCTTCTGCCTCATTAGTACCTGTGTAACATACAAATGCAGTAGTGAGAAAGGTGACCAGTCAACCTTTGCAAAGGGCCCTCCACTTCGCAGCAACATAAGTCATATTTCTTTTAGTAATTTTTGATCCGTTTGAGCTACAGAATATTTTTGGGTGAAATCGTTAGGTTATGCAGCAGATGAGGTATTATGTGGCAAATATGGTACAGCCATAATTAAGTGGAAAACATTTTCAAACTAGGATATTTTGCCATTCATGTTTGAACTGCTCTTGTGGAAAAAGGTAGTAGAAGTGCTAATGACAGAAACTGCATGGCTCGGAGACAAATGGCTTATGCTTCCACTTTTAAGCGTATTTGACACATTCTGTGATTGAAAACATATCCCACTTTGTGAATGTATTTCAATGTCATTAACTCATATTAAACCTTAAATAAACATGTGTATCTATTGGTTGAATTAACTGGTCAGTTAAATGCCAAACAAATACTAAAAATAGGGATGTTTTGCTCTTTCTGGCCACACCTCTGACTCAGCCCACAGACCCAAATCTCAGGTTATTCTCGCCCTCTGATTCTCCGCCCACAGTTCTCCTACTTTTTTTTCCCCACTTCGACCACTGCTTCCTGCCTATTGTGTTTTGAATGTCGAGGCTTTTCAAACTGAAGTATTATCAGAGTCTGACTGTGGGGTTAAGCGCGGCAGTTACAGATCACAGTTGGCTCAGGTGGGAGCTGGGGCTTGAAATTAGGAATCACAGACTGCATAGGGCAGTTTTCCTGTGTCTTCCCACTTCACTAAGAAGCCTAGTAAAGGTACCAGGTGATACCGTATCAGGAAAACTGCTATTTTGCAGTCCCCGACTTTCCTTAAACACAATAATGCATTCTGGGATAGATAGTCTTGTATTACATAAGCTTAACCAAGTGGATTAATATACTGAGAGCAATGTCAGGAAAAGGAAAGCCCATGACTTGACCACTGTGTCTCTGATGATATTATGGAGTCCTCTGGTAACATTGAAGGTAAGCCACACTTATTCAGGCAGTACTACTCTGAACCCGGATAGAAATATGAGGGCCCTTTTGCAGGCACGCCAACGCGTTTCGTCACAAGGACTTCTTCAGGGCTTACACATAGATCTTTCTCTTTCTCTTCTACAATGTAAATCACTTGGATTAAAGATTCTAATTGGCCGTTACAATTGAGGACCAAAAAATCAGAACCTGTACCGGGACTACGCTGTTCACCAAGCAACCGTGCACCAGAAGTGAAGGAATGGGGCAACACTGACTTTAGTGCTTTGCCGTGATTTTTTGGTCCTCAATTGTAACGGCCAATTAGAATCTTTAATCCAAGTGATTTACATTGTAGAAGAGAAAGATCTACGTGTAAGCCCTGAAGAAGTCCTTGTAACGAAACGCGTTGGCTACGGTTTTACCTAAATTATTAAGAAGAAATCAAGAATAAAGAGATTGAAACTTTCCTGCTGAACAGACGTTGTGTCTTTTATATGAAGATAATAATGTTTCATTAATTTAATATTGATGTCTTTGCTTGATATTATATGAAGTGCTGGATCATTCTGTTGAATCTTATCATTGTGGGAGTTTATCCCAGGGAGCTTAAGGGGAATTGAGCTCCAGATCCTGTGCACCATAAAACACAGAACTTCTGCCTCACTAGCAGATAGGTGCTGTCATAGCTGCTCTAATTCCCACAAATTGTTCAAATTCTGTACCATTAATGACCTGACAATGTTCCCAATTTAAAACGTAATTTTGCCACTTAGGCCTGGTGTGCTTGTGTTTGTGATTCACAAAAAGTACAAGAGATTTACTCACAGTATTGCACCAGCAATCGAAATGTGAGCAGCCCTTATGACCCACTGCACCAGTTGGCGCCCCGTCCACCTTTAGAAATCGCTGGCCTGCTAGAGCATCTTCTTGATAAAGCATGTGCCATGTGTTTTAGCACCACATGCCCTCTGTGCTGTCTTTGTGTTTTTCTGTTACAGCTGTGGGTCTTCTTGAATTGGGGACACTCAAGTGGGCTTTCAAAGAAAAACTGTGCTTTTGAAGACTGTACAAATTAGATTTTCAGCAGAGTAACTTTAAATTTTAAAGCTCCAAGTGGACAAGAATCACAGATGAGGTTATCAGCCAGTCATGGCTCTTTAGCCAGCAGCCCTTTGCATACTGGTACTTGTAGTTTTACATTTTCTACTATAGGCATGGACTTTGAAATCCAGGCATGCAAAGTACAGTGGGACAAAAATCCAGAATGGCCTGAAGGGCCTACATTTGACACGTGGCCAATTGACAGCTAGGAGCGTAACAGCTCCAGGCATGAATCTGGGTCCAGGAGGACAGAGGGATGATGGGTCTCAAAGAATGCAATCTGTGGAATTCACTTGTCAACAACTTGGGGCCAGTATGAATACTTCTAGATTGGATATCTGGATGCAAACTCAGCAGAAAGTTGTAAGTTCTGTACACATCACTGGTGAGGCCTCATCTGCAGTATTGGATCCAGTCACGCAGGTCACATCTAACGAACAATTCAAAATTATCAACGGGCCAGTCCGGGACATATACAGACACCCTCATTCAGGGGGACAAGATGTGCAAGAACCAATAAAACAACGAGGAATCAGGCCTACCCCATCCACACACTTGGGATCTGAAACTGCATCCAAGCATGCTTCAAGTTAGGAAGGAGCTGAAGATGCATATCTTTAAAGAACACTACATCACAACACAGTGAAGACTCCACCTCCCACTGTAGAACCCAGCATCTCCCATCCAGATTCACTTACTGGTTGGATCTCTGCCTTTGACCATGTAAAGCACTCCGTTGCCTTTCAACTATGTGTGCACTTTACGAATACAGTTAATGCGAACAGCTGCTGCCCGTACAGGTAAGAGTGGTGGGGCCAGGTAGGGGGGGATTACGACAGACGACGACGAGGAGAAATTAATTATTTCTTTAATTTATCCTTGTGGTCGTCTGTCGAATCCCCCCCAACCCAGCCCCACCACTCTTACATGCACGGGCCGCGGCTGAATGCGAAAATGATGGCATGGGGTTCAAGCAACAAGTCCTGCCTGTGGAGGCTCTATATTCCTGCATACTGTGGGAGGGTACATGGGGGGAGGCATGAATGAGAAACAGCAGAAGCTGT